>JASDDO010000022.1:302978869-304185729 GCA_030015575.1 Agapanthus africanus | reverse complement strand
AGTCCTTAAATTAAATTGACTGAGCACGACTACTCTTTTAAATTAATTTATGTCCGGTTCGAGGGTACATCTCCGAACTCCTCTGACACCTATCGTTGTAATCCTTCAACGACGTCAGAGAGGTGACGGGTCCCAACGACCACACACCCATATGGACTACGGGGTCCTTAAACTCGTGGACCGAAACGTCCTTAAACTAACATCGGACCGAAACGTTCTTAAACTAACGACGGACCGAAACGTCCTTAAACTAATATCGGACCGAGACATCCCTAAACTAATATCGGACCGAGACGTCCCTAAACTAATATCGGACCACCACGTCCCTAAACTGGCGATGGACCACCACGTCCCTAAACTGGAAAATGGACCACTACGTCCCTAAACTGGAACAATAGAGCCTCCAAATGCTCTTTTGCCAGATCTAAACGGTCCCGTTTAAGTTGATCTTAGCCCCAAATACGGCTAACGTATCCTTAGACATTTAAATGAATGATAAAACTCCAAATCAACTTTGGTTCAAAGGTACATCTCTGAACTCCTCTGACACCTGTCGTTGTAATTTTTCAACGACGTCAGAGAGGTGACGAGTCCTGACGACCATATATTAAATGAATCACTACGTTAAGTTGATCTTAGTCTAAAACAGGACTAACGTATCCTTAACGAACGTTTAAGTTGATCTTAGCCGCAACGCGACTAATGTATCCTTAAACTAAAAACACCAAACCCAAATCTAAGTAAATACGGATTTGGACTAATCCACGTCCTACGGGCGACGGCATTACTCAGTCTCCGTATACAATCCACGGGCAACCACAAACAAAACAAACACACACGACACGAAGTGAAATTCTGGAGAAGGAGAAAGTTGTTACCGCGATGCGGTAGCGTAATTAACTGCAGGGGCTTGCGCCTGAAGGGAAGAGCGTCCCAACAATCAAAAAAACCCTCACCCTGAGGGGGAATCTGACGAAGTCTGCTACATCGGCCGCATCCGTCTAACTTCCGATACACGGTGCCATAAATCAACTTGGCATCTTCGAAGAGGTAGACGGATAAAACCACATAGCATCTTCCCCGAATCTCAGGCAGGACGCAGAGTCCGCGCTGCCTTTCGGAGGGGAACAGGGGCCACTCCTGCCGCTTCCATACCATCCGCATCGTCTGCAGATTAGTATGAATAAATTTAAAATATTTATTCATTTTACATATGCTCTATAGAATAAATATGAACTTCATGGAAATTTAGCGTCGATGTTTATTTTCTAGTTGGAGGGGATGCGTCCGCATCCGGGACCCCGTTTGTTCCTCACCGGAGGAACTATCGTCCCGCTCGTGCTGCTGCCCGGGCCCAGGCTCGTGCGATAGTCACCGGAGGTATATATCACACTTGAATTTTCGTTTAGCCTTGATTTATTAATACAACTTTGTCTTAATATTGATTGTCTTGATATTTCGTGCAGACGCAGGGCCTCCCCATCCCCAGAGGGGGACTCGAGGCCCGAATCAGTCCCATAAGCTGAGGCCTAACAGAGCTAGGGGGAGGCAGCATTTCCCCTTTTTTTTACCCTTGACTATCGCTATACTGGTCCTCATGCCGAGAGGTTCGGCCGGTGTATGGGGGACGAGAGCCGGCTCGTGAAGAACTATCCACTTCACGTTGAGTGGGGCGAGCCGCACCAGCGCTCATTCGCCCTCTTCTTTGATCAGGCTCGGGTATGTATTAATATATATTTTCAGTTGATATATCCGCTTATCATATTTATTATTAACACTTTCAATCTAATAACAATGTTTTTTTTGTATTTTCAATTGGATTACGATTTTCAGCCTGTAACCGACCCTGATCATCCGGGGAGGGTGCTCGACCTTCATGCTCTATACAATGGCCTGATGGAGAACATGCAGGCCAAGGTCCGATACAACAGGAATGAGCTGAAGGCCGACTGCTACTCCCTGTGGATGGCGACCCCCGAGGCAGAGAGAGCGGCCCTCCTATCTACTCCGGCGTTTGCGAGAGTCGACGTAGAGACATGGCCTCTATTGTGCGAATATTTCGACTCCCAGCGCAAACAGGTATGCATTTTAAATGTAATTCATTGTTTAGGATATAATTTATTTTTTGTGTTCCTTAATTAGAAAACTAAATGTTAATGTGTTGTGCAGAAACAGTCCGCTCAGAATACAGAGAACAGGAAGTCGGCGAATAGGGGTCGCCCTACTTACACAGGTGGCTCGAGGAACATTACTCGAGCCATGGAGTTATCGGTAAATTACAATAGACCGACCTTTGTGATATTCTGCAATATTAAGAGTTATTTTCTAATATTTCTAATATTAAGAGTTACTTTCTAATATTGCAGACATCTCGGACCGTGGCGTTAGGTGGTACACCGAGCGTGCTGTCCGCATATCTTGCCGTCCACGGCACCTCGACAGATCCCGCCACGGGAGAGCTTCGATATCCCGACGTCGCTACCCAGGAATATTGCGTAAGTGTTAATATTTTTCTACCAAAATTTGAAATTTTAGTTTTGGAAGGTTCAAGTTTAAATTTTATACTTATACTTTACTGCTTAATGTGGGTGTAGGAGCGGGTGGTTGAGCAGGCCCAGGCCTCGGGTATCGATTTTACCGGACAGAGCGATCCGAGGCTGCTGACCCCAGTTCTGGATGCCGCACACGGAGGGCACCACGGAGGTTGGGAGAGAGGCCAGGGACTGGGCCCTAGCAGGGCCCATATGAGGTTGGACTCCACCCCGGCGGTTACTTCCTCCGTCTCCGGTGACCGACGTGTCCATCAAGAACTGGAGAGCTTGAGGGCCACCGTTCAGGAGTTGAAGGAGATGATGATATGTATACTACTTTATAATAAAATATCATGTCATATTATATAGATATCAACATATCCATAATTAGTACGTAGCTTGAGCTTATTTGGTTTTAGACTTAAGTTTGATTAATCATACATACATATGTAATTAAAATAAACAACGGTTTTCCAAACTAGATATCCAAACGGGGTTTCGAAATAACTTAATAATGAAACGAATTCGAATAATACACAGTTCTTACACGCTTCTTACATACGTTATGTCCAGACGCGACAGGGTACATCGACCGAGCCTCCACATGCATCTCCTTCGGCTGCGGCTCCGCAAGCTACTACATCGGCTGCGGTTCCGCAGACAGCTCCTATAGCTCCACAGCCCGCTCAGACTCCCGCAGCCGCGGCTCCGCAAGCGACTACCTCGACGGCGGCTGCGCAGACCACATCGCCAGCTCCATAGGCCGCTCAGACTCCCGCTCGCGCCGAATTGCAGAGTTTATTGACCGAGGAGCAGGCGCGCGTTATTCTATCGTTATTCAGAGGTGGAGCTGGACCGAGCTAGGGTAGCTTTTTGGTTCTTATTTTTTGAAACATGTATTTATTTATATCATACACATTG
The DNA here is from genome assembly GCA_030015575.1 of Agapanthus africanus. Taxonomy (NCBI): domain Eukaryota; kingdom Viridiplantae; phylum Streptophyta; class Magnoliopsida; order Asparagales; family Amaryllidaceae; genus Agapanthus; species Agapanthus africanus. Next base: position 304,182,277 of record JASDDO010000022.1, on the reverse strand, counting down.
TACTACATTTTGAAACGATATTGATATTTGTTTATATTTATATCATATTCAGTTTTTGGGTTTCTTTTGTATATTATATGCGTGAGATGCGATTATGAATACTGCGATATATGTTGTGTGATGATTAATTTTATATTTGATTGATGTATATATTATTGTGCACAGGGAGGGAAAAAATTAGGCAGCCCTTTTTTTTAAAAAAATACAGATAATGTATACCTACGGATTAATCCGTAGGTACACATGTTGCCCCTACGGCTATATCCGTAGGGGCAAAATATCAGCAGTAATTGATATTTCCCCCATGATCTCAGTACCAGGGGGTTGGGAGTGCCCCTACGGACATATCCGTAGGGGCCATTGCTTCGCCCCTACGGGGTTATCCGTAGGGGCAAAATATCAGGATTTCTGATAATTTGCCCCTACGGATAGGTACCTACGCAGGTATCTTTAGGGGGTAGTACTTGGCCCTACGGGTATGTCCGTAGGTACAATTAATATATTTAAAAAAACCGTAAATAATATACCTTTTTTTACCCTACGGACTACTCCGTAGGTGCAACATGACCTACATAGAAATCCGTAGGGGCAAGATTTTGCCCGTAGGGGCAAGTTCAGGGGTTCAACTTGCACCTGCGGCCTTTGCATCTACGGGGTCTTTTCTCGCCCCTACGGACATATCCGTAGGGGTAATGGGTTGCCCCTACCGATAAATCCGTAGGGACAACCCATATTTGTAGTAGTGGTGCATCATATGTGTACAAAGTACTAGTCTTCTTAGACTATCTCTACTATTATAACTAGAACTTGAAAATGCCATATGGCATTTTGTACCTTAAGTTTATGATTATTATTTTTATTAAATAATTTATGAAAATAGCTTCTCTGTCTCTCTTTAATGTCATCGTCTTTTACTAAAACTCTTTTATTTTCGTTTTTAATACATTTAACGTTAGGTATGTTTCCACTCTTCTTTTCATTTATCTCGGCGAGTTCATGTGTATGTGTACGCTTAGATATGGGGAATAGTCCCAAATTGGAAAAATGAAGAGTATGCTATATGATAAGTTTAATAAGTTCCCGATTGTATGATAATTTGAATAAAATGTACTAGACCACTAGCGGGCCTCATTCCAGTGAGCACTTGGACATCTAGGGTATCATGAGCTTGACTTGTTAAAAACAGATAATGTTTTGAAATTCAGATATTTTATTTTCAAAATTTTAAATTTAAACTCAAAAGCCTAGTGGTTCTGTCGGTCTTAACTTTTCAAGTCTGCACCCTTTCAAACTTTATAAAAGAAACTCAACTTTTCATAGTTTCATCATCTTCTTATCATATTTCAAAAGAGAATTTCAGAGCTTGTTGTATCTTGGAGGTAATTGTATTCCACAATAATTCTCATAGTGGGGAGAATATCCCATTTAGGAAAATGTATCTTACATGCCTTAAGCATTTAATTCTATTTCTAGACCACAATTCTCTAATTTCCTTTGTTTATAAATTTTGGTATAAATTATCATAAGTTTTAGACTTTGTTTCAATAACCGTCTTTTCATCTTTTCTATTTGCTGTTTTTTTAATATTTTCATCAATTTTTAAAGGATGCTTTCTTTAATTATCTTTTGAATCTCTTCATTCTATCACCGGCTCTCTTTATAGATACCCATTATTTGTAGATTTACCTAAAATTTCTTTAGCTTTTTTTCAACAACTAGTCATATTTCTCCGCATAAGGTTAGTTAAATTTCAATAGTCCTCAATAACCGCCTACATGCAAGTTTATTTGTTAAATAAAAAAGTATTCCCATCTTATATTTTGTTATATGTCATGACCATAATTAGCATTCAATAACATTTCCCGGGAAATTACATTTTCACGATTATGACAATATATTTTGAAATTTTACAACGTCATTGATCATTTTAATTTTCCAATTGTAGGAATCCTACATTCTTAACCGTTAACAATATTATGATTTTCCATCTAATTTAGTAATTATAAAATTTTGAAAGCCGCGTTTACAAAAAAATTGCTGAACTTCCCGAAAAAATAAATTACATTTACTCTCTCTCTCACACACACACGCACACTCTTTTAGAAAATCTCCATCTCTCTCGGAAAAAAGGTTATTTATTGGAATCAATTTAAGATTAATTTTGGAAATAAAATTTGGTAAATATGGTAAATCTTTAATTAACGGACCTTTAATGGGCTTGGGTCTAATCGTACAATTTCACAAAATTATGGATATTCAAGTGACATCGTAAAATCCGAACTGTTACCTTCTTTAAAACTAATAGTAGGTCACAAATTAAACCTATATATTGATTAATATGTGGCATCTCTATATATCTTTTCATATTTTTTTTCGTTGGAGAGCTTCATGGATAGATCTCTACATCTTCTATTTTAATTCCTTTTTCTTTTAATCTCTTAATGTCATTGATTTTATTATTCTAAATGTTTTGTTATCATTTGTTTCAAATGGGTAATTTTGTGGAAAGATTGATGAATATTTTGGAACAATGTTATTAATTTCTAGATAAAAGAAAAGGGGTAAAACAAATTTTTTGAAAAAAGAAATAAAGTCAATGAAAGTGAGATAAATGGGTAATTTTGAACAAAAGAAAGGAAATTAGAAAAAGAAAAGAATTGTAGGGCCGGTTTTCCTTTAATTTTTTTGGTGGTTATATCACCATGATATTTGATTTTTAGTTATGTATTATCAAATAGTTATACGGTAAGTTTATGTAGTAATTAATACGCATGAAAGTTCAAAATAAAGAATTCTAAAACTGGACTACACATAGATATAGCATTCTAATCTGATTGTAACTAAACGGGAATTTTCCATGTGATTTGGACATTCAATTTAACATAGTTTGAAATTTTGTTTGACGAGAAGAAACATGTAGAGTCGTTCTATTTATTTGCCCTTTTATTGAGAGGAAGCCACGTGTGTTTGTTTCATAGAAATTGGTGAAGAGAATCGATAGCGACATGCTATTATACGGCTGACATTATATTAACAAAGATATTTTGTTTAATTTTTTGGTAGAAGTTGTTATTACAAATTCTAGAGTTTGACCGGGGGATTTATATTAATTTCTAAAAGAAGGAGTTGACACTTTTTGAACATAAATTGCTTCTTTTTCAAATTTACAAGTATTATGAATTGAATTTACTCATCTCCCGAATTATAATATTAGTAGAGCGAGCAAAAGATTAAATAATTGTTGGCATATCTCATACGGTAAAATTTTTCTCTCCAAAATTAGAGATCGCCGGGTTGGTTCATGAAGTAACATTAAAACAGAAAGCATCCTAAACCTGTTTTGGATTTAACATAATGAGCAGTCAAGATCTAAAATTAGATATCAGATTAAATATGAATAGTTATTTTTGTATGTATTTCTACCGCAATCACAAATAAATTTAGATATCATCATATAGTTAAGTCGATAATTTTTAATCCAAAAGCATTTTAATTAATTGTAGGAAATTGCAGACAATCACTTTAAAAGAATTTAGGCCTTGCATAGTTGATGCGCCTAATTTCATGGTTAAATGTATAGTAAATAATTCTGACATATTCTAACCACATCCAACTTCTTCGGTTTAAGAGTAACTGCAGGAGAAAAAAACAATTAGTTCAGAATTACATTTTCAAGGTTCTGACGATATATTTTGAATTTTTACAACCTCATTGATCATTTTAACTTGCCAAATGTAGGAATCCTACCTTTTAAACCATTAACAATATTCTAATTTTCCATCTAAGATAGTAATTATAAATTTTTGAAAGTCACGTTACTCTCTCTCTCACACGCATACTCTTTTAGAAAATCTCCATCTCTCAAAAAAAAAAGTTATCTATTGGAATCAATTTAAGATTAATTTCGGAAATAAAATTTGGTAAATATTGTAAATCTTTAATTAACGGGCCCTTAATGGGCTTGGGTCTAATCCTACAATTTCACCAAATTATGGATATTCAAGTGACTATCGTAGAATCCGAACAGTTGCCTTCTTTAAAACCAATAGTAGGTCACAAATTAAACCTATATATTGATTAATACTTGGCATCTCTATATATCTTTTCATTTTTTTTTTTGCGTTGGAGAGCTCCATGGTTAGTGATCTCTACATCTTCTATTTTAATTCCTTTTTCTTTTAATCTCTTAATGTTATTGAGTTTATTATTCTAAATGTTTTGTTATCATTTGTTTCAAATGGGTAATTTTGTGGAAAAATTGATGAGTGTTTTGGAACAATGTTATTAATTTCTAGATAAAAGAAAAGGGGTAAAACAAAATTTTTGAAAAAAGAAATAAAGTCAAAGAAAGTGAGATGAATGGGTAATTTTAAATTCAAGAAAGGAAATTAGAAAAAGAAAAGAATTGTAGGGTTTTCCTTTAATTTTTTTTCGGTGGTTATATCATCATGATATTTGAGTTTTAGTTATGTATTATCAAATAGCTATAGGGTTAAGTTTATATGTAGTAATTAATACTTTGTGATTTGGACATTCAATCCAAAAGCATTTTAATTAGTTGTAGGAAATTCCAGACAATCACTTTAAAAGAATTTAGGCGTTGCATATAGTTGATGCACCTAATTTCATGGTTTCATGAGAGTTGATTAATTGAGGCCGGTGCTAATTTTTTAAAATGAGTCCAACTTCTTAAACTTCCCAACCACCGTGTTTTTCACTGATCCAACCGGTCATGATGATCCACAGTCATGGATAACTAAGGTATCAAAATTCACGAGATTTGAAGAAGCCTAGCACATCCATCAAGTGGTAGTATTTTTTATGTATCGTAAAGCCGTTTATTTTTTACTCCATCCAATCGATGTGCTAGAGATCTCCAAATCTCGTAAATTTTGATACCTAAGCTATGCATGACATGCAAATCATGATGGCCGGTCGGATCGGTGAAAAACACGACAGTGTGAAAGTTTGAAGAGTTGGTAAAATGAGCACCGGCCACAAAGGATTGACTCCCTGCAATTCTTTGCGAAGAGATTAGGTTACCGATGTCTTTACCTGCTTTAACATTAACAAATGAGGTTTCTTTGTAGACTGGTCGTTCATCATATGATTCCAGCATTGAGCGTGCGCAACGCAAGCTTTCCGTAGATGGACAGAACCTGGCGTGCCAAAAATCAGGTATATATGCTTGGTATAATTGGTAAAGTTTTCGGTCATTTTCAATTAGTTAACTTGCTTTGAAATTAGACCAACCCTAACAAGTTAAAACCTCTTGATTGAACTAACTAAAAGTTCTTGATATTAAGATGTGAAAGAAAGAAAGTTCATGGTATATTAGGTATTTTACTGTTACATGATGGATCAAAAAGAGAAAGCTCCTTAAATATCATCATCTTAATTAGTGAAAGTTGTAAATCTTTGATGTGCCTCACTGTTACTAAAATTTATCTTCTTTTTTTTTCCTAACAAAATTGATCATGCAGATACTAGGGATATTGAGGAGATGAATATTGGAGCATGTTCCTATGGCCCGCCACCGTCTCCACCACCACCACCACCAACAACAACAACAACAACAGATCCTGATACATCTAAACTGCAAGATGAGCTAGTTCCTCTCTCTGGAAATCCCTTTTTTTCAGCTATTATTGGAAAAACTCAAGTCCAAAAACCATTTCAGATGGTAATTAATTTCTTCACAATTTTTGCAGCTATTAAATTACATTGTAGCCTTTACTTCCAATATTCATTTTGTTGGCTGAATTTGTTTCCCTTCTCTTTCGTGAAAACGCAGCTTAAGAATTTGGTGCAAAGTTTGGTCCAGTGGCAGGGACTCTAGATGTTCTTAGAGAAACATAGGTTCAAATCCTACCGAATTTACATTTATAATAAAAGCCATTACAGACAAAGCAGGTTCCGATCCCATTAAGATCAAGTTTCATTCAACATAAAAGGGGTATAGATTAATTTTTCTGGACCCTCGCCATAGCTTAGGAGTTTTGGTGCTGTGATAGACACTATATTTAAGAGATTTTGATGCGTGCTAGTGGTGGCTTTTGTGTAACTATGTTTAACTGCGACTCTCCTTGGCTCATATTGTACAAGCAATGCCGTATTTGCTTGATCCTTGGCTCATATGGTAGCCTTTTACCTAATCTGAATGATTTGATATCAATCTTCAGTATATAATTTTGGGTTTTTTATGTGTAGGAAATGTATATATTTCACTAAAATATCTGACATTTCATTGTTTATTGATAAATAACCCCTTTTACCCTTATAGCCTTTTCATTTATATCACCCAGCGTATGATAGTAATCGAAAAAAGAACATCATGGTATTCAGTTGTAATGTACACTACTATATTTATTAATGTTGGTATATCAACTTGCAATATATAAAGAATATGGTGTTTATTTTTAATATGCTTAAAGGTCATGATACTTCTTAAGGTTTGATTGGCAATGATGAGCAGTAATAAATTCATTATATATATTTTTTTGTGTGTGTGTGTGATATAGACACTTCCGAGGGGGTTCTGTCATTCTCTTCCTTCCGGTTGTGTCCCCGCCGAGCTTTCCTGCCGAAGCAAGAAGTGGAAAATGAAATATTATGGGCTGTCAACTGCTAGGAGATTTATGGGTGGATGGAGAGAGTTTTCCATCGACAACAATCTCAAGATAGGTGATGGTTGCGTTTTTGAACTACTGGATAGAGAAAAGCTCGAGTTTAGAGTATGGATCCTCGATGGGAGCATACCATCTGAATTTGTTGATAGTCTCCCTGGTGAGAACTCCGATGTTCCGATCCTTATCGACTAAAACGTCCGGTCTTACATATATATATATATATGTTCTAAAAGGTTGGTTAAATTGGATAGCTGTGCACTTTGGATTGAAAATTGATCTTCATGTATCATTATTTTCATCATAGTAGATTTATACTGATATGCTATCTTTGTATCAATCATAGTAACGGAGTTGAGTTCTTGGGTTTACGTTGCACGTAATATTGTATCGAACTTAATAAAAATTAACCGAGTAAAATTTATGGGGTAAAGTGCATGTTTTGCAACTAAAACCACTTTTGGGGTTTTCATACATGCAACTATGCGGACAACCTAGGCCTTAGAAATTGCACTAAGGAACATTATATGGGGCTTGATTGATTGGTGATATGCTGTCAATTTTTTGTGAAGCTGAATGCCCTTACTCTTTTGCTCTACACAATCCTTTTTCAGAAGAAAAAAAATTCTGTATAACAAAATATGAGGTATAAAAGATGGTTGGATTAATGAAAATTTAACCTGTCAAAGCAGGAATATCAACCTTTTGATATTGGTGATGAATCATATACGGTTGAGGTTAGACTAACTGGGCTAATGCTCTGGTGTGAGTTTTATAGAGTTATCTAAACTTAACACCAAAATCTTAACTATGCCATGTATGGGATAGGTTTTTGAGTTCAGAATTTTTTTGGAAACTAGAGTCTACAAAACTACAATTTGACGAAAGCTTTTCAAACTCCAAACTTTCTGACGAAGACGCTCATTTTGGAGTTTAGATAACTCCTTATATGATTGAATAGTTAAAAAAAAAACCGTCTCATGTGCATGTGTCATCACCTAGGCTTCATAGAAATGTTAAATCAGGCATGCTTGATATTCGTCTCTAATCGTTATATCAGTATGGATTCTTTCTATGTATATGTTGCTATTCATGGGGTGGGTATGAATGCAAATACACATTATGAAAATTTAGGCATATGTTAATTTATTAGCGATTATTCGTGCATGTTATCGATAATCACACAAACTTGTGCATAGGCTTTAATAGGATGGGCGATCTATGTGAATATCTGGCGGCTTACCCGGTGAATATTTGATCAAAATATTTGTTTCATTATGTCCTTATTTGATTTATGTTATTTATGTCATATACCTTAATATGTATTCATACTCAGAATGCTCTTTTATGTTGTTCGCTTTTTTCTAAGCCGAAATTCTCACTCATATTTTGCGGTTTCAATTCAAAAGGCAATGAGGTCGGAGAATGAGGGACATTTTGTGTTGTTATATTTTGGATAGAAACAATGGTAAATAATCAATTGTATATAATGTTTTCTGGTCACAAAAAATGGTGAGCCCTCGACACATTACTTCATTGTTTTCTTTCTGTAAGGAATGAGTAGCTACAAGGATTAAAACTCCTAGTCCTGGTGTTGTTTATATTGTTTAGAACAGCATGCACTCCGAAGGAGAAACTCTTCACTCCCTCAGGGGTGTTGATGATCACGTCTTGTATGTAGTCACAGCGAATTACATCCACTTGTGTATTTAGCATCATGTGTTGTAAATTTACTAGCGGATATGATTCACAAACGAATCGGTCACCACAATAATATTGCAGCGGAAAAGTGAATTGGCTGTTTTACGGTCAGCCGAAAAAATTGCGGACGATGACAAATAATGCTAATATGAAAAGAGCACACCCAGCAGCCAATAAAACAAGATATACTCAGGTTCGATGCAAACTAACACCTAATCCTGCAACCGCGACGAGAACATCTACTATTGAAAGAATTATACGAAATTATACAAGCTCTTTGATCAAAGGGCCGATACAACGAGTTATCTCTCTCCTTCTCTTTCTCTATTAATTTTTCTTCGCCTCTTTCAAATCAAAGACTATGAGCATATATATAAAGAGATTGGATAATTTTCCAAATAATCCGAATCACTTTCTTATTTGCCCCAGCCCCCTTCCCACTTCTTAAAAGAAGCAACTGCTTATTCTTGAGTGGGCCTCCGTGCATTGTCCACCTATGTTCGTTTGTTCTTCATGCATTGGGCCTCTCCGTAAAACCCACAGCGGTGCATGCCCTTGTGCATGAGCTCCTATGCTCCCTGCATACGCCGCCGCCATGTGGTGTTGATCATGTGGGCTGATGCGTACTTCAGCGCATGCATCACCCATTTGTGGGTTGGGTCTGCTTGCAAAAGTAGCTGGATTGGGTTTTGAGCTGGGATTTTAAACCAAAAATCAACATTCTCCATCTTGATTTAAAATCCATCATAAAATCTCGTCATTTTCTTAAACATTGGAACTCTATTCTTATCGCTCTGACCTTCAACAATCCACTAGGAAAATCAAGTCTAAGTACTGCTTGACCTGATATCTGGATTCACCTCTGCATTAGTCGGACTCTTCATGAGTACCCACCTCTGTAATAGCATGAACCTTCTTTTCGTCTTTCAAGAAGAATACTATCATCTTCTGGAACACCCAAATCATCTAACAATTTTTGCAAATAAATAGCCTACCTAACCGCCTTAAAGACGGTTGTCAAAATTGACTCCATCGTTGATTATGCGATGACAAAGTGAAGCGTTGATCTTTTGCACTGCATCCGTCCTTGACGTACTCATCGTCAACCTCTACATGTCCTTATCACCAGTGGACAATGATGATAACATCGCCAAATTAAGTGCGTCTTTAACGGAATTGAAACGGACTTAGTCTTCTCTTTTCCTACCGAACCAGAACTAGCTCGATATACTGTTGCAACTGACGCGGCTTCCTATCCCGACACTGAACATGCCAAGAATCACTTCTTGTCGAACTCCCGATCCCTTTTCTTGGAGACTCATCCTTAGCGCTCCTATGTGTTTAGCTTCGGTAGACTTCTGCACCACAGACTGCACTAGACTCTCCATCTGAATCAGAGTACTGACCACCTCACTTTTGAAGATATGGACCGGGAACCATCAAACTCTACCGAGCTTAGTTGCACGACTGTTCTCTTTTCACCATCTGCTTGAGTCTGATTTATTTGACGCATCGCAAATTCGACGCATGCATTTTGGCCAATTACCCCACGTTGGATACTAAGTCACCATAATAATATTGCAGCGGAAAAGTGAATTGGTTGTTTTACGGTCAGCCGAAAAAATTGCGGACGATGACAAATAATGCTAATATGAAAAGAGCACACCAAGCAGCCAATAAAACAAGATATACTCAGGTTCGGTGCAAACTAACACCTAATCCTGCAACCGCGACGAGAACATCCACTATAGAAAGAATTATACGAAATTATACAAGTTCTTTGATCAAAGGCCCGCCGCATGTGTATGACAAATAGTTGTGTTGCATTGATCTTCAATTAGTTAATGCGCTCGCACTCTTTCACCTCTCCTCCTTTCCTTGTCTCCATTCTGACGCTTCTTCGCGCAAGCGCGTCTAGCTTTAGTGCCCCGGGGGTTAGACCACTTGGGTTAGATTCCCTTTTCTAGTTGAAGATGCAGTCAACCTTCTTCTTTTCCAGTAAGGGCAAAAGGTAATGAAATGAAAGCTAGTGCCATCCCAGCCCCGCCGGCCTTTGAAGAGGCCATCCCGAGTTATCTCTCTCCTTCTCTTTCTCTGTTAATTTTTCTTTGCCTCTTTCAAATCAAAGAGAACGAGCATATATATAAAGAGATTAGATAATTTTCCAAATAACCCCAATCACTTTCTTATTTGCCCCAGCCCCCTCCCCACAAGCAACAGCTTATTCTCCAAGTGATTTATATGTAATTGAGTGGCCCCGTGCATGTGCACCTATGTTCATTTGTTCTTCATGCATTGGACCTCTCCCCACGTGGTCAAAACCACGGAAGTGCATGCCCGTGTGCATGGGCTCCTATGCTCCTTGCCTACGGCGCCGCCATGTGGTGCTGACCAGATGGGCTGACGCGTGCGTCAGCGCATGCATCACCTATTTATGGGTTGGGTCCACTTGCATTAGTAGTTGGGTTAGGCTTTGAGCTTGGATTTTAAACCAAAAATCACCAATCTCCATCTTGATTTAAAATCCATCATAAAATCTCATCATTTTCTCAAACATGGAAATCTTGTTCTTGTCGCTCTGACCTTCAACAATTCATTAGGAAAATCAAGTCTAAGTACTGCTTGACCTGATATCTGGATTCATCTCTGCATTAGTCGGACTCTTCATGAATACCCACCTTTGTAATAGCTTGAACCTTCTTTTCGTCTTTCAAGATCACTATCACCTTCTAGAACACCCAAAACATCTGACAATTTTTGCAAATAAATAGCCTACCTAACCGCCTTAAAGACAGTTGTCAAAATTGACTCCATCGTTGATTATGCGATGATAAAGTGAAGCATTGATCTTTTGCACTGCATCCGTCCTTAACGTACCCATCGTCAACCTCCACATGTCCTTATCACCAGTGGTCAATGATGATAATATCGCCGAATTAAGTGCATCTTTAGCGGAATTGACACGGACTTAGTCTTCCCTCTTCCTACCAAGCCAGAACCAGCTCGATATACTACTGCAACTGACGCGACTTCCTATACCTGACACCGAGCATGCCAAGAATCAAACTTGCAGACTTCTTCTCGAACTCCGGATTCATTTTCTTGGAGACTCATCCTTAGCGCTCCTGTGCGTTTAGCTTCGGTAGACTTTTGCACCACAGGCTGCACAGACTCTCTACCTGAATCAAAGTACTGACCACCTCACTTTTAAAGATATGGACCTGGAACCATCAAACTCCACCACGCTTGATGGCACAACTGTTCTCTTTTCACCATCTTCTTGAGTCTGATTTCTTTGACACATCGTAGATTTGATGCATGCATATTGGACAATTACTCCACATTAGATACCAGAACACCACGACCTGTACCCGCTTGGCTTCATGCTGGGTTCCTTTTTAAAAAAACTAGAGTGCTAAGAAACCCTAAACCATGGATCTAACTAGAGGATTAGGATTATAACTAACATGTAAACAACTTTATACTAAGTGAAATGGGAATACAATATTTGTAGACCGGTCCTTCACTTCTAAAGCTCCGTATAGTAGTCCTTTCGTTCTAAGTAGTGGTCTCCCGGACTCTCGTAAGGCTCCACTAGGCGAAAGGAACAAGCTTGCTTGAAGAACTTCGAGGCCGAAGATGATCTCCGTCGAGAAATCTCCAACTCAAGATACCTCTTCACTAATTGAGAATTAGTTAAACAAACAACCTATACTAAATGGCTAGCCTAGTGTAGATTGGTGAAGTAGGAATTTTGCTCACTTTAGAATAATTTTTCTCACTATTTTTCTTCACCTCAAGAAAATCTAGAAAGCTCAATGGAGATGAAGAAGAAGATGAAGTCTAGAATAGAATGAGAGTGAAGTGGAAACTGATTGATACGAAAAATTGTGTTTGTAGTTAACCGCAATCAATAACGGTGTCGCATGTAGCTAGACCGAGATGAGTACGGGTCGTCCTCTGGGAAATGTGGAACCTTTTATTTTTACTTTAGATGTGTTGAGAAAGAGATGGGGGATAAAGAATTTTTTGGAATGGTTTCTAGATCTACGTTAAACAAGAATACAAAATATAGATCTAGATTATTTATGGATGTAGTTAATATAATAAGGGGGCCTGTAGGGTTCGTTAGGATTTAGTAGTCATGGACGATTAATTAAAAGTTACCCTTTTTATCCATTAATAGATTTAAAACTAGAACGACGGTGATGCGTGTAGATTAGGGTTTCTGGAGGGAAAATGAATCCCACTCTTAACCCTTATCTCGACACGGAACTCCGTTAAAATCTAGCCTTTACCAAAACAATCATTAATCTAATCTCTAATCGCGGTCGGAACTAACAAAGAATTGCTAGCGTGCCCGATTAGGATGTTAATGATTCTTTTGATAAAGTTCATAAACTTTATAGGACTTAAAAAGGGTTTAGGGATGTTCATCATCCATTAGCCTACCCTAATCCTACGAACCCTAGCAAGCGGAGAATTACTCGCGCATGTTGGGAGAAGAAGATGAAAAGATAGAGAGGGAAAACATAATGTAAAATGCAAAAGAATTAAATAAAATAACTACCTTTATTAATCACTTGAACAATCTACACTTTATTTCGTAGAAAATGATTACAAACTAGTTGCTTCTCGATCTTTCCTAAGGAGATAGACGAACAGTTGATGATCAGCCTGGATGCGTGAGCGTCTAGGGCTTCGTGATCGCGTCGGCTTGATTACTTTTCCAAGAGGCTTTCGGTGCTATTTTATAGTGCAAAGCCAGAATCTTTTAGTTGGAAACTTGGTAAAATTCAGCTTTGATTCACCCCACAAAATCTTGTGCTCTGATTCCTTATAATTGCGGCGGATCCGCGGCCCAAGGGGGGTTTGGCCGCGGATCCGCGCTTGATGGTCGAGATCTCGTGACTGAAATTTTTGGGCTTGCATCTTTTGACATGTGGCAATCCTAGGCACCTTCAGAATCTGAAAATCTTTTCTCGATTGCTTCCAGACTTGGTCTCCAAGTTTTGGTTCTTAATTTGGCAAGATTTCTTCAACAACTTGATTTGTTTGATAAATTCTGCATAACAACTTGGAAAATTCTGCACAATAATCTCAAATAATATTTAGTAGGCTTATTTCTACTAGGATTTGGTCAATGGATTTATCTGCATACATTTTCCTACCAAATACTAATTAAAATATATTAACACATGGAAAATGGTGCTTTTACACATAAACCCTCATATGTATAATATATTATAATAAAGTCCTTTTTTTTAATATGAAAATGGTAGGAAAAATGTAATACAAATGTGCAGTTTTATCAACTGAACAAATACCCCCAAACTTATCTTTGATTGTCCCGAGCAAACTAGTTTATTTAAGAGGAGAAAAAGAAAGGAGAAAACTATGCACACTTTCGTAGGCAGACACGATTGCACTGAGCACGTGCAACAAGCCGTTAAACCTCTAGGTGTCCCTAGTAGGAGGAGTGTTGTCTCCTGAGGGTTTTCAGCGGATTACACCCACAAAATCCAATAATAAAAGAAAGATGGTGAAATTTACATATAAAGATAAGAACCATAAAAGAAAGGCCTTAAAAAGAAGAGTTTCCAACTATACTAGCTTTTCAGTTGTCATGAGCCCTATCTTAATAGTCATGAAAAAATGTTAGAAATCACATCATCTCTCAATAAAACATCGTCTTTATTCTTCATTCCTACCTTTCATCCAAACATTGATTATATAACCCCACGTGTGTGTAAAGAACATCCCTACACTCGGAGAATTCAATTCAAGCTATCATACTCTTGTCCATCTACCTTAGTACTTTTTAATTTGATGAATATTAAGATTTGCTCACATATTTTCATGCGACCGTTAATACTTCTTGAGGTACTAACAGACCGATTACTTATGTGCTTGCTGATTAGGTGATAATATTTTCCTCGTCTTGCACCACCTAAGGCTTAGCAGTGACTCCCAGACCAGTTGGCCTTAGGGCACTAGGTGAAGAGGCACCCTCGCTATATTTTTTTATTGCTGCCTTGGCGATAACAAAACCAGTGTTCATTTTTTTTCTTTTCACCATTTTTATATTTTCTTCATTTTTTTTCATTTCCTTCATACTTTGGCTTTTAGACAAGAGCATTTCAAGGTATCCTCTACTATCCCGAGTTTCAAGACGTGTGTAAGTGCATATAGTAGGGTATCAACATTCAAATGTTCGGCTTCCAGAATAGAAACTATTTTTCAGACTTATTTTTATCCTCAGATTAGTGACTTCCTTCATCTTACTAACCCTTGGGACAAAAGCTCATAACTACTTATTACTAGTTTGTTTAAGAAAACTTCTAATTTTCTTGGTTTTCTTAAACTATTCCTATCTTTTGGATGTAATTTTTTCACTTTCTACCCTTTTGTTATAAATTTTTTTTAATTTTTGAAAATGTTGTGCTTATGCAAAATATGATGCAAATTGATGTGTAAATAAGCACAAACCTCCCCCAAACCTGTTTACAGCAGTGTCCTCACTGATGTCATCCGTTAAGCTCAAAAAACCTCTAGACTTGGGAGGAAATTATTAATGGGGGCAAGAATATATGAAAGTGAAAATCCTCCCCCAAACTTATTTTAGGCTCACAATTTTGTAAAAATCATTTTCTTTCAAGAGCAAAAATATACCACCCCTTCCCCAAACTTGAGTTAAACAATTTTAATCTTTTAAAATCACATGAGGGGGTCAAGGTTATTGGTCAATGCCAAGCTTTGCAAAGACCGAAGGTCAACACCAACCATTCAAAAATTTTATCGATGAAGCACCAAGGTTGGTGGAAGAACATGTCACCTATTGACGTGAAGAAGTGGGGAGGTGACAAGAGGTGTATTGGAAAAGGATTGCGTCTCAATTTGGAGAGACGACACAGTGATAGTAATGATGGATTACTCGCATTATCATGATTGTCCAAAAGAGGGGGTGGAGGTCCAATTTCTTCATCTTGGAGTTGATTCATCTCAACACCCGTGTCTTGTAAAAATGCGAGTTCATCAGCGAAAATTTCCTCAAAGCTTTCATCGATACCCCGAAAAATAATGTCATCAGAAAAAATGGGGTGATCGTCAGACTCAATATAAGGTTCCTCATTAGATGTTGACCCGGACAACTCGGTGGAAGAGTAAATGGTTGGGTCAAACAACAACATATGAAAAGAGTCTGTATCATGAGGTTGATCAAATTCGCTGCTGTCGACATCCATTAATTCGACAGAACACACATGAGCATAGGGTTCGGAGGGTTCACTTCCCAACTTGTAAATATTAAGCTCAATTGACTTCTTTCCAAAGGATAGGGTCATAGAGCCGTTTCTACAATTAATTACTGCGTTGGAAGGGGCCAAAAAGGGTCGACCGAGTATCACCGGGATTTGATTGCGTGGGTTTACTACAGGTTGTGTATCTATAACGATAAAGTCCACAGGGAATATGAATTTCCCGACTTTGATTAACACATCCTCTACCTCACCCCTTGGTTGGGTGATAGATTGATCGGCCATCTGAAGAGTGCAATGCGCATGTTTTAACTCTCCGATCCCTAATTGCTCATACACAGAATACGGAAGCAAGTTAACACTAGCACCTAGATCGAGTAGAGCACGATTAATATTTTTACCCCCAATAGAAATTGAAATTGTAGGATTTCCGGGGTCCTTTCGTTTCTTGGGTAGTTGTTGTGTAAAAGCAGTGCTCACATTACTCGCAAGGAAAACTTTTTTAGGTGCTTGAACTTTTCTTTTCCTAGTGCACAAGTCCTTTAGGATTTTCGCATAAGACAGAACTTGTTGAATAGCATCTAGGAGAGGAATGTTTATGTTAACTTGCTTAAAAATTTCCACAATCTTCTCCATTTGTGGACTTGGTCTGTTGCCCCTTAACCTGTTTGGATAAGGTGCTTGATCAATAAGTTTTGGGTCCAACGTTTGTGGAGAAGACTGTTGGGACGGATTCGATCCCAAAATTGGAGTGGGAATCGACTTAGATAGATTTGGCGAAATTGGCGAAGTGTTCGAGCCTTGGGGAAAACGGAGAATAGGCTCGGGTGAAGGTGGAAGACTAGACGAATTAGGGGAAGAAGAAGAAGAAGAAGGGGTATCAAATGTATCACTATCATCACACTGCTCACCCACTCGGTTATTCAGCACTTTTCCCGATCTCAACGTAGTAATGGCATTCACATTATGACTTTGTGAATGGCCAGGATTCGGTAGGGGTTGAGATGGGAGTTTCCCTTTCTCTCTCGCACTCATTGCGGCATTTAACTGTGCGATTTGATTTTCTATTGATTTAATACTCTCACCATGGGATGAGGAGTTTTTCGTTAGGGTATCAATAGAAGACCTCATCTCAGCCGAATTGTGCATGGATTTTTTCATGAACATATCCAAAGTTTGTGCAAGTGAGTTGTCAGTACCGGCCACTTGTGGTATAGAAATGTTGGCCGGATTTTGGAAATTTTGTGACTGAAAGGGGGGCTGATTCTGTGGTTGTGGTTGCTGTGGAGGAGGTCTTTGATAATTACTTTGTTGGTTTTGATTCCAAGCAAAGTTAGGATGATTCCTCCATCCTTGATTATATGTGGAAGAATAAGGATCATTTTTAGGTCGCTGCTGAAAAGCAGCATTAGCTTGAAACGATGCATTCATAGGACATTCTTCCGTTAAGTGTGAAGGATCCGAACAGCAACCACAGACAGTCTTAGGAAGCGTGACCTGATTTAGGGAGAATGTTGAGAACTTGTTTTCAATAGCATAGAGTTTCTTCTGTATCGCTGCCATTTCGGCTTTCACTGCGATAGAAACATCGAGCTGGTGAATACCTCCCTTAGTTGAATGTGGTCTTACGCTTTCCCACTGCAACGTGTGTTCAGCATGGTCTTCCAGATATTTCCATGCTTCACCGTCATCTTTAGACATGAAATTGCATTGACACATTGTTTCAAGCATCTGCTTTGTCGCTGGATTAATGCCCTCATATATAATCCGACATAAATCCCATCTTTGTATTCCGTGATGGGGGTATTGGACAAGCAGATCTTTGAAACGTTCAAAGCACTTCCAAAATGGTTCATTGGGAAGCTGGGTGAACTAGTTGATCTCGCTCCTAATGTGGGCAGTTTTATGGTTTGGATAAAACTTCTTAAGAAATGCTATGACGAATTCATCCCAATTAGTGATAGAGTGTGCGGCAGTATTATAAAGCCATTTTTCTGCCAAGTCGCACAGTGTGAATGGGAGAAGACGTAAGCGCATAGCATCTAAAGTTAATTGTGAAGTACCCATCATTGCGCATACGTTTTCGAATTTGGTGATGAAAACGTACGCGTCTTCCGACTCAAGCCCGTGAAATTTGGGCAGCAGATTGATATAGTGGGGTTTAATTTCGAAATTATCCCCATTAGGTGGTGGAAGAGATAGACAAGTAGGAAGAGGACCACGAATAGGATAGCATCTCTCTTGGAGAGAGATGCGCGGTGGATTCTGCTCACCTGCGGGCGGTGGCAGCGTGGTGTTATAATTAGATGGAGTGCCGTCCATCACGGTCGATGTGGTGTGTGGTGGGGGAAAAGAAGATGAAGAAGTACCGACTTCGGCGTCGATAGCAGGAACGCGGACAAGACGGGCACTAGGATCCCGTGTCCAGCCAAGCATGCACTAAGCGGGTTTAGTGCAAGTGGAAGCGTGTGTGTGATTTTAAAATTGGCTTGTTTTTGAAAAAGTGGGACTCAAGACAAATCACCCTTAAGATGCACAAGCAACCCTAGAACTAAGGTCACATAGGTCCAGTCTCTAGACCGCTCCTAGACTTCTAAAGGACAAGCTGCAGGATCAATCCTCTACCGCCTCCGTACTACCCTTGTAGCCAGGTAAGTGCCAGGTAAGTGGGAAGGAACCACGTCGTGGGCCTAATTAAAAACCACTAGCCTTTGACACACTTGCCTAGGCACTACAAAAGTAATGCGGATAAACGATAGATTACTCACGACCTTCCTCTGTCCTTATTGAGCGCGACAGTCCTTAGAGTCCGGTCTAGATATTTTTTAAATTAATGAAGGGTTGATCTATATGCTCGGTTTGTGATTTGTGGGGCTTAGGAAGGGTGATGAAATCCCCACCTAATCTTGATTTGGTCTTTGCCCCTTAGAAATCCGTATTAAACATGCAAAACAAAACCAATCACAAAACTTTTACAAAAAGATTTTTTTTTGAGCGGCGCAATTTTGCAAAGAATCCTGCAGAAAATAGATTTTATTGGATTTGGGGAGAGAGAGAAGGAGTTAAGAAAGATACCAGAGAAGATTGAAGCCCTAATTCTCCTGTTTCCTCAAGTCCGTAACTCCAGATTTCCTCGCAAAAATTCACACAATAATCGTTAAATATACAATTTGCAGTTTTGTTTTAATAATGATATGACTCGTCTAAGAATTCAACAAAAATATTAAAAATAAAAAATTACGCACGTTTCCCCGGCAACGGCGCCATTTGATTGATACGAAAAATTGTGTTTGTAGTTAACCGCAATCAATAACGGTGTCGCATGTAGCTAGACCGAGATGAGTACGGGTCGTCCTCTGGGAAACGTGGAACCTTTTATTTTTACTTTAGATGTGTTGAGAAAGAGATGGGGGATAAAGAATTTTTTGGAATGGTTTCTAGATCTACGTTAAACAAGAATGCAAAATATAGATCTAGATTATTTATGGATGTAGTTAATATAATAAGGGGGCCTGTAGGGTTCGTTAGGATTTAGTAGTCATGGACGATTAATTAAAAGTTACCCTTTTTATCCATTAATAGATTTAAAACTAGAACGACGGTGATGCGTGTAGATTAGGGTTTCTGGAGGGAAAATGAATCCCACTCTTAACCCTTATTTCGACACGGAACTCCGTTAAAATCTAGCCTATACCAAAACAATCATTAATCTAATCTCTAATCGCGGTCGGAACTAACAAAGAATTGCTAGCGCGCCCGATTAGGAAGTTAATGATTCTTTTGATAAAGTTCATAAACTTTATAGGACTTAAAAAGGGTTTAGGGATGTTCATCATCCATTAGCCTACCCTAATCCTACGAACCCTAACAAGCGGAGAATTACTCGCGCATGTTGGGAGAAGAAGATGAAAAGATAGAGAGGGGAAACATAATGTAAAATGCAAAAGAATTAAATAAAATAACTACCTTTATTAATCACTTGAACAATCTACACTTTATTCCGTAGAAAATGATTACAAACTAGTTGCTTCTCGATCTTTCCTAAGGAGGTAGACAAACAGTTGATGATCAGCCTGGATGCGTGAGCGTCTGGGGCTTCGTGATCGCGTCGGCTGGATTACTTTTCCAAGAGGCTCTCGGTGCCATTTTATAGTGCAAAGCCAGAATCTTTTAGTTGGAAACTTGGTAAAATTCAGCTTTGATTCACCCCACAAAATCTTGTGCTCTGATTCCCTATAATTGCGGCGGATCCGCGGCCCAAGGGGGGGTTTGGCCGCGGATCCGCGCTTGATGGTCGAGATCTCGTGACTGAAATTTTTGGGCTTGCATCTTTTGACATGTGGCAATCCTAGGCACCTTCAGAATCTGAAAATCTTTTCTCGATTGCTTCCAGACTTGGTCTTCAAGTTTTGCTTCTTAATTTGGCAAGATTTCTTCAACAACTTGATTTGTTTGATAAATTCTGCATAACAACTTGGAAAATTCTGCACAATAATCTCAAATAATATTTAGTAGGCTTATTTCTACTAGGATTTGGTCAATGGATTTATTTGCATACATTTTCTTACCAAATACTAATTAAAATATATTAACACATGGAAAATGGTGCTTTTACACATAAACCCTCATATGTATAATATATTATAATAAAGTCCTTTTTTAATATGAAAATGGTAGGAAAAATGTAATACAAATGTGCAGTTTTATCAACTGAACAGAAACCATGGGTGAGATAATATCATCTATAACTCATGTAGAGACTTAACCAAGGCTAAAGATAATGGTTACGTTAATAAATATCTAGCGTAAAACAAAATTAGTGGACTAAGTCAATGAGTTCCACAAGCTTCTATAAGCATCCAATCCATGACAAGTATGGTATGAGTTTCATACACCCAAGTCCAATGTATCATCTAGCATGACAAAAAATAAATACATTAATATATATCACATATATATTTGTATGTATTTAGAGAAAACAATTTCTTAAGTGAGCTAATATTAGTTAATGTATATTAATATATCAAATATATAATCATACATTAAATTATTAAATCAACACTTGATTTAATAACCCGGCTGTATCGCATACAACCGACTAATATTATTTATATGCATATCACATATACATATAACATAGCATTGAATCAACACTTGATTCAACAATCCGGTTATATCACATATAATCTATATCGCGAGATTGGAATACGGTATCACATACACGTATTAATCTCGGTCCCACACATATCACATATATGCCCTACTTCGTTTCGCATGAGCTAGGAAATCTCTGTGTAGGACTCTAAAGACTCGTCAATACGCCGGCAGTAGGTGATGATCATATCAGTCACCCACAAGCCGTCAGCGGTACTAGCTGGAAGTAACGGCTACCCGGGTATTGAGCGATCAGGAGATTAACAAGCAAGCCTGCTCATACTTCCGTGAATCCAATAAGTAACACTACCGTACAGTCCGGTCTCTTTGTCTGATATGTCGCATATCGAGTCTAGGGGTGGTAAACGTCAGACCCTAGTAACTTGATAAGTCATGCCGATATGAGGCTCATAACGGGTCAAGAAACTACTGATAACAATTACCAGTAAATCTCTGTATCATCCCTGGCCAGGGACTTCCTGTTATGGCCAATCGAGCACAGCGCAATATCAACCCCTAATACCGGGAGAGACGAAACCCCTCATATCGCTCATTACCTCCATGTGACTCGGGACTGTACCTAAAAACCACCGTTTTGCACGCTCTCTTGAACGTGGTAAGGTGGAAATCAAAGCACAGTGGGAATCACAAAAAACTCTATGACGGTCTCGGGTCTACAGTGTAGGGATTCTGCAGCACCATCCTAGGTTTTGGGTTGCATCACACATGCTATATTAAAATTTTAGGGGGTGCTAAACAATACCAACCATGAATCGAACTAGAAAAATAGAGTAACAACATATAGTATTGCATACTAAGTAGTGTCTAACACTAAGAGGTAAGTAATACAACCTTTGTAGACCTCCTCTTGTGACTCCTTGGATCGAGTAGGGTTTGAACCGGTTCGCTTGAATCCTTCCAAGTGCATGATGATCCACCACGAAGTCCCTTTACTCAAGCTCCTAGCTTCACTTGATCTATGAAGAAGTGGAGCAAACAACCTACACTAATGGGCTAGACTAGCATAGATTGGTGATGTGGATTTGGATCTCACTCAAAAACCTTTTCTTTTTAAGATCTTCTCTCACTTTTGAAACCCTAGAGAGCTTGAAGGAGAGAGGAAGAAGATGATGGCTAAAACTTGACTCAAGTTAGAATAATGCAACATAATCCTAATAGAGTTAGAATTATGTCGTGCTAAACTATGGTTACAAAATATCTAGATATTTTGTGACTTGAGGTTAAGCAAAACCATGGGCTACAAAACCATGGGCAATGAAACCATGGTATTGACTTTGGTCAATTCAAGAGAAGAGAGTTGAATAGTCAACCATGATTTTATTCCCATTTTGCTTTTCTCAAATAATCAAAATACATAAATATGTTACCATGTGAGTTTTGCATTGGCACCACCAATGTATCATCAACCATGACACATGTATGCTTGCATGTGTGCATCCATATCAACATATACATACACTCATGCATGCATCATAAAGAAATATGTTTAAATAAATGAGCTAATGGACTTAATATTAAATCAACACTTGATTTAATAACCCGGTCATATCACATACGACCCGTCCAATAGTAAACGCCTGATTAAAATACGGTATCTAATACACGCATTTAATCGAGCTCCCGCTCATATCCCATATGCACCCCACATCTTTTCGCCTGAGCTAGGAGACCCCTTTGTGGGACTCTAAGACTCGTCAATACACTAGCAGTAGGCAGTGATCACATCACATGCCCACAAACCGTCAGTGGCACAAGCTGTACGTAACGGCTCCCACGTATTGAGCGATCAGAAGAAACACAAGCGAACCTGCTAAAACTCCCGTTGAGCCAACTGGCAACACTTACCATACAGTCCGGTCTCTTCGTCAAATGTGCTGCATATCAAGTCTAGGGATGGTAACATCAACCCCATTAAACCAATAAGTTATGCCGTTATATGGCTCATAACAGAATCGAGAAACTGCTGATAACACTTATCAGTAAATCTCATCAGCCCTGGACACGGACTTCCTGTTATAGACAATCGTACATAACGCAACATCAACCCCCAATACCGGGAGAGACGAGAACCCTCCTATCGCTCATTGCCTCCATGTGCCCTGGGACTGTACCCAAAATCCACCTGTTTGCATGACTCAGTAGAGCCGTGGAAGGGTGGAGATCAAAGTACAGTGGGAGGACACACAAGACTTTATGACGATCTCGGGTCTACAGACTAACCTGTACCAGTGTCACCTGAGAATTGCTATCCGATGATAGATATAATACCACATAGGAGTTCTCGGCGAGTCCGTTCAGTGTACCTAGTCTCACTAAGCACCCGTATACAGTCTTTGGTGTCACCACACCAATGGATATGTGATCATCCATCGCCCATCATATAGGACAAGTATTGTATACGCTAGTCTACTCTGGAAATATCGATGCCCCGTCTCGATACACCCACAACTAAGAACATTTTAAGGATATGCTTATAAACTACACATGTCCCACTAGTATAATCCGCATCATAATCTCAGTAGTCAAGCAAATATCTTAAGGGTTTTATCAATATGTACCAAATGAATAAGAAGCATGATCAAATGAACATGTCAAGATAAAGTACAACCAGATAGCATACTATCATGTCGAGCAAGAATGTCCCCTGAATACACACACACATCATACTATCATGTCGAGCAAGAATGTCCCCTGAATACACACACACTGTCATGACCCGAAATTGGCACGTGACGGCCCTAATACTACGCAACGTCTACAGGCGTAACGTAGTAAAAGAAAGCCAAAACCCAGAAATCTAAACCATTAAAAGTAGTAAGAAAAGATAATAGAAGTTTTGAAACATTTGAAATCACAACCCAAATTCTTTTTAAAAAAATCCAACTTTATTTCCTTTAAAATTTTAGCAGCACCTCCTTTGTAAAAACTAGCCCCATAAATGGGTACAATATAAATATAAATAAAGCATCCCCGAACGGGAGCAAATACACGCCCAAAGACGGAAAACAACCACCACAACAAATATACGACGCCGTAGCGAAAAAATAAAAGACGATAGAAAGGAAACTGTATTAAAGACAACCAAGTTACAAAATAATACAATATCGTCCTCACACCAAGTCTCTAAGTCAACAAGAAAATATAGTAGATGGAGAGTACAAGGATACAACGAATATACAATATAACAATACGGATAACCACAAAACCCACCTAAGCAAAACTGCACACTATGAGCTGAAGCGGTATCCGCAGCTAAAGATGATCAGATAGATGAATAATATAGCCCTGCCTCTGACTACTGTGAAGAAAGACCTGAAAAACAACTGTGGCACAACGTGGGTGAGTTGCCAACTCGTGAATAGTAAATAACATATGCAGGTAATCGCAAGTATGCACGTACAGCGTGAATCTAACATATGCAATTAATAGCAATAAAAAGTCATATGAATGCAATAATCATGAAAGGTACACTAGCAGGTACAAGTAACACATGAAGCAATAATAATATGACAATCGGTCTGCAATAATCATGCAATAATGATATGAAAATGTATATATGCTGTTAGTGTATATGCCCTAGAGGCCATTACTGTATCATACTAGTTTGTATATTACTTAATGGAAGCTTGGGATATTCATAGTTGTATAGACAATCTTGCTCAAAATAGTAGTATGCTACTTGGTTTGTTTCTACTTTAATGTGTACATGTGTTTCTTTTAGTATATCACCTATACACATTAGTGGAGCCCTTAGGATCTTTGCTTGATTACCAGCATTGTGAAGGAAGTCACACTCGTGGGGGCTGGATAATCCACAAGCACATCCTTATACAGGTCCCTAGTCGTAGGACTGTCGAGACAGAGCATCGATACTCCGGAGTAGACTAGCGTATGCGCTTCTCATCCCAGCATGGGAGACGGTCTGTCCCACAGCCGTCAGTACGTCATACTTGAGATAGTATGCGGGTGCTCGTTAGGTTACTGTAACGTTTCAAAATAATAAAATATTATTTTTGGGATTTTTTATAATTTAATATTATTTTAATGAATATTTTAATATTCTGGTATAATTAAATACAAATAAATGGGGAAAAATTATGGAAAATTCTAAATAGGGTATTTTATGGAATTATGCCATTTTTAAGTTTTTATGATTAGTTATGTGCTAATTTAGTTCTAATCGCGATTAAAAATCGCTAATCGGATTTTTAGCAAATTTTGTGCAAAACATGCACATATCTTTTTCTGCACTTGTGTCACATTTTTCTTTCCATGGTTGTTCATTTGGGTTCACTATTTGAGTGAGAATGAAATTGAGGGAAAATAAAATGGAAAAGTAATATAATATGAGGGTTGGTGAGAGAGAGAGGGGTATGGGTTATTTTGACCAAAGACTTAGCCATTCTCTTCATTCTTTCCCTCATTTCTCTCCCTCTTTCTCCATTGTTGCTCCTGCTCTTGCTCCTCATTTTTCCTCCATCTCCAAGCCACAAAACACCTCTAAAACATCACCAAAACCCTACCCCCATTTCATTAAAAGTGTGCACAAGCTCAATGTCTACACATTGGACCAAGGAAGCAAGGATTTTGGCCACTAGGGGCAACTCAAGAATTTTCTTGAGTTGCCAAATGAGGTAATTACTGAACCATTAGTAGAGTTTTAGCATTACTTATACCCCATGTTTAGTTTAGAACCGATATTATGTGTTTTGGTGGACTTAAGGAAAACCTAGTTAGGGTTTAGTGTGGATCTGAAATCAAAAGTGGAATTGAGGGTTGTGATGACCTTAGAATTCCTGGGGTGATGTTATTTTGGACCCAAACCTGAACTAGAAACCAGAATACGGATTTATGGAATCAATATCGTGGAAAACTGTAAATCTGGGAGTGTATTTTGTAATCTGCTATCACCCGAGACATCCTAAAATAAAATTGGTTGGACAGTGAGATGTGCAGGCACCCTAGAACCACCACACAAAACCCCAGCCCCCAACTCCTTTTTCAGGCTGCAGATTTATCCTGTTTGGCTGCAAATTGCGACCTGGACCCCACCATTTTGCCTCGTTCTGGTTGTGTAGCTCCTACATGTATAGATTATACCCCTGGCATGTATAGATTTGTCTAATTTGACCTAGGGTGAAATCTGAAGCCTATTTCCTAGTTGCTGTTTTGGATTCGTGTTTCTGTATTCCGTATTTCTAATTCTGAATTTGCGTATGGTGTTTTAGCTCGACTACTTGGCGTTTATACTGCGATATCGAGAGTTGTTGATGGTTTTGGAAGGCGTTGTCCATAGGTTCTAACCTATAGAACATAGCGTATCGTTTTGGGGTTTCGTTTGCCGTTTTAGTTTTGAATTGGTTTTGATACGCATTTGCGATACGTTAATGTGTAGGTGCCCCATGAAGACTTCGGGATGACAAGCAAACGCATGGCGACGTCGACAGATAAGGACACAAGGTGAGTAGATTATATCTACAGGGGAAGTCGGGTGGATGGCGTATAGCACCCCCGCAGTCCGTGGTGATGTATACGAATACGTATACACACGTATATTTATTATGTGTTGTTTAAGATTATTGATGATAATAATGTAATTATTGATGATAAGGATGTATTGGTTTAGTATAGTGCGAAGCCCTAGAGTAGTGGTTGCACCCCCACATACACGTACACATATACTTGCATACATTCTTTCTTTTACCTGTGAGCATATGGAGGTGTGTATATCTACACATGGGTATGGGACTATGTGTTCATATACGGGATTTGAGGATGATACGTGGGATTGAGATGCGTCGATGAGGTTTGATTGAGGCCGTGAGATTCGGCGATATGACAGAGTTCGTATTCGATACGACATGATGACTTAGCGGGTCCTTTGACGAAGTGTTTCATACTCGTGCATGCATATATATTGATGATGTCGTTTGTACTAGGCTTAGGTCAGTACCCCAGATTTAGGATGCCGTACGACGATTTACCGTACGAGCTTTGTATTGATGTTAGATCCGCACTCATGACTCGAGGATGTTATATGATATACTGTATCGTACGCGATACTATTGAGGCGGGATCACCGACTATTGTATATATATGTATATATTGACTCAGATTTAGGTGGTTTTCATACCCCTCCCGATTGACTTGATTGTTGGGTCCGTAGTTCGCATAGTAGGCGTTAGACTAGACCCGAGTCATACCTATTTCAAAACTAACGAATCGGAATATTTTAAAGATAGGCAAAAGGGATTCTATGGATATTTTCAAACGACGCATCTTTTCTTAAAAACCGTAGCCCTTATTTTACCAATAACCCTGATTCGTCTTATTTCAAATGGCAAAGCTGCATGATATATTTATTGAGGTAGATTCTTCACTGTTGCGTTGATTATTTGATTCCGCATATTCATGCTATTTGCATTGCATTGCTTGTGTTTATTGATATATTACAATCATGCTGCTAGGACACCAGCACCATTACCGATGATGCGTATGTACCACGTACACTTACTTGCCGGCTCACACACATCTTCATCGGTAATTGCCATGTCACTACACAGTAGTATTAATGCATCAGGATATGACCCTTGTATGTGCATACTATTATTCCATGCTGCATGATATACCGTTATACTTGCACTTCATTTATATGTCACATACATCATGCTTTCTGATTATGCGCATTGAGATATGTTGTTTCCATGATATTTATGGATTTGGGAACCGTGGATAATTTCAAAGGAGAGTATGTACTTATTTGAAAAACCCGGTTTCCTTGATATGATATTTGCGCATCCACCATGAGATTTATCGGTTCTGATTATATGCCCGATATACGAGAGAGTGGGCTGACCCGGACTGACGGATGCCCGATATACGAGAGAGTGGGCTGACCCGGACTGACGGATGCCCGATATATGAGGATTTACGTGCCGATGCTAGGCACAGGTTTTCATGATGTTTTCGTGTGTCGATGCTAAGCACTCAGGTTCCATGCTTTTGGTTATATCCTCATATTTTCCATGCATATGCTTTATGACATTTACATGCATGATGCTTATTGTCATTGGGTGACGAGTGGATGGGATCCACGTACATGCAGATTGATTATATTGATCATACCTCATATTTATGATATGCTATTACCTGAGGCACTGGCACGAGCACTTGGCACTACACTCATGTATAGAGATTACATTGCCAGTTTAGCATGCTTCAGATTTATTCATATTGAGTTTTATATATATCTGATCGTATTGACCTAGGATGGGTCATACATTCGATCTCTGCTTGTAGATATTTTCTATTCACGAGTTGGCAACTCACCCCTGTTGTGCCACAGTTCTTGCAGGTTTTGCTGTACAGATTCCATAGCGGCTTTTCTGGCACACTGCTTCTATGGGTGACTTGCTTGGGTAGGTGAGTTCTTTGTATCAGAACCGCCATTGTACATTTATTATTCATTGTATCTAGAAATTCCATCAACCAAAACTTGTATATTGTTTCAGACTTAGAAAACAGTGATGTATTATCCTGACCTTAGAGTCGCGCTTGTAGTACTATGGTTTTCTGGTTGTTTTGAGTTTCTTTTTGAGTTTCGATCCTCGCCCTTTGGCGTTGTATATTATATTGCTTGCGTGGTTGTGACCGTCGATTGACGAAGAGCTAGCTCCCGCTTGGGGATGCCTTTTTCCTTGCATATATATATTATTATTGTTGTACCCCATTCGGAGCCAGTTTTTACAAAGGAAACTCTGCCCAAATTTTCAAGAAAGATTACACATTTTAAAAATGCATATTTGGCTAGTTATTTAAAAACTTTGATTTTCAAGACATGTTTTCTTTACTTCTTAAAACCAGTTTTCCTTATTTACTCCTTAAAATGGTTTTAGATTTCTGGGCTTTTGGCTTACTTGGATCAGATGGGGTCCTATAGACTTCATATGGTTCAAGGGCCAGTCACGTGCTCTTTCGGGTCGTGACAAAGTTGTTATCAGAGCGCTAGGTTGACCTTGGTTTGAGTCTAAGTTTGACCATGTGGAGCTTAGGGCGTTTATATATATATGGAACTTAGGCTTGACCTTACGGAACTTAGACTTAGTCGAGGGGGTATTATACCCGAACTTTCGTCGCATAGGATGATCCTTGGTTGATGGAGTAGGTAGCTTGAGTAGAGGGACGTACCGTACGTATGTTCCGCGGCATACTTACGACACGCCACTCCGCTTAAGAAACCTTAGGATGTACATTTCCTTGAACAGTATTATATTCATTCCTATGATCTATCCTCATCGATTCTGGTTATGATTTTGCTGCCACGATTGCACGGACAGAGTGAGCTACGGCTCGAGTTGCGTCGGCATGAGCTCGTCGTGGACAAGGACTGACCAGGGCATGATTCCAGAGATATACGATTGCATATAGAGGCGTCGTCTTATTGTGTTTTCGCGCCATGAGCGTTTGACTGATCGCTTTTACGAGATTCTCGGGTGTACCGATCGGTACCAGAGGATTGAGCCACTGATAGAGGCCAGCCAGGATGTGATGACCATTGATATATCGCTTATTCATGATGATTGAGGCGCTGTTCAGCGTACCGACGAATGAGACAATTGTTGCTGCAAATGACGAGATATCGCCCCAGATGTTGGAGCTACTGTAGCTTGAGCTTATACTTAGAGATATGATGGTGAGCCGCTAGTCACCGAGGATGAATGACTAGGACATGTGGTTCGTTCGCTTACCCCGATACGAGGTCATCAGGTAGATTGATGTCAGCTAGAGACGACTTCACGCAGATTCGTTGAGAGTCGATTGGGACAATCGAATGTCAGGAACCCATTTTCCAAGTTTAAAGTATTCGGAAAGACATGCAAGCGATTCTATGGACCCTCTAGAAGAATGAAACCCTAACTCGACATAATGACCGTGTGAAAGCCTTTGAACCTTAGGGTTTGCGGCAGTTCCGCGGCGCCAAGGTGTCGAGCTCTTGGGGGATTATGAGGTTCTGACGAGTCGATCGGATGGTTCGACATCTTTCGGATATTGTGATGGGACACTGCTTGGGAGACTCCAGATACGAGTATAGCCATTGGAGCGTAGTCCATGCAGCCACGAGTAGACGAGTCCGAATCAGTCGACATTGGAGCAAGTAGAGTAGATAGTTCGCACGAGATTTCGACGAGATGACGTACCACTCCGCTGACATCAGAGATGCGATACACACGCTGAGGACGTATTCGGCTAGATATCTTCTACTGAGTGATGAAGATACCGAGTTCATGATTTCAAGTCCGTGTGAGAGACTTCGGATGGACCGTAGCCGAGGACATTACAGTGCGCAAATAGAGACGTGACGTCGAAGTGGACGACGATACAGACAAGAGGGATGAGAGGTACGTGCGAGATGCCGTTGAGCTGTTGTTACTCCCCGTTAAGATTAAAGGTCGGATATGCATACAGAGGTCGGCGCCAGTGACGTGCTGCTTTACGAGTGGTCGTGAGGATTGACCGAGAAATGACCAGAGAAGTGCCAAAACGGAATCGTTTCTGTTAGTATATCTGACAGGGCCGATGAGCCGGAGGATAGCGAGATCGTTAATCCGCAGGGAAGATAAAAAACCAGAGACAGAGGACGCCAGACCGTGAGCAAGAGACACATAGATATCTTGCGCTGCTGACATTGGATGTACCGGAACCTTCTCGACCTTGACGGAGGATATACCGACGACGGTATTTTTGATCTGCGATTTTGTGATTCAATTATCACGTATCCGTCACTTTGGATTTCGGTATTTTGGGCGATCTATTCACATGATTTAGTCTTGATGACTGAGTTCCATGATATTTGATTTTGTGCACCATGGTTGCACTTACTGGGTATTCATATTTTGTGCAGAGTTATTACGCTTGAAGTATTGATTGTGATTTCCTGCCTATCTTATGCCAGTGATTTGATTTACGCTTCCAGCATCATTTTCAGGAACTTTTAGTGTTTTGATCTGTTTTGTGCATGCTGATGCACACGGTTGTGAGATTTTCCATCGCGGTACACCTGATTTTGATTGAGCGCCTTGTATATCGTCGATTTTGACCCTGATATTGATGATTGATTCTTGCACTCCGTGCTTTTGATTGGACTTACGCATGTTCGGCGTTGCTATTGGATTTCGTGATTTCGTGAATGTTGAGTGCGCAGGGTTTAGATTTATTTCGTGCATGATGGATGTACCGATTTGGATTTTCGCGCGTGTTGGGCGCATGTTTTGAGATACGATTTTGGTGCACACCAGATGCACTAAATCGGGATTCTTCGTGCATGTCAGATGCACCTGATTTTGCTGTCAGGCACACACGTTGCCTATGACAGATGCTTCGTGCACACCCGTTGCACCTAGATGTTGTTTCTGTGTACATGTATGACACATACATGGATTTGATTTAGTGCGCACCAGACGCATGTGGTATTCCTATATACATTTTGGGATTGATTTTATGAAGCAGTACGTTCTATGATATTTTCTATATGTTTTCGGACTGAGCAGGACTAGTCAGAGGACAGTACCTGGATATATTTGGCATGCATTTACTTCAGCTATTTACATGTATAGATTCGATATTTACATGTATAGTTCTGATTTATATCGTATTTGGTTTTGTATTGGATTTGACATATGTATCTTTACCATGACTCCGATGATTGCGGGATGCTTGACGGAGTTTCGATTTTGAGTTATCTATTCATTACTCATGCGCATGCATTGCGCTATGATGCGTTTTGTGTATTGATGATTTTGGAGCCCCGACGATTTGGACTTTGTATCGAAATGTTTTAGTACTTTGGGGTTTAAATTTAAATTCGGGGACCGAATTTCTTTAAGGGGGGTAGATTGTAACGTTTCAAAATAATAAAATATTATTTTTCGGATTTTTTATAATTTAATATTATTTTAATGAATATTTTAATATTCCGGTATAATTAAATACAAATAAATGGGGAAAAATTATGGAAAATTCTAAAATAGGGTATTTTATGGAATTATGCCATTTTAAATTTTTTATGATTATTTATGTGCTAATTTAGTGCTAATCGCAATTAAAAATCGCTAATCGGATTTTTAGCAAATTTTGTGCTAAACATGCACATATCTTTTACTGCATTTGTGTTACATTTTTCTTGCCATGGTTGTTCATTTGGGTTCACTATTTGAGTGAGAAGGAAATTGAGGGAAAAGAAAATGGAAAAGTAATATAATATGAGGGTTGGTGAGAGAGAGAGGGGTATGGGTTATTTTGACCAAAGACTTGCCATTCTTTTCATTCTTTCCCTCATTTCTCTCCCTCTTTCTCCATTGCTGCTACTGCTCTTGCTCCTCATTTTTCCTCCATCTCCAAGCCACAAAACACCTCTAAAACATCACCAAAACCCTACACCCATTTCATTAAAAGTGTGCACAAGCTGAATGTCTACACATTGGACCAAGGAAGCAAGGATTTTGGCCACTGGGGGCAACTCAAGAATTTTCTTGAGTTGCCAAATGAGGTAATTACTGAACCATTAGTTGAGTTTTAGCATTACTTATACCCCATGTTTAGTTTAGCTCCGATATTATGTGTTTTGGTGGACTTAAGGAAAACCTAGTTAGGGTTTAGGGTGGATCTGAAATCAAAAGTGGAATTGAGGCTTGTGATGACCTTAGAACTCCTGGGGTGATGTTATTTTGGACCCAAACCTGAACTATAAACCAGAATACGGATTTATGGAATCAATATCGGGGAAAACTATAAATCTGGGAGTGTATTTTGTAATCTGCTATCACCCGAGACATCCTAAAATAAAATTGGTTGGACAGTGAGATGTGCAGGCACCCTAGAACCACCACACAAAACCCCAGCCCCCAACTCCTTTTTCAGGCCGTAGATTTATCCTGTTTAGCCACAAATTACGGCCTGGACCGCACCATTTTGCCTCGTTCTGGTTGTGTAGCTCCTACATGTATAGATTAGACCCCTGGCATGTATAGATTTGTCTAATTTGACCTAGGGTGAAATCTGGAGCCTATTTCCTTAGTTGCTGTTTTGGATTCGTGTTTCCGTATTCCGTAATTCTAATTCTGAATTTGCGTATGGTGTTTTACCTCGACTACTTGGCGTTTATACGACGATATCGAGGGTTGTTGATGGTTTTGGAAGGCGTTGTCCATAGGTTCTAACCTATAGAACATAGCGTATCGTTTTGGGGTTTCGTGTGCTGTTTTAGTTTTGAATTGGTTTTGATACGCATTTGCGATACGTTAATGTGTAGGTACCCCATGAAGACTTCGGGATGACAAGCAAACGCGTGGCGACGTCGACAGATAAGGACGCAAGGTGAGTAGATTATATCTACGGGGGAAGTCGGGTGGATGGCATATAGCACCCCCGCAGTCCGTGGTGATGTATACGAATACGTATACACACGTATATTTATTATGTGTTGTTTAAGATTATTGATGGTAATAATGGAATTATTGATGGTAATAATGGAATTATTGATGATAAGGATGTATTGGTTTAGTATAGTGCGAAGCCCTAGAGTTGTGGTTGCACCCCCACATACACGTACACATATACTTGCATACATTATTTCTTTTACCTGTGCGCATATGGAGGTGTGTATATCTACACATGCGTATGGGACTATGTGTTCATATACGGGATTTGAGGATGATACGTGGGATTGAGATGAGTCGATGAGGTTTGATTGAGGCCGTGAGATTCGGCGATATGACAGAGTTCGTATTCGATACGACATGATGACTTAGCGGGTCCTTTGACGAAGTGTTTCATACTCGTGCATGCATATATATTGATGATGTCGTTTGTACTAGGCTTAGGTCAGTACCCCAGATTTGGGATGCCGTATGACGATTTACCGTACGAGCTTTGTATTGATGTTAGATCCGCACTCATGACTCGAGGATGTTATATGATATACTGTATCGTACATGATACTATTGAGGCGGGATCACCGACTATTGTATATATATGTATATATTGACTCAGATTTAGGTGGTTTTCATACCCCTCCCGATTGACTTGATTGTTGGGTCCGTAGTTCGCATAGTAGGCGTTAGACTAGACCCGAGTCATACCTATTTCAAAACTAACGAATCGGAATATTTTAAAGATAGGCAAAAGGGATTCTACGGATATTTTCAAACGACGCATCTTTTCTTAAAAACTGTAGCCCTTATTTTACCAATAACCCTGATTCGTCTTATTTCAAATGGCAAAACTGCATGATATATTTAATGAGGTAGATTCTTCACTGTTGCGTTGATTATTTGATTCCGAATATTCATGCTATTTGCATTGCATTGCTTGTGTTTATTGATATATTACAATCATGCTGCTAGGACACCAACACCATTACCGATGATGCGTATGTACCACGTACACTTACTTGCCGGCTCACACACATCTTCATCGGTAATTGCCATGTCACTACACAATAGTATTATTGCATCAGGATATGACCCTTGTATATGCATACTATTATTCCATGCTGCATGATATACCGTTATACTTGCACTTCATTTATATGTCACATACATCATTCTTTCTAATTATGCGCATTGAGATATGTTGTTTCCATGATATTTATGGATTTGGGAACCGTGGATAATTTCAAAGGAGAGTATGTACTTATTTGAAAAACCCGGTTTCCTTGATATGATATTTGCGCAGCCACCATGAGATTTATCGGTTCTGATTATATGCCCGATATACGAGAGAGTGGGCTGACCCGGACTGACGGATGCCCGATATACGAGAGAGTGGGATGACCCGGACTGACGGATGCCCGATATATGAGGATTTACGTGCCGATGCTAGGCACAGGTTTTCATGATGTTTTCGAGTGTCGATGCTAGGCACTCAGGTTCCATTCTTTTGGTTATATCCTCATGTTTTCCATGCATATGCTTTATGACATTTACATGCATGATGCTTATTGTCATTGGGTGACGAGTGGATGGGATCCACATACATGCTGATTGATTATATTGATCATACCTCATATTTATGATATGCTATTACCTGAGGCACTGGCACGAGCACTTGGCACTACACTCATGTATAGAGATTACATTGCCAGTTTAGCATGCTTCAGATTTATTCATATTGAGTTTTATATATATCTGATCGTATTGACCTAGGATGGGTCATACATTCGATCTCTGCTTGTAGATATTTTCTATTCACGAGTTGGCAACTCACCCCCGTTGTGCCACAGTTCTTGCAGGTTTTGCCGTACAGATTCCATAGCGGCTTTTCTGGCACACTGCTTCTATGGGTACTTGCTTGGGTATGTGGGTTCTTTGTATCAGAACCACCATTGTACATTTATTATTCATTGTATCTAGAAATTCCATCAACCAAAACTTGTATATTGTTTCAGACTTAGAAACCAGTGATGTATTATCTCGACCTTAGAGTCGCGCTTGTAGTACTATGGTTTTCTGGCTGTTTTGAGTTTCTTTTTGAGTTTCGATCCTCTCCCTTTGGCGTTGTATATTATATTTCTTGCGTGGTTGTGACCGTCGATTGACGAAGAGCTAGCTCCCGCTTGGGGATGCCTTTTTCCTTGCATATATATATTATTATTGTTGTACCCCATTCGGGGCCAGTTTTTACAACGGAAACTCAGCCGAAATTTTCAGGAAAGATTACACATTTTAAAAATGCATATTCGGCTAGTTATTTAAAAACTTTGATTTTCAAGACATGTTTTCTTTAATTCTTAAAACCAGTTTTCCTTATTTACTCCTTAAAATGGTTTTAGATTTCTGGGCTTTTGGCTTACTTGGATCAGATGGGGTCCTATAGACTTCATATGGTTCAAGGGCCAGTCACGTGCTCTTTCGGGTCGTGATAGTTACGAGTACACTGGACATGACTCGTCGAGAACTATTGGTTGGTACTATACCTATCGTCAGTTATCAGTTCCCAGGTGACATGAGTACAGCTTAGTCCGCTGACTTGACACTGTCACTTCGCCTCGAGTGTGTTCTCACTGTACTTTGATTACTATCCTACCACGGCTCAAAGGAGTCGTGCAAACAGGTAGTAGTTGGGTGCAGTCCCGAAGCACTTGGAGGCAGTGACGGTTAGATAGGATTCGTCTCTCCTGGTATTGGGGGTTGATATCGCGCTGTGTCTAGGAGAGCCATTACACAAAGTCCCTGGTCAGGGCAAGCGAGATATACTGGTAGGTTTCCAGTGTTATCTCAGGGTGTTCTGGGCTACACTCCGACACGACTTATACCGCTATTAGGGGACTGACGTTTACCGCCCCCTAGGCACGCCATGCGATATTCTCAGACGAACGGACCGGACTATACGGAGATTGTCACATTCAGGCTCAGTAGGAGTTCGGATGGGTTCACCTCATCAGTCTTCTCATCGGCATCTACCTGGGGACCATTACGTACAGCTAGTGCCGCTTGCGGTATGTGGTTAAACCCACTGCCAGCGTAGTGTCGAGTCTTTAGAGTCCCACACAGAGGGTTATTCGCCTTTGGGCAAAACCGAGTAGAGGTCGCATGGTTTTGCGACGGGGTTCGTTCACATCCGCGCACTTGTGCACGTTTAGTGTCCGGACGGTTATTACCAGCGGGCTTTGGTTTAAGCCAGATCCTAGTATATGTTTTGGGGTTAGTTTTATCTCATTGTATTCGTGTTCCTCGGAACACGAATGCGGGTGTGTATGCACAGTTGATTGAGGCAGATGCAGAAGATTCACATTAGGGTTTTGGTACGGGTGTGTATGCACAGTTGACGG
This sequence comes from Agapanthus africanus, assembly GCA_030015575.1. Lineage (NCBI taxonomy): Eukaryota > Viridiplantae > Streptophyta > Magnoliopsida > Asparagales > Amaryllidaceae > Agapanthus > Agapanthus africanus. The sequence continues at coordinate 304,145,693 of JASDDO010000022.1, read as the reverse complement.
TTGTATTTTACCAAACCCTAATGATTATATGAAATATCAATTAATAATATTAATTAAAGGAAATTGTGTTATGGTTAGGGTTGTTGACCTTTTGACCATGGTTGACTTGTTGACCAAGGTTGAAACTTTGACCATCATCATTTCAAGCAAAGATCCTCTTTGATCTTTGCAAAACTCATTTAATGTGAATTGATAATGGTCTTTTCAACCTACCATCACCTTTTTCCTTTTTGATTAATATTATTAATTAGTTAATTCACATATATTGGATATGGTTGCAAAACTATTATCATACTCTCATATTCATTCTCTCTCATCCATTGCTCTCCCTCTTCTTCTAGCTCAAGGCAAAAATCTCTCATGAGTTGAGAACCATTTGTCTTGGAGATAAAACACAAAAACTCATCTCTACTCATCCTAAGGTTGAATGTTTAGCAAACCTAATACTTTAGTTACCTCAAGTTCGAGGAAGGAGCTCAAGGTGGAGACCCTCAGGTGGATCCATCTTCGGCAAGAGAAGGCGATGTTCATACCAGAATATTGCATTATTATATTCCCCATTCTTATTCATTTAATAAATAAACAGGTGCTTTTGATGCATGTTTGCTACATATTACAGGTTACAGGTTCGTGGATCTAAAACAGTGAAGACGATGAAAAGACGATGCAAAAGTGGACTTTAACCAACAAACAGAAGACTCTTGATGAAGCCTACATCAAAGATAAAATTCACAAAATACAAGGCAATGCAAGGTCCAAGATTACAAGGAAAATGGTTAAAAAATCCTTAGCAAATTGTTCACCGGAGATCTGGAACCAACTTGGTAGCCCAATTGAGAAAAGAATTAAAGAATAACAGAGCCCAGAAAGCCCAAAGGAAGCACAGTTAAAATGAGGAAATGAACCCTCCAATGGGCCGCGGAACCGCGGCACAAGCCCTCCATTGCCGCGGTTCCGCGGCCATCTTGTGCGCGTACTTCGAGAATTTTTTTCCAAAGTCTGAGGCGACGCTGAATAGGTCTTTTCTTAGGGGTATTTCTGTAATTGTAAACATGCGGATCAAAATGTAACCTAGGGTTTCTATTTCCTATAAATAGAACTCTAAAGATTGTAATTTTTCATGCCTCCCTTTTATGAATAAAATTTAGTAATCTTTTGGAGAGCATCGGTGTTTCTTTTCCATTCAGAAATTCAGATCTGACAACCCTGCATGGATGATTGGAGGGATACATCTGTAAGTAGTTTTATTTAATTGCTCTAGTTTAGATTTTAATTCCTTGCCTTAGATGTTAGCTTTGGGAAAGGCTTTTGAGAGATGAGATCTCTCATCCCTTTCTTACCCATCACATAGAATCTATAGGACTTCATGCATACATGCACATATCGCTCCCTACGGCACTCTATCCCTCGAGGTAGCGGTGATACCATAGTCTAAAGGCCCGGTTGTGATGTTTTCCATGGAGGTTAGGGTAAGGATTGATAAAGGAAGGACAAGAACCTAGAGGAAGGAACACCTTCCCGAACGGATCTAATCCACTTTATTGATAATTATCATAACTCCTCTTCGATCCTAATCTGGGTATAGAAAGCGTTGACATTTATTTACATTTCCAAACCATTCCTAAACCTAACGCTAGCAAGAATAGATCTAGATAATTAGTATAGATTAATTAGGATTTTAGATTTAATAATTAATCCGAACACCCTTCGGAATTAACTCGTTAGAGCGAATCGGAAATTCACAACATTCCTGTGGACCGACCCGTATTCACCGGCTAGCTACATGCGACGCCGTTCTTGATTGCGGTTACAAATATTTTTGATCTATCTTTTAGAAAGCGCAAGCACGCTATAAATTACCAAATCAAATGGCGCCGTTGCCGGGGATGGCGTAGAACTTTCCTTTTCGCAATTTCGGGTTAATCATAAAATTTAAAAAATCATAAAAATCAAAAAAAAAAAATCAAAAAAATATAAAAAATATATATTTTGATATTTTTGGAAGGGATACTTTGTTATTTGAATTTTGCAGGATATACAAATTCGGATCTGGAGATTTCCAGAAAGCGAAACGGAAAAGGAGATATCGGAACAGAAAGGATTTTAAAAAACAGAGAAGCACAAAAATTTTGGAGCCCCAAACCCCCCAACCCGCTGCGATTCCGCGGCCAAAACCCACCTTAGGCCGCGGAACCGCGGCCGTCTTGTCGAGTCGTCGCATCAAAATTTTTCTGGGGACCCGAGCCGGCTTTTTCACCGCGGATCCTCCGCACAATACCTATTCTAACCGTGGAAACGCGGCCATTTGGTGTCTTCGGTTGATGGAATTTGCACTGTAAGCTCCCTGTTATTTTTCCTCTGTAAATTTTGAGATATTTTCTGAAAATTGCCTGCAGGATTTTGTGCACATTAAAAAATATATTCCCTTCCAAATAAGGATCTTGTGCAGGATTTTTGGGCCCCGCTTGAACTAAATTGATTGCAAGAAATATTTTGTTGTTGCATATCTTTTCTCGAATATCTTTTTGCAACAATTCTTTCCAAATAAAGATTCTTGTGATATGCTTCAAATAATTACCAATTGCAAGTAATATTTTGCTGTTGCATATCTTTTCTATAAAATATTTTGCTGTTGCATATCTTTTTTCTAAAAATCTTTTTGCAACAAAATTTTTCCAAATAAAGAGAAAGAAAAAGATTAATGAAAAATGAAAATAACAAGGACAAATATTTTGTAGAGCTTGCAAATTTTTTTATTAGCCCCAAATAAATCCTTGCACCATCCAACCTTCCTTCTTGTCACTTTTCTTCTTCTAACATGGGTACCCCACATAAAAAATCATTAGCCGAACTTTGGTATCCCGAACCTAATTTTGCGTCATATGTCAATGTGTTCGGTCAATTTAAAGACGATCCTTCCATGCCTAAAAAATCTTTGAAAGATCACATAGAGGAGTCTAGGAGAAATAGTTTGACTTTTCAACCCACTTTGTGTCAACCAAGTCAACCTTTACCACCTACATATGTTGACACCACTTCTTTAAGTCCTTCTGTCACTCCTAGGCCGATGTCCATTGCTGAGCATATTGCTCAATCTCGTAGCCGATCTTTCACCCCTCTCCACACATCTAGTTCTAGGGATCAACAAGACTATTCACCTTTTTATCCACATGTTGACCCTACATCTGTCCAATCACCCACTTCCTACCAGTCCTACCCGACTTTTCCACCGTCACTAGACAATGTTTCTACACAGCCTGTTGGGAGTTTTGCATATCCACACAATTTCGAATCTTTTTCCGAAACCCCCTTACCACCAAAGTCTAGTCTGGAAGAGGCGTTGGAGGCATATATCGCAGCAACAAATAAAATGGTTAGGAATGTGGAAGCGTCCGTGGCCACCCTTATGCAACCTGCTGAACCGGTAGCTAGTTTTCCGCTAGCTCCAAATTTTTCAATGTATGAGGTGGCAGTTGGGCAGAGTGAGAATGAGAGAGGATTTTCAAATCAAACCTACCCTTACCCAATTGAAGCCCACAACTCCTGTTTTCCATCGATTGCCTTAAATAGATCACCTGTTGAAAATAAAAATGAGTTGTGTGATTTTGTAGTGTTTGATTTGCCAGATTGTGAGGAACCCCTTTCGAGTGAAACCGCACCTAATCCTTTCGATCTTTACACCTCCACTCTAGAACCTAAATCGATAGATATCCATGCTTTTGATGAGGTGTCTAAAGAAATTGATTTTCACTTGATTGAGAATATAGACGCCGGGAATATTTCGGATGATGCACCTGTCGATTTGCTTGAAATTTTATGTTCAAATCATCATCCTGAGTTATTAAATGTTTCTCCCGAATCTCATATGCGTCTAGACTTTGATGATAATGGCATGGATGAGTTGAATATTGAGGATAGTATTGAGGAGAGTCTTGAGGATAACATTGAGGTTGAATCATTTTTGTTTGATGTGTCTGATTTTCCAATTCATCCTCCGGAACCTTTGACTGTTATATCACCCTCCTTCCTTCCCATCGTACCGACCCCGCTTGAAGACTGTGAGCTTGAAACCTTTTCCTTTGAATCTGAAACAATTCTCACAGACGATAACACCTACGAGTGTTTCACTTTTTCGGACGATGTTGATGACTCACCGCCCGAGTTTGAGTCCTTTACATTTTCAGATGAGCCATCAGACTCGATTGATTATAGTAGTTTCGAACCATTAATGGAATCTTTTAAGTTCGAAACAGTTTACTATGGTGAGAAAGATACTATCCCTAATTCACTCCCTTTCATCTTTCCCATTGTTCCGACCGAACAAATGACCGTTACGCTTTCATCTCCTATACCAAGTTCGGCGTACCCATGTTTTCTTGCGAATCTTGAGGGATTTGACCCCATTTCCCGACGAGTTGGTAGGTTAGCGCAATCGCTTTTAACACATCGGTCATCATAAATTGCGCTAATTTATTCACTCAATTTACACCCTCAAGATCGCACTCCACTTCCTTCTTCTTTCCGTCTTTCTTCTCCATCACCGAGACCATATTCTACCATTCTTCTTTCCACACGGTCTCGCGTGCTTTTCATCTCTTTTCTTTCCATCCCATTCTTGCACCAACTCTACCATTACCATGATAAGATTTTTGAATGGTTGGTGCTAACTTTTGGCTTGTGCAAGGCCAAGCTTAAGTTTGGGGGAATCTTTGTATATATGTATATATATTTTTGTTTTCTTTTTCTATAAAAAAATAAAAAAATTTCAAAACATTAAAAATATAAAAAAATTTATAAATAAATAAACAGGGGAGTGCCGGTATTTTGACCCTCTTGGTTTAGCATGACAGTGAGGACACTGTCAAGTTCAAGTTTGGGGGTATGCTCGGTACGTCTTCTTCCTTCGCATTCATTTGTACATATTTTTGCATTTGCATGCTTATTTGAAAACCCATAAAAATTTGAAAAATTTCAAAAATTATAAAAATTATTGTATTCAATTTTGGCTAATTGACTAGAGTTTGACAAATAGGTCAACTGGCTAGGAACAACTAGATCTTAGACTTAGTAAATTAAAAACCCTAAAAATAACATTCCTTAAAATTTAACGGTAGAAAGTATATGCCTTGTAGTTTACTTAGAAATAGGCAAATTTTGGGTTCACTTCTTAGGCTAAGTCTAAACAAGGGAAGAGTATTGATGTTCTTATTAGAGTATAAGTTTGAAAAATAGTTCCTAGCTTAAGTCCAGATTCTAAAAACGTATACCTTACAATTTGCACAATCACGCATCTTGAAACTTGGAATAGTAGAAGAGACCTTGAAATGCTCTTGTCTAAAGTCCTTAGTATGATGAAAATGAAAAAAATATATAAGTGTGAATAAAGAATAAAAAAATGGACACTGGTTTTTATGATTACTTAAGGCTGCAAAAATAGAAAAATATTTAGCGAGGGTGCTTCATCACCTAGTGCCTTAGACCAACTGGTTTGGGAGTCACTGCTAAAGCCTTGGGTGTTACAAGACTAGGAAGTACGCTTAAATGTGCAAACACATTTTGTGATCGGTCGTTGGTACCTCAAGAAGTATTAACGGTCGCATGAAGGATGTGTAAGCAAAATTCAATTAAAAATTCACCAATTAATAAGTGCTTTGGACAATGGACGAGAGTACGATTGCTTGATTTGAATTTCCAAGTGTAGAGGTGATTTATACACACACGTGGGGATATGTGATTGGAATTTAGATAAGAGAGAGGAATGAAGAATAGAACTTGTATCTTTAGTAGAGTTGATAGAAATTCCTAAGTCGAGATGGAATCCTAGAATGAAAACTTAAGAGATGCCGAAAGCTAAGTAAGTCTATAGGATATATATAATCTTAAGTTAAATAATGAGGAAGTGTGAAGAATGTGGGTGGATAATTTGCGAGTCAAAAGATAATAGAATTCCTTGTTAGAAAACCTAATTGGAGAACAAAAGTCAATGGGCCGAATTGATAGGATTTTGTGGGTAGTATCCGCTGAAAACCCTCAGGAGACAACACTCCTCCTACTAGGGACACCTAGAGGTTTAACGGCTTGTTGCACGTGCTCAGTGCAATCGCGTTTCTCTGCGAAAGTGCGGTTAGGTTTTTTGTAATAAATAAAAAATAAGTTTGCTCGAGGACGAGCAAAAGATAAGTTTGGGGGTATTTGTTCACACCAGAATATTGCATTATTATATTCCCCATTCTTATTCATTTAATAAATAAACAGGTGCTTGTGATGCATGTTTTCTACATATTACAGGTTACAGGTTCGTGGATCTAAAACAGTGAAGACGATGAAAAGACGATGCAAAAGTGGACTTTAACCAACAAACAGAAGACTCTTGATGAAGCCTACATCAAAGATAAAATTCACAAAATACAAGGCAATGCAAGGTCCAAGATTACAAGGAAAATGGTTAAAAAATCCTTAGCAAATTGTTCACCGGAGATCTGGAACCAACTTGGTAGCCCAATTGAGAAAAGAATTAAAGAATAACAGAGCCCAGAAAGCCTAAAGGAAGCACAGGAAAAATGAGGAAATGAACCCTCCAATGGGCCGCGGAATCGCGGCCCAAGCCCTCCATTGCCGCGGTTCCGCGGCCATCTTGTGCGCGTACTTCGAGAATTTTTTTCCAAAGTCTGAGGCGACGCTGAATAGGTCTTTTCTTAGGGGTATTTCTGTAATTGTAAACATGCGGATCAAAATGTAACCTAGGGTTTCTATTTCCTATAAATAGAACTCTAAAGATTGTAATTTCTCATGCCTCCCTTTTATGAATAAAATTTAGTAATCTTTTGGAGAGCATCGGTGTTTCTTTTCCATTCAGAAATTCAGATCTGACAACCCTGCATGGATGATTGGAGGGATACATCTGTAAGTAGTTTTATTTAATTGCTCTAGTTTAGATTTTAATTCCTTGCCTTAGATGTTAGCTTTGGGAAAGGCTTTTGAGAGATGAGATCTCTCATCCCTTTCTTATCCATCACATAGAATCTATAGGACTTCATGCATACATGCACATACCGCTCCCTACGGCACTCTATCCCTCGAGGTAGCGGTGATACCGTAGTCTAAAGGCCCGGTTGTGATGTTTTCCATGGAGGTTAGGGTAAGGATTGATAAAGGAAGGACAAGAACCTAGAGGAAGGAACACCTTCCCGAACGGATCTAATCCACTTTATTGATAATTATCATAACTCCTCTTAGATCCTAATCTGGGTATAGAAAGCATTGACATTTATTTACATTTCCAAACCATTCCTAAACCTAACGCTAGTAAGAATAGATCTAGATAATTAGTATAGATTAATTAGGATTTTAGATTTAATAATTAATCCGAACATCCTTCGGAATTAACTCATTAGAGCGAATCGGAAATTCACAACATCCCTGTGGACCGACCCGTATTCACCGGCTAGCTACATGCGACGCCGTTCTTGATTGCGGTTACAAATATTTTTGATCTATCTTTTAGAAAGCGCAAGCACGCTATAAATTACCAAATCAGGCGACGAGAAGAGAACTATCCGACCACCACAAGGAGTCCAAGAGAAGAAGTTCAAGTTAAGGTATAACCTCCTAACCGAGTAGGTAAAGCTCTTGTTAGTTTCTTGTGTGTTGTTTCGCAAAGATCCGGGTTTTCTAGTCCATGTTATCATGACCCGAAAAATCGTTTTTTACCGTTTCCGCAAGCCCGAAAGAACCGGGAGAGGTAACGTGGACTTACAGTGGTATCAGAGCCAGGCTAAACACACACTAGCATGTTAGCAAAGTATCTAGAATTTCGATCGAACAAAAAACCGCAAAACACGTCAAAAATATCAACTTTCTGCCGATTTTTAATTCTGCTCGAAAAATAATAAATCATGTACTAAAAATCGGCTCAGGGTTTTTAAAGAACACCCAAGTAAAACGATCCAACGAGTCGACCAACTCACCGCGGAACCGCGGCAAGAGCATGCTCTTGCTGCGGATCCGCGGCCGCGTTGACTCGGCCGTGGGTCGTTTCTCCTGCAGTGTTCTTATATTGATGTTTTAGGATTTTTAGTATAGTTTGTTTCTGCCCAGAGTTTCCAGAGAACAAATTTGTTTTTGGGGTGGTTACAAATCCGTATTTTGATCGAACTTCTCTAGACTTTGGCTAATGGGTTATATCTGTGATGTGATATATGTATTGAACGTCTGCTAATCGCTATACGTCGATTAGTGGGGGTTATACATATCTGTGATCTGTAATGTTGATGGTTTGTGTATATGAATTCGTTGGATTGTCGCGGATGAATAGCCGGGGGTTGTGAGATGAGAGTTTTCTTTATCTTTCAATTCATGTAATATGTAAATTGATGTAATATTATTTATATGGCCGCACAACCGGGATGGGGTTGTAGCCGTCATTGTATAATTTCTTTTACTGTTTTTGCTCCTAGGATAGACCCAAGGTGGGGTGCACAAACTACCGGGTACCTCGAAGTGCCGAGTGGCCTACTCACGTTGTTGAGGGAGGTTGCTTCGCTTCGGGTACTTGGCGGGTAGTTTGCCGCACCCGTAGGGGTCTAGGGTGGGGTTTTGGCTATTCATCGCGGCCGTGTAATCCACTTTTCGTTGCAGGCTCGAACGAAACGCGGATTCCTAGTATATCCAATGTGTTCATCTGTGATCTGGAATGGCTATCATTGTATCTGACGAATGTATATATCTATATGTAGATATCTATTTAGGCGTTGCTTATATTTTGTATCCGCGCTAGTCCAGCCCCCGCTCTGTCGTTAGTTAAGTAACCTAACGGGTGATGACGGGACCCCGTGGCGAATGCGGATGGCATAAGCGTACGTCATATTTTCGTTGTTTTCTGCAATGGTAGGATTAAATGATGGGACGCATTAAATTAATGCAAGAAAATAAACCAAAGTAAAAGTCGTTGGAACACTTTAAAAATCACTCGGTTTCTTTTCAAAAACCAACTTTTAAATGCGGAGCTTGAACCACTCCTTTTAAAAGCTATCTCGTTCCATCAATTATATCAAGTTCACTACGTTCACGGTTTCGCCAAAACCATTCGTAGCCCTCCATCATTTCAGTTAAATATTAGGTAGTATTCAAGCTATGTATTTTGACCTCACGCCAAGGCATAGTGATTGGTAGCTGCCGGATATTTTTCTGTTGCATAGATAGAATGCGTTGGTTTGAGACAGTCGTACTGCCATTTTGGCCTACGTCAAGGGTAGGTACGGGTGGGTTCAAATTAACCTGGATAATGATGGGTAGAACTTGACATGTAACTTATGACATTTTGACCTCAAGCCAAGGTCATAAGAGCATGGGGCAAAAATCCACATCGGGAGTTTCAAAAGAAACTGAAACTTGCTAGCGCTGCATACCATTTGGAGTGTGATGATTCTAGTAGGATTCCTTCATTTTTGTCACGCGATGATATTTGGATCCTGATCCTACTGTGAGTATATGCTACTCCTCCGGAACTTTCTCACTTAACGATCAATGCTATAAACCAAGTAGGTGTCTAGAAAGGTGTTAGCGGGGCTACGCCCCCAAGGAAAAGAGGTTATTTAATTAAGGAACTTCGCGAAAGCGTTGGAAAATCTCCCTCGAAGTACCGACACTGGCCTGGCTGAACGGTTAAGCAAGTATTGTACGGTGAGATTGATCCCGACTAGTTCTTCCTTTATGGTTTGAGGAGGGATTCGAGAGACAGTGGGAGCCATCCTGTTTAGACAAACTAAAAACCACTTTAAACTTGCAAGAGCATCATGCTAAAGTGTTTCTTCTCTCTCTCCTAATTGCAGTGACCAAACACCATGACTGTACTTAAGTTACTACTAGATAAAAACATACTGACAGGGCCAAACTACAAAGATTGGCTCAGGAATGTCAAAATGGCAATCACTTATGACAAGTTGGGGTATCTCCTTACCACCAAAGCTCCCCCTGTCCCAGGTCCCAAAACCAGCGTCGCGGATAAGGAAATCCGTAAGACCTGGGAAATCGACTGCGTGAAGGCCAAGTGCCTCATACTTGCCTCTATGGACAATGAACATCAGAGGATGCACGAGAATATGGACCTTGAATCCATATTTCTCCATACAAAAGAAATGTATGGAGAGCAATCCCGTATCGCCAGATACGAAGTCTCGAAAAAGCTGTTTTCGGCGAGATTGGCCATCGGATCATCGGTAGCGGAACACGTGCTTAAGATGATTGGCTTCATTGAGGAGCCCGCGGACCTTGGGACCACGTTAGAGAACGAGCTCTACACGGACTTGATTCTCCAGTCCCTTCCTTCCACTTACGCCCAGTTTATCCTGAACTTCAACTTGCAAGAAAAAGAAGTTGAACTTTCAGAACTCCTCAATATGCCGAGGAGTGCAGAGGGTACCCTACAGAAAGGTAGGGAAACATCCACTTTGTTTGTAGGAGGAACTTTCTCTTCTAGGTCCAAGGCGAAAGCCAAGGGAAAGAAGAAGAAAACCCACACCAAACCAAGGGGCGGTGTTAGTAAAGTGGATACGAAGGGAAAGGCAAAGGCAACAAAGGTAGCGGGAAAGCTTGTGGGGAAGGAAGAGTGCTTTTACTCTCACAAGAGTGGACACTGGAAAAAGGATTGCAGGGCTTGGAAGGCCAGAAACCAGGACCCGAAGCAAGTTGCGGCTTCGGCTTCAGGTGTGTATGTTATTGAAAACTGTCTATCAATAAACTCTACTTCCTGGGTATTGGATACCGGATCAGGATCTCACATCTGTAATTCTTTGCAGGCACTGAGAAAGCGTAGGGTTTTGAAGGCAGGTGATATGACCCTCAGAGTTGCAAATGGAGCTGGCATGGATGCTGAGTCCGTGGGGGACTATCACCTGGGATTGTCAGATGGACACGTTTTGGTTTTGCGTGATTGTTATTTTGTACCTAATGCAACCTGTAATATCATATCTGTATCTTTATTATCTAAAGAAGGTTATGAATTTGCATTTGTAAGTAATGTTGTGAACATTCACCTTAATCAAGTTTTGATTGGGTCGGGTACATTAAACAATGGTATATACGTATTAAACCAACCACGGATTTTCAATGTCCAGAATACACACAAAAGAAAGTCTCCGGAAACAAATCAGGCTTTCTTATGGCATTGTAGACTGGGTCACATCTATGAGAGAAGGTTGACGAAGTTACATACAGAAGGATATTTGGATCCGTTCGAATATCAATCATATGCAACTTGTCAATCCTGTCTCAAAGGAAAGATGATAAAGACTCCGTTCACTGGACACGGAGTAAGAGCGAGCTCGCTCTTGGGACTCGTACACATCGACGTGTGCGGTCCAATGTCTACGTATGCGCGAAGCGGTTATTCTTACTTCATTACTTTTACGGATGACTTTTCAAGGTACGGATATGTCTTCTTAATGAAACATAAATCCGAAGCCTTTGGAAAATTCCATGAATATAAGAATGAAGTAGAAAAACAAACATGCAAAAGTATCAAGACACTGAGATCAAATCGAGGTGGTGAATACTTAAGTGCCGAGTTCCTGAATAACTTAAAAGAGAATGGAATTCTCTCTCAGCTTACTCCTCCGTACACTCCGCAACATAACAGTGTATCAGAGAGACGGAACCGAACCCTATTGGATATGGTACGGTCCATGATGAGTAACACTGAGTTGCCGCGATCATTCTGGGGATATGCGCTAGAATCAGCTGCATACCTTTTGAACCGAGTTCCAACTAAGACTGTGCCTACCACACCATATGAGATATGGAGTGGGAAGAAACCCTATTTTCAATATCTGAAGATCTGGGGATGTCTAGCTTTTGTCAAAAAGCAGCATGTGGACAAACTCGAGGCACGCTCAGTATTGTGCAAGTTTGTGGGGTACCCAAAGAACTCCAGGGGGTATCTTTTCTATTACGCAGAGGAACAAAAGGTCTTTGTTTCTCGTAATGCCCACTTTCTGGAACACTAGTTCTTAGAAAAGGAAATAAGTGGGAGCGCAATAGAACTGGAAGAAATTCCAGAACCACAGACTATTACTGAAAGCTTAGTAAAACCAGAGGGTTCAAAAGAACAGGACATTCCTACTCCGCTCCGCAGGAGTAGTAGACAGTCTCATCTGCCCGAGAGATACTACGGTTTTCTCATAGACGGGGATAGAGAGGATTGCATCATTGATTATGATGAGCCGACTAGCTTCCAGCAGGCCATTCAGAGCGTTGACTCGGTAAAATGGCTGGATGCAATGCGGACCGAAATGGAGTCCATGTACACCAACAAAGTATGGACTTTGGACGTTGCTCCAGATGGGGTAAAACCCATAGGATGCAAATGGATCTTCAAGAGGAAGATTGGTGTAGATGGACATGTTGAGACCTATAAGGCTAGACTTGTTGAAAAGGGTTTTCGCCAAAGACCTGGTTTGGACTATGACGAAACCTTTTCTCCAGTGGCTATACTGATATCCATTCGGATCTTTCTTGTCATTGCTACCTTCCACGATTATGAGATTTGGCAGATGGACGTAAAGACCGCTTTTATAAATGGAAATTTAGAGGAGTGTGTCTATATGGACCAGCCAGAGGGTTTCATTCAGAGTGGGAGCAGCGGAAAGGTGTGCAAGTTGCTTAAGTCCATTTATGGACTAAAGCAGGCATCGCGGAGTTGGAACATCTGTTTTGATGAGACGGTCAAAGAATTTGGCTTTATCAAAAATCCAGATGAACCATGCATCTATAGTAGATTTGTAGCATGAACTGTCGTATTCCTCGTTTTATACGTGGATGACATTCTCTTGATAGGAAATGACATTCCTATGCTACAATCTGTCAAAGGGTTCTTGTCACACAGGTTCTCCATGAAAGACCTGGGTGATGCCTCTTACATTCTGGGGATCCGGATCCATCGTGATAGATCCAAGAGGATATTAGGACTTTCACAGTCCAGGTACATCGACACCATACTGAAAAGATTCAGTATGGAAGATTCCAAGCGCGGTAATCTACCGGCTTGTCACGGGATCACCCTCTCCAAAGAGATGTCTCCCAAGACTGATTTGGAAAGGGATCACATGTCTATTATACCCTAAGCTTCTGCGGTAGGCTCTATAATGTATGCGATGTTGTGTACCAGACCAGATGCATCTTATGCACTGAGTGTGGTAAGCCGGTATCAGTCAAACCCTGGGGAGAAGCACTGGATAGCGGTAAAGAACATTCTCAAGTACCTGAGAAGGACTAAGGAGATGTTCTTGGTGTAAGGAGGAAAAGACCTCCAGATCGAGGCCTTTGCTGACTCCAGCTTCCAGAGTGACAAGGATGATTCCAAGTCCATGTCGGGTTATGTCTTTACCCTCAATGGAGGGGCGGTGTGTTAGAAGAGTTCCAAACAGGAAACCGTTGCTGACTCGACGATGGAAGCGGAATATATCGCTGCTGCAGATGCCGCAAAAGAAGCCGTCTGGATAAGGAAGTTCTTGACAGAACTTCAGGTGGTTCCGTCCATTGTTGATCCAATACCTCTGTATTGCGACAACAACGGGGCTATAGCTTTAGCGAAGGAACCCAGGTCCCATCAAAAGTCCAGGCACATCTTGAGGCGGTATCACCTGATCAGGGAGATCGTGGGTCGCTAGGAGATCGAGGTTCGGAGAGTTGCTACGGAAGATAACACTGCTGATCCATTCACGAAGGCCTTACCCCAGACTCAGTTCGAGCGGCTGATCGAGATGATAGGTCTTCGATACGCCAGTACATGGCCTTAGTGTAAGTGGGAGATTGTTAGTGTATATGCCCTAGAGGCCATTACTGTATCATACTAGTTTGTATATTACTTAATGGAAGCTTGGGATATTCACAGTTGTATAGACAATCTTCCTCAAAATAGTAGTATTCTACTTGGTTTGTTTCTACTTTAATGTGTACATGTGTTTCTTTTAGTATATCACCTATACACATTAGTGGAGCCCTTAGGATCTTTGCTTGATTACCAGCGTTGTGATGGCAGTCACACTCGTGGGGGCTGGGTAATCCACAAACACATCCTTATATAGGTCCCTAGTCGTAGGACTATCGAGACATGGCATCGATACTCCGGAGTAGACTAGCGTATGCGCTTCTCATCTAAGCATGGGAGACGGTCTGTCCCACAGCCGTCAGTACGTCATACTTGAGATAGTATGCGGGTGCTCGTTAGGTTATGAGTACACTAGACAGGACTCATCGGGAACTGTTGGTTGGTACTATATCTATCGTCAGTTATCAGTTCTCAGGTGACATGAGTACAGCTTAGTCCGCTGACTTGACACTGTCACTTCGCCTCGAGTGTGTTCCCACTGTACTTTGATTACTACCCTACCACGGCTAAAAGGAGTCGTGCAAACATGTAGTTGTTGGGTGCAGTCCCGAAGCACTTGGAGGCAGTGACAGTTAGACAGGATTCGTCTCTCCCGGTATTGGGGGTTGATATCGCGCTGTGTTTAGGAGAGCCATTACAAAAAGTCCCTGGCCAGGGCAAGCGAGATATACTGGTAGGTTTCCAGTGTTATCTCAGGGTGTTCTGGGCTACACTCCGACACGACTTGTACCGCTATTAGGGGACTGACGTTTACCGCCCCCTAGGCCCACCATGCGATATTCTCAGATGAACGGACCGGACTATACGGAGATTGTCACATTCAGGCTCAGTAGGAGTTCGGATGAGTTTACCTCATCAGTCTTCTCATCGGCATCTACCTGGGGACTGTTACGTACAGCTAGTGCCGCTTGCGGTATGTGGTTAAACCCACTGCCAGCATAGTGTCGAGTCTTTAGAGTCCCACACAGAGGGTTATTCGCCTTTGGGCAAAACCGAGTAGAGGTCGCATGGTTTTGCGACGGGGTTCGTTCACATCCGCGCACTTATGCACGTTTAGTGTCCGGACGGTTATTACTAGCGGGCTTTGGTTTAAGCCAGATCCTAGTATATGTTTTGGGGTTAGTTTTATCTCATTGTATTCGTGTTCTTCGGAACACGAATGCGGGTGTGTATGCACAGTTGACTGAGGCAGAGGCAGAGGATTCTCATTAGGGTTTTGGTACGGGTGTGTATGCACAGTTGACGGTTGTCTTTTACCAAACCCTAATGATTATGTGAAATATCAATTAATAATATTAATTAAAGGAAAATGTGTTATGGTTAGGGTTGTTGACCTTTTGACCATGGTTGACTTGTTGACCAAGGTTGAAACTTTGACCATCATCATTTCAAGCAAAGATGCTCTTTCATCTTTTGCAAAACTCATTTAATGTGAAATGATAATGGTCTTTTCAACCTATCATCACCTTTTTCCTTTTTGATTAATATTATTAATTAGTTAATTCACATATATTGGATATGGTTGCAAAACTATTATCATACTCTCATATTCATTCTCTCTCATCCATTGCTCTCCCTCTTCCTCTAGCTCAAGGAAAAAATCTCTCATGAGTTGAGAACCATTTGCCTTGGAGATAAAACACCAAAACTCATCTCTACTCATCCTAAGGTTGAAGGTTTAGAACACCTAATACTTTAGTTACCTCAAGTCCGAGGAAAGAGCTCAAGGTAGAGACCCTCAGGTGGATCCATCTTCGGCAAGAGAAGGCGACGAGAAGAGAACCATCCGACCACCACAAGGAGTCCAAGAGAAGGAGTTCAAGTTAAGGTATAACCCCCTAACCGAGTAGGTAAAGCTCTTGTTAGTTGCTTGTGTGTTGTTTAGCAAAGATCCGGGTTTTCTAGTCCATGTTATCATGACCCGAAAAATCGTTTTTTACCGTTTCCACAAGCCCGAAAGAACCGGGAGAGGTAACGTGGACTTACATATGCAACAGTCATGAAAGGTACACCAAAAGGTACAACTAATACATGAAGCAATGCATATAAAATAAGTATGTAAATGCAACAGTCATGAAAGATACGCTAACATGTACAACTAATACATGAAACGGTGCATAAATAATAAATATGAAGTATGGAATGAAATATGTCATTTCCATGGAATCCTGATATCGTGGTAGGATAAAAATCCATCAAGACAATCCAAATCCCAATTTCTCAAATCGGCCCCCAAATTGGCTCTCATATCATATAAGTCTCACAAATCCTGAATGTATAATATCGAATAAATCTCATATATTCTGAATGTACAAAATCAGCAATCTCATATATATCCTGTATCAAATCTCAAATAAATTTCCTATATCCTAAATCTAATATCAAGTAAATATCATATGTCCTAAATCCAATATCAAGTGAATCTCTTATAATCTAGGTATATTTGCATCAATAAATATGATGAAGTATATGAATTGATATCAATACACATATATTAGCGTCCCATTCCACTAATATATGTGTAAAGGCATATATAACAGTGTTCCATTCCACTGTTATATATACTTAGAATAAAATATCATGAAAACAATGTGTCAAGCATCGACACAGAAAGACTGATCTATCAGGTGCTGTCACCAAGACTGGCCCCCTGATAGGTACGTATCATACGCTATACCGAAAGCTCGAGTGCCTAGCTCTGACCCTCGCCTCTCGACGTATCCATACGCACATGACTCCCGTCGGTATCCCATGATAACCGCTGAGTCATTGGTAATGTCACTGGAGTGTATGGTTCCCCTGCCAGGCTCAATCGGCAAGGTCCATCAATCTTCTTGTCTCGGGGTACCTCCGAGCCCCACCTGAAGGGTCCCGGCAGCGCCCTGGCCGTCGAAACCCGGCCAAAAATGCGGAACGAAAATTTCTAAACCGGCGCTACCGCTACCCGAATCCCGGATCGACCTTAAACCCTATTCTAGCGAGCTAACTATGAGTTAGAATTGTTATACCGAGTTGATCCGTGTCCTTCGGTCTTCATTCCAAGCTCCTAGCGATCCTTTGATGATGTTTGGTAGCCGGTCTTCCTCCATCTCCGATGATCCACCCGAGGGAAACGTCGCAAGCTCCAAGCTCGACAAACGATGTAACCGATGCTCCAAAGTCGCTAGCTATGGAGAGTGGGGGTGTATGAAAATGTCACTATAATTTTTCTCTCAACCATGAGCTCCATGGAGCAACTTAAGAAGAAGATGAAGGAGGTGATGAAAACTTTTTTGCATGAACCAAAATGGTTAAGTCTTTTCTTTTTGAGCATGAGAGAGTGGGAGTGAGCTCATGTAATAATCAACAAAATGAAATCAATCACCACAAAATGAGTGGCCCCCCCATTTCTCATGCCCACAAAAAAATACCATTTCATTTGTTTAATTTCATTAAACAAATGCAACCATACCTAGGTCCATGCTTTGACCCATACCTCCTTTCCACCTCATTTCCAAATGATTTTCAATAAAGAAAATCATTAATGAGGTGGCACCTTCTAGAAGCTATTCCGTATAAAATACGGAATACTTCCCGGTACATTTACCGAAATACATATACGCCTATTCGTACCGAAATACGAATAGACGAGAGAGAAAACGAATAGTGAACAATAATACTAGAATACGTATATACAAATACATATATAAATTATTAAATCAAAACCTGATTTAATAAACTGGCTTAATCCTAAGCCGCTAGTATTATCAACCATCCAATTAAAGTCTGCGAGCCAAGTGCACATATTTAATCGGACATCTGTATGTATCAACATGCCTCATGTACACCATATCGCCTGAACCGTAAAAACCCTCTGTGTGGGACTCTAAAGACTCGTCAATACGCTGGCAGTGGATTTAACCACAAGCACATCAGCGACACTAGCTGTACGTAACGGCTACCCAGGTATTGAGCGAAAGGGAGGCCGACGAGCAAACTCATGCAGAACCCTTACTGAGCCTGACAGTGACAATATCCGTACAGTCCGGTCTGTTCGTCTAAGAGTATCGCATATCGAGTCTAGAGGGTTGGATGAAGTCAGACCCCCAACAACGCGATATTTAGTGTCGGTATGAAACCCCATCACCACCTGAGAAACTATCGATCCTGGATCGATAGTTCTTATCCACCGTGGCCATGGATTTATGGTGATGGCCATCCGTACACAACGCGACATCAACCCCCAATACCGGGATAGACGAATCCCCGACGATCCGATCACTGCCTCCTGGCTCGGGACTGTACCCAACTAAAACCTGTTTGCACAACTCCTTTGAGCCGTGGTAGGGTAGTTGTAGCGACTTGAAAAGTCGTTTTGGTGTTTTCCTGAAATTCGGTGAAAATTCGGTATTTTTCCGAAAACCGTCTTTCTTGTTATTTTGCAGTTT
This sequence comes from Agapanthus africanus, assembly GCA_030015575.1. Taxonomy (NCBI): domain Eukaryota; kingdom Viridiplantae; phylum Streptophyta; class Magnoliopsida; order Asparagales; family Amaryllidaceae; genus Agapanthus; species Agapanthus africanus. Next base: position 304,127,381 of record JASDDO010000022.1, on the reverse strand, counting down.
AGGGCTAATTATACATAAAAGCTAGTGGTAAAATAAATTTTTAGTAATTTATTTTGATTTTTAACAAATTTTTATGATATGAAACGGATTTATTGAATTTTGAGCTAAAACTTGCAATTTTTGAGTTGTAGGGGGCCTTTTTGCATAAAATTTCTTTTGTAAAACCCCTCTCTCTTTTCCCTCAGCCCTAGGACAGCCCCACCTTGTGCAAGTCCAGAAATTTCTGGCCTCATTTCTTGGGTTGCTTTCTTGAGTTGAATTTGATAGTTTATGGATTTATTTTAAATGTAATGGATAAAGTATGGTGCATTTGACTTTGGAGACTTGACCATTGACTTTCCCCACTTGCCCACACCCCTCCCCATGCCCTCCTCTGGCCGAAACCTGAACCTCCTCTTCTTCATCTCTTTTCTTTTCATTTTTCTTCAATTTCTTCAAGGAAACACATCAAAATCCACACTTTATTCAAAAATCCAAACAAAATCCTTATGCTATCATTATCCTTAGCCATTCTTGCTTGAATTTTGGTGCTTGAGGCCATCACTTGGAGCAATTTGTTCTTGCTAGATCCCAAATTGAGGTATAATTCTCATCAAGTTACTTTCTTTTGCAAAAATTCCTTTAATTGTATGGTTTAGTATTAAAAGTTAACTAATTTCTAATCTAGTTTAAAAAAAAAGAGAGAGTAGTTTGTTTAAACTAGGGTTTTGAACCATGATAATTAATTAGGTTGTTTTATAGTTAATCTAGTTGTTAATGAACTAATCTATATGATTACCTTGTTATGTAGTCTTCAATTTTTCTAATTTAGGTAATTTTAGAAGTTTGATTTTAGTTGTAAATTGTTGTTTTAGGATTTTCAAGAGAGGGTTATGTATGGAAATGGTTTGTGAAACATGATAATGAGTTGATTAGGGTTAGAAAACATTATTTAGTTGATTTAAACCCAATTTGTTATCTAGTATTTTGCTAACCTAATCTATTAGATTAATCTTCTTATGTGGGCTTTTGTTGTGTTAATTTAAGTTTGCAAGTGTGGGAATTGATTTGGAATTTGCTAGGTTATAAATTCATGAAATGGTTGTTTATGGAAAATAGGATTGGAATCATTGTTATTGTGTTGTAATTAGTGTTTGTGGATTGCTTGTAGTGTGGTTGGGTGTTCAAGCTTGATAGTAGCCTTTTGTAGCCAATCGGCGATTTTTGCACCGATTTTTGGAATGTAGCTGCTTACTAGTTTTGTTATAAAATTATGCGATGAATCATTTTTGATATCTTGATGATTGTAATGGCTTGTCCTACGACTTTTAGGATGCGTGAGTGCGGATTTTTGCGTAGTCGGGTAGTAGTTTTGCCGGGCGACCAAATCGGCGTTTTTTGGCAGTTTTTGCGATTTTCGCGTGTGTTCCGCGCACTTTGTGCACGTTGTACCTAGCTAGCGAACTTTAGTAGTTTCGTTGGGGTTTTGCGTCGTTCTTGATACGTAACCTTATGTTTGGTATTGATGTAAATTCCAGGTTCGGTCGCGGAGACGTCAGACGCGGCGCGAAAGGGAAAGGCGGTGATTGGACATAGCTAGCCAGGGATTCCGGTGAGTAGATGTAACATCTACGGGGGACTATCGTTGGATGGCGCAAGCCGCCCGATAGTTTTAGTAACTTACAAGATCCTTAGTGATGTTAGTAATTAGGGGTGAAATACTTAGTTGACTATTTGCTGCATCCATGCATTATATTGACATACCTATACGAAACCATTTCATAGGACACTGCACCATTGCCAGGGTTTTTATATGCAGCACGAGCACTATTCATGCTTACACACACACCATGGTAATTGCCATGCCACCACACTAGATAACCTTTAATTTAAACCTGTTACTAATTGATACTTAAACTTGTGCCTTTGCCTTTAATTCCTTAAAACGAAACCGTAGGATTGCTATTCATGTGCATGTACTTCATCATATTAATTGTTCATGCTTAATCCATTAATCACACATCGCAACTTGATTATTGATACCATATGCATTCATTATCACTGATATATGCACTTATGAGGATTTCTTGAGATTTTATGATATTGCTGGATTTCGGGGGAAAGCCGCAAAATTTCCAAACTTATTATATTTTTAAAACATGTAAATTGCGGTTTTCTAGTGATGTAAGTGTCGTCCACCATGAGTTTGCTGTGGTTTTTGGAGACCCGTTTCGAGGAGTTGGATGAACCGTTTCGGGTACATGGTGGGCCCGGTAGGGTACCCCGGGGCAAGAAGCTCGTGGTGCTGACGATGAGCCTGGCAGGGGACGGATTACCTACCGGTGACTTCATTGGGCACGGCGGATATCCAGAGGATACCGACCGGGGCCGCGAGAGGATGAGATATTGATATTGAGATGGGTCAGCCGGATGGCTGAGGCCAGAGACACTATGACATGGATTTATGAGGTTTGAGACAGCTTTTGGGTGTCGTTGCTGGACACCGAATTTCGTCGATTCATTGACATTATGCTGGCATTCTAAAAGAGTTTCAAAAACAAAATGAGATAAATGTTTCTTATATATATACCCATTGAGACCTCAGATATTCATGTTGCATACATATCAGTACACTGATGTTGTATACACACCTGCTAGTGCATCCCGTCATACCTGTATTATAGATGCTAGGATGCTTGTGTGCATGCATGCGATAGCCTTTGTAGATGTTATTTATTACTCACGAGTTGGCAACTCACCCCCGTTGTGCCACAGTCTTTTGCAGGTCCGCTCCGTCAGTTCAGTAGCGGCGGGCGCACTTGTTCTTTTGCCTCTTTTGCCTGAGCTCGAGATTTTGCTCATAGGTGGGTTATGTTATTATTTTGTACCACCTTGTATATTCTTGTATCTAGTGTACTCCATCTACTGTTTCTACCAGATTTATTGTATATTGACCTAGAGATGAGACTGTGAGGTTTGTGGACTTTATGCTGTATTTTGGGGTCGAGCTCACTTGAGCCGACATGCTGCTTTTCTCATGCTTCCTTATGATTTTTATGCTTGTTGTCATTTTACATTGCGTGGGATTTGTGACCGCCTTGTGGCGAAGAGCTATCTCCCGCTTGGGGATGCCCTATTTTGTTGGATTCATGTATATTTTTTTGTTGTACCCATTTTGGGGGCCAGTATTTACAAAGGAGACTCTGCCGAAATTTTCGGAAAAATTAGTATTGTTTTTAAAAAGGGTTTTACATGACTTATTTGATAAACTTGCTTTCAAGTGTTTGGGTTTTCTTCACTCTTTTGCTTAATTGGTTTTGTTTTCTGGGCTTTGGCTTACTTATTTTACGGACGTCTTTAGACGTTTCGTAAACTTAAGTGCCAGTCACGTTCCGTACCCTGCGGGTCGTGACAAAGTTGGTATCAGAGCGATAGGTTTTACCTTTGTGAGTGTAGGATGACCCTTGGTAGATGGAGTAAGTGACTTAAGCAGGGTAACGTAGCGTGCGTATGTCCGCGGCATACTTACGATACGGTACTCCGCCTAAGTGACTTTAGGATATACTTGCTTGAAAAATTCCTTCTTCAATTCCGTGTATCCTATGATCCTATTGCACTATTCTTACTGTCCTGTTTCCTGTACCAGTCACTATGCCGCCGAAGGCTACGAGGGCACAGAGGGCTGCCGCCAGAGACGAGATTCGAGCTGGCTCGTCCGAGACTAGGACTGAGCAGGGTGGTATGCCTACGCCGCAGGGACAGACCGATCCACCTTCCCCAGGCCGTATGGATAGGCTCGAGACTGGTATGGAGGAGTTGCGACAGATGATGGGAGGCATGCAGGAGCTACGTCAGATGGTAGGATCCCTAGTTGCTGCCAGTCGTACACCGAGGCCGGATGACGTACCTACTACATCACAGACGACCATGATACCTGCTCCTACTACTACCACCGTGGCCATTCCGGTTTCACTACAGGATTTCATGAGGCTGAGACCTCCAGTATTCACCGGCACCGAGGCAGCGGAGGACCCACAGACGTTTCTTGACAGTTTAGCCAGGATCTGCCGTTCGCTGAGATGTTCGGATGATCGATGGGTAGAGCTTGCGAGTTTCCGACTAGAGGGTCTCACGCAGACATGGTGGGAGTCAGTCTTGAGAGGTCGAGCTGCAGGTCTACCGCCTATGACTTGGGCCGAGTTTACAGCGGTCTTTCTAGCCCGTTTCCTTCCAGAGAGCGTTCGTGACGCCAGAGCTCGTAGCTTCGAGGCCTTAGTCAAGACACCTGGGATGACGGTGTCTGAGTATGACATCCAGTTTACGCAGTTATCCCGATATGCTCAGTATTTGGTGGATACCGAGGAGAAGATGGTGAAGAGGTTCGTACAGGGACTTGATGCCCAGCTATATCTTGCCATTGGCGCCCAGCACTACGACACTTATTCAGCGGCTATGGATACGGCATTGCGGATGGAGGCACGCATATCACGGACTTCGGCCGTTTCTGGGCCGAAGAGGATTCGCACCGATGTACCGTCTCCGAGGCAGCGTGCCAGATTCTTTCTGAGAGATAGGCCTGGCAGAGGATTTGGACGGGGACAGTTATATGGTTCTTATCCCCAGGGGCAGCAGCCGTCACCAGGATGTTTTGGGTGCGGGAGTCTGCACCATCTTGTCAGAGACTGTCCGGTGAGACGACAGGGAGCAGCGACAGTTCCGCATGTGACCCTACCACCATCACCACCCCCTCCTCAGAGAGCCCTACTTCCTACCCCAGGCGATGCTCCACGCCAGTTAGGTGCACCGAGAGGCCGTGGACGCGGCGATCCTGTTCAGAGAGGACGAGGAGGCAGAGGCCGAGGTCGAGGTCAGCCCGCTATCGGTGGAGGACAGGCCCGAGTATTTGCTTTGACACCGCAGGATGCGCAGGCATCCAATGCCGTTGTGACAGGTACCTTGCCAGTTTGTTCTTTCGACGCACAGGTATTATTCGACCCAGGTTCCACACATTCGTACGTCTCTACACACTTTGCACCGATGTTGGGCCGTGAGTCGTCGTCGTTAGATCAGCCGCTTGTTGTTGTTACTCCGGTAGGCGAGACGTTTGTCGCTCGTTTTGTTTTTCGTTTGTGTTCCGTTCGTATCGGGGAGAGGGATTCATCAGTTGATTTGATACTCCTCGATATGTTGGACTTTGATGTGCTTCTGGGCATGGATTGGCTAGCCACTTGTTATGCTTCGGTGGACTGCCGTGAGAAGACAGTCAGATTTAGCTTTCCGGGAGAGCCAGTCCTTGTTATTCAGGGAGACCGTAGTGCCACCCTTCCCAGCTTAATTTCGTCTCTTCGCGCTGGTCAGCTCTTGCGGAAGGGATGTCAGGGATTCTTAGCGTGTATTTGTGATACTCGAGCTGCAGAGGTTCCGTTGGACCGGGTCCCAGTAGTTTGTGAGTTCCCTGATGTTTTCCCTGATGAGCTACCTGGGCTACCGCCTGAGCGCGATGTTGAGTTCTGCATTGATTTGATTCCCGGTTCGGGGCCTATTTCTATACCTCCTTATCGGATGGCCCCGGCAGAGCTTCGAGAGCTGAAGGATCAGTTGCAGGATTTGTTAGATAAGGGGCTTATTCGACCGAGTGTTTCTCCGTGGGGTGCTCCGGTCCTGTTTGTCACGAAGAAGGATGGAAGTTTGCGCTTATGTATCGACTACCGTCAGCTGAACAAAGTTACCGTTCGGAACAGATATCCGTTGCCGCGCATTGATGATTTGTTTGACCAGCTTCAGGGTGCGGGGTATTTTTCGAGGATCGACTTGCGATCAGGATACCATCAGCTGCGAGTTCGACAGGAGGATATACCGAGGACAGCTTTCTGCACGCGCTACGGCCACTACGAGTTTTTGGTGATGTCGTTCGGACTCACCAACGCCCCAGCAGCATTCATGGATTTGATGAACCGTACATTCAGGCCGTATCTTGACTTGTTCATCATCGTGTTTATCGACGATATCTTGGTGTACTCCCGGAGCAGAGAGGAGCACGAGCAGCACTTGCGGATTATGTTACAGACTCTGAGGGAGCACCAGCTGTTCGCGAAGTTCTCCAAGTGTGCTTTCTGGCTGGACAGCGTCGGATTCTTGGGTCACGTGGTTACGAGAGACGGCATTTGTGTGGACCCGAAGAAGATCGAGGCTGTTCAGCAGTGGCCCCGACCTACATCGGTTACTGAGATCCGTAGTTTTCTAGGCTTGGCGGGCTACTACAGGCGTTTTGTTCAGGACTTCTCCCGTATAGCTGCACCGTTGACCGGTTTGACCCGGAAGGGAGTTCCTTTCGTTTGGACAGAGGAGTGCGAGCGCAGTTTTCAGCAGCTACGGACTTGTTTGACTACGGCGCCGGTATTGTCTTTACCTTCGGGATCAGGCGGATTTGTTGTCTACTGTGATGCTTCGCGAGTGGGATTAGGATGCGTATTGATGCAGCATGGCCGGGTGATCGCTTATGCTTCTCGGCAGTTGAAGAAGCATGAACAGAACTACCCCACTCATGATTTGGAGATGGCTGCAGTGGTCTTTGCACTGAAGATTTGGCGACATTACCTGTACGGCGAGTCGTGTCAGATATTCACCGACCACAAGAGCTTAAAGTACATATTTCAGCAGCGAGACCTGAACCTCAGACAGCGTCGTTGGATGGAGTTGGTGAAAGACTATGACTGCGAGATCTTATATCACCCAGGCAAGGCGAATGTGGTGGCAGATGCGTTGAGTAGGAGGCCCGGGGGTAGTCTATCCTTTTTGCGCACAGTGCAGAGGCAGTCGTCAGCAGATTGGCAGATGTTATGTGACAGCCGAGTGGAGTTCGAGTTCACTCAGACAGGGGGACAGCTCGCGCATGTTCGTGCACGCCCGCAGTTGCTTGACCGTATATATGAGGCACAGCGCAGTGACGACCGTTGCTCAGAGATCGTGGCACAGATGGGACAGGGCAGATTTTCCGAGTTCGTAGTTGACGATCAGGGGATTTTACGATATGGATCTAGACTGTGCGTACCAGATGCTGATGGATTACGGCGCGACATTCTCGAGGAGGCACACCGATCAGTGTATAGTGTCCACCCCGGTTCCACCAAGATGTACCATGATATGAGAGAGACCTACTGGTGGGACGGGATGAAGAGGGACATTGCGGAGTTCGTTTCGAGATGCCTGACTTGTCAGCAAGTCAAGGACGAGCACCAGAGGCCCGCAGGAGAGCTACAGCCGTTACCCATTCCAGAGTGGAAATGGGAGCAGATTTCGATGGATTTCGTTGTGGGTCTACCCAGGACCAGTCGAGGGTACGACTCTATCTGGGTGATCGTGGATAGATTGACGAAAGCGGCTCACTTCCTGCCAGTGAAGACGACTTTCAGCTTCGCTCAGTATGCTCAGCTCTATATTGACGAGATCGTGCGACTACATGGCGTACCGACTTGTATCGTGTCAGATCGAGGCACTCAGTTCACCAGCCGACTTTGGCAGAGACTTCAGGAGGCTTTGGGCACTCGTTTGAGATTCAACACAGCGTTTCATCCGCAGACAGACGGACAGTCAGAGCGGACCATTCAGACTCTCGAGGACATGCTCAGAGCGTGCGTTTTAGACTTTGGTGGTAGCTGGGATCATCATTTACCTCTAGTGGAGTTCTCCTACAACAACAGCTTCCAGGATACTATTCAGATGGCACCTTTCGAGGCATTGTATGGGAGGAGATGCAGATCGCCCGTTTGTTGGACAGAGCTCAGCGAGAGCAGCATTTTGGGGCCGCAGCTTGTTGAGGAGACGACAGCGAAGATACAGTTGATCCGAGACCGGATGAGAGCGGCTCAGAGCAGGCAGAAATCCTATGCAGACAGGCACCGTCGCAGATTAGAGTTCGCAGTTGGCGACCATGTTTTTCTGAAAGTCTCCCCGATGAAGGGCGTGATGCGTTTTGGGCGAAAGGGGAAGCTTAGCCCTAGATTCGTAGGTCCCTTCGAGATCCTCGAGCGGGTTGGCGCTGTTACATATCGTTTGGCTCTTCCTCCCAGCTTTCCCGATGTTCACCCCGTCTTCCATGTTTCGATGCTCCGCAAGTACCTTCACGACCCTTCGCATGCGGTTCAGCACCCGACAGTCCAGCTAGAGCGCGACCTTTCTTTTGCAGAGTAGCCGGTGGCCATCTTGGATCGGCAGGTGAAGAAGTTGAGGTCGAAGATTATACCAACCGTCAAGGTCCTTTGGCGTAGCCCGAGCAGCGAGGAGGTTACCTGGGAGACCGAGGGCGAGATGAGGAAGAAATATCCCCATCTCTTTGAAGGTACGCGTAGCTATATTTTCAAATTCGGGGACCGAATTTCTTTAAGGGGGGAAGATTGTAGCGACTTGAAAAGTCGTTTTGGTGTTTTCCTGAAATTCGGTGAAAATTCGGTATTTTTCCGAAAACCGTCTTTCTTGTTATTTTGCAGTTTAGGGCTAATTATACCTAAAATGGATAGGTAATTGCATGTTTTTAGTAGCTAATGAGTTAATTATGAAATTCTGGCCGTTTAAAAATTTTCCCTAATTTTTCAATTTTTTAATATTATTTTAAGCCGGTAAGAAAATACATTAAATTAGCGATAAATACAAATTTTTCCGGGATAATTTTAATCTCTAAAATTATGATAATTAAAAGCTAGTGGTAACATAAATTTTTAGTAATTTATTTTGATTTTTAACAAATTTTTATGATATGAAACGAATTTATTGAATTTTGAGCTAAAACTTGCAATTTTTGAGTTGTAGGGGGCCTTTTTGCATAAAATTTCTTTTGTAAAACCCCTCTCTCTTTTCCCTCAGCCCTAGGACAGCCCCACCTTGTGCAAGTCCAGAAATTTCTGGCCTCATTTCTTGGGTTGCTTTCTTGAGTTGAATTTGATAGTTTATGGATTTATTTTAAATGTAATGGATAAAGTATGGTGCATTTGACTTTGGAGACTTGACCATTGACTTTCCCCACTTGCCCACACCCCTCCCCATGCCCTCCTCTGGCCGAAACCTGAACCTCCTCTTCTTCATCTCTTTTCTTTTCATTTTTCTTCAATTTCTTCAAGGAAACACATCAAAATCCACACTTTATTCAAAAATCCAAACAAAATCCTTATGCTATCATTATCCTTAGCCATTCTTGCTTGAATTTTGGTGCTTGAGGCCATCACTTGGAGCAATTTGTTCTTGCTAGATCCCAAATTGAGGTATAATTCTCATCAAGTTACTTTCTTTTGCAAAAATTCCTTTAATTGTATGGTTTAGTGTTAAAAGTTAACTAATTTCTTATCTAGTTTAAAAAAAAAGAGAGTAGTTTGTTTAAACTAGGGTTTTGAACCATGATAATTAATTAGGTTGTTTTATAGTTAATCTAGTTGTTAATGAACTAATCTATATGGTTACCTTGTTATGTAGTCTTCAATTTTGCTAATTTAGGTAATTTTAGAAGTTTGATTTTAGTTGTAAATTATTGTTTTAGGATTTTCAAGAGAGGGTTATGTATGGAAATGGTTTGTGAAATATGATAATGAGTTGATTAGGGTTAGAAAACATTATTTAGTTGATTTAAACCCAATTTGTTATCTAGTATTTTGCTAACCTAATCTATGAGATTAATCTTCTTATGTGGGCTTTTGTTGTGTTAATTTAAGTTTGCAAGTGTGGGAATTGATTTGGAATTTGCTAGGTTATAAATTCATGAAATGGTTGTTTATGGAAAATAGGATTGGAATCATTGTTATTGTGTTGTAATTAGTGTTTGTGGATTGCTCGTAGTGTGGTTGGGTGTTCAAGCTTGATAGTAGCCTTTTGTAGCCAATCGGCGATTTTTGCACCGATTTTTGGAATGTAGCTGCGTACTAGTTTTGTTATAAAATTATGCGATGAATCATTTTTGATATCTTGATGATTGTAATGGCTTGTCCTACGACTTTTAGGATGCGTGAGTGCGGATTTTTGCGTAGTCGGGTAGTAGTTTTGCCGGGCGACCAAATCGGCGTTTTTTGGCAGTTTTTGCGATTTTCGCGTGTGTTCCACGCACTTTGTGCACGTTGTACCTAGCTAGCGAACTTTAGTAGTTTCGTTGGGGTTTTGCGTCGTTCTTGATACGTAACCTTATGTTTGGTATTGATGTAAATTCCAGGTTCGGTCGCGGAGACGTCAGACGCGGCGCGAAAGGGAAAGACGGTGATTGGACACAGCTAGCCAGGGATTCCGGTGAGTAGATGTAACATCTACGGGGGACTATCGTTGGATGGCGCAAGCCGCCCGATAGTTTTAGTAACTTACAAGATCCTTAGTGATGTTAGTAATTAGGGGTGAAATACTTAGTTGACTATTTGCTGCATCCATGCATTATATTGACATACCTATACGAAACCATTTCATAGGACACTGCACCATTGCCAGGGTTTTTATATGCAGCACGAGCACTATTCATGCTTACACACACACACCATGGTAATTGCCATGCCACCACACTAGATAACCTTTAATTTAAACCTGTTACTAATTGATACTTAAACTTGTGCCATTGCCTTTAATTCCTTAAAACGAAACCGTAGGATTGCTATTCATGTGCATGTACTTCATCATATTAATTGTTCATGCTTAATCCATTAATCACACATCGCAACTTGATTATTGATACCATATGCATTCATTATCACTGATATATGCACTTATGAGGATTTCTTGAGATTTTATGATATTGCTGGATTTCGGGGGAAAGCCGCAAAATTTCCAAACTTATTATATTTTTAAAACATGTAAATTGCGGTTTTCTAGTGATGTAAGTGTCGTCCACCATGAGTTTTCTGTGGTTTTTGGAGACCCGTTTCGAGGAGTTGGATGAACCGTTTCGGGTACATGGTGGGCCCGGTAGGGTACCCCGGGGCAAGAAGCTCGTGGTGCTGACGATGAGCCTGGCAGGGGACGGATTACCTACCGGTGACTTCATTGGGCACGGCGGATATCCAGAGGATACCGACCGGGGCCGCGAGAGGATGAGATATTGATATTGAGATGGGTCAGCCGGATGGCTGAGGCCAGAGACACTATGACATGGATTTATGAGGTTTGAGACAGCTTTTGGGTGTCGTTGCTGGACACCGAATTTCGTCGATTCATTGACATTATGCTGGCATTCTAAAAGAGTTTCAAAAACAAAATGAGATAAATGTTTCTTATATATATACCCATTAAGACCTCAGATATTCATGTTGCATACATATTAGTACACTGATGTTGTATACACACCTGCTAGTGCATCCCGTCATACCTGTATTATAGATGCTAGGATGCTTGTGTGCATGCATGCGATAGCCTTTGTAGATGTTATTTATTACTCACGAGTTGGCAACTCACCCCCGTTGTGCCACAGTCTTTTGCAGGTCCGCTCCGTCAGTTCAGTAGCGGCGGGCGCACTTGTTCTTTTGCCTCTTTTGCCTGAGCTCGAGATTTTGCTCATAGGTGGGTTATGTTATTATTTTGTACCACCTTGTATATTCTTGTATCTAGTGTACTCCATCTACTGTTTCTACCAGATTTATTGTATATTGACCTAGAGATGAGACTGTGAGGTTTGTGGACTTTATGCTGTATTTTGGGGTCGAGCTCACTTGAGCCGACATGCTGCTTTTCTCATGCTTCCTTATGATTTTTATGCTTGTTGTCATTTTACATTGCGTGGGATTTGTGACCGCCTTGTGGCGAAGAGCTAGCTCCCGCTTGGGGATGCCCTATTTTGTTGGATTCATGTATATTTTTTTGTTGTACCCATTTTGGGGGCCAGTATTTACAAAGGAGACTCTGCCGAAATTTTCGGAAAAATTAGTATTGTTTTTAAAAAGGGTTTTACATGACTTATTTGATAAACTTGCTTTCAAATGTTTGGGTTTTCTTCACTCCTTTTCTTAATTGGTTTTGTTTTCTGGGTTTTGGCTTACTTATTTTACGGACGTCTTTAGACGTTTCGTAAACTTAAGTGCCAGTCACGTTCCGTACCCTGCGGGTCGTGACAGTAGTAATCAAAGCACATTGGGAACTCACACGAGACAAATGATGATCTCAGGTCGACAGACTAACCTGTACACATGTCACCTGGAAACTGCTATATGACAATAGGTATAATACCAACTAGCAGGTTCCCGGCGAGTCCGTCCAGTGTACTCATAACCCAATGAGCACCTGTATACTATCTTAGGTGAACAAACTAATACCAATGGCTTGTGAGACCTGGCCACCGCCTCTCGTCGGGGTCTCGATCAGTATACACTAGTCTACACTGGAGTATCGATGCCCGGTCTCGATACTCCTACGACTAGGGACATTTAAGGATGTGCTTATAGACCCCAGCTCCCACATATACGATCGCCATCATAATGCCGGCAGTCAAGCAAGAATCCTATGGGCTCTATCAACACGTATATGATGATAAAGACAAACCAGATAGCATACTATCATCTTGAGTAAGACTGTTTTATCGGTATAGGCCCTCACTCAATCATCATAATCACAAGTCCGCGACAATGATAATTACCTTGAGGGCACTATAGCCAACAATCTCCCACTTGCACTTAAGGCCAATTATTGCGATGTCGCATACTCACAGCCCGTGTGATACCGAACACCCAACTTCTCTACTAATCAGTTTCGCAAAGCCTGTTTGCGAAAATGATTGCGTTCGAGAAATAGCCTCGGTGAGTGGATCCGCTCCAATGTTTCTTTCTGTATCTCTCTTAATCTCAACTCCGCAGAGAAAACTATCTCCCGAAATGAGCAATACTTGTCTTAGAATTTGTCCGGATATCTGATGGGACCCAGTTCACAAATGAACTCCAAATCCAACAAACTACTTAGACTGTATCGTCCACTGAATTTAATCAGTATCCCGCGCCTTGCCTTTCCTCAGTATCCGCTTGGACCACCTGTCCAATATACTGTCCCTCAAAAGAGGGAAAACTATAATTCTGACAGTCACTCTGTCATCCAGGTCACCTTGTAAGCCTGAAATGATAACCGTCTCCCGAAGGAGGCTGCCATTACCATATCCATAGAACATCTATTTATGTTCATAAACTGCTTCCTAATGTTTCTCCAGGATTAGAATAATATATCTGCTTATTGCATCTGGTACAAAAGCAATATCTGGTGTGGTACTTGACATTTCATGATTAACTCAATTGCCTAAGCAAGTGATATGCTAATCATGCAGATCCCTCTCCCCTTTAGTCTGTAAGACACCTTTAGAGAGGGTGACTCCATCACCTGCAGGTACACCACCATGCCAGGAGACGTCCATTTAATGTCAAAGTACCCAGATTGGGATACTTCCCAAATCTAGATCTAAAACCACAGATCTAGTAACCAGAAACCCATATATTACATCCATATCCTGTGTGGAGAAACAACTTTGTGACAACCATAATACAACTGATCGTAGTATAGGAATATCTCTTCCTATCAAGTGCATGTCATCCCAGTACCTGGACATCACTCTCTACTACCTTCTTACCAGATCCATCTCCTATTATGATGAGGTTAAAACCTATGACTGTCACATCAAAATTAGATGATCTATTTCCGCTATACCCGCTTTAGTCTATAAATAGACATAAGCTACTTACCCACTATGCTTCCGCTACTCCCACTGACTACAACAACCCTCTGGCAGAGTTATATACACGTGCACTTCTAAAACTAGTTTAGAACGACGCTATACTCATCCTCCTGCCGGGTCTTATAGTCTAGAACAACAGCAATGACAAGTCTGGGTAAACAAGAACCTCCCTGTCACCGTCTCTGAGAAGACCGAAGTACCTCTCGGGTGCCTGAGGTTACCCACCACGTCTGCGGACTGGCTAATGGAATATCAAATCCAATTGAATCCTTAGGTTCTTTTAAATTTCCAGTAATCGTTTATGGTTCTGGAATAACTTCTAGTTCTACCATACTCCCACTTGTGTTTTCTAAAAAAGTCCATTTTATTAAAACTGTGGCAAGTCAAGAACAATATAAATATTGATCTTCCTAATGGCAGAAAATTAACCCTCGTCAATGCCCGGGATAACCCACAAACAACCATTACTGAAACGTGCCTTGATTTTATCTGGATTCTGGTTTTAAGCATCAGCCGGACAACTCCCTATACCTTAACATCGTTAAGATATAAATTGATTCTATATATATCTAATATAGAAACAAAAGCACTAATCTAATTTGGAACCAGATTCAAAATCATGCAGTTGTCTCCAGTGCATATCAACCAAATGGAAAGAGGACAATCATCATTACTCATCTAGGAGTGCATCCATATATGAGTAACCCGAAAGAGAGGTAAGTTCTCAAAACCATTACTATCAATGGAATACCAAACACAAGTATCTACATCTTCGAATTCCTCGAAGAATCCTGATACTTACAATAAATGGTTATCTACTTTATTCTTATACCTATAACTTCTCAAAATCTGAACCTTGCATTTCAACGAAATACATGTCTAGAATAAGAAAAGTTATGAGTAAACAGAATACAGTTCAAGTACCAGCCCCATTGTCCTAATGGACACTGGACAACATACAATACTTTGTATAAGTCCCCTGAGTTCAACAACTCAAACCCTGTGCGTCGTAGGTTGAAAAACTGTACTTTGGTTAAGAAGAGTTACAACGCTGTTGAATGCACCTTATCCAATCACCAACTGATATAGGTAAAGGTCATAGACACAATATCAAAAAGTTATATCTCACTTTATAAAATAAATGTACAGATATATCAGTTTGAAATTGGTGCATAACAACGGATATTCAAAACCAAATATTTGCCATCCGGCAAAATCCAGATGATTTCCTCAAATATCACCTATTACAATGAATTCCGATATAATGAGGATCTAATCACCCAATTCCCAATATCTTACTCCCACTCACCATCCGTAATAACATACAGATATGAGAAACTGATCTGGTAAATACATACCCTGGAGTTAGATTCCAATTGGGAAAACAGTTATCAATTAACATCGCACAGTGAAACTGAAACATGAAAATGTTTCAAAAAGGGGTTAACTGGTATTCCTAGTAATGCCTCTTACACTATCCTGATTCACGACAGTAACCATATACTTGCCTGCCCTATCTACAATCCCTTTATTATGTCTTTACTTATTACCTTCTATACACCTCTTTTACCCTAATTGGTTTTCTTCATTCCCTACCTTTCGGCACCAGCCTAAGGTTTGGAAGAAGACTATCCAATAAGTGTAATAGGTGTACTCTCCTAATCCTAGAAGCCCTCGCAACCTGAGAGAAGGTAAAGAGAAAAGACATCCGAATAATCCTATCCAATTTCTCTTGAACCGGACACCATCCCCGAATCTAGAACGAATTCCTTCGAGTTCGTATGTAACTATACGATGGCATATCCAATGGAAGTGGATATCCGTAGTGATACAGAGTGTTCTAGAGAAAAGCAAAATGGATGTAGGAGTGGCAGGGGTACACACGATCTTTGTCGTGAATGATGGTGATCGCAATTTTCTTTGCCATTATTCTATTCCCTTGATATGTCTTTACTTATTACCTTCTGTACACCACAGTTAAGTTTGTTGATTTTCTTCCTTCCCTACCGTTCGTCACCTGCCTATGGTTTGGAGGAAGGCTATCCAATAAGTTCAATAGGTGTACCCTCTCCTAATCCTAGGAGCCCACACATCCTGAGAGAAGGTAAAGAGAAAAGACAACCGAATAATCCTATTCAATCTCTCCAGAACCAGAATCCATCCTCGAAAAAGTTCCTTCGAGTTCGTATGCAACTATACGATGGATTTATCCAATAGAAGTGGATGTTCGTAGTGATACGAGGTGTTCTGGAGAAAAGCAAAGGTGATATAGAAGTGGCAATGATGTATGCGACGCCGTGACATTCCAAAAGCCAAAGTGTTTTAAGATGGTTCGGTCAACTTGGTTTCATGGGTTTTAGTCAAAAGTCGGGTCATAGTCACAGCCAGAGAGAGAGAGAAGAAACACTCAGCGTGCACTCTAACCTAGATCAGAATGGCTAATCATTTTATCTAATCTGGATGGCTCCCACTGTTTCCTCGAATTCTCCTCCAAACCCAAAAGGAGAATTAGTCGGAATCACCCGAGGAGTAATCCTACTCATCAGTGGGAATCGGGATCCAACTATCATCGCATGATAACCCGATGGAAGCCACTCAAGTCACCACACTCCAGAAGGTATGCGCAAGCCTGGCAAGTTTCCTGTATGTTTGAAACTCCCGATATGATTTTTACCCCAAGAGGTTTATGACCTTGACAAAGGACAACAAATCATAAACCACAAGTCAAGTTCAACCCGTCATTATCCTAGATTACTCTAGACCCACCCGTACAAACCCTTGACAAAGGCCAACAAGGTTATACGACTGTCCTAGATAATCGCAACTCAATGCAACAGACAAGCAATATCTAGCTACCGCACACTACGCCTTGACAAAGGCCAACAAACGCAGCACGAATACTAGATACCACCTGAAAGAAACGACGGAGGGCTACGGCTGGTTTTTGGCGAAAAACCTTTAACGTAATGAATTTGATATCGTTGAAGGAATCCAAGTGGTTTTATAAATATATAGTGGCGAAAACTTTTGCTAAAGAGGTCACTCCCGGTGAAGGGATCTCGGCTATTTCCCCGTAGAATGAGGTGAAGGATATTCCAAACTGAATACCACGATACAAAGCAAAAGAAAATGACTATAGTGAAATTATTACGTTGACGCAAACTTTTACTCAAGGGGTCACTCCCGATGAAGGGATCTCGGCCCTTTCCCCGTCGAATGAGATGCAGGATATTCCAAAATGAATACCACGATGCAAAGCAAAAGTGTACGTCTGTAATGTTAATTTTTAAAAACTTGGTTCCAACAACATCATATATAGGTTTGTTTTATCCTTGCATTGATAAGAATCTATGCAGTCCCATCAATTAATCACACCAGAAAAGAACGAAAATAAAATGTACGTATATGCCATCCGCATTCGCTACTGGGTCCCGTCATCACCCGTTATGTTACTTAACTAACGATAGAGCGGGGACTGGGCTAGCGCGGGTGCAAACACTACTACAAATAAGGGTTTCCCCTACGGACATCTTCGTAGGGGCGAAAAAAGACCCCGTAGGTGCAAAGGCCGCAGGTGCAAGTTGAAGCCCTGAACTTGCCCCTACGGGATAAATCTTGCCCCTACGGAGTTCTGTGTAGGGCCAGTTTCACCTACGGAGTAGGCCATAGGGTAAAAAAAGTTATATTATTTACGTTTTTTTTAAATATATTAACTGTACCTACGGAGATAGTCGTAGGGCCACGTACTATCCCCTACGGATATCTTCGTAGGTACTTATCCGTAGGGGCTTTTGTTTGCCCCTACGGACATATCCGTAGGGGCACTCCCAACCCCCCGGTACTGAGATCAGGGGGGAAATATCAGTTACTGCTGATATTATGCCCCTACGGGTTAATCCGTAGGGGCAACATGTGTACCTACAGATTAATCCGTAGGTACACATTATCTGTATTTTTTTAAAAAAAAGGGCTTCCTAATTTTTTCCTGCCCTGTGCACAATAATATATATATCAATAAAATATAAAATTAATCATCACACAACATATATCGCAGTATTCATAATCACATCTCACGCATATAATATACAAAAGAAACCCAAAAACTGAATATGATATAAATATAAATCAATATCAATATCAATATCATTTCAAAATGTAGTACTATATGTATGATATAAATAAATACATGTTTCAAAAAATATGAATCAAAAAGCCACCCTAGCTCGGTCCAGCTCCACCCTTGATAAACGATAGAATCAAGCGCGCCTGCTCCTCGGTCAATAAACCCTGCAATTCGGCGCGTGCGGGAGTCTGAGCGGCCTGTGGAGCTGGCGATGTGGTCTGCGCAGCCGCCGTCGAGGTAGTCGCTTGCGGAGCCGCGGCTGTGGGAGTCTGAGCGGGCGGTGGAGCTATAGGAGCTGTCTACGGAACCGCAGCCGATGTAGTGGCTTGCGGAGCCGCAGCCGAAGGAGATGCATGTGGAGGCTCGGCCGATGTACCCTGTCGCGTCTGGACCTAACGTGTGTAAGAAGCGTGTAAGAACTGTGTATTATTCGAATTCGTATCATTATTAAGTTATTTCGAAACCCCATTTGGATATCTAGTTTGGAAAACCGTTGTTTATTTTAATTACATATTTATGTATGATTAATCAAACCTAAGTCTAAAACCAAATAAGCTCAAGCTACGTACTAATTATGGATATGTTGATATCTATAATATGACATGATATTTTATTATAAAGTAGTATACATACCAGCATATCCTTCAACTCCTGAACGGTGGCCCTCAAGCTCTCCAGTTCCTGATGGACACGTCGCTCAGTGGAGATGGAGGAAGTAACCGCCGGGGTGGAGTCCAACCTCATATGGGCCCTGCTAGGGCCCAGTCCCCGGCCTCTCTCCCAACCTTCGTGGTGCCCTCCGTGTGCGGCGTCCAGAACTGCGGTCAGCAGTCTCGGATCGCTCTGTCCGGTAAAATCGATCCCCGAGGCCTCGGCCTGCTCAACCACCCGCTCCTACACCCACATTAAGCAATAAAGTATAAGTATAAAATTTAAACTTGAACCTTCCAAAACTAAAATTTCAAATATGGGTAGAATAAATATTAACACTTACGCAATACTCCTGGGTAGCGACGTCGGGATATCGAAGCTCGCCCGTGGCGGGATCTGTCGAGGTGCCGTGGACGGCAAGATATGCGGACAGCACGCTCGGTGTACCACCTGACGCCACGGTCCGAGCTGTCTGCAATATTAGAAAATAACTCTTAATATTAGAAATATTAGAAAATAACTCTTAATATTGCAGAATATCACAAAGGTCGGTCTATTGTAATTTACCGATAACTCCATGGCTCGAGTAATGTTCCTCGAGCCACCTGTGTAAGTGGGGCGACCCCTCTTCGCCGATTTCCTGTTCTCTGTATTCTGAGTGGCCTGTTTCTGCACAACGCATTAACATTTAGTTTTCTAATTAAGGAACACAAAAAATAAATTATATCCTAAACAATGAATTACATTTAAAATACATACCTGTTTGGGCTGGGAGTCAAAATATTCGTACAATAGAGGCCATGTCTCTACGTCGACTCTCGCAAACGCCGGAGTAGATAGGAGGGCCGCTCTCTCTGTCTCGGGGGTCGCCATCCACAGGGAGTAGCAGTCGGCCTTCAGCTCATTCCTGTTGTATCGGATCTTGGCCTGCATGTTCTTCATCAGGCCATTGTACAGAGCATGAAGGTCGAGCACCCTCCCCGGGTGATCAGGGTCGGCTACAGGCTGAAAATCGTAATCCAACTGAAAATACAAAAAAATATTGTTATTAGATTGCAAGTGTTAATAATAAATATGATAAGCGGATAGATCAAATGAAAATATATATTAATACGTCCCCGAGCCTGATCAAAGAAGAGGGCGAATGAGCGCTGGTGCGGCTCGCCCCACTCAACGTGAAGTGGATAGTTCTTCACGAGCCGGCTCTCGTCCCCCATATACCGGCCGAACCTCTCGGAATGAGGACCGGTATAGAGATAGTAAAGGGTAAAAAAAAGGGGGAATGCTGCCTCCCCCTAGCTCTGTCAGGCCTCAGCCTATGGGACTGATTCGGGCCTCGAGTCCCCCTCTGGGGATGGGGAGGCCCTGCGTCTGCACGAAATATCAAGACAATCAATATTAAGACAAAGTTGTATTAAGAAATCAAGGTTAAACGAAAATTCAAGTGTGATATATACCTCCGGTGACTATCGCACGAGCCCGGGCCCGGGCAGCAGCACGAGCGGGACGATAGTTCCTCCGGTGAGGAACAACCGGGGTCCCGGATGCGGACGCATCCCCTCCAACTAGAAAATAAACATTGACGCTAAATTTCCATGAAGTTCATATTTATTCTATAGAGCATATGTAAAATGAATAAATATTTTATATTTATTCATACTAACCTGCAGACGATGCGGAGGGTATGGAAGCGGCAGGAGTGGGCCCTGCGGAAGATGTGGACGCACCACCTATAATTAGACAATTAAAAATATATTATATAAGTAATTGCAAAAAGAATGTGTAGATCAATAATATAACGTTCTAAATCAATATGCATGCACTATAGGATATATAAACATACCCGCAGTTGCGGTGGTGTCACCACCTACAGCTAGAGAATAATAAAAATTGCTAAGTAAGAGCAAAAGGAATGTGTGTATTTATGATATAGCATTCTAAATCAATATACATGCACTATATGATATATAAACATACCTGGAGGAGCGGGAGTGGCCTCTGTCCCAGATGTGGACGCATCACCAACAACTAGACAATCAAACATTGATAATATAAGTAATTTTGACATAAACAGGCATGAATATCTGTAATATTACATTCAAAATGGATATGCGTGAAGTATACCTGGAGGTGTGGCAAAATCCACACGGAAGGAGGCATCCGAAGGGGTCTCCGATCTGGGTGCAAGACCGGCCCTCTGAAGCTCCCTACGGAGCTCTCCGGGCGGCAGAACCGCTCTGCCTCTGCCTCTGCCGCGGCTGGAGCTCTTGCCGCCCCTCGCTGCTCCCGACATCGTCATCAAATCTAGATAAACGGTTCGTGGACGCATTAGACAATCATTAAAAGTACTGACTATATATGTATAGAGCGTAAAATGTGAAGTAATAATATAACATTACTGATAACCTTTTTCGTTTCGTGGGCGCATTATACATATCTACTTGGATTTCATCGTCGATGTCATTTCTAACCCACGTAACTTCATGATCGGTCGAAGACAACCCGTCCTTCGAAACAGACGGTCGGAGCACTTTAAGCCTTCTCTCTTCTTCGTCCTCGAATTCTGGGACATCGTAGACATCTCTGGGTTTCCATCGGCATACAACACTCCATCCTAGATGCTTCAAACACTGTGAGTAGTATACTTAGAACGCTTGGTTCGGAAAGATAAACGGATCTTCCTGACCGTAAAATCGAAGTGTGTTCACACTGGTCAATCCATATTCATCTTTCCAAGTCCTAAGATTGCTTCTCCACCTGTCCGTATCGGTTCGCGTATCGTACTAAGTACACTGGAATATATAAAAGGGTTCTGATCGTCCGGGATAGTGGATGCCGAGTATACAATTTAAGTACCCATAGTAAATCACACCGTCCGATCCTACCGTCGCAATCCCACTATTCTGAGTGGTTCTAGATGTTTCTATGTCCTTAACTTCGAATTTGTATCCAAGGACACCAAATCCTTTGTAATATGCAACCTCCATACTAGGAAATTGAGCTAAATATCTTGAATCACTCTCAAATGATGCAGACAAGTTCGGATCGTGGATCTAAAAAAACAAATTTTACGACAAATACATAACGATACAAGTTTAGATTAAAACTGATAGCAATAAAATGTTATTCGAATAACTTACATGATCTGTGACACAATCACAAAAATTATCCTGATGATATTTTTCCAAACAATCTTCGTTCCAATCAGGATGCCCCTCACGTACCTCGTTAAAATGAATTCTGTTTTCAATAAATAATTGTGACATTAATATTATATCATTTCATACACACACAAACACATATATAACAATTAATCCAAAAAAATTTACTTTCTAATTTGTTCAAGACATGCGCAATTAAGCAAGATAAACCAGTATATCTTGTTGATAAACATAGTGTCTACCCTTTTATACTCGGCTTTACCATATGGCCCGTATTGAATTCTTCGTGGTCGGTTAAGCCTTGTCTCAATGTTCTCGTCCAGATAGCGGGAACAAAATGTGGTTTCTTCATCAAGAAGATAACCTTGCATGATAGAACCCTCTGGTCGATTTTTATTGCGTATATACTTCTTAAGAGTGTAGAGGTACCTAATGAAAATATGTTGAATAAATAAATACGGGCATACATGACAACAATAAATTTATAAATTGCGTGAAACGAAAATTACACGTACCTCTCGACGGGATACTTCCATCGATATTGTACCGGTCCGGCTAACTTCGCCTCAGTTGCAAGATGAACCGTCAAGTGTATTATGATATCGAAGAATGACGGTGGGAAAATACGCTCAAACTTGCAAAGTATCAACGCAATAGATTTTTCTAGTTTATCCAGCGTTGCAACCTCCAGTGTTTTAGCATAAAACTCCCTGAAAAAACAACATAGGTCGTTGATTACTAGACCAACCGAGTCGGGGAGAGAAGTCCTGAGGGCTAATGGAAGAAGGTGCTCCATAATAACATGGTGATCATGACTTTTCAGCCCATCGATCTTTCCCTTCACAATTTTTATTTTCTTGCTGAATGATCCTGAGAAACCTGTGGGGACTTTCAAATCATGCAACACCTGCAGGAATCTTTTCTTCTCCGGTTGTGAAATATGATAAGCGGCATGGGGAAGTACAAACTTTCCCGGTTTACCCGCTACCGGTCTAGGGTGCAATTCACTTCTTATTCCCCACTCTTGTAGATCCATCCGAGCATTCATGTTGTCTTTCGATTTCCCGTCTTTACAAAGAAGCAAGTTAAGTATGTGCTCTGATTCTCCCTTCTCTATACGCATGACGTCCAGACAATGACGCACTGAATTTGTAGACCAGTACGGAAGCTCGAAGAAAATGCTTAACTTGTTCCAATATGGTGGTTTGACCTGTTTCGTTGGATCCATCCCGAAGGTCATGTTATTGTAACCATCCCATTTAGCAGTCACGTCCTCTCCGGACAATAGGGATGGAGGTCCAAGAAGCTCCTGATGACCATCAAAGTGAACCGTGTCTAACCTATAGGGGTAGTCTGGAGGCAGGAAACGTCGATGGCCACAATAACAAACCTTCCTGCTAAAATTCAAGAATTTCGATGTTGTGTGTTCATGGCAATGAGGACATGCTTTGTGACCATGTACGGACCAACCTGATAGCATTCCATACGCAGGAAAGTCATTAATTGTCCACATTAAAGCCGCACACAGTATGAAGGTTGTATTTGTGTTTGCATCATATGTCTCTACACCATCAATGAACAAAGATTTCAACTCCTCGATCAGAGGTCGGAGATAGACGTCGATATTGTTCCCCGGTGAGTTTGGTCCGTCGATAAGAAGAGGCATCATAAAGTAAGATTGGTCCATAGCCAACCAAGGCGACAGATTATAAATTATCATTACAACGGGCCATGTGCTGTGACTTCCAGCCATATAGTTGAATGGGCAGAAGCCATCAGTAGCCAGTCTGAGCCGGAAATTGCGAGGATCGCTACTGAATATTGCGTGCCTCCTATCGAAATCCTTCCATGCCGGTGAATCTCTTGGATGGCTCATTTTTCCATCTTCGCTTGGAGGAGCACGGTGATGCCAAATCATTGCCTCGGCTGTTTTCTTACACCTGAATAGCCTCTGTAGCCTCTGTGTTATGGGAAAGTATCGTGCTATCTTCACATGTATATCAGGCTTCTTATCAGAATCTTTCGGCTTATACCTAGCCTCTCCGCATGTTGGACACTCTTTCAAATCTGAATTCTCTTTCCGGTACAACACGCAATTTTTAGGACATGCTTGAATCTTCTCGCACTTTAGACCCAAATCAGACATCATCTTCTGGGCTTCGTACCAGCTGTCGGGCACATTATTTCCTGGAGGCATAGATCTTTCAAGAACAAAAGAAGCATTGCGAATGACTTGTTGCTCCATCCATTTAGGCACTTAATCTGGAAAAGTTGGACGAACCATGAGAGGGTGGAATACTTCGCATTCTCATAAATTGGTTTCCTAGCATCATTCATGAAATTTTCATATTTATCCGCATGCGGTCCTTGACCGGAAGGAATGTCATCTTCGATACGAATAGATTCACCTAGGACAGCCTCTACCATATCCTCCATTTCTTCTGATGGAAATAAATTACCGTCTCCTGCCGCATTACCGAATTCTTCTTCTTCTCCTGCCGCATTATCGTGTTCTCCTTCTTCTTCTGCTGCAGTACTGCATTCTTCTCCTTCCCCATGATATTTCCAAGTTGTATAAAGTCTAATAAACCCATGTTTTACAATATGAAGCTCTGCCAATTCTACCTTCTGCCAGTACTTATTGCCACATCTATCGCACGGACAGAGAATCTTCTCTATTATGATCTTATTATGTGCGCGTGCAAATTCAAGGAAAGCAGCAACTCCTGCGACAAACTTAGGTTGCATACATTGTTTCCAATCCACATACATCCAGTCCTTAACTCTGACGTACTCATGGGCCATGTTAGACTGTATAACATATAAATTGTAGGTTATGCTGACTATATTGAGAAATATAAGAACGGGATAGTTACTGACAAAGGAGAAAATCCGTGTATATGCTTTGTGTGTGCGTTTGTCGTTGAAAAGAATAAATTATCGCACGTATGATAACCGATAGACGGGGACTAAGTGGCGCTTTTAGTTTCATATATGAGTATCGATGAGAATATGAAGGTTTCATATTATCATATATTGGTTTTAACTTGAACATCTCGAATCACTCTCTAATTATGCGTTTGTTGTGTATTCTTGTTATATGTGTGTGTTCCGGCTGTCGGGGGTAGGCTTCTATCCCATTAAGAATGTATAGAGCGAACACCCATCACTTGTGCTTTCAACCGTTTCGAGTAAATTTCGGCAGCACCTCCCCGCTGTTCTCCGAGTACACTGTAATAGAATAGATAATCATTTCAAAGCTGTGAAACAACGTTGAAATGAACATCTAATCTATCTTTGTACACGGAGAACCAGCGGAAAGGTATCGACGGAATATCTCGAATCGGATGAAAACACAAGTGAATGAAGGCGTTTGCTTTATACATTCTTAACTTGTCCACACGGGACAAATATATGGGTTACCATACGATTGAATTTTCTCATCGCGTAGACTATACGACGGTTGTTAGTATCGAGCTATACTGTCCGATATTTAACAACCTTCGTATAGTTATATGTCACGACGAGCATCGCACGTATGTTAACCGATAGACGGGGACTAAGTGACGCTTTTAGTTTCATATATGAGTATCGATGAGAATATGAAGGTTTCATATTATCATATATTGGTTTTAACTTGAACATCTCGAATCGCTCTCTAATTATGCGTTTGTTGTGTATTCTTGTTGTATGTGTGTGTTCCGGCTGTCGGGGGTAGGCTTCTATCCCATTAAGAATGTATAGAGAGAACACCCATCACTTGTGCTTTCAACCGTTTCGAGTGAATTTCGGCAGCACCTCACCGCTGTTCTCCGAGTACATTATATTAGAATAGATAATCATTTCAAAGCTGTGAAACAACGTTGAAATGAACATCTAATCTATCTTTGTACACGGAGAACCAGCGGAAAGGTACCGACGAAATATCTCGAAACGGATGAAAACATAAGTGAATGAAGGCGTTTGCTTTATACATTCTTAACTTATCCACACGGGACAAATCTATGGGTTACCATACGATTGAATTTTCTCGTCGCGTAGACTATACGACGGTTGTTAGTATCGAGCTATACTGTCCGATATTTAACAACCTTCGTATAGTTCTATGTCACGACGAGCATCGCACGTATGTTAACCGATAGACGGAGACTAAGTGGCGCTTTTAGTTTCATATATGAGTATCGATGAGAATATGAATGTTTCATATTATCATATAGTGGTTTTAACCTGAACATCTCGAATCGCTCTTTAATTATGCGTTTGTTGTGTATTCTTGTTGTATGTGTGTGTTCCGGCTGTCGGGGGTAGGCTTCTATCCCATTAAGAATGTATAGAGCGAACACCCATCACTTGTGCTTTCAACCGTTTCGAGTAAATTTCGGTAGCACCTCCCCGCTGTTCTCCGAGTACACTGTAATAGAATAGATAATCATTTCAAAGCTGTGAAACAACGCTGAAATGAACATCTAATCTATCTTTGTACACCGAGAACCAGCGGAAAGGTACCGACGAAATATCTCGAAACGGATGAAAACACAAGTAAATGAGGGCGTTAGCTTTATATATTCTTAACTTGTCCACACGGGACAAATCTATGGGTTACCATACGATTGAATTTTCTCGTCGCGTAGACTATACGACGGTTGTTAGTATCGAGCTATACCGTCCGATATTTAACAACCTTCATATAGTTCTATGTCACGACGACCATCACACGTATGTTAACCGATAGACGGGGACTAAGTGGCGCTTTTAGTTTCATATATGAGTATCGATGGGAATACGAAGGTTTCATATTATCATCGAGTATCATATATTGGTTTTAACCTGAACATCTCGAATCGCTCTCTAATTATGCGTTTGTTGTGCATTCGTGTTGTATGTGTTACATGATTTTAAACCATTGAGATCAAGATTTGAGAAATTTTATCCGTAGCCGTTAACATGATAACAATCATCTCTTCTTATCAGTCCATATCTGAATTCTAAAGGGCAGTATATTTTCTATTAAAAGATCATGTTCAACTCTAAAGCAAGGGAAAAACAGAGGAATATAGATCTATTAAAGTCAAGCCATAAAGCTAATCACATATTTACAACATTGCAAATACATTAATGCAAAACATAGTTATGATGCTTCAAAAGAATCAATTATCAAGGATGAAGAGAGCTTGTGATAAAGCAATCAAATTTAGCTTTTGCATTAAAATGGTTTATGATAAAACTTTTGAGATCCTTCAAGAAAGTTATGACACTGTGAGGTTCCACAACTTATCATAACCAATCACAAATTTTCATGGTTCTTTACTGGTATAAGACTTGTACTTCTATGAGGCGGAGTAAATAAATTTGTCGAGAGCTCGTGATGCATGTGTAATGATAGAAATCCAACAAAAATTATTCTCATGTACTAATAATAGCATCCCAATTGCAACTTTTTTATTCAATAAGATAACACATTTGCAAGAGTGCATCATTTACATTATGTTTTACTCCCTCCAGGGCCACCAAAATATACAATATGTATAGGATGGCTATTGTCAATGGAGTAACAGTCGGGTCTAACTTGGCCAATTTGAAAATCATTATCTCGTTGTTTATATAGATTACCGCTATTGTTTGTAAATCGTATATTGCTTATATATGCGAAGCCTCCCGCTGCAAAACGGCCGCTCTCCATTGGCGGACTCAGTTCACCATTGTTAAAGCTCACTACTCCAATATTGATACGGGTTAATCTCTTGAAGAGAGTTTTTGGCCAATATCCCTAACCCTAATCGAACCCTACCCCTAGCCCCAGCCCTAACCCCAACCCCAACCGAACCCCACAACCTAACCCTAACCCTAACCTTAACCGAACCCGATCGATGCCGACGCCGACGCCGATGCCCTCAACCCTACCCGAACTTGGCCTGAGCCCTAGAGTACAACGTCAAAATTAAAAATTATTTCAGATTTACTTACAACCGTGTGCGCGGTGGAGGAGACGGTAGAAATTGGTGGTCGCCGACGATCGGCGAAGGGGGCGACGAGGCGCGGGAAGTCGACGAAGGTGTGGGGAAGACCGACGAAGCTGGCGCAGGCTCGCGAGCGCGGTGGCGACGAAGCTCGGGAACGGGCGATGAGAGGCGCGGGAGTGAGAGAGAGAAATTTGGGAACGATGAATATAATTTTTCTGTGCTTTTTTTTTTATTAATAACCTATGTTGATGCCCCTATGGACATAACCATAGGTCCCTGGCTTGCGGCTTCGTAGGGCCAAAGAAAAAATTAGAACGTAGGGCACCGTAGGGACAACGAGTTGTCCCTACGGATTTTTCCGTAGTGACAAGAAATATTTACCCCTACGGATTTCTGAGTCCGTAGGGGCAACCCCACATTGTAGTAGTGAAAACATATACAACATCTACTAGTATATATAAATATATATATATAACATTCGTCCCAGGCATGATATAAAGCAACATCACAGAGTGGTGGATAATCTGGAGCCCCGGGTTTCACTTGAGCCGCAAGTGAGACCCGACGTTCCCTGTCGTGTGGATAGCATGTGCAATGAAACCTAGACCCCTACAAGTGCGGCAAGTTACCTGCCAAAACCAGAAGTGAGGCAGCCCCCTTCAGCAACATGAATGGACTACCCAGCACTTCACGGAATCCGGTAACTTGAGCACCCCTCCTGGGTTACCTATACCCCGTACGAGTGCGGCGAATAGCCCACCAATTCTAGAGTAAGGTCCCCTCCGTCCCAATGCCATGAGATGCGGACCTGTTGCGCTCTAGAATCCGGCTATTCGTGCACCCTACCGTGGGGTAATCCTAGTACAGAAAAGAAAATAATATACAAGGGTGACATCGACCTCAGCCCGGTCGTGCCCCAAAAGAATAATATACAAACTGGCAGTGACGGCAGTCCATATGTCGGACGCTCGTCCCACAATATCAAATATACAAATTAAATAAAACTGTACTAACATTGCATCACAGCTATCCACCACGACAATCCAACCAACATCACAGCACAACACAGATCATCAACGTGAATGTCACGTTCGCAAACCCGTCTAAAAGAACATATAGCAATTAGACGAGTTTACCGATTAAATGACATTCACGGTCGCAGATAGAAATGTATGTACTGTTAAACACCCACTTAAATTATCGATCGACAAAATTCCAAATTGTCCCTAATAGCAATAACAGCACTGCACAGAAAACTGGGCCAAAACAGAATATCACAAAAATCACAATTTCACATCAGGGGGCTACAGGAAAATTTTTGAAGCCCGTCGCCACTAAATTGCCGCGGATCTGCCGCTAATGGGGGGTAAGTGCGGCGGTTCCACGGCGCTTTAGAGGCTTCAGGGGATCAAATGTTTTCTGTACCCTTAGAATTGCCTGCACGGATTTTTAAGCTACTGCAAATAATTTTTTAACCACATTTGAAAATCGACAGCAAGCAGAAGAATGGAATCGTGATTTTGGCAATTTCTGTCGATCGATCTTTTAAGCACGTTTAAACAAGCTAGTAAGTGGTTTAAAGGGTGGCTCTGATACCATGAAGGGTCCCGGCAGCGCCCCAGCCGTCGAAACGCGGCCAAAATGCGGAACGAAAATTTCTAAACCGGCGCTACCGCTACCCGAATCCCGGATCGACCTTAAACCCTATTCTAGCGAGCTAACTAAGATTTAGAATTGTTATACCGAGTTGATTCGTGTCCTTCGGTCTTCATTCCAAGCTCCTAGAGATCCTTTGATGATATTTGGTTGCCGGTCTTCCTCTATCTCCGATGATTCACTCGAGGGAAACGGCGCAAGCTCCAACCTCGACAAACGAGATAACCGACGCTCCAAAGTCGCTAGCTATGGAGAGTGGGGGTGTATGAAAATGTCACTATAATTTTTCTCTCAACCATGAGCTCCATGGAGTAACTCAAGAAGAAGATGAAGGAGGTGATGAAAACTTTTTTGCATGAACCAAATGGTTAAGGTTTTTCTTTTTTAGCATGAGAGAGTGGGAGTGAGCTCATGTAATAATCAACAAAATGAAATCAATCAACCCAAAATGAGTGCCCCCCCCATTTCTCATGCCTACAAAAAAATATCATTTCATTTGTTTAATTTCATTAAACAAATGCAACCATACCAGGTCCATGCTTTGACCCATACCTCCTTTCCACCTCATTTCCAAATGATTTTCAATAAAGAAAATCATTAATGAGGTGGCACTTTCTAGAAGCTATTCCGTATAAAATACGGAATACTTCCCGGTACATGTACCGAAATACATATACGCGTATTCGTACCAAAATACGAATAGCCGAGAGAGAAAACGAATAGTGAACAATAATACTAGAATACGTATATACAAATACATATATAAATTATTAAATCAAAACCTGATTTAATAAATTGGCTTAAGTCTAAGCCGCTAGTATTATCAACCGTCCAATTAAAGTCTGCGCAGCAAGTGCACATATTTAATCGGACATCTGTATGTATCAACATACCTCATGTACACCATATCGCCTGAACCGTAAAAACCCTCTATGTGGGACTCTAAAGATTCGTCAATACGCTGGCAGTAGGTTTAACCATAAGCACGTCAGCGGCACTAGCTGTACGTAACGGCTACCCAGGTATTGAGCGAAAGGGAGGCCGACGAGCAAACTCATGCAGAACCCCTACTGAGCCTGACAGTGACAATATACGTACAGTTCGGTCTGTTCGTCTAAGAGTATCGCATATCGAGTCTAGGGGGTTGGATGAAGTCAGACCCCCGACAACGCGATATTTAGTGTCGGTATGAAACCCCATCACCACCTGAGAAACTATCGATCCTGGATCGATAGTTCTCGTCCACCGTGGCCACGGATTTATGGTGATGGCCATACGTACACAACGTGACATCAACCCCCAATACCGGGATAGACGAATCCCCGACGATCCGATCACTGCCTCCTTGTGGCTCGGGACTGTACCCAACTAAAACCTATTTGCACGACTCCTTTGAGCCGTGGTAGGGTAGTAATTAAAGCACAGTGGGAACTCACACGAGAAAAATGACGATCTCAGGTCGACAGACTAACCTGTACACATGTCACCTGGGAACTGCTATCTGACAATAGGTATAATACCAACCAGCAGGTTCCCGGCGAGTCCGTCCAGTGTACTCATAACCCAATGAGCACCTGTATACTATCTTAGGTGAACAAACTAACACCAATGGCTTGTGAGACATGGCCACCGCCTCTTGTCGAGGTCTCGATCAGTATACACTAGTCTACACTGGAGTATCGATGCCCGGTCTCGATACTCCTACGACTAGGGACATTTAAGGATGTGCTTATAGACCCCAGCTCCCACATATATGATCGCCATCATAATGCTGGCAGTCAAGCAAGAATCCTATGAGCTCTATCAACACGTATATGATGATAAAGAAAAACCAGATAGCATACTATCATCTTGAGTAAGACTGTTTTATCGGTATAGGCCCTCACTCAATCATCATAATCACAAGTCCGCGACCATGATAATTGCCTTGAGGGCACTATAACCAACACCACCATGTACCCTCATACGGCCTCGACGCCTCCTCGTATAGAGTATATAAATCAGAACCGATAAATCTCATGGTGGATGCTGAAATATCATATCAAGGGAAACCGGGTTTTTCAAATAATGCATAATTTCATGAACTCCCACTGTCCCCAAATCCAGAAAACATCATGAAAAATCCATATCGCAATGAGAAAATCCATGAATATAATATATATGCAACATAAAACTGAAATGTAAGCATATAAAGGAAAAGCCGCTAATTAACTGCAACAAGTTAATATAAATATCACGCGGTTCCTAATTTCTCCAATTCTAAAATAACATCAAGTAAAGGTAAACATGTAGCTATAACCAGATGTATGGGTAAACATAAAGGTATAGCAAGGTATATGTATCTACCTATAAGTAAATGATGTAATATACCCCCGGGTATAAGTGAAGTATGTGTGCAAGGTATACCTGTAGCTATGTCATAAAGTGTGTATGTACCTATCACTAATGGTACAATACCCTATAGGTATACATATAACTAGCATGTAAGTATGTCAAGGCATATGTGTAAGCATATAGGTATATAGGTATGCTATAAGTCATATGCGATAAGAAATATGAATCAATGTCTCAATGTCCCTAACCAGACTATATTATATCTATAAGTGGGTTGTGCGTGACATGGCAATTATCGACGGTGTGTGTGGCATATAATCAGTGCTCGTGCAACATAAGCCGTCAATAATGGTGCAGTGTCCTAAGGATACTAGTCCAAGCACAACACTAACTAAGCAGTAGGGTGAATGCGCAATTCTAAATATGACATAGAATATGCGACAGAATTAACATCTCTAGCCCAGACGCATAACGCCATGCGGGCGATTCCCCTGTAGATGTTAAATCTACTCACCAATGCTCCTGGCTAAGTGAAGCCTACCACCTGTTTTCCCTTTGTAGCAGTGTCCGAAGTCCCCGCCTGCGAACCTACAACATTAAAACAATAAAACAACTATATATTAATAATAGACCAAAAACACGTACTAACTACATTTAACCGACGCAACAACACAAAACATACTCTCAAGTGTTCGTATCGTGGCTAACGCGCGTAGCGACACGACGAAAACAACCTAAGAGTAAAACCACACAAAGTGCACGATCCGTGTCGTAAAACGTATCGTGCGGACACAAAACACTAGAAACTACCTAGGTGATCCCAGATTTTGCATACTGAGAAAACTCAACAATCAAACAAGACCAAAAACACCTAAACCACTGCAGATACCTACCCAGAAAATCCCAAACCCTAACTCCTACCCACGGCCGATGTCGCCGGGTCGCCCTTTAGAAGTCGTCGGCCGAGTCCGAGCTGATAGGGTTCGTGCTCCAGGTGATGTCCTATAGTCTCAGGTACAACACAACTAAATTGTTTGGTTTTCTCGTACACACCTCGGGTCACAGCAGAATACAGATATCACAAAACGACACTAAAAATACGATATTATGCACAAAACTTAACTTAAAACACTCAAAACTAAAGCTAACAAGCTAAGCTACAAAAAAATAACATAAACAACAGAAAGAGAATATTACCTACACAAAAGAACTCAAAGATCCAAGCTTTGCATGCTCCTAGGCATCCAAGAGGCAAAACCAAGATAAAGATGTGATTTTTTAGTGATGTTTTGTGAATTTTGTGATGGATTTGTGTGAAGAAGCTCAAGTGTTCAGATTAGAGTTGAGAGAGATGAAGAAATAATGCTAAGGTAATAAGTGTGAGGGTTAATGAGAGAAGAGAAAAAAGAGAAAGAGAGAGGTGAGTGTAGGGTGAGGTGAGAGGTGAGTATAACAATGCATTAACTCTCATTTAATGCATTCATACACTCATCAAGCCACCTCCTCGCTCTAACAAATATCTCTCTCTCTTCTCACTAAAGATCAAGGGTTTAGGTTAAGAAAAAGGATTAACAAGGATTAAAGCAAAAGGGATAGATTAGGTTAAGTGTCAAAGTTGCTAAGAACAAAATCAGCACAAACAAATCCTCACATTAACGTGCACACGTGCGTGCGTGCCTGATTAGTCGAAAATATTGCATATTTTAGCCGGCAATTTCCTCATCATTTGCATCCATATAGAAGTGTTCGGCATTCATATTTTACATATTAGCAAAACTGTCGCAAAATATCAGATTGCATGTATTAGACTCTAAAACCGACACTATAAAGGAAATTGACCGCATTTCATGGCATCGCATAATCTCTATATTGCGCAACACTTTTTTGAGATCTGTGCAGGAAAATCCAGAAGTAAAGCCAAAAACTTACAGGGTACCGATCAAACATGACGCCAACTCAATGATTTCAGTTCTGGTATCAATCCAAAGGGACAAACAAAAATCAACATATCAAAGGAAGCTCCAAATAGCAGCCCAAGACCACACAGGAAGTTTGAAGCATCAATGAGCCAACATGGCCACGGAACCGCGGCCGGAGCTGGCTTGCGCCGTGGTTCCGCGGCTTGTCGACGTCACCACTCCATTTTTGGTGCACAACTCCTATGCAAGCTTAAATACTTCATAAAGATACAACAAATCCCAGAAGACTCCAGAGACTTCTGCCAGATCAGCAAACCCTTGTTCCTACACTAAACTAAGCCTTGTATTCTAGAAACTTCTTCTTAAACCCTAGCTTAAACCCTAAGCTAAGCCTAACAAACTCTTTCTAGAAGTCTTTCAACAAACTTTTGGAGGGAACCCAAAGGCTTAGGGTTTGGGTGATCTATAAATAAGACCCTAGGTATACTTGTAAAATGATTATTCATTCATCTTGGAAAAATCCCTCCATTAGTTCATTTAGAGCCATTCTATCTCTCTCTTCATCTTCTTCTTCCACAAGTCTAGTGAGAGGACTTGTGTGAAACCCTAACCCTAATTCCATTCAAAAGCCAAGAATCCCGAGTACCCATTCAAGCAAGAAGCCTTGCAACCTTTTAGGAGCTGAGCCGGTCTTCAACGGAGCAAGTGGTCCAAGCTGATTCGCGACTCACGAAGCCGAGCGAAGCCTAGTCGACAATTTAGTTCTTCCTCTTGTAGTTCTTGAGCGACTGTAATCAAATTGTTGATATAAATAAAAGGTGAAATTCTTTTATCTTGTTTTCTTTAAATTCTTGCATCATGAGTCAATCTAAATTTCTAGTTATAATTCTTGTTGTGATGTTTGAGTAATACTCCGCTCGTCGAGGAGTCGAGACGATCAATAGAATGATGATGTAATATATCTTAAATCGATTCTTGATTCCTACGAGTTTTGTAAACCCTAGCAAATTCAAGAACCGACGACCCATTTCGTTGCGATGCTTGCTTGATTGATATCGCTCGAAATTGGGGAGTTACGATCGTTTCTTGAAATTGCTAGAGGCTAGAATGTGAATGATATCGACGAAAGAACAAGGGTTAAACGATGAAACCCTAGTTTCATCAAGAAAGCCCTAACTCTTGTAGATCATCATCGATCTAGTATCAATCCTTCGAAGGACAAGAACACGATATCTTGAGATTACATCACGTCTATAGATCCGATCGATTCCTACGAGCCTCATTTAGATTCTTGACATTTTGGTTGGAAATATTATCGAAACCCAATTCTTGATTGTTTATCAGTTTCTTGATTCTTGATTAAACTCGTGACACCTGAATCAATTGATAAATTCTTGAATCATGTTTTCTTTTGGTTGTGATTTCTTTACAATTTCCAACTACACAAACAAGAAAATATAACCAATCTAAATGGCGCCGTTGCCGGGGATCGCGCGCTAATTCGTTACATATTATAGTTTGAATTGAAAGATTTATTTCATTGTGATTTTTGAGATCAAAATTCGTGCAAACCCTAAACAATTTGTTGTGTTTCATTGCAAGGAGATCTGGAGCTTGATGGGAATTTGGAAAATTTTTTGGAATATACCAGAGAGCTGAGGGAGTCTACAGAAGCTCCCTGAAAAAGTTTGGTGCAGTGTTCTCACTACCCGACCGCGGAAGGGCGGCATAAAGGCCCTATTGCGGCGGAACCGCGGTGTCCTTGAGGGTTCTCTACAAAATTTTTCTTTCAGGTAACTTCTGACCTTCTCCTCTCTCCTCTTTTTAGCTCCAACTAACAGTTTCTGCAGGATTCTTTGCAAAGAATAGCATCTCGCAAATTGCAAAATTAAATTTGTGCGTGATTTTGTTTCTTGGTTGTTTGCATTATAAATACGGATATTAAAGGGCACGGCCAAATCCAAATTAGGTGGGGATTTCATTACCCTTCCTAGGCCCCGAAAACCACAAAACTTGCATCCGCATTGACCCACATTAACTAAAAGAAATCTAGAGATGACTCTAAGGACTGTCGCGCTCAATTAGGACAGAAGAAGATCGTGGGTAATTCATTGCTTATCCGTGTTTTCTTGTGGTGCCTAGGAAAGTGTGTCGAAGGCTAGTGGTTATTAATTAGGCCCACTACTTACGTAGTGGAGTACCTTCCCACTTACCTGGCACTTACCTGGCCACAGGGGAACAAAGAGGCAGTGGAGGATTCTATCCCGAGACTTGTCTTTTGGCAGTTAGGAGCGGTCTAGAGCCGGACCTAGGTGACCACTAGATTCTAGGGCTTGCGTGCTGCATTTGTTGTGTCGCATCATATTTTTCAAAAATCCGTCCCCTTTTCAAAGCAAACACCGCATTCATTCATTTACCCCTAATTATAAGCCAACGCTGCCACTTGTACTAACCCTTTTTAGTACAAGATAGGATGGACACGGGATTCTAGTGCCCGTTTAGTCCGTGTACCCTTTATCGACTCCGAAGTCGATATTTCTCCATTTACCTTTCCTTTACCCACTACCACACCCACACTGATGGATCCACCTCCATCAAATTTCTTTAACCCTAATCTGCTGCCGTCCGTTGGTGCGCAGAATCCACCCCGCATCTCTCTCCAGGAGAGGTGCTACCCTATTCGAGGTCCTCTTTCGACCTGCTTATCCACACCACCAGCCAATGGGGATAACTTTGAGATTAAGCCCCAGTATATCAATCTTTTACCCAAATTCCACGGACTTGAGACTGAGGACGCTTACGTTTTCATTACTAAATTTGAAAACGTGTGCGCAATGATGGGTACGTCACAACTTTCAGTGGATGCGATGCGTCTACGACTTCTTCCATTTACATTGTGCGATATAGCCGAGAAGTGGCTATATAACACTACCGCACACTCTATTATGAATTGGGAAGAATTCGTCGCTGCATTCCTTAAGAAATTTTACCCAATCCAAAAGACAGCTCGAATCCGTAGCTAACTGAATCAATTTGCCCAGCTCCCTACCGAACCATTTTCAAGATGCTTTGAACGTTTCAAGGATCTATTGGTTCAGTGTCCTCATCACGACATCCCGAGATGAGAGCTTTGCCGAATCATTTATGAGGGCATTAACCCAAGCACTAAACAGAGCCTTGAAAACATGTGTCGGTACTTTTATGACCAAGGATGATGGGGAAGCTTGGAAGTACTTAGAAGAGTTCGCTGAAAAATCACTACAGTGGGAGAGTGGAACCCAACCATTGAATAGTGGTGGCGTACACCAAATAGATGTGTCCATAGGTGTTCGAGCTGAGATGGCAGCAATGCAAAAGAAGCTCGACGCTATGGAACACAAATTTTCTGCAGCCTCCCTAAACCTAATGTCGCTCCCCAAAACTGTTTGTGGGTGCTGTTCTGATCCGTCTCATTTAACGGAAGAATGTCCATTAAACTCTGCGTTTCAAGGTCACGAGCATTCTAATGCCGCATTTCAAAGACCTCGAACCGATCCATATTCTTCCACGTACAATCAGGGTTGGAGGAATCACCCAAATTTCGCTTGGAACCAAAACCAATCTCAAAACACGGTTCCAAACACGAATCAATTTCAAAGGGCTCTTCCTCCACCACAACAGCAACCCCTTCAACTCACTCAGCACCCCTACCAGTCATAAAATTTCCAAAACCAGGGCAACACTCCTGCACAGTCTAATCCTATGCAGTTGTCCTGTTCCGACGAATTCTCTCAATTCACTCAAACCATGAAATCACTTTTATCAAATTTCATACAGGTTTCGACTGAGGTTAGATCTTCCGTCAGTGAGATAAAGAAAAACTCAGCGTCCCAAGCTGAGAGTATCAGATCGATGGAAGCTGAAATCGCACGCCTAAAAGTCGAAATGAGTGCGAGAGAAAAAGGGAAACTTCCCTCTCAACCCCTACGGAATCCTGGGCATTACAATGTAAATGCCATCAGAACGTTGAGATCGGGAAAAGTGCTGAACAATCATGTCGGGGAAGGTATTGATGATACTGAAAATCATGTCAACGCCCCGGCTGAGACCTTTCACACACACACACTTCTCCTTCTGATCCTTCTTCTTCTACCACACCATCTTCTCGAGAGCCTATTCTCCATTTCCCATTGGGCTCAACACCTTCTTCCAACCCTTATAGTTCTCCACAGACGGTCCCCACACCTCTTTTGGGACCTCGTCTACCCCCTCTTCCTTCTCCTATGATGGACCCTGCGCTTATTGCGAAAGCTCCTTACCCGAACCGGTTAAGGGGTAATAGAACGAGTCCTCATATGGAGAAAATTTTGGAAATGTTCAAACAGGTTAACATCAATATCCCTCTCCTAAATGCAATTCAACAAGTCTCCGCTTATGCGAAAATTCTTAAGGACTTGTGCACTAGGAAGAGGAAGACTCAAGTGCCGAAGAAGGTCTTCATGTCTAATAATATTAGCACTGCTTTTATTCCCCAGCTACCAAAGAAATGAAAGGACCCAGGATGTCCTACAATATCGATTTCTATTGGGGGTAAAAACATAAATCGTGCTCTTTTAGACCTTGGCGCAAGTGTTAACCTACTCCCTTATTCTGTCTATGAGCAACTAGGGATTGGAGAGCTGAAACCTGCTCACTGCACTCTCTAGATGGCAGACCGATCTATCACCAAACCAAGGGGTGAATTAGAGGATGTGTTGATAAAGGTCGGGGAATTTGTTTTCCCTGTAGACTTCATTGTGCTCGACACACATCCTGTAGCAAACCCCCGGGGCCAAATTCCGGTGATTCTAGGTCGTCCTTTCCTTGCCACTCCCAACGCTGTTATAAACTGTAGAAACGGTTCAATGAACTTATCATTTGGAAATATGACCATTGAACTAAACATCTACAAAGTTGGAAGTCAGCCATCAGAACCCTCTGCTCATATTTTAGATGTGTGCTCTGTCCATGAGATCGCTCCCGATAGTTTTGGAGCTGAGGAACTTTGCTTTAATGATCTCGATGACATTACCACATCTCTGTTTGACTTTACACAAGATCTTAGTGAGGACACTTTACCTACACTTGAGTCCTGCACTTCTGACTTTTCTCCACCCGAGTCTGTATCTTTCACAGGCTCTGAGCTTCTTTGTAAATCCAAAAATCATTCAATGATCCCTCCTTCTATCATTTCTTCGCCTGAATTAGATCTCAAAATTTTACCGTCTCATCTGAAATATGCTTATTTAGGTGAGAAGGAGTCTTTACCGGTTATAATTTCAGCTGCTCTAGCATTAGAGCAAGAGAATGCACTTTTATCGGTATTGAGATCTAACAAAGAGGCGTTTGGTTGGAGTATGGCGGACATCAAAGGGATTAGTCCCTTAATAGTTGAACATCATATACATGTGATGGATGATGCCAGACCAACCCGAGAACCACAGAGACGGTTGAATCCCGTCATGAAGGAAGCGGTCATGAAAGAGATCGTCAAATGCTTAAATAATGGTATTATATACCCCATCTCCGATAGCCAATGGGTAAGTCCTATACATGTCGTTCCTAAGAAATCCGGCATCACAGTTATAACCAATGAGGCGAATGAGTTGATTCAGACACGCGCCCAAACCGGGTGGCGTGTATGTATCGATTATAGAAAACTCAACGCTGCCTCAAGGAAAGACCACTTTCCTCTACCATTCATTGATCAAATGCTGGAACGCTTAGCGGGACGAGAATATTATTGTTTTATGGACGGATACTCAGGCTATAATCAGGTCCCCATCGCCAAAAAGGATCAAGATAAAACCACTTTTACTTATCCTTTTGGTACCTTTGCTTACAGTCGCATGCCCTTTGGGTTATGCAATGCTCCCGCTACCTTTCAGCGGTGTATGATGGGGATATTCTCTGATATGGTAGAGAATTTTTTAGAGATCTTTATGGACGACTTCTCGATTTTTGGAGACTCTTTTTCCGATTGCCTAGCGAATCTTGACGCTGTTCTTACTCGTTGCAAAGAGAAGAACTTAACTTTGAACTGGGAAAAATGCCATTTTATGGTCCAAGAAGGAATTGTTCTTGGACATGTCATTTCACAGAAAGGCATTGAGGTTGACAGAGCTAAGATAGATGTCATTCAAAATCTCCCTCATCCCAAAAGCGTTAAAGATATTCGATCTTTCCTTGGCCATGCGGGCTTTTATAGGAGATTCATTAAGGACTTTAGCAAAATTGCTAGACCTTTAACTCTTCTCCTGGCCAAGGATACGACCTTCCATTTTGACTCGGATTGCGAGACAGCTTTCGACTCACTTAAACACTCACTCACTTCAGCTCCCATTTTATCATCACCAAACTGGGACTACCCCTTTGAGCTGATGTGTGACGCATCTGATTTTGCAGTAGGTGCAGTCTTAGGACAACACATCGAAAAGATGCCACACGTGATTTACTATGCAAGTAAGACCCTGAATGATGCGCAAATCAATTATACAACCACCGAAAAGGAACTCTTAGAGGTTGTATTTGCATTAGAAAAATTCAGGCCTTACTTAATTGGCTCACCTATAGTTGTGTATACTGACCATTCCGCTTTAAAACATCTTCTGGCGAAAAAAGATGCAAAAGGTCGACTAATACGTTGGATCCTTCTGTTACAAGAATTCGATCTTGTTATCAAAGATAAGAAAGGATGTGAAAACATAGTAGCTGACCATCTTTCACGCATCATTTCTTCCCCTGTGACCCTGCCGATCAATGACTCGTTTCCTGACGAGCAACTCTTGAGCATATCCGCTGAACCATGGTTCAGGGATATTGTGAACTATCATGCCACGGGACTGATACCCAGCGATTGGTCAAAACAGGACAAATACCGTTATCTATCCCAAGTAAAACACTTTTACTGGGACGAGCCCTATTTGTTTAAATTTTGTCCTGATCAGATCATTCGCCGGTGTGTCCCAAATGAAGAGTTCAAGAGTGTTCTTTCTTTTTGTCATGATCAGGCCTGTGGGGGTCACTTCGGTCCTAGAAAGACAGCGGAGAAGGTTTTGCAATGTGGATTTTATTGGCCGACCTTATTCAAGGACGTATTTGAGCATTGCAAAACCTGTACACAATGTCAGTATACGGATAGAATATCCCAGAGGAATGAAATGCCTCAGCAACCCATCTTGGTTGTTGAAATATTCGATGTTTGGGGCATAGATTTTATGGGTCCTTTTCCCAACTCCTTTGGGAATTTGTACATACTGCTGGCGGTTGATTATGTCTCAAAGTGGGTAGAAGCCATTCCATGTCGCACTAATGACAAGAAAGTTGTCATTAAGTTCTTAAAAGAGAATATCTTCTCGCGATTTGGACACCCACGCGCTATTATTAGCGATAATGGGACACACTTCTGCAGCAGGTCTTTCGAGACTTTGATGCGGAAATACTCAATCAACCACCGACTTTCTACACCCTGTCACCCCCAAACAAGCGGGCAGGCTGAAATCTCATACAGACAAATCAAACTTATCCTGGAGAAACTGTTGCTAAAAATAGAAAAGACTGGTCGACCAAACTGACGGATGCTCTTTGGGCATTCCGAACTGCATATATGACCGACCCAGGGATGTCTCTATATAGGATAGTGTTTGGAAAAGCATGTCATTTACCCGTCGAGATAGAACATAAAGCATTGTGGGCTATTAAAGAAATAAATTTTGATTTAAACCTTGCTTGCAACTTTCGGAAGCTGCAAATAAATGAGCTAAGCGAACTCCGCGATGAAGCTTATGATAACGCTGTAATCACAAAGAATAGGACTAAGGTTTTTCACGATAAAAACATTTTGAGGAAAACATTTACACAAGGTCAACAAGTCCTTCTTTATGATTCACGATTACACCTTCACGCGGGTAA
Source organism: Agapanthus africanus (assembly GCA_030015575.1). NCBI lineage: Eukaryota > Viridiplantae > Streptophyta > Magnoliopsida > Asparagales > Amaryllidaceae > Agapanthus > Agapanthus africanus. The sequence goes on along the minus strand of JASDDO010000022.1, from coordinate 304,086,003 downwards.
GCTCCGATCTCGATGGAAGGGACCTTTTGTTGTGCGGTCTGTATACCCGCACGGGGCAGTAGAGATTGAAAATGTTAAAAACGGCACCTTTTTCAAAGTGAATGGACATAGATTAAAGCCGTATTTTTCCACTGACCCTACGGAGGAGCTCTTGTTCTTACAAGAGCCAGTTTATTTGGATTAAAATTCCTCCGTCTCACCTTCATGTCCTGCATATCACTGCATCATTTTTTGAATGAAGGTGAGTGAAAAGAATAAGTTTGGGGGAAGTTATTCACTTATATATTTTGCCCCCACTAATAAATTCCTCCCAGATTTACAGGTTTTTCAGATATAGCTGTTGGCGACAGTGAGGACACTGTTGAAAACAAGTTTGGGGGAGGTTTGTGCTTATTTTTGCATCATTTGCATATCATTTGCATAAGCACAAAACATTTCCTTTAAAAATCTATAAAAAATTTAAAAATTTTCAAAACCCATAAAAATCTAAAATTTTCAAGTATAAAAATAATTTTAATATTTACACTTTTTTGTATATAAATAAGATAATGAAAGTTTAGATAGTGAAAAATTACATCCATGAGAATAGAAAAATTTAAGAAAACTAAGAAAATTAGAAGTTTTCTTATACGAACTAGTAATAAGTAGTTATGAGCCGTTGTCCCAAGGGTTAGTAAGATGAAGGACGTCACTAATCCGAGGATAAAAATAAGTCTGAAAAATAGTTTCTATTCTGGAAGCCAAACATTTTGAACGTTGATACCCTGCTATTCGCATTTACACATGTCTTAAAGCCTGGGATAGTAGAGGATACCTTGAAATGCTCTTGTCTTAAAGCCAAAAGTATGAAGGAAATAAAAAAAAATGATGAAATAAAGAAAATATAAAGTGGTGAGAAAAATGGACACTGGTTTTGTTATCACCAAGGGCAATAAAAAATATATAGCGAGGGTGCTTCTTCACCTAGTGCCCTAAGGCCAACTGGTCTGGGAGTCACTGCTATGCCTGAGGTGGTGCAAGACGAGGAAAATACACCTAGTAAGCAAGCACAGGAGTAATCGGTCGGTTAGTACCTCAAGAAGTATTAACGGTCGCATGAAAGTGTGTGAGCAATTTCGTCTAAATATTCATTAATTAAAAAGTACTGAGGCTGATGGGCAAGAGTATGATAGCTTGAATTGAATTCTCTGGGTATAGGGATGTCTTTACACACACGCAGGGTAATATGATCGATGTTTGGAATAAAGATAGAAATGAAGAATAAGACGATGTTTTATTGAGAGAGGACGTGATTTCTGACATCTTTTCATGACCATTAAGATAGGGCTCATGACAACCGAAAAGCTAGCTTAGTTGGAAACCCTAATTTTCAAGGCTTTTCTTTTATAATTCTTTTCTTTAAATGTAATATTCATGATCTTGCTTTTATTATTGGATTTTGTGGGTGCAATCCGCTGAAAGCCCTCAGGAGACAACACTCCTCCTACTAGGGACACCTAGAGGTTTAAAGGCTTGTTGCACGTGCTCAGTGCAATCGTGTTGCCTACGAAAGTGTGCTAGTTAGTTTTTTCTCTTTCTTTATTTTCTCCTTCTCTTTTTAATAAAACAGTTCGCTCGAGACGATCGAAATTAAGTTTGGGGGAATTTGATTAGTTGAAAATATTGCATATTTTAGCCGGCAATTTCCTCATCATTTGCATCCATATAGAAGTGTTCGGCATTCATATTTTACATATTAGAAAAACTGTCGCAAAATATCAGATTGCATGTATTAGACTCTAAAACCGACACTATAAAGGAAATTGACCGCATTTCATGGCATCGCATAATCTCTATATTGCGCAACACTTGTTTTGAGACCTGTGCAGGAAAATCCAGAAGTAAAGCCAAAAACTTACAGGGTACCGATCAAACATGACGCCAACTCTTTGATTTCAGTTCTGGTATCAATCCAAAGGGACAAACAAAAATCAACATATCAAAGGAAGCTCCAAATAGCAGCCCAAGACCACACAGTAAGTTTGAAGCATCAATGAGCCAACATGGCCGCGGAACCGCGGCCGGAGCTGGCTTGCGCCGCGGTTCCACGGCGGCTTGTTGACGTCACCACTCCATTTTTAGTGCACAACTCCTATGCAAGCTTAAAGACTTCATAAAGATACAACAAATTCCAGAAGACTCCAGAGACTTCTGCCAGATCAGCAAACCCTTGTTCCTACACTAAACTAAGCCTTGTATTCTAGAAACTTCTTCTTAAACCCTAGCTTAAACCCTAAGCTAAGCCTAACAAACTCTTTCTAGAAGTCTTTCAACAAACTTTTGGAGGGAACCCAAAGGCTTAGGGTTTGGGTGATCTATAAATAAGACCCTAGGCTCACTTGTAAAAGGATTATTCATTCATCTTGGAAAAATCCCTCCATTAGTTCATTTAGAGCCATTCTATCTCTCTCTTCATCTTCTTCTTCCACAAGTCTAGTGAGAGGACTTGTGTGAAACCCTAACCCTAATTCCATTCAAAAGCCAAGAATCCCGAGTACCCATTCAAGCAAGAAGCCTTGCAACCTTTTAGGAGCTGAGCCGGTCTTCAACGGAGCAAGTGGTCCAAGCCGATTCGCGACTCACGAAGCCGAGCGAAGCCTAGTCGACAATTTAGTTCTTCCTCTTGTAGTTCTTGAGCGACTGTAATCAAATTGTTGATATAAATAAAAGGTGAAATTCTTTTATCTTGTTTTCTTTAAATTCTTGCATCATGAGTCAATCTAAATTTCTAGTTATAATTCTTGTTGTGATGTTTGAGTAATACTCCGCTCGTCGAGGAGTCGAGACGATCAATAGAATGATGATGTAATATATCTTAAATCGATTCTTGATTCCTACGAGTTTTGTAAACCCTAGCAAATTCAAGAACCGACGACCCATTTCGTTGCGATGCTTTCTTGATTGATATCGCTCGAGATTGGGGAGTTACGATCGTTTCTTGAAATTGCTAGAGGCTAGAATGTGAATGATATCAACGAAAGAACAAGGGTTAAAAGATGAAACCCTAGTTTCATCAAGAAAGCCCTAACTCTCGTCGATCATCATCGATCTAGTATCAATCCTTCGAAGGACAAGAACACGAAATCTTGAAATTACATCACGTCTATAGATCCGATCGATTCCTACGAGCCTCATTTAGATTCTTGACATTTTGGTTGGAAATATTATCGAAACCCAATTCTTGATTGTTTATCAGTTTCTTGATTCTTGATTAAACTCGTGACACCTGAATCAATTGATAAATTCTTGAATCATGTTTTCTTTTCTTTTCGATTAACTTTTCAATTCAAACAAATCAAATATAAAAACGAATCGCACAATCCCTGTGGACGATCCGCACTCGCTTACGATCTACAATCGACACCGTAATTGATTGCGGTCAAATATAATTTTTTGATTGTGAACTTTATTCAATTTTCTAATTACCGACACAAAGAGACTCTTATCGATTTGATTTACTTACTCAGTCTCGCATTTTATGATCAATCAAATTGCACCGAAATCGGGGACTATTTGAATCGATACTTTTACATTTACACATCAAGAAAAATAATTCAATCAATGCCCATAACAAATAATAATAAATTATTAATTAAATGTTATAAAATATGAGGAACCCGAATTGGTAAACTTTTTACAGTAAACCCGCATTAACGTCTAAACGAACACTAATCGAAATCTAAGGCGTTACACACACACACATGCACTATCTGTAGGGTTGCTAGGCACGTGCAAAAGGGTCTATGAGGCATCAACCATTCCCGATTAAAATTTTAGCCGTGCCGAACAACCCAAAGCCGAATCTTTAAACTAGAGATTAGGCAAAAACAAGCATGTTAAACACTTTAACACGAAGTGAGAGGGATTACAACCTTTGTAGATCCGGTCCTTCACTTCTTAAGCTCCGTGTTGAAGTCCCTTCGCTGTGATCATCGTGTTCCGAACTCTCGAGAGGCTCCACAAAGAGAAAGATGCAGTCTTGCTTCCGATCTTCGATAACAAATATGATCTACGTTGAACTTTCATTAACACAAGCTAACACTCACTAAATGAAGTGAACACCCTCATCTAAATGGAAAGGATAGATGAGGATGATGAAGTAGGATTTTTGCTCTATTTTATTATCTTTTTCTCACACTCATTCATCACTTGGAAAAAAGCTAGTAAGCTTTTTTCATGAAAGAAAAAAGGAAGAAGAAGATGAATCAATAATAGAATCCTTTTGTGATGAATAATGTAAAGAAGATAATGATGAATAATGCAACCATGGTTGCTAAACCTTTGTAGAGAATTAACCAAGGGCTAGGGTTTGGGTTGGGTTAAAGCATGAGTCATTTGAAAATATCTTGCACAAAACAAAAAGAAACCTTCTAGAATCATCAAGAAGGAACTAACCTAAAACAAACCCTAACCTTGTTTAATCTCCACTAAACATGTTGCATTAGTTATCATATCATGTTACGATATTATATATCACATATATAATATTTATTGTAACAATGTAAAATAATACAATTAACATATATCGTATATATATCAATGTATTACCCGAGTGAGAAAAAGAATCTTTTAGTGAGCTAATATTAGTTAATGTAAATTAATATATCATATATATTATTATACATTAAATTATCGAATCAACACTTGATCCGACAATCCGGCTATATCGCATATAACCGACTAATACGATGACCCAGCTATATCACATATACCCGGCCGATATCTCATATCGCGAGAATCCAATACGGTATCACACACCGCATTATCCTCGGTCCCGCACATATCATATATGTGCCCCTACTCCATTTTGCCTGAGCTAAGAAACCTCTGTGTAGGACTCTAAAGAATCGTTAATACGCCGGCAGTAGGTGATGATCATATCAAACACCCACAAGCTGCAAGCGGTCAGCTAAACGTAACAGCCACCCAGGTATTGAGCGCTCAGAAGATCAACAAGCAAGCCTGTACATTCTCCTATGAATCCAATCAGTAACACTCCCGTACAGTCCGGTCTCGTCGTCTGATATGTTGCATATCTCGCCTAGGGGTGGTAAACGTCAGACCCCAGTAGCTCGATAAGTCGTGTCGATTTGAGGTCTATAACAGTTCGAGAAACTATTGATAACACTTACCAGTAAATCTCAGCAAACCTGGCCAGGGATTTCCAGTTATAGCCAATCGAACACAGCACAACATCAACTCCCTATACCGGGAGAGACGAATCCCCTCCTATCGCTCATTACCTCCATGTGATTCGGGACTGTACCCAAAAGCCACCTTTTTGCATGCCCTCTTAGACATGGTATGATGGAAATCAAAGCACAGTGGGAATCACACAAGACTCTATGACGATCTCGGGTAAACAGACTACTCTGTACAAGGGTCACCGGAGAACTGCCATATGACGTGAGGTATAATACCATCTGGTGGTTCTCGGCGAGTCCGTCCAGTGTACCCAGTCTCTACTGAGCACCCGTACACCATCCTTGATGTCAAACACCGATGGATATGGGATCATCCAACGCCCATCATATGGATCAAGATGCATATACGCTAGTATACTCTGGTGTATCGATGCCCTGTCTTGAAACACCCTCGACTAGGAACAGTTATAGGATGTACTCGTCGACTACCGTGGCCCCACTAGTATGATCTCATCATAGTCCCAGTAGTCGAGTACATATCCTAAGGGCTTTATCAACATGTAACATAGAGACAATCAGAGTACATGTTAAGATAAAGTACATCCAGATATCATACTATCATGTCGAGCAAGAAAGTCCTCCCTATATATGTCCAAGCATCCATTACAATATACATCGTATGTACAGTAATGGCCTCTACGGCATACATATAACTAACAATCTCCCACTTGCAGTAGGGCCATCTGTTGTGGTATCACATACCCAACAATTAGCTGCGGTTGAAGTATCTCATACTCAACCATCCCATAAAAGTCTCTACTGGGAAAAAGGCCTTTGTGAGTAGATCCGCACTGTCGTCCTCTGTGTCTACTCTCCTAACCTCGATCTCCGTGGAGATCAACCATCTCCGTGATCAGGTGATACTGCCTAAGAATTATATCCGGATTTCTGATGGGACGGGGGTTCCTTGTTAGTTGTATGTATGCCCTAGAAGCCAGTATTGTACAGATGATGTATATTATATTGGATGCTTGGACATATATAGATAGGACTTTCTTGCTCGACATGATAGTATGCTATCTGGTTGCTCTTTATCTTAACATATATACTTGTCTCTTTATACTGTCTTATAGTTACATGTTGGTAAAGCCCTTAGGATGTGTACTTGACTACCTGGACTATGATGCGGATCATACTAGTGGGGACATGGTAGTCCATAAGTACATCCTTCAAGGTCCCTAGTCGTGGGTGTATCGAGACGGGGCATCGATATACCAGTGTAGACTAGCGTATACGCTTCTCGACCCATGAGATGGGCGATGGATGATCCCATATCCATTGGTGTTTGAAATCAGGGATGGTATACGGGTGCTCAGTGGAGACTGGGTACACTGGACGGACTCGCCGAGAACTCCCAGATGGTATTATACCTTACGTCAGATGGCAGTTCTCTGGTGACACTTGTGCAGGTTAGTCTGTAGACCCGAGATCGTCATAGAGTCTTATGTGATTCCCACTGTGCTTTGATTTCCACATTACCACGTCCATGAGGGCGTGCAAAACGGTGGTTTTTGGGTACAGTCCCGAGTCACATGGAGGCAATGAGCGATAGGAGGGGTTTCGTCTCTCCCGGTATTGGGGGTTGATGTTGCGCTGTGCTCGATTGGCCATAACAGGGAAGTCCCTGGCCAGGGCTGATTTAGAGATTTACTGGTAAGTGTTACCAGTAGTTTCTCGACCCGTTATGAGCCTCACATCGGCACGACTTATCGGTTATTGGGGTCTGACGATTACCACCCCTAGACTTGATATGCGACATATCAGATGAGGAGACCGGACTGTACGGGAAGTGTTACCTGCAGGCTTTTACAGGAGTTGGAGCGGGCTTGCTTGCTGATCTTCTGATCGCTCAATACCCGGGTGGCCGTTACGTCCAGCTAGTACCGCTGACGGCTTGTGGGTGCTTGATGTGATCATCACCTACTGCCGGCGTATTGACGAGTCTTTAGAGTCCTACACAGAGGTTTTACTGGCTCAGGCAAAACGAAATAGGAGCACGTATGTGATATGTGCGGGACCGATAATAATGCGTGTATGAGATACCGTATTCTATTCTCGCGACTTTATGTATCAGTCGGTTATATATGATATAGCCGGGTTATCGAATCAAGTGTTGATTCGATAAGTCGATACATTGGATGTTATTCGGTTATATGTGATATGACCGGATTATTAAGTCAAGTGTTGATTTAATAATTTATTGTATAGTTGTATATTTGATATACTAGTTTACATTAACTAACACTTGTTCACTTTAGGTTTTTTCTCACATGTACACAACTTTAATATATATGTGATATGTATTAAAATTGTGTTTTCTTTTTGTATCATGGTTGATGATACACTTGACTTGGGTGTATGAGACTTACACCATGCTATTTATTATGTTGGGATTTTAAATTTTAAGTAATTGCAAAATTAGTGGAGGATTAGCACAATGCATGAAGCTTGTGGAAGCTTGTGGATCCATTGACTAAGTCCACTAAGTTTGTTTTTACCTTGGATATTTCTTAACCCAACCATAAGCATTAGCCATGGTTATGTCTCTACAAGAGTTAGTATATGATACTCACTCACCATGGTTAGCTTTCTCACTTAATCATTATCCTCATCTCTTTTCTTTTGTTCATCTTCTTCTTCATTTGTTAAAAAGAAAAAGCTTGCTAGGGTTTGATCCAAAGTGAGAAAGATTGTGAGAAATAAAATTCTAAAGAGAACCCACTTCCTATTTCTCCATCCTCTACTAGACTAGCACTTTAGTTTAGGGTGTTTACTTCACTAATTCTCAAGTTAGTGAAGTAGAACCTTGAGTTGGCATCCCCTCGACGTAGATCATTTTCGGCCTGGAAGACTTCAAGCAAGGACGCGTCTTTCGCCTCGTGAAGCCATGCAAGGGTCCGGGAGAACCACGATCGCAGCGAAGGGACTTCAACAAGGAGCTATAGAAGTGAAGGACCGATCTACAAAGGTTGTATTTCGTATTCACTTAGTCGTAAACGTAGTTTACTAGCATATGAAACCCTAATTTTCTAGCAACGATCTTGTTTAGGGTTATTCGGCACGGCTAAAATTTTAAACGGGCATGGTTGATGCATTGTAGAACCTTATTAGAGTACCTAGTAACCCTACAGTGGTATCAGAGCCTAGCTAGAGCATTAGGCGATGTGTTAACGAAGTTAAAACTCCGAACGAACCCGAATATGTCAAAGTTAACCCCCTCTCTGTACATTTTTTCAAAACTGTGTATTTTCAGAATTAAAAATACCTAAAAAATTCAGCAGGGTTTTCTAAGAACTACGGTGAAAATTGAGCGCACAATCCGTACAAACCGCTGCGGAACCGCGGCCGTACCTCCCTTGGACCGCGGATCCGCGGCAGTAATGAGGAATCATGCGCTCAATTTTGCACTGTAATTACTATTTCTGTGATTTGTATTTTCTGGGTATTTTTAAATTAACTCAAGTGTTGAGTATTTTGGGGTTTATTTTGTAATAGTCGATTCGATCGGAGAATTTAATTTTGTATTGTTATTCCGGATAATTTAGAAAGTATTAAAATGTTCGAACGGATATCATTAACTCAATTTTTCCCGGCACGAAAAACTTTCAAGTGTTGAATTTTTCTCGGGTTTAAATCTTTCGGAAAAACGTGCATGTGACGCAATGGACCCTCTAGAAGACAACAAACCTTAACTCGATTATGTGACCGTCTTGAACTACCTTTTGAACCTTAGGGTTTGAGGCAGTACGGCGTGCTACATATGAGGCGTTGGCTTGACCCTTCTACGGCTGGACCGTTGCTACTGTGACGTATTCTGGAATTTTTGAACTCTGCTCAAGTGTTGAGCTATTTAGGAAATCTTGGGTATTTGATTATTCGATCGGAAAGTTTAATACTGTCTATTTATCTGGAATGTGATACAATATGTGGAATTCATACAGTTAGACATGAAATGCGAAGTATGTGATATTTCGGATTTACGATGTCTAAAGAGAATGTGGATTCCAAATGTTGTAGTTTTACACTTTCTTTTCTGTGACCGTAAGTGTAATATGTAATATCGCCGGTTTCGTTTCTATATGTCAACGACAATTGGGATGCGCATATTTACTTACGTTGATGATATGTGATGTTATGTGTTGCTGGATATATTATATTGGATCGTCGCGTTCTGAATAGCCAGGGTTTTTTATGTGAGACGAGAGTTTTTATTTTCATTCATGTAAAATTAAATGTATGTAATATTATTTTATTGGGGCAATTCCAGGAAGAGGTCGATGTCACCATTTGTATATTATTTACTTTTCCGCACTAGGATAGACCCAAGAAGGAGAGCACAAGTAACCGGGTTCTGGAGTCCAGTGGGAGACCAACTCGAGGAGTCGAGTCCGGGTCTCCTAACTCTAGAATTGGTAGGGTTACTTGCCGCTCTCGTAGGGGTCTAGAGGTGTGGGTTTGGCTATTCATCGCGACCGTGGAATCCGTGTTTTATAGAGGCTCTAAATAAAACACGGACGTCCTAGTATATCCAATGTTTCATATGTTTCTTCTGCTGTGATATCTGTGATGTGATAATTTGATGTGCTGTGATAAATACTGTATATAGTATATATGATATATTATATAGACGTTACTTATGTTTTACACCCGCGCTAGCCCTGCCCCGCTCTGCCGTTAGTTACCTAACCTAACGATGCATGAGGGGACATCGAGGTGAATGCGGATGGCATAAGTGTACGTCGTATTTATCTGTAATGTTTAGGTGACTTAAATGATGGGACTTCATTAATGTGATTAATGAAAGAAAAGAAACCTAAAAAGATGTTGTAGAATCAAATTTTTTAAAAAGGGTAGCTACAGTTTTGCTTTGCATAGTAATGTATATGATATATCCTGCACCTTATTCCATAAGGAAAGAGCCGAGATCCCTTCACCGGAAGTGACCTCTTTAGCAAAACTGGAAGATGCTACAACACTCGGTTTGCTTTTGGAGTTTTGCTTTGCATAGTGATGTATATGATATATCCTGCACCTTATTCCATAAGGAAAGAGCCGAGATCCCTTCACCGGGAGTGACCTCTTTAGCAAAACTAATAAAAGCCTCAAAATCACTCCATTTCATAATTCACATGATTCTACAACGATATCAAGTTCATTACGCAATAGGTTTTCAGAAAAACCTGTCGTAGCCCTCCGTCATTTCAGATAAGTCCTACTTAGTATTCGTGCTACGTTTGTTGACCTCCGTCAAGGCGTAGTGTGCGGTAGCTAACTAGTATTTATCTGCTTATGCATATGATGCAGATTGGATTAGGGTAGTCGTACGACCTTGTTGACCTCCGTCAACGGTCGTGCGGGTGGGTTTGATTCAATCAAGAAATGACGGGTTGAACTTGACTTGCACCCTGTGGTTTGTTGACCCCCGTCAAGGTCATGGGATGCTTGGGGCAAAATATTATCGGGAATTTCAAGTGTTGAGATTTACAATGAGATTGCTTACCTTCTATGAGATAGTTGGATCCCGATACCCACTGCGAGTAATTGTTACTCCTGGAAGAGTTTTACACAGGACAATTAGCCGATCAAGTAGGTGTCTAGAAAGGTGTCAACGGGGTTACGCCTCTGGGAAAACGAGGTTTACTTTAATTAGGTCCGTGCGAAAGCACGGGGAACCTCCCTCAAAGTACCGACACTGGCCTGGCTGAAAGATTGGCGAAATTGTAGGGTGTAATTAATCCCGGCTAGTCTTTCCTTTTAGGGTTTGAAGGAAGATTTGATATAAACAGTGGGAGCCATCCTGATTAGATAAAATAATAACCAATCTGATCTTGCAAGAGCATACGCTAAAGTGTTTTCTTCTCTCTCTCTCTAGGTAGCGACCATATCATGCCTTAATCAAGATAATAATATGGATGTATTGACCGAACCCGCATGTTATACTGTGCTGGGGAACGTTGGTTCCGTTCTTTCTTATAAGAGTTATAGGACTGAACAAGATATAGGGGAATACCAGGATTCCCATGCCACCCGAATGAAGAAAGTACTTGTTGATGCATTTTCTTCGGGTGTGTTCGTTACAGAGAACTGTTTCTCCATTTGCTCTACGTCCTGGGTATTAGATACCGGGTCAGGATCCCATATATGTAATCAGTTACATGGGCTTAGGAAAGGTAGAGAACTTGGAGAAGGTGATAAAGACATAAGGGTTGGAAATGGTGCAATTGTTACAGCTAAAACCGTCGGGGAATATCACCTTGTATTGCCAAATGGTAATACATTGATTCTGAACGAATGCTATTACATGCCGAACCTGATATGCAACATTATATCGGTTTCTTTGTTGAGTAAAGAGGGATATAATTTTGTATTACAGGATAATGTTATGAACATTTTCCTTAACCAAAAGTTGGTTGGATCAGGCACGTTGTGCAATGGCATTTATGTTCTAAATCAATCAACAGTTCTGAGCATAACAAACACACACAAGAGGAAGAGTTCAGAAATGAACGAATCCTTCTTGTGGCATTGTAGACTGGGTCATATCAATACGACACGACTAGCTAAGTTGCATAAGGATGGATATTTGAATCCGTTTGAATTTTCATCTTATGACACTTGCCAGTCATGTCACAAAGGCAAGATGACCAAAACTCCGTTTACGGGACACAGAGAAAGAGTTACCGAACTCTTGGGACTGATACATAGTGATGTATGCTGTCCCATGTCTATACATGCCAGGGATGGTTCTTCGTACTTCATTACATTCACTGACGATCTCTCTAGATTCGGATATGTGTTCCTGATGAAACACAAATCAGAAGCTTTTGAGAAATTTGGAGAATATAAACAAGAAGTCGAGAACAAAACCGGGAAAAGTATTAAAATCCTTCGATCTGATCGAGGAGGTGAATACTTGAGCAATGAATTCCTGGACTTCCTAAAAGAGAATGGGATTCTCTCTTAGCTAACTCCTCCATATACACCACAGCACAACGGTGTATCAGAATGGAGGAACCGCACCCTATTAGATATGGTGCGCTCTATGATGATTATAGATGAGTTAACTATTTCTTTCTGGGGATATGCACTGGAGACAACAGCATACCTACTGAATAGGGTTCCTACCAAATCTGTGCTTACCACCCCATATGAGATATGGGAGGGGAAGAGACCATATCTTAATTTTATTAAGATATGGGGTTGCCAGGCCTATGTCAAAAGACAAAAACCGGACAAACTCGAGGCAAGGTCTGTTTTGTGTAAATTTGTTAGATATCCCAAGCATTCGCGAGGGTATATCTTCTACCATAGTGAGGAACAAAGGGTGTTTGTTGCTTAACACGCCACCATTTTAGAAAAGGAATTTCTTGCAAAAGAGATTAGTGGCTCTGAGGTAGAACTGGAAGAGGTTCCAGCTGTACAAACCACAACAGAAGAATTGGTAGAACCAGAGGATTCGGTAGTTCCCGATGAACCCCAGCCACTCCGCCGATCTAGTAGGGTTCCTCACCCACCTGAGAGATACTACGGTTTTCTCATGGATGGTGGGAGCGAGGATTGCATCATGGTTGATGATGACCTAACTAGCTTCGAGCAGGCCATCACGAGTGGAGACTCAGTGAAATGGCTGGATACAATGCGGTCCGAGATGGAATCCATGTACACCAACAAAGTATGGACTTTGGAAGATGCTCTTGAAGGGGTTTGGGAGCAAGTGGATCTTCAAGAAAAAACTTGGTATAGATGGGAAAGTGGAGACTTCAAAGCTAGACTTGTTGCAAAGGGTTTTCGTCAAAGACCAGGTGTGGACTATGACGAAACCTTTTCTCCAGTGGCTATGCTTAAATCCATCCGGATCATGCTTGCCATCGCTGCATATCATGACTACGAAATCTGGCAAATGGATGTTAAGACCGCCTTTCTAAACGGTGATTTAGAAGAGTGCGTGTACATGACTCAGCCAGAGGGCTTCGTAGATAGTGGGAGCAGCGGGAAAGTGTGCAAGCTTCTTAAATCCCGTTCCCCTCCGAACGGCGGCCTAGACTTCGCGTCTGTGCCTGACGTTCGGGGCAGATGCTATTTGGTTTTATCCGTCTATCTCTCCGAAGATGCCAAGTTGATTTATGGCACCGTGTATCAGAGGTTTAGACGGATGCGGCCGATGTAGCAGACTTCGTCAGATTCCCCTTCAGGGTGAGGGGTTTTTGATTGTGGGGACGCTCTTCCCTGCAGGCGCAAGCCCCTGTAGTTAATTACGCTACCGTATCGCGGTAACAACTTTCTCCTTCTCCAGAATTTCACTTCGTGTCGTGTGTGTTTGTTTTGTTTGTGGTTGCCCGTGGATTGTATACGGAGACTGAGTGATGCCGTCGCCCGTAGGACGTGAATTAGTCTAAATCCGTATATGCTTAGATTTGGGTTTGGTGTTTTTAGTTTAAGGATGCATTAGTCGCGTTGCGTCTAAGATCGACTTAAACGTTCGTTAAGGATACGTTAGTCCTGTTTTAGACTAAGATCAGCTTAACATAATAATTAATTTAATGTATGGCCATCGGGACTCGTCACCTCTCTGACGTCGTCGAAGGATTACAATGACATGTATCAGAGGAGCTCGGAGATGTACCCTCGAACCAGAGTTGATTGGGAGTTTTATAATCCATTTGAATGTTTAAGGATACGTTAGCCGTGTTTGGGGCTAAGATCAACTTAAACGGGACCGTTTAGATCCGGCAAAAGAACGTTTGGAGGCTTTATTGTTTCAGTTTAGGGACGTAGTGGTCCGTTTTCCAGTTTAGGGACGTGGTGGTCCGTCGCCAGTTTAGGGACGTGGTGGTCCAATATTAGTTTAGGGACGTCTCGGTCCGATATTAGTTTAAGGACGTCTCGGTCCGATATTAGTTTAAGGACGTCTCGGTCCAATGTTAGTTTAGGGACGTTTCGGTCCGATATTAGTTTAGGGACGTCTCGGTCCGATGTTAGTTTAGGGACGTTTCGGTCCGATGTTAGTGTATGGTCGTTGGGACCCGTCACCTCTTTGACGTCGTTGAGGAATTACAACGATGGATGTCAAAGGAGTTCGGAGATGTACCCTCGAACCGGATGTAGATTGATTTAGGAGAGCCATTTTGCTCAGTCAATTTAATTTAAGGACTTATGGCCACGATTGGGCTAAGTCCAGTTGAAAATGTCCAACATTGCTTTTGCATTTTCTTTTTACTTTTATTTAGGCTTTGCCCAGAAAGGATGCAGAGCATCAATTTGTTCTGGGCTCTGTTCTTTATAAATGATGCAGAGCATCAATTTTATTTGGGCCCAGCCCTTTTATTGCTTTGCAATTTATTTTGGCCTGCTAGGTCTTTTTGATTTGGGCCTAGCCCTTCAAGTAATGCATTGCATTTGTGCAAAGCACCAAGAATCTTTTAGATTCAAGAAAAGAAGTGCAGAGCACTTTTTATCCCCTGATTTGGATCAAAGAAAAACAAGTTTTTCCTTGTTTCAGAGAACCAAAGGTTCATAGCAAGTGCAAGGCACTATTTTTTATTATTTTTATTTATTTTGTTGAAGATCATTGATCTTTTTCTTAGATCAATGATCTATTCCTAAGAGAATTCTCTCTTCTTTTAAAGGTTTTTACCTTCTTTTTTGTGTTCTCAAGGAGTTCTCAAGAGTTCTCTTCTTTCTTCCTTTTTTTTTTAAAAACCAGATGTCTATATCTTTGAAATGGGGTCTGGGGTCCTTTTTATAGTGCTCAAAAATCAGTTAAATTTGTTAAAAAGATCTTTTTTGAGTGATTTGGGGAATTTTCCCAACCGTTGGATCTTTGATCCAAAGGCCCCTGTTTTACAGAAGAAATCTTCTTGTTTTAACAAGAACATAAAAAATTTCCTTAAATCTTCATTCTGTTGTTGCGCAACTCACCAGCGCGTGACACGTGTCGCGCAGTAAGGCGCTTGCGCAGCTGTACTTGCGCAACTGCGCAGACACGTGTCGCGCAGTGAAGCGCTTGCGCAGCTGAGCTTGCGCAACTGCGCAGACACGTGTCGCGCAGTGAAGCGCTTGCACAGCTGAGCTTGCGCAACTGCGCAGACTCGTGTCGCTCAACGGTGCACTTGTGCAACAGTGTTTGCGCAACTGCGCAGACACGTGTCGAGCAGAGGTGCGTTTGCGCAGTTGTGCTTGCGCAACTGCGCAGACACGTGTCTCGCTGCAGTGCACTTGCGCAACAGTGCTTGCGCAACTGCGCAGACACGTGTCGCGCAGCGGTGCGCTTGCGCAGTTGTGCTTGCGCAACTGCGCAGACACGTGGCGCGCAGCGGTGCGCTTGCGCAACAGCGTTTGCGCAACTGCGCAGACACGTGTCGCGCAGCGGTGCGCTTGCGCAACAGCGTTTGCGCAGCGCTTGCGCAACTGAGCGTTGCTTTTGCTTTTTAAAGAGCCTTGCTCTGATTGGACGCACTGCCTTGGGCGTTGTGCTGCCGAGTCAACTTCTGACACGTGGCAAATTGCGCGCAGCGCACGGGATCTGAAGCGTTGCTTCAAAATTTTGAATTTTTGAAATTCAAACAGAGCCTTGCTCTGATTGGGGGAACAAATGCCCCCCCACCGTTGCGCTCACGTGGCGCGCACGTGAGTGCAGCGGTGGCAAGATCCTGACTGTTGGATCATGGGGGTCAGTTGAAGGGGCGCATGCGCCTATAAATAGGACCTTTGGTCCTTAGAAAATTCTTTACTATTTCAAGAATTTTGACTCAGAGCCTTGCTCTTGCTTAAGAATTTTCAGAGCCTTGCTCTTGATTGATTTTTCAAGAACTCCAGAGTTCATAACCATTTTAGGTATTTAATAAAATTAAATTAACTTAAATTAAAACTGATTAATAGAGCCTTGCTCTTATAGATCTTTGATCTAAAACCCTTTTGGGGTTTCCTTAACAGAGCTTTGCTCTTATAGATCTTTGATCCAAAGAGAACTCCTTTGGGGTTTCTTCAACAGAGCCTTGCTCTCAAAAAATTACAGAGATCTTGTTCCTGGGTTTTAACCTATGAACAGAGCCTTGCTCCTAGATTAAATGTAGATCTCCCCCCTTTTTATATATATATAAAAAAATGGAGAACTCTTAAAGGTTTTCCTGGATCTTTAGGATCCCAAAATTTTTCTTTTAATCCTTAGGGGTTATAGTTTTCATTACTATTACAGAGCTAGGCTCTTTTTTAAGAAGTTTTATTCCTTTGAGACCAGAGTTTGACAAATGTCACTCTGTGACAGAGCTTTGCTCTAAAAGAGGAGATTTTCTCCTTGTCTCTAGGGATTCCCCCCCAATGAGGATATTCTCTTGGGGGTCTTTTTCATTGACTGACAGTCTCATCCAATGATGGGACTGTCTTATCAAATGATGCGCCGTCATCTTGATTTTGTGGGTCCCCCTTTGGTCCCCTACCCACTGCATTGTAGTGTGATGTAGGACTTTGAAATGTGAAGCATTGGAACACTAACGGTTATATTTTTTTTTTCTATAGGAAACATGTCTGAAGATTTGTCTTTCCCTTTCGTTCGCTCAGAAGGAGGGTTCCCACATTCGCCAGTGGACCGGGTGGTGTTTGCTCTGATTAAAGATCACGATCCCGAGTGCAAGAAACTTCACCTATGGGGAAGGTGGTACAGCCAGATCATCCAAGGCCGTCGCAGCTTTAGCTCCGCCTCACCCTCTGAGCCCATAGTTACGATCCCTTATGCGGACAAGCCCCCGGTGGAGTATGCCGTGGAGGTTAAAAATTGGAATTCCGACGACCTCCTTCAGCCTGCAATCGGTGCCATTCCGGTGCAGCCGCCGCCGGCTATAGATATCTTGGGGAGGCGAATCTGTCAGGGTGAAGCACGCCCTTGGGGACAGGCTTATAACATTGGATTGATCCCGCGGCCGCTTGCCGGATATTTGCAATGGGCTCGTTACATTTTGGCGACGAAGAGGGCTCACCTGACGACGATTGGTTTATACTCGGCCGTCTACGTTTCGCTTTTCGAGTATCCCTCTCCTCCGACGTGGTGGATAAAGGCCTTCATCGAACAATGGAATATCCCCACCCATACCTTCCTGACAGCGGATAGGGAAGTCTCCATCTCTCTGGAGTAATTTGCTGAGATTTCAGGTCTGCCAATGAGGGGGGAACACTACGAGGAGCTGCTTCCTTCTGACGAGTTTGTCTTCGCCACCAAGCAGCTAGTACTTGACTTGACTCCAGAGAATGCCATTCAGCATCAGCACCCGGGCTTGGTGAAGGTGTTGGAGATTTATGAGGAACTCCATTTGGAATCGGGCGACCGGGGCGTCAGTTTCGCGGATTTCATTGCTCGTTTTATCCGCCCGGAGTTCCTATCAAAGCAGGGCGAGAAGTTCGCTCAGCTTGCTGAACCCTTTGGTTTCGGCTTGGACCGCCGACCTTCATCGGAAAATGGCCAGCGGGATTTTTATCTCCCCGGTATCGCCAACATCCCTTTCTCAGAGATCGCCGTTCCCGGCATGGACGAGGAGACTTTTTTCATTGGGTTCTTGGGCTTGTGGCTATGCATCTTTGCACTCCCCATGCACCCACGCCTCATGCGGCCTTCCGTCTTCTACCCGGCGCATCAAATGGCGGCTGGTTTGCAGTTATCGGTAGGAATCGTCGGGCTGGCCTACCTTTACAATGGACTTAGCGTAGCGGCGGACGCTAATGAGCCTGGGGTACAGCCTGCTAACTTCCCGATGCACTACTTCACTTCTTGGATGGAGCTGCATGTGCGAGGGGTGTTTGGTGCCCATAAGACTCCTCCGTTCTTTGAGAAATACAGACTCCCAAGAATCATGCGGTTGGTCGGGGCTTCAATTGTGGTTGCACCTTCGCGGGAGTCTAGGGGACTGCTCCTGCGTTCACATCTAGTCGGAGCGAAGACCTCTTTTGTGGATAAGGTCATCACCATAGGCTCAGAGACCACTAAGTCAGTGGTGTCGCTGCGTGATGACTTTAAGGGCGGGGCTTCTGTACTGAAGGCTCGGGAAATCCTTCACCTTTACTCCATTCGGCCGGGCTACCTAGTATTTAGGCAGAATGAGACGGCTCTCTTTATGAGGTATAACCCACATCGATTTGCCCGACAATCGAGCTACAATCAAGGGATCCCGATGGAAGCCTTTCTGGAAACACCCGCGGCCAACCAAGGGGGAATAAGGAATGCTATGCATCATTTCACCCGGCTCAATACAGGCTCCTATTTTTTTATCAGTGAGCCTAGCTGTGCCCCTAAAATAATCCATCCGTATGTAGCCTGGTATGCGCATGCTATGGGCCCAATCATTTTAATGGAGAAACGTCTGCTGGTTGACCGTAGGGCTGCGCCTCCTGGCGGTGATCGCAAGGCTCCCTTGCAGCCAAGGATCCAGGTCACCCCCTGATAAAAGATGCCGGAGCTGACCGACCACGCGTGTTGAGCCCCCCGCGTGGATTGCCACTGCCTACTACGGTGGATGCACCCCCGGCTCCCCGTGCTCCCACAAAGACGGTTAAAGTGGTATCGCCAGGGTCTGGTGCAGGAGCGGATATCGGGACTCGCCGCCCTAAAGTGACTGCCAAGCGCAAGGCTATTCCGAGTGGATCTAAAGCTGGCGGACTGAAGAAGAAGAAGTCCACCCTATCCCTCGACGCGATCCTTAGCTTAAAGCCTGCGGCTCCTCCTGCCGAGGCCATATGTGAGTATGGCAGCAATGAGGGCTTTGTGGTAGACCCTGAGGACACCAATTTAGCTACGGCCATTGCAGCTTCGGAGCGATCGGCGAGGCTTGAAGCGATGTTAAGCAAACTCGCCGAGTCCGGTAATCATCAGACGCTTTATTTGTCGTTTTATTGCACTTTGCATTGTTATATTTAACTAACATTTTCTCTATTTTCAACAGGTGTCTCTACTGAAGAGGCTATTGCTGCCTCCCTGAAAACCTTCCAGGAGGAGGAGGAGAAGCGTGCCACAGCAGGCGTTGGTATGTTTCACCCCTTTCTCTTTTATAAGGAAAGTTTGTTGTCTTTTTATGATAGTCAACCTGACCTTCTTTTGTTTCTTTGCAGGGGTTGTATCAATTGACGCAGGGATCCTTCCCGAGTCTGTCATCGAAGTCCCGGCTTCGTTGAAGTTGCCACAAGATCCTCGGCTTGACAAGACGACGAGGGATGCCTTGAAGAATCTAGAGGCATCCCTATATACGGACGAGGAAGCCTCACTCAAGGAAGCTCTAGTGGCGTCCGTCTCAACGGCTCGAGAGGAGCGGAAGCGGTTGAGACGCGAAGCAAGGGCGTGCAGAGCTTCTTTGGCCGCAGGAGCAGGCCCTAGCACTATTCCTCGTGCCGACACTCCTTCCGGAGCAAAGGTGGGCAGAGCTGCTTTGGCCACGGGAGCGGGCCCTAGCACTATTCCCCATGCCGACACTCCTTCTGAAGAGGCCCCTGCCGTCCTGTCTACTGCTCATAGGCAAGTGGCGCGCGCGGCTCGGAGTGCAAACGATAAGTCCTCTTCAGGTAACATTTCTTTCAGAACCTTGTTGTAAGAATTATCAAGCCATTGGCTCACACGCATTCCATCTTGCAGGGCCAAGTCCGACTGAGGGGGAGGCGGAGACCGTCGAACCCAGGGGAATGGAGGAAGCGGTACTTGCCGAACCCGAGCCGACAGTGAGCACCGTCGTCGGGGCCACGGCGCCTGAAACAGAAGTTGAAGGATCCGCTGCCGAGAAGGTCATCGATGCCGCATCTGAAGTGGCGGCAGATGAGATGATTGTCGAGCCGAAGGCAGTAGAAGTCGAGGCGCTTGAGGCTGGAGATGTCACGGTGCCGATGGACGAGACAACCGTGACCGCAGAAATCGAGGGAGTATCGGGTGAGGCGGCCACGATTCCCGAGGAGGAGCGAACTGCTCTTTCCCAGGAATCTGGTAATACTCCGATCATAGCCCTCCCCGCGTACGGTTCCTTGCTGTCTCCCGGGCTCGTGAGCACAACAACGGTTTCCATCGAGTCGGGTGATGAGGCTACGGGTGGTGGTCTCATGTCGATGGATGAGGGGATTGCTTCAGTTTCTGCTGGCAGCTCGTCAGGTAAATTTTTTTTTTTGAGTCACCAGCGTTCCCCCGTTTTTTTTATATATCTTGCGATCTCTTCTAACAAGCTTGTCTTTGCAGGTGCGGCCAGTGCCGATGCTCCATTGCTCGAGGGGGCACCGTCGACTACTGCTTTGGCGGTGGTCACCTCCCCGCTTTCCCTTGTACCATCACGGATGTTGGAAGGTATGGATTCACGACTCATGCATTAATCTTTCAAAAATGTGGCTTTTGTACTAACGTTATACCATTGTGCCTTTGCAGGAGTGCTTTTTGATCATTTATATCAAGTGTTGCTCCCACACTTCTCTTTCCCATCCGAACTCGCTTCTCCCTCTAGTGGCGCCGGTGAGTATACTTTCACCATAATATCTTTATTTACCCCCTTTTTTCTAGCAATGGGATAATTTCTGACTTTTCCTTTTCTTTATTGCAGTGCCACAAATCGAAGGAGGGGATGCAAGACCTGCCGCGCTATCGGCCCTTCCGGCTTTGCCGTCCGTTGCAGCTGGTATAGTAAATTTCCTTTTTGGTAACCCTTCAACATCTTTTGAACCATCGTTTAATCCTGTTTTGTTTTGCAGCTATTGTTCCGGCTCCGGTCCCCTTCGAGGCTCGCGTCCTTTCACCGGCAGGCCCTTTTTTGAGACGTCCGTCTTCAAAGGGTGCTGTGATGAGTTTAGGCATGCGGAGCGGGTACATCGAAGAGCTCAACATGGACGCCCTCCCTTCTGCCGTAGATTTCGCTGTGGAGGTTAACCCGATGTTGGCGGCGCTCGTAAATTTTCATAACGAAGACGTCGTCGAATCTTGGGTTAATCACTGCAGGGGAATCGAGGCCTGTCTATATCGGCTGGAGTCGACGCGCCCTTCTCCCGAAGTTTTAGCCCTGAGCACCCAACGCACCACTTGGCTCTAGCAAAGCACTTCGCACTTCCGCCACTTGGAGCAAGAAGCAGCTTCAAGACTAAGGGAATGCCAAAAGACCTCGAACGAAACGGCCCATCTGCGCGCTGAGGTTGAGGCAAATGCTGCCCAAGTGAAGATTATTTTTGAGGGTCTCTTGGAGCGCATCTCCCATGGTCTAAACTTGAAGCGGAAGCTTGACGTAGCTGAGCGCAATACCCCAAGTCGGGAAGCTGCCTATCAGGTCATCAGGGAGCAGCTTACGTCGGTCTTGCAGCAGCGAGCCCAAGCGGAGGCAGAGCTGGCGGTGGTAGCCGATCAAGAGAAGACGTGGAAGGAAGTATGCGAGCAATTGCTAAATCTATGCAAGACGCTTCCTTCCCAGTAATTTCCCCTTGTATCATTTGTACTTGTAAAATATATGTATATTTTTTTATTCTTTAGTACAATGTATCCTGTACCCGATCAATATTTATGAATAAAAGATACACATTTTTGTAATTTCCTGTGTCACTTCTTCGCTTTTTCTTTCTTTTCAGCATGGCATCTTTAATGCACCTTATTGGCAGATAAATTCATTTCTCCCAGAGATAACGATGGCCTAGACTGCAGGTTCAGATCTGCCGCCTAGGACTTTTCAACTCTATGAGCCGTGAGGGTCTCATAGAGGCTTTTCTCCCTACGGATCGAGAGGATCTCGTAGGCTGGCTTTCCTCCTTAGGAATCGTGAGGATTCCTAAGTGTGGTTTTCTCTTACAAGTCGTAAGGATCCTGCAAGAGAATTTTTCCCTCTCACGATTCGAGAGGACCCGCAAGTGGTTGTTTCCCTCCCTGTCGAAACTCGACTTCGGAGAGTGAGCCCCGTGTATAGTATGTAAGAGACCATTTTAGATCGACTTATAGGGTCCCATTGTTCAGGAAGAAAGTTTTCCCGCCTTTGATGCCTGAGGCTTCATCTTGCAAATTAAGAAGCAAGTTCAATTTGTTGAAGGAATCCCTTTTCTGAAAGATTTGGCGGGATTTCTCCCACCATCGGATCTTTGATCCAAGGGCTTCTGTTTTACAGAAGATAATAACAGAAAAGATTTCTTCAGAACCTTAATTTTTTTTTAGCGCGAATGCTCCAGAGTATGACACGTGTCGTACAGCGCACAGTGCAGCGCAACTGCGCTAGCACATCTACGCCGACACGTGTCACGCAGCGCACGGCGCATACGCCGCTGAAGCGTTGCTTCCTTTGGTTTTGCTTGAAATAGAACTTTGCTTTGATCGGGTACGCTGCTTTGGGGCGCTGCGCTGATGCGTTTGCGCCAGACACATGGTACGTTGCGCAGCGCAGATAAGTTGAAGCGTCGCTTCATTAAATTGATTTTCAAAACAGAGCTTTGCTCTGATTGGGGAAAGACGAAGCGTTGCTTCATCTCCTGCCTCGGAATCTGAACAGAGGCCCGCTCCGATTAGGGTAAACCGCCGTGACAACTCTTGGAAGTCGAAGAGGCACTCGATGCCTATAAATAGGACCTTTGGTCCCTTCCAGATACTTATCATCTTTCAGATTTCTATTTGCGAAGACTTCAGAGCATTGTTCTTTCCTTCAAGAACTCCGGTGCCTTGCTCCTCCCCCCCCTTTTTTTAAAAGTTTTTAGGAAAACTTTAGGTAAAATCGATTCTTGGATCAGTCTTAACCAGCAGAGCTTTCGTCCAGGGGACTTTATCCTTGAAAATAATTTTGCTCTCTAGGAATTTAGTCCTCTACGTATATTATTGCTTTTCTATTGCTGATCTTTCTGTAACATTCCCTCCAGGCATAATGGCGGCGGTGCATCTATACAGTTTGCACGAGTTCATTACCTACGACGATATCCGCGCTCAGGGTCGTCAACAAAACCAGGAGTTTACAGACGCTGAATGTGCAGAAGTCATGGGTCGTCTGAACGCAAGCGGTGGTTGGCTGTTGCCTCGTCGTTCGGCCCTTTTGAAAGTTGTGTTGGGAGCCATATGGAGAGCACTTCCGGGTCTTCATGAGGCCTTACCGCTCAACGCGCTGGATGACGCCGAAGATAAGGTGCATTCAGTGCACCTGACAGGGCTGATCTCAAAGAAACGGCGGAACAGCCTTATTGACATCCTACACCAAGTCTTCCAGCAGACGACGATAGTTGCTGCTTATCAAAGGCCAGGAGGGCTCGCCGATGATCTCGATACAGAGGAGCGCGAAAGACTGTGCATAAGAATAATTAGAAAGGCCAGAAGAACTCTGGATGGCCTTACTTTTGATTTCCTCAATCCGTGCCCCGGATCTGAGGTTATACCGTTGTAATAATTTGAATAATGTTTCTTATTCATTATTCTTATGCTTGTAAAAATTTTTAGCGGTATGAATGGAAACCCTCCCCCTTTCTCTTTCAGTTTGTCTTATTTCTCGTCCTGAGTCTTCTGTCAATGCATAAATGAACACGTCACGCATGCCAGATCAAATGTAAACCAGATATTCTTTCTGTCATCTTCTTTCTTTTAATGTCAGCAGGCTGTCTTAATAACCATGGCTGATGGATGTCTAAAATGAGTATTTCGACTTCCTTAGGAAATGGCGATGACTTAGGCCGCAGGTTCAGATCTGCTGCCTAAGACTTTTCAATTCTATGAGCCGTGAGGGTCTCATAGAAGCTTTTCTCCCTACGGATCGAGAGGATCTCATAGGTGGATTTTCTCCTTAGGAATCGTGAGGATTCCTAAGTGTGGTTTTCTCTTATAAGTCATAAGGATCTTATAAGAGAATTTTCCCTCTTACGAGTCGAGAGGATTCGTAAGTGGTTGTTTCCCTCCTCGTCGAAATTCGACTTCGGAGAGTGAGACCCGTGAATAGTATGCAAGAGACCAGTTTGGATTGACTTGCAGGGCCCCATTGCTCAAAAAGCAAGCTTTTCAATCCTTGCTGTCTGAGACTTCTTCTTACAAATTGAGACGAATCGGGGATCTGTTTGTAGTTGTAGCGGAACAGTTGACATGAGTTAGGAAGCTCTCGTCATGGAGTGTTTGTATCCGTGAGTCGAGGAGTTTGCTAGGGATTATTTGTTTCCCAAGCGCCAAGGATTATTTGTTTTCTTGGGGTTTGAAACGAGTCGAGGGTTCCCACGGGGGCTCTGGTAGCTCTGCGGGTCGACGCGGATCAGGAAGCTCTCATCAAGGAGTGTTTGTATCCATGAGTCGAGGAGTTTGCTGGGATTATTTGTTTCCCAAGCGCCAAGGATTATTTGTTTCCTTGGGGTTTGAAACGAGTCGAGGGTTCCCACGGGGGCTCTGGTAGTTCTGCGGGTCGACGCGGATCAGGAAGCTCTCGTCAAGGAGTGTTTGTATCCGTGAGTCGAGGAGTTTGCTGGGATTATTTGTTTCCCAAGCGCCAAGGATTATTTGTTTCCTTGGGGTTTGAAACGAGTCGAGGGTTCCCACGGGGGCTCTGGTGGCTCTGCGGGTCGACGCGGATCAGGAAGCTCTCGTCAAGGAGTGTTTGTATCCGTGAGTCGAGGAGTTTGCTGGGATTATTTGTTTCCCAAGCGCCAAGGATTATTTGTTTCCTTGGGGTTTGAAACGAGTCGAGGGTTCCCACGGGGGCTCTGGTGGCTCTGCGGGTCGACGCGGATCAGGAAGCTCTCGTCAAGGAGTGTTTGTATTCGTGAGTCGAGGAGTTTGTTGGAAGAGTATGGTTCCCACTTTGTTTACGCCCTTGGATTGTATACAGGAATCGATGTGATCTTAACTGTAGGGCCAAAATTTTATCATCATTATTTTTTTTGTTTTATTTCCGCGATGTTCTATCATTTCAGCTTTTATATCGCGAAGGTCGCGATTGCCCAATCATTTCGGCTATTTTTCGCGGTGCCCAATCATTTCGGCTTTTTATTTTATTTTTACCCGCTACTTTTTATTGCGAGTTGCCCAATCATTTCGGCTATTTCTTCATGCATATATTTTTACTTGCTGCTATTTTTATTGCAAGTCGCCCCATCATTTCGGCTATTTCGTATGCATGTGCGGCCTACTGGCTTTTCGCTGTAAACCTGAAATTGGACACCGATTTCGGCATCAGCACCGCTACAACTGGGATATTGCCTGGAGCGAATCATCATTTGCCTCTGTCGTTGTCGAACAAAGGAGGCTTAGCGACCAGGGTTAAGGTCCTGTCGACTAAGGCTTTTGACTTCATGAGCCGTAAGGGTCTCACAAAGCTATTTCTCCCTACAAGTCGTGAGGATCTTATAGGTGTATTTTCTCCTTAGGAATCGTGAGGGTTCCTAAATGTTTTGTTCCTTTGTAAGTCGTAAGGATCTTACAGGAGGGTTTTCTCTTTGTGAATCGAGGGGATTTACAAGGGTTATGCGAACATATCCCCAGTCACGGATGGACCTTGGTTAGGGAAATGTTTATTCGCGCTCGTGGATTGTATACAAGGGTCAATGCTGAGTTACTTGTAGGGAAATATCG
Organism: Agapanthus africanus; assembly: GCA_030015575.1. Classification (NCBI taxonomy): domain Eukaryota; kingdom Viridiplantae; phylum Streptophyta; class Magnoliopsida; order Asparagales; family Amaryllidaceae; genus Agapanthus; species Agapanthus africanus. The sequence goes on along the minus strand of JASDDO010000022.1, from coordinate 304,060,257 downwards.
GAAGTTGTGGGGGTTGCTTAAGCACAGGTTTAGGTCTCTGTAACTTAAGACTTTCAAATCTTATGAGCCGTGAGGGTCCCATAAGAGAGTTCTCCTTACGAGTCGTTAGGATCTCGTGAGTGTATTTTCTCCCTAGGAATCGTGAGGATCCCTAAGTGTGTTGCACCCTTGTGAGTCGTAAGGATCTCACGCGGGTGGTTTCTCCTTACAAGGTCGAGAGGGCCTTATAAGTGTCCTTTAACGAGGTTGCGCCCTTTCAGGTTTTCACAAACACTCGCTGGTAGTCTTGCTGTTTTTACTCACGGAGCCCTTTTGGGATTTCATCCGTGCCCATTTTGCTTATGGACATACCGTTTTTTTTATTCTTTTTATTTTCCTTTTCTCTCTTTTTTTTTTACGAGGCCGCGCCCTTTCGGGTTTTCACGAACACTCGGCGGTAGCCCTGCTGTTTTTTACTCACGGAGCCCTTTCGGGTTTTCATCCGTGCCCATTTTGCTTATGGACATACCGTTTTTATTTATTTATTTATTTATTTAATTTTCTTTTCCTCCTTTTTTTTATTCATCTCGTCAGCCTAAGGATGCTGCGGTAGTAGTTTTAAGGACGTTTCGGTCCGCTATTAGTTTAAGGACGTTTCGGTCCGTCACTTGAGAAGGCTGGCTACTGCTGATAGAGTTTGAGCTTAGGAAGATAGCGAGCGGACATAGTCGTCGTCATCTACCATTGACCTAGGCTGTGGCTCATTAAGCATAGTATTTCTTTAGGAGGCGACCATTTATCGGCCTAAAAGGCCTTTCACCGTGCATGTCCACGAGTAGATAGACCCCACCCTGGTAAACTCTATCTATGATGTACGGGCCTTCATAGTTTGGCTCGAATTTTCCTCGCTTGGCGCGATTGGGGATCATAGGCCTTTTGACCACTAACACAAGTTCGCCTTGGCGGAATGTCCTTGACCGGATCAATCTTTCATATGAGCGCGTCATCTTTGCTTTATAAGCTTCCAGATTTTGCTGTGCTATGAGCCGGGTTTCATCAAGGGCGTCAAGCTCCTCAAACCGGAGGTGAGCATTTTCTTCATCCGTCAGCTCGTAGTGAATTGCTACTCGCAAAGAGGGTAATTCTATTTCAAGGGGTAGTACCGCTTCCGTGCCGAATACTAACGCGTAGGGCGTCGTGTTCGTGGCCGTCTTGAACATGGTTTGATATGCCCAAAGAGCCTCTTGCAACCTCTCATGCCAGTCCCTCTTGTTTCGGGACACCGTTTTCTTTATAATTTTCGTCAAGGTCTTGTTGAAGGCCTCGGCGAGACCGTTAGCCCGCGGATTATAGACTGAGGAATATCTCCAATCTATATGGTGCTGCTGTGCGAAGCGGCTAATTTTATGACTTCGGTAGGCTGGCCCATTATCAGAGATGATCCTTCTCGGGGTTCCAAACCGGTATATGACATGCATTTTGAAGAAATGGAGGATGTTCTCCATCTTCACTTCCCTCAATGGTACCGCCTCTGCCCACTTGGAGAAGTAATCATTCGTCGCCAAGATGAAACGATGCCCCTTGGATGATGCTGGTTCGATGGGGCCGACTATGTCAGTTCCCCACATCTCGAATGGCCAGCTAGCCACTGTTGGATGCAGTGGATTGGGATGCTGATGGATGAAGTCCCCATGAATTTGGCATGAGTGACATTGCTTCGCGTATTCCAGGCAATCCTGTATCATCGTGGGCCAGTAGTAGCCCATCCGTTTTATCTTCAACTTCATCTTAGGGCCTGCTTGGTGTGAACCGCAGAGTCCGTCGTGAACTTCTTGGACGACCCTTCTCGCTTCGTCAGGTCCTAAGCATCTCAGCCACCGAGAATCGAATGACCTCTTGTATAGAGTATCGTTGACGAAGGCGAAAGATAGAGCTCGTTTCATGAGCTGATGTCTTATGGACGCTTCTTCAGGCATTCGGTGGAACTTGAAGTAATCCATGAAGACTTCTCTCCAGTCCTCGGTATTTTCGCAATCTTTTATTTGCAGGGTTGTCTCCTCGTTCGCTCCTTTTTCTTCAGATGATTCCGGAGATACTTCTGCTGGGGCTAGCACTCGACGGCTTTGTACCACGATTCTAACATCATCGAGGTTATCGTCAGCCAGTTCTTTAGCAAGTTTGGCTAGTGCGTCCGCTTTGCTGTTTTCCACGTGCGGTATGCTCTCCAAAGTATAGGAGGGGATTTGGGTTAGCAGTTGTTGCACTTTTTCACCGTATTTTACCAATTCCGGTTTGCATGTTTGGTAATCGCCGTTCACTTGACTGACGACTAGCTGGGAGTCCCCATATATGAGGAGGCTTTCAATTCCCATGTCAATGGCGATCTCGAGGCCTGCTATCAAAGCTTCATATTCAGCTTCATTATTCGTTCTCGGCTCTGTTAAGGAGAAGGCGAAGCGCATTATTCCTCCTTGTGGGGTCACAAAGATGAGTCCTACCCCCGATTTGATCATTGGCGTACTTTGTTTGTGCTTTTTCATGGAAGATGCTCCATCGAAATAAAGCTCCCAACGGGTATCACCGCTGTCGATTGCGTCAAACGCATGTCTGTCTGGCAAATTGCAATTTAAAGGAGAATCGGCAGGTATGGGATGCTCAGCAAGGAAGTCGGCGATGGCCTGGCCTTTTACTGCCCTTAGAGGTTGATATGTTATCGAAAATTCCATCAAGAGCAGGGCCCATTTAGCAAGTCGCCCTGTCAATATGGCTTTTGACATTAGATATTTGAGAGGGTCCACTTTTGAAATAAGATGGACTTCGTGCGCCAACGCATAGTGCCTAAGCTTTGTTATTGCGAAGATCAACGCCAGGCAGTGTTTTTCAATGGGAGAGTAGTTGCTTTCTGCCCCCAGCAGAACTCGACTTAAGTAGTAGAGTGCTCTTTCTTTCCCTTGATCGTTCTCTTGTGCCCATAATGCGCCTAAGGAACCTTCGAGGGCGGTTGTATAAAGAATGAGAGGTTTTCCCTTGACCGGAGCGGCCAACACCGGCGGGTTCTGCAGGTATTGCTTGATCTCGTCTAGTGCGCTTTGGCATTTTTGATCCCAGACGAACGGGGTTCCCTTCTTCATCAGGTGACTGTAAGGACGGCACTTTCCTGAAAGGTTGGCTATAAATCGCCGTATGTATGCGAGCTTCCCTTGGAGAGACCGCAGCTGTTTGAGAGTCCTCGGTGGAGGCATTTCCATGACCGCTTTGATTTTTGACGGATCTATTTCAATACCTCGGTGTCGAACAACGAATCCCAGGAATTTGCCTGAGGAAACTCCGAATGCACACTTAAGAGGGTTCATCTTCAAGTTGTATTGTCGAAGGCGTTGAAATACAGTCTTCAGATGCTCGAGATGTTCCTCGTATGATTTGCTTTTAACCACGAGATCGTCGATATAGCATTCGACGATTTCGTGTATAAGGTCGTCGAAGATCTTCGTCATGGCCCTTTGGTAAGTGGCACCGGCGTTCTTTAATCCGAAGGGCATCACCTTGTAACAGAATATCCCTAAAGGACTCCGGAAAGCCGTATGTTTCTGATCTTCAGGATGCATTTTTATTTGATTATACCCCGATGAGCCGTCCATGAAGGAGAAAATCTCATGTGTGGACGTATTGTCTATCATTAGTTCGGTGAATGGTACTGGGAAATCATCCTTCGGGCAAGCTTTGTTGAGATCCCGAAAGTCCACGCATATGCGCACCGTCCCATTTTTCTTCATTACTGGAACGATATTAGCAATCCATTCGGGGTATTGAACTTCTTGGATAAAGCCAGAGTCTATCAGCTTCTTGACTTCGGCGTTGATGCTCATTTCGAGCTCGAGCCGCATTCTTCTCGGCGCTTGCTTAATTGGCTTGACACCCGGGGATATCGCCAGTCTATGTACAACAACTTCTGGATCTAGTCCTGGCATCTCGGAATAGTTCCATGCGAAGCAATCTTTATGCTGTATGAGGACGTCCTTTAACGCAGCCACCCTCTCTTCAGACAGTAGCTCACTGACAAATGTCGGTCGCGGATCGTTTACCGTCCCCAACTCCATTTTCTTGAGGTTATCTGCAGTGGTATGTATTCCATCCTCCAGTTCTTTCGGGGCTGGGGGAAATTCTATGATCACCTCATCATTGCTGTTTTCGAAGGACCAGGGAAGGCTGTTCATGACCTCGGATTCTTCTTTTAATATCGTTATCACGTGACAAGTGCGAATTTTCTGCCAATCCCAATGCGGAGTTGGTTCTGTTCTTGTGTTTTCGGGTTCGTGCTTTTGTGGCGGCGCTACCCTCCAATTGTCAGACAACGCGAATTTGCCAAGCTGATATTGGTCTTCAACCTAATTCTTAAAGGTGAAGCAATCTTCAAGCGGATGCCCTACTATTCGATGGTAAGAGCAATAATTTGGGTTGGAGACTTCGCCTGCTTGCTCAGGGTGTTTAGACTCTGGCAGTGTAAGCATTTGATGTCTTAGAGCAAGATCAAGTATTTTCCTTGTTTTGTTCCGAGGGAATGAGTATGCTCGACCCATTTTCTTCATGAGGGCTAGGTCAATAACGCTCGACTCTCGGATGCGTGGCTTCTTAGCTCTGCTTTGTGGTTTTTGAGCGCCTTTTTTGCCTTTCGACTTGTTTTTGATTTCGCGTCGAACCTTTTTTGTAGCAGGTTGACAAGGAGCGGCATTTTCATCCTTCACGGCTTGTTGGAGAAGGCGTTGCCTCTTGGCTTTCTCATAGATGGCTGTCTCGCGGTTGTGATCATCTCGGGCTTTTTGACCAGCTTCCCTTACAAGCCTGTCCATTTGTTCTTCAACTGATGGACCGGGCAATTTTTCATCGGGAACTTTTATTGGCTTAGGGTTAGCGTCCTCCCATTGAGCGTCCGCCTCTTCATCGAAGTCATACATGACGTAACAGCTGTTTGCTAGCTCTCGTTTCTTTGACCGGATGTACCCAAGCCTTTTTGTTTCCATTTTCCCGTTAGGCAGTTTGCGTTGAGTCCCGGGAACGTTCCAGACCTTGTCATAGAATTTGGCCTTTCTAACGGTCTGTGTAAAGGATATCCCCTGGCATTTCAGCAGTTTCTTCAAACCTTCGGTATAATATCTGGGAAGACGGATAGGCTGAAGCCTGTCGAGCATGGGATCCGCGCCATGCCAAACTTCTTTTTCTACCTTGTTTTCATCAGAACGGTAGAATAGGATTGCCTTCTCGCCCTTTCGTCCGGGAGGGATATAAAAAGTCTGCAATTCTTCTACGCTGTTGGTGTCGAGTGCATCCAGTTCTTTGTAATGTTCAAGCGGCACCATGGTTATCTGCAGACTTCGCTCTTCATCAGCGGAAACCCGTATTGAAGGCCGAGCGGGGAATACAGCATGAACTTCATCCTCCGAATCACTGCCGAAGATCAATGAAGGAATGGATGGTCCTGGCCTGATAGGTTGGGATGGTCCTGAATAAATTATATCCTCCTCCTCCTCGGTGTCACTGCCGAAGACAGGGATGGCGTTAGTTTTGTTCTCCGGCTTGTGACACCTTTCCGTGTCTTCGAAACTCGGTAAGAAGTACTTGGCATCTTCATACTTGCGAACTTCGTTCACGGAAAACGGATTTAACTCTCCTGCCACAGTGTACTCGAGACCATCCCTACAATATTTCATACACTGATGCTGTGTAGAAGGGATGATATTGTACTCGTGTAACCATGGTCGACCGAGCAGAGCGTTGTAGCACGTCTTGGCATCTATGACATGGAATTTGATATCTGTGATGAGCAACCCGAAGCGTAACGTCAATATCACAGATCCAAGGGTTTTCGATGATTGGGAGTCGAACCCGAAGATGGTGATCTTGTCTCGGGCGATGTGTTGGACACTCATGCAAATTTCCTTTAACACCCGCACATTGAGTAAATTAACAGACGATCCGTTATCGACCAAGATTTTACCTATCTTTATGTCGTGGCAATATCCTGAGACATAAAGGGGACGATTGTGTTCACACGTCCCTAGGAGAAGGTCTTCATCGCCAAAAGCAACGTCGGCCGTGTGTACCTCTTCCAATTCGTCCTTCATCTTTTGTTCTGCCAGGAAGGCTTGGAACTGGTCCGGCTCTTGTAGGGCTTTAATCAAAGAATCCCTCGCCTCTTTTGATAGCAACAGGGCATCGAGAACGCTGAGTTGTGAGGGTAACTTTCTCAGATGCGCCAAGACATTGTAATCCACTTTATTCCTCTTTGGCGGGTTCTTGGCGGTTAACTCTTCCGCAACTCGGTCATCCAAGGCGATATCTTCAGAGACCTTCTCTTTCCCTTTGTCTTTCTTGTTTAAGGGTCCGAGATTCTTTTCGGGTAACGTCCGGTTGCGTAGCTGTATATTCTCACAAGCCTTTGGTTCTTCTTCTTTTCCCGAAGTGGATTCTTTAAAGAGAGGGCCAAGCTCTAGCTCCTCATCAGAATCGCTCCCAAATATAGGTACTTGTGATCCTCCGGTGTCAATCATGCAACAATCGCCGCTAGTTTTATCAAGCACTTTGATCGTTCCGTTCTGCTCTCGGCGGGCTTTGCGCTTTTCCCGCTTAAACTGTTGCCGGTGAGTAACATATCCTTCCCACCACCTATCGAAAGCTTTGCACTCTTTAGTGGGGTGCGACACCTTCCGATGATACAAGCAATAGGAGGGGTGCATTTCCGATTCACCGGTGATGTTTCCTTCAGAGGGTGGTAGCTTCATGCCCATTGATATGGCCTTAGCAAACTTTTTCTTCATCTTGAATTGGCTTTTGTCAACGGCGGAGGCATTTCGCTCCAGCGGGATTATCTCAGCTCTTTCATTAAGTCGCCGGCGTTTAGCCCTTTCAAATATAGCCATTTCGCGTTCTCGATCAGCTTTACTTTTTAGTCGAGCTTCGTCAAGGAACGCTTCAATCATTTCGACTGATAGCTCCGGAATTCTTGATTCGGTATCTGCCCCCAGCGTTTTAGTGCCAGAAGCCTCTTCATCGTTCGTGATCAAATGGGAGATCATATGACAGCTCGCCACATTTTCCTTGGATTCATCTGATGAACTTTCTCCTTCATCTTCCTCTTGAAAGACGTGATTGAGGAACTCTTGGAGCGTGCTGGGAGTCCGCACCTTTTGGTTATATTCTTCCAGTGCGTCAATTTGCTTTTGCAAGTTCGTGCGCTTATCGCTAGGCTCTACGGGCTTCTTGGACTTCTTCTTCTTTTTCGAAGACTTTGACGACTGGCCGCTAGTGCTTGAACCCCTTGAACCCCCATCATTGGCCTTTGAAGTTGGACGTGGCTTCAACATCCCCTCAACGACCTGTGGTTCTAATGGGCTCTTCCACTTGATCGCTGGACACGTCCGAAGATTATTTAGCATTCTCCTCATTTTGGCTGATAATACAACCTCCCAAGGAGCTTCTTCAATGACGGAGCATGTTGCCCCCGGCGTATTTGTCCCCTTAGCGGTGTGGGGCTGCGGAGGATTCACCTTCTATTTGTCAGATAACGCGAACTTGCCCTGTCGGTACTGGTTTTCAAGACAAATTTTGAAAACGTAACAGTCTTCGATTAGATGTCCTAGCACTCGATGATAAGGGCAGTAATTAGGTTCGTTGACGTCACTTGGTTGCAACGGGCGTTTTGGATCTGGCAGATTTATGAGTCTGTTGCGCAACGCCAGCTCGAATAGCCTCCTCGTTTTATCGCGAGGGAAGGAATAAGAGCGTCCCATTCTATCCTCAAGGGGTACGTATGATCGCACGCCTTCGGCGTGTCGGATGTTCAAAGAATTTAAGTGTAACCGCGATTAGGACGATGTCGCTTTGCAGCTAGCCGGTTGAGCACGGGTCGGTCCACAGGGAGATGGTGGTATCTTACCTTCTTGTCTTAGACGAGTCAATAAAGAATTGTATGTTTGTTCGATTCTAACCTATGTGTTTTATCTGCAAGTATAAAGTTGTTAAGAAAAAGATACGAGATTATAAGCTAAAGAAATCCGTACTCAAAACCTTTGAGCCGAGTCTTGACCAATTGAAGCTAAGCAATTGGCAACAACGTGGATTAGGGGATTTAAGCGCGGTATTCGTGGAATCCGGCTTATTTACCCTTGTCCTTCCGTTCTTGTCTCTTGCTTTCGCCTCCGGCCAAACCGAACGCAACCGGTCGCGGTTAGGAATCACCGTTACCTTGTCAGGGTACGGTGCCTAACGGAGCGCTTGCGTATGGTTTGGGCGGAGTTCAATGGAAAATACAGGAAAAGGAAATGGGCAAAGAAAACTTAACTTATAATACCGTATTTTATCTTAACAACAATAATTACATTCATTCACAAAAGAGAACCAAAAAGAGAGAACAAAAAGAAAAGAACAAAGAAAAGAAAAGATTACAAGTATTAAAGGCATGAATAAAATTGCAAGTAATTAAAGTGCATGGAAATAAATTGCAAGTAATAAAAGACAAGAATGAAAAATGCAAGAAAGTAATTACAAGAACCATAGAACTCAAAACAAGCATGGGATCAATAGCCAACCCTTAAACTTGCAAGCTCAATCAAGAGGTTGCAAGATCAAGGGAAGCGTAGAGAACGCATGTGAATTGAAGCGCTAAGGCGAGAACGAAATGATACAACCCCTTGAGACCAATGACCAAAACTTAAACTTGCAAGCTCACTTAAGAGGTTGCAAGATCAAGTTAAGGTAGAGAGCTCAAGGGGGAAGCTAAACAAAAAGGATAATACAAAAAACCTTCATCTTTATTCACATCCACAAAAAAGCTTCTCACTTACAATTTCATGGAAGAGGAATGAAGAAGAAGAAGAAGAAGAAGAACTAAATCCTATAAAAGAGGCTACAAGAATTAACAAAAGAATGACCCTTGGCTTTGGCAAGTTCTGCTGTATTTATAGGCAGGGAGTTGAAGATCTAGGGCAACCACCAGAGCACATGGGAAGTACCCAAAATACCCCCAAAAGACGACAAGGTGAGGACTCTACATGGACGCGGATCCGTGGCCAAGACCCCCCTTTGGACGCGGATCCGCGGCCGTATTGATGAGTTGGGTCGTGGGGTTTTGGTACTTTTCCTGGTTTGTTGTCCCCTGTTGTCTGGTATACATATTTTCTGAAAATACTTTTACATTTCTTCCAGAATTTCTGTTGAGGAAAGGTGGACTTTTTGTGGATGCTTTTGTCATGATTGCCTCGAGCTCCGCGTAGATTTCTTGGAACTTGTTGTTGCCATTGAGCCTTGTGCATGAAGGTGACATTGATTTGACATTTTGTCTCCCTAAACTGGTATCTGGCAACATACGGATGAAGAGCGGAGACCGTGTTTTATCTGTGGTTGGCAGGAACCCGGATTTTGTCGTGTTTTCCATGAATTTCATCGTTTCAGAACCGAGAACCTGTATCCTGCAAATACGTAACAAACAAGGATCAAAAGCACCTACCTATAAACAACCAAGCGTAAGAATGGGCGGTATAAAATGCAGTATTCTGTGATGAACAAATACCCCCAAACTTAACTTTTGCTCGTCCCGAGAAAAACCAATTATTCACAAAATTATAATGATAACCGCACTTTCGCAGGGAACGCGATTGCACTGAGCATGTGCAACAAGCCGTTAAACCTCTAGGTGTCCCTAGTAGGAGGAGTGTTGTCTCCTGAGGGTTTTCAGCGGATTACACCCACAAAATCCGTTCAAGTTGGTTTTGTAAAATAACTACGATTCAAACCCTAAAGTTTTTGTTTCAGAAAATAACAATTCTATAATCCTAAGTCTAGACTATCGAACCTTTATTTTTCACACCTCGCTTCTTATTTAACTATAGTTTTTATATGTCTTTACGTGTAGTGCAAATAGTGCCGTTAAGTTCCAGAAAGGTCGATTAAAGTCATCATGTCGCACAATAAAGCCCAGATAACAATTTTAAAAGGATCACATAAGTTTTATAAAGAGTTAAGTATTTTTCAAGTTTCGTTTTCCAGTAAGGTTTCAACTTCAGAATTTCTATCTTCCCTAACAGGAAACTAGGTCTTATTCTTCACTCCACCTTTTTCTTGTTTTCATTTCATACACACCTCTGTGAACGTGCAATAGTCTTTATCATAGAATAAAACCTTCATATCTCCGTTAAAATTTTTTATAAAAGCCTGTCTTTTATCAAGATTATTCTCACACAAAGAACCGTTAGGAATTTTAACTCGGAGAGAACACTTGCTTGACCTTGTTTTTATCTGGACTTTCTAGGCTTCTTAGCGAGCTTTGGGCCAATGCACCCAAACCAGTTGGTTTTAGGGCATTAGGTGTAGAAACACCCCAGCGGACTTAATTACTCAAGTTACCTAGGTCCAAAAACAAAAGACAGTTTGTCGTGAAAATCAGATGATTTAATACGAACGGCGATATAACCGGCAGTTCAAATATTTTTTTGGATAAAAGACGTGTTTAGTGGGTTTGGTGTGTAATCATTCCAATCAAGTTTTAGATGGGTTATTTTTCAGACTTAGCTCCAATTACGGCATCAATAACATTCCTTCATATTTGCTTTACTTCATAAACTATTCTTGACATTACTTATTTCAGAACAAACCTATTTGATCCTCAGAAAATCATTTATCTGTTTAAAAGTTTAAACATGAAAGACTTGTCATCTAATTCCCAAAATCTTACGACACGTGTAGTGTGATGTAAAGACGTATATCAGCTATAGTTAACTTCAAAGGAGAGTTATCTTTCAGGTTTTCAAAATCCAAACATAAGATTTAGTTATTCCAATTTTTTCAAACAAAAACCGTCGAATGTTGAATCAGAGTTCTTCCACAAGCTAACTTGACAAAAAAGTTTTTATATTTTTTAAGAAAATTTTCAGATTTTTATGGATTTTATGGATTTAATATGCAGATGCAAAATATACATATGAATGCGAAGGAAGAAAGCTTACCGAGCACACCCCCAAACTTAAACTTGACAGTGCCCTCACTGTCAGGCTATACCAAGAGGGTTAAAATTGCCGGCGCTTCCTAGAAACAAATTATATACAAAACAAAAAGGAAAACAAAAATATATACAAAAAAGTGTCCCCCCCAAACTTAAGTAAAACAGTGTTTCCACTGTTAAGCATTGAAATTCAGGATTTAGGGGGGAAAGAACAGTATCAAGCTATACAAGGCCTTACACAGGCCAAAAGTGAGCACCAACCATTCAAAGATTTTATCTCTATAATGTACAGGTTGGTGGAAGAAGGCGTAGAGAAAAGAGAAGGACAATACGCGAGACCGTATACGAAGAGAAGCGGGATACGGTCTCGGTATATGAGAGGAAGAAGAATGGCGGAAGGGAAAAAGAAGTGGAATACGAACTTGAGGGTGCAAATGGAGTAAATAGATTAGCACAATTTGTGATGACCGATGTGTGAAAAGCGATTGTGCTAATATATTTACCCGTCGAGAAATGGGGTCAAATCCCTCAAGGTTCGTGAGAAACCATGGGTACGCCGAACCTGGTAAACCAGACATAGTAAATGAAAGTGAGACGGGTTCTTGCAAGGTCGGAATGATGGAAAGGATGGAGGGAAGTGGTTGAGGAAGGGTATCGGTTAAAGGTTCTGGAGGGTGTACACAGTCAGTGAAAGGAACAGGATGAATTGGAAAATCCGACTCATCAATTAAAACTGGTTCATCCTCAAAACTATCCTCAATATTCTCCTCAAAATTTAGCACATCCATGCACTTCTCTTCAACTTCCGGACGCATATGGGGTTCGGGAAAAACATTTAATGACTCGGGATGATGATTTGAAGAGACAAACTCAGCCAAATCTACGGGTTCATCATCCAAAATATCCCCAGCGTCAATATCCTCAATCAAGTGAAAATCAAAATTCTCTGACACCTCATCAAAAGCATGGATATTAATCGATTCTGGTTCTAAGATATAGGTGTAGAGGTCAAAAGGATTAGGTATGGTTTCACTTGGAAGGGACCCTTCACAATCGGGCAAATCAAACACTACGAAGTCGCACAACTCATTCATCATTCTATCTTCAATTGATAAATCATTTGGGACACTTGATAGACTTTCAACATAGGAGTTGTGGGATTCAATTTGAGACGGGTAGGTTTGATTTGGAAGGGTATACAACTTACTCTCTCCACTCAAATTCACAGCCTGTCCTACCGCCTCATCATACATTGGAAAATTTGGAGCTAGCTGGAAACTAGCTACCGGGTCACTAGGTTGTATGAGGGCGGCCATGGACGCATTCAAATCCATCATCTGTTGGCTTGACGCTACCCTAAAGTGTTCCAAGGATTGTTCTAGACTAGACATTGGTTGTGAAAGGGTTTCAGTAAAAGATTCAAAGTTGTTTGGATACTGAAAACTCCCAAATGGCGGTTCTGATGCAATGTCTAGGGAAGGTGCAAAAGTAGGGTAGGATTGGTAGGAATTGAATGGCTGGACAGGAGCAGGATCAACATTTGGATAGGAAGGTGAATGGAATTGTTGATCCCAAGAATTTGAAGTGGTGAAAGGAGTGAAAGATCGGCTACGGGATTGTTCAATTCGTTCAGCGATGGACAAAGGACGGCTTGCAGAAGGGGTATCAACATAAGCGGGTGCGGGAGGTTGAAAAGGTTGATACAAAGTGGAATGAGGAGTGCAAGTGTTTGTCCTAGACGCTGCTATGCGATCTTTCAGTGAAACTTTGGGCATGGAGGGGTCGTTCGATGTTCGGCCAAAGCAAGAACCGTAAGAAGTAATGTCTGGTTGTGGGTACCAAAGTTCGGCAAGAGTTTTGCGAGGTGGAGTACCCATGATATGAAGAGAGAGAGAAAAAGGTAGAGAAAAGGAGGGGGAAAAAATGTGATATTTTTTTTTTAATTTTTTTTTTAAATAATAACAAAAGAATGAAGTATACACAAAAAAGAATATGGACAAAAAACAATCACGACACAAAAAATACCACACACCTAATCGTTCTAGGGTTAACCTAGGTCAACTAGACCTGCTCCAGAACTTGATTGTCGAAGTAAAACTGTGTCGAGAAACAGGCTCAAGATACACTGATCACGAGGCCAGGTAAGTGCAGAGATAAGGGGAGGTTTTCCAACGCTTTCGCGAAGTTCCTTAATTAAATAACCCTTTCTCTTTTGGCGGTTTCGCCGTTAACACTTTCCTAGACACCCCGTAAACAATATACCGTTAAGCAAGGTTCTAAACACAGTTAACTTCTCCTAGTGAGCGCGAAGTCCTTAAGGCTTAAAGTCTAGTTTCTTTTAAATTTGTGCGGGTAATCGTTATGCTCAAGTTCGTGATTTGTGGGCCACGGAAAAGGTGATGAAATCCTTTACCGTATGTTGTGGGGTTCGCTTGCCCTTAAGTCCGTATTAATTGATGCAATGCGCAATTAAAAAAATTCTATAAAGAATCAAACAATCGTTTTTTTTATTTTAAGCGCGGCGCTGCAACAAATACGGGTTAGTCAATTTTGGCGTTTGCTAGCGAACTTGCAAAGAATCCTGCAAAGAATAGTATATTGGAAGCGTCGGATTTGAGAAGAAGGTGTTAGTAACGTACGTACCGTTAAGTTTTGGGTTAGGAAACCCACGTTGAATCAAATCCGGTAAGCTTGAAAGGTTCGCTTGCGCGGGTCAAACTACCCGGATATTTGGCACTGTACTTCGTAAGCACCTTAACTTTGAATGTGCACTTTGCTCCCCACAATTGCAGTTTGCAAATACGCAAAAATCTGCACACTTGCCCACAAAAATTATCAAAAAAAAAAGAATTTTTTTTATATATACAAAAAGAATATTAACCCGAATAACAAGAAAGAAAATACGCTACCGTCTCCCCGGCAACGGCGCCATTTGATCGCACGCCTTAGGCGTGTCGGATGTTCAAAGAATTTAAGTGTAACCGCGATCAGGACGGTGTCGCTTTGCAGCTAGCCGGTTGAGCACGGGTCGGTCCACAGAGAGATGGTGGTATCTTACCTTCTTGTCTTAGACGAGTCAATAAAGAATTGTATGTTTGTTCGATTCTAACCTATGTTTTTTATCTGCAAGTATAAAGTTGTTAAGAAAAAGATACGAGATTATAAGCTAAAGAAATCCGTACTCAAAACCTTTGAGCCGAGTCCTGACCAATTGAAGCTAAGCAATTGGCAACAACGTGGATTAGGGGATTTAAGCGCGGTATTCGTGGAATCCGGCTTATTTACCCTTGTCCTTCCGTTCTTGTCTCTTGCTTTCGCCTCCGGCCAAACCGAACGCAACCGGTCGCGGTTAGGAATCACCGTTACCTTGTCAGGGTACGGTGCCTAACGGAGCGCTTGCGTATGGTTTGGGCGGAGTTCAATGGAAAATACGGGAAAAGGAAATGGGCAAAGAAAACTTAACTTATAATACCGTATTTTATCTTAACAACAATAATTACATTCATTCACAAAAGAGAACCAAAAAGAGAGAACAAAAAGAAAAGAACAAAGAAAAGAAAAGATTACAAGTATTAAAGGCATGAATAAAATTGCAAGTAATTAAAGTGCATGGAAATAAATTGCAAGTAATAAAAGACAAGAATGAAAAATGCAAGAAAGTAATTACAAGAACCATAGAACCCAAAACAAGCATGGGATCAATAGCCAACCCTTAAACTTGCAAGCTCAATCAAGAGGTTGAAAGATCAAGGGAAGGGTAGAGAACGCATGTGAATTGAAGCGCTAAGGCGAGAACGAAATGATACAACCCCTTGAGACCAATGACCAAAACTTAAACTTGCAAGCTCACTTAAGAGGTTGCAAGATCAAGTTAAGGTAGAGAGCTCAAGAGGGAAGCTAAACAAAAAGGATAATACAAAAAACCTTCATCTTTATTCACATCCACAAAAAAGCTTCTCACTTACAATTTCATGGAAGAGGAATGAAGAAGAAGAAGAAAAAGAACTAAATCCTACAAAAGAGGCTACAAGAATTAACAAAAGAATGACCCTTGGCTTTGGCAAGTTCTGCTGTATTTATAGGCAGGGAGTTGAAGATCTAGGGCAACCACCAGAGCACATGGGAAGTACCCAAAATACCCCCAAAAGACGACAAGGTGAGGACTCTACATGGCCGCAGATAAGACCCCCCTTTGGCCGCGTACCTGCGGCCGTATTGATGAGTTGGGTCATGGGGTTTTGGTACTTTTCCTGGTTTGTTGTCCCCTGTTGTCTGGTATACATATTTTCTGAAAATACTTTTACATTTCTTCCAGAATTTCTGTTGAGGAAAGGTGGACTTTTTGTGGATGCTTTTGTCATGATTGCCTCGAGCTCCGCGTAGATTTCTTGGAACTTGTTGTTTCCATTGAGCCTTGTGCATGAAGGTGACATTGATTTGACATTTTGTCTCCCTAAACTGGTATCTGGCAACATACGGATGAAGAGCGGAGACCGTGTTTTATCTGTGGTTGGCAGAAACCCGGATTTTGTCGTGTTTTCCATGAATTTCATCGTTTCAGAACCGAGAACCTGTATCCTGCAAATACGTAACAAACACGGATCAAAAGCACCTACCTATAAACAACCGAGCGTAAGAATGGGCGGTATAAAATGCAGTATTCTGTGATGAACAACGTACGGGCGCGTATTGTTTGGACGAGCAACCGGCTTCGAGTCGCTCGGTTGTTGTTGAGCATTAGCGACAACGATCGCTTTTCCCTTTCCTTTGTCATTTCGGGAGTCTGGCTTTGGGAGAGGGGGTTTATGGCCCATCTGGTCCATCTGCGCTAGTTTGTCAATCAAAGCCTGGAAGGAAGTCGGCTTGAAGAACATCATAAACTGTGAAATGGTTGCTTGTGGACTAAGGGTTCCAACAAACATTCCCACCGCAGGGGCTTCTTCTATGCACTGTTCACACTTCGACCATAGATTACGCCACCGTATAGCATACCGAACCCATGTCTCGCCGGGTTTTACCCTAGCATTAATCAGTGCCGTCATCGGGGTACGTTCACTGGCACTTGCAAAACGTTGGGTAAACAGCAGCACCATTTCCGCGAAGGTTTTAATAGAATCATTAGGGAGTTCAGAGTACCACTCGAACGCCGTATCTGATAGACTTCCAACGAACTGGCGGAGCAAGAGCTTGTCATCACCGCCGGTGTTACCGCAAAGCGCCCTGAACTGGGCAACATGCTGATGGGGATTGCCGGTCCCTTTGTAGACATGGAACTTGGGAATTGTGTAACCCGGCGGGTACTTGATTTGGTCATACCAGCCCGGATATGGCCGCCCCGTTTTTACGACATGGCCGGCTGCCTCGGCCGCATGATGAACCCTTATTTGCTGGGCTATGTATTCGTCCAGATCAGTTTTAGAGATTGTATCTTCTTTAGCCGTTGATAGAACGGGCTGAGGGTTTGATGTCTCTCCCCTATCATCTCCAAGGACGATCGAGGGTTCTTCAGTCGGGGGATCTTGTTGTATCATCATCCCTATCATGTCCTGGAAGAGGAGGCCCATACGCTGTATGTTGGCCGCTTGTTCAGCAGCCTCTTTGTCCTTCTTTTCCAATATTCGGCGAAGGAACTCGGCGTCAGTCTCTTCCTCTTGGCGCTCGTCTAAGGACGCTTCAGGGTTTTCTTTTGGCTCTGTAAGTGCGGCCATGGCATTCATCATCTCCTGGATCTTTTGTTGCTGCTCCTGAGCCTTGGTCACTGATCGGGTGAGCGGTCGGTGACCCGTAGAAGTGCGGCTTTCCTCCTTTCCAGAAGCCATATAAACCGTATGAACTGTTATGCCCCCTGACTTAGGGCGTTTAGGTTCACCGCTTTTAAACTTTGCCAGTGTCACGGGAGCTTTCTCTGGTCTTTTTCTTTTGTGGACCATTGAGGTTGAAGGAGCCGTTGCAGTGGGCATCCTAGCAATTGTTGCCCCCTGCCGTTTAATGGGGCGGTTTTTGTCCTTTTCCACCTTTGCCTTTTTCTGGCGATGAAAGTGGTCTGGGTCAATCACGGAGTCTTGAACCCTCCGCCAAACTTTATAAATTTTTGACGACAGCCGTTGAGGGGGCTGTTCCTGCTTTGTCTCCGGAGCTTTCTCCATAGGCGGAGGAGATCTTTTCAATGTAGCGGTTGGAGAGTTCTTTCTCACCTTCCTCAGCAATTCAAAGTTGTTCCCAGTTGGAACAGCAGCGTTGACCTCCACCATCGGAGCAGGTGGAGTCAGCCCTGAGGGGGAACTGCCCCCTGCTTTCCTCACTCGTCGCCAATGGCGACGTCGCGCACGACGAGCCATTGGGACTGGCTCAGAAATCAAGATGGTTTCTTGTTGCCCCCTGTTTGAGCATGGGGTAACTGCCGATGTCAGCCTATCGAAGACTGATGCCTTTTGACCAGCTGGGGGAGGAGTGGGAACCGTCAATCTTGTGAAGACCGACTCTCTGATGGGAGAAGCCGCTTTAACGACTTCCAAAGCAGCGGTCGTTGCCCTCTTTGGGACGACCACTTTATAGTTCTGACCTAGCCTGGTGAAAACGGAGGCTGTCGGTTTAGTAGCGGGCGACCCGTTGACAGGGGCGGTCGAAACAGTGAGCCGGTTGAAGACCGACTTTTTACCCACTTCCGGTGCAGGTATTAGTGCAGAAAAGCTTGCAGGTGGGATCATAGTCCCGAAGAACAAGCCGGTGGTGGCTTGGGTCACCTGGTCTACTGGCAGAGTAAGGAAGGAAGCCGCTTGGGGCCCATACGTCACACCTCCTGGTGAAGTGGAGCGTCTGTTGCAGTGGCATTTCGAGCAGTTGGTGCAGTTGGTGGCCATTGGATCTTGAATTCTGCGCCAGGTAAAAGTCCAAATCTTAGTACCTTGAAATCCGAAGACAACCATTTAACAAACCGCGATTGGATCGCGAAGACGACACACGAAGTGTGGAGTGGAAAGAGGAAGAGGTCCCACCGGGCGTGCCAGAATCTGTTCCCCTCCGAACGGCGGCCTAGACTTCGCGTCTGTGCCTGAGGTTCGGGACAGATGCTATTTGGTTTTATCCGTCTATCTCTCCGAAGATGCCAAGTTGATTTATGGCACCGTGTATCAGAGGTTTAGACGGATGCGGCCGATGTAGCAGACTTCGTCAGATTCCCCCTCAGGGTGAGGGGTTTTTGATTGTGGGGACGCTCTTCCCTGCAGGCGCAAGCCCCTGCAGTTAATTACGCTACCGTATCGCGGTAACAACTTTCTCCTTCTCCAGAATTTCACTTCGTGTCATGTGTGTTTGTTTTGTTTGTGGTTGCCCGTGGATTGTATACGGAGACTGAGTGATGCCGTCGCCCGTAGGACATGAATTAGTCCAAATCCGTATTTGCTTAGATTTGGGTTTGGTGTTTTTAGTTTAAGGATGCATTAGTCGCGTTCCGTCTAAGATCGACTTAAACGTTCGTTAAGGATACGTTAGTCCTGTTTTAGACTAAGATCAGCTTAACGTAGTGATTAATTTAATGTATGGCCATCGGGACTCGTCACCTCTCTGACGTCGTCGAAGGATTACAACGACATGTATCAGAGGAGCTCGGAGATGTACCCTCGAACTAGAGTTGATTGGGAGTTTTATAATCCATTTGAATGTTTAAGGATACGTTAGCCGTGTTTGGGGCTAAGATCAACTTAAACGGGACCGTTTAGATCCGGCAAAAGAGCGTTTGGAGGCTCTATTGTTTCAGTTTAGGGACGTAGTGGTCCGTTTTCCAGTTTAGGGACGTGGTGGTCCGTCGCTAGTTTAGGGACGTGGTGGTCCAATATTAGTTTAGGGACGTTTCGGTCCGATATTAGTTTAAGGACGTCTCGGTCCGATGTTAGTTTATGGACGTTTCGGTCTGATATTAGTTTAGGGACGTCTCGGTCTGATATTAGTTTAAGGACGTCTCGGTCTGATATTAGTTTAAGGACGTCTCGTTCCGATATTAGTTCATGGACGTTTCGGTCCAATGTTAGTTTAGGGACGTTTCGGTCCAATGTTAGTTTAGGGACGTTTCGGTCCAATGTTAGTGTATGGTCGTTGGGACCCGTCACCTCTTTGACGTCGTTGAGGAATTACAACGATGGATGTCAAAGGAGTTCGGAGATGTACCCTCGAACCGGATGTAGATTGATTTAGGAAAGCCATTTTGCTCAGTCAATTTAATTTAAGGACTTATGGCCACGATTGGGCTAAGTCCAGTTGAAAATGTCCAACATTGCTTTTGCATTTTATTTTTACTTTTATTTGGGCTTTGCCCAGAAAGGATGCAGAGCATCAATTTGTTCTGGGCTCTGTTCTTTATAAATGATGCAGAGCATCAATTTTATTTGGGCCCAGCCCTTTTATTGCTTTGCAATTTATTTTGGCCTGCTAGGTCTTTTTGATTTGGGCCTAGCCCTTCAAGTAATGCATTGCATTTGTGCAAAGCACCAAGAATCTTTTAGATTCAAGAAAAGAAGTGCAGAGCACTTTTTATCCCCTGATTTGGATCAAAGAAAAACAAGTTTTTCCTTGTTTCAGAGAACCAAAGGTTCATAGCAAGTGCAAGGCACTATTTTTTATTATTTTTATTTATTTTGTTGAAGATCATTGATCTTTTTCTTAGATCAATGATCTATTCCTAAGAGAATTCTCTCTTCTTTTAAAGATTTTTACCTTCTTTTTTGTGTTCTCAAGAAGTTCTCAAGAGTTCTCTTCTTTCTTCTTTTTTTTTTTAAAAACCAGATGTCTATATCTTTGAAATGGGGTCTGGGGTCCTTTTTATAGTGCTCAAAAATCAGTTAAATTTGTTAAAAAGATCTTTTCTGAGTGATTTGGGGAATTTTCCCCACCGTTGGATCTTTGATCCAAAGGCCCCTGTTTTATAGAAGAAATCTTCTTGTTTTAACAAGAACAGAAAAAATTTCCTTAAATCTTCATTCTGTTGTTGCGCAACTCACCAGCACGTGACACGTATCGCGCAGTAAGGCGCTTGCGCAGCTGTGCTTGCGCAGCTGTGCAGACACGTGTCGAGCAGTGAAGCGCTTGCGCAACTGAGCTTGCGTAACTGCGCAGAAACGTGTCGCTCAGTGAAGTGCTTGCGCAACTGAGCTTGCGCAACTGCGCAGACTCGTGTCGCTCAAAGGTGCACTTGCGCACCAGTGTTTGCGCAACTGCGCAGACACGTGTCGCGCAGAGGTGCGTTTGCGCAGTTTTGCTTGCGCAACTGCGCAGACACGTGTCTCGCTGCAGTGCACTTGCGCAACAGCGTTTGCGCAACTGCGCAGACACGTGTCGCGCAGCGGTGCGCTTGCGCAGTTGTGCTTGCGCAACTGCGCAGACACGTGGCGCGCTGTGGTGCACTTGCGCAACAGCGTTTGCGCAACTGCGCAGACACGTGTCGCGCTGCAGTGCGCTTGCGCAGTTGTGTTTGCGCAACTGCGCAGACACGTGTCACGCAGCGCAGCGCTTGCGCAACTGAGCGTTGCTTTTGCTTTTTAAAGAGCCTTGCTCTGATTGGACGCACTGCCTTGGGCGTTGTGCTGCCGAGTCAACTTCTGACACGTGGCAAATTGCGCGCAGCGCACGGGATCTGAAGCGTTGCTTCAAAATTTTGAATTTTTGAAATTCAAACAGAGCCTTGCTCTGATTGGGGGAACAAATCCATTTATGGATTAAAGCAAGCATCGCGAAGTTGGAACATCTACTTTGACATCGTTATCAAAGAGTTTGATTTCGTCAAAAATGTAGATGAACCTTGTATCTACAAGAAGGTGGCAGAGAGTAAGGTTGTCTTCCTCATATTGTACATGGACGACATACTCTTGATAGGAAATGCCATTCCTATGCTACAATCGGTCAAGCTCTTCTTGTCACAAAGATTCTCAATGAAAGATCTAGGTGATGCCTCCTGCATATTGGGAATTATGATCTATAGAGATAGATCTAAAAGGATATTGGGATTGTCCCAATCCAGGTACATTGACACCATACTAAAGAGGTTTAGTATGGAAGAGTCCAAACGTGGGTTTTTACCCACGATCTCAGGGCTCACTCTCTCCAAAGAGATGTCTCCCAAGACTGATTTGGAGAGAGCTCGCATGCAAGGGATACCCTATGCTTCGGCTGTAGGCTCTCTATCATGTACGCGATGCTATGTACCAGACCCGATGTAGCATACTCACTAAGTGTAGTGAGTAGGTATCAAGCTGATCCTGGAGAGAGTCACTGGACAGCTGTGAAGAGCATTCTCAAGTACTTACGAAGGACTAAAGAGATGCTCTTGGTGTATGGTAACGGAGAACTCCAAGTGGAGTCCTTTACCGATTCGAGCTTCCAAAGTGATAAGGACGACTCTAAGTCACACTCGGGATTTGTCTTTACCCTTTACGGAGGGGCGGTTAGCTGGAAGAGTTCCAAGCAGGAAACCGTGGCAGACTCGACGATGGAGGCTGAATACATCGCTGCCAACGATGCTGCCAAAGAGGCTGTCTTGATCAAGAAGTTCATTACTGAACTTGGAGTGGTTCTATCCATTGAGCATCCAATACCTTTGTATTGTGATAACAATGGAGCGGTGGCTTTGGCCAAAGAACCCAGGTCCCATCAGCGATCCAGGCATATTCTGAGGCGGTATCACCAGATCCGGGAGATAGTTGATCGCCGGGAGATCGAGGTCAGGAGGGTTGACACGAAGAACAACACAGCGGATCCACTCACGAAGGCTATTCCCCAGATACAGTTTGAGAGACTCTTCGGGATGCTTGGTATGCGATACTACAGCAGCTGGCCCTAGTGCAAGTGGGGGATTGTTAGTTGTATGTATGCCCTAGAGGCCAGTATTGTACAGATGATGTATATTATATTGGATGCTTGGACATATATAGAGAGGACTTTCTTGCTCGACATGATAGTATGCTATCTGGTTGCTCTTTATCTTAACATGTATACTTGTCTCTTTATACTGTCTTATAGTTACATGTTGGTAAAGCCCTTAGGATGTGTACTTGACTACCTGGACTATGACGCGGATCATACTAGTAGGGACATGGTAGTCCATATGTACATCCTTCAAGGTCCCTAGTCGTGGGTGTATCGAGACGGGGCATCGATATACCAGTGTAGACTAGCGTATATGCTTCTCGACCCATGAGATGGGCGATGGATGATCCTATATCCATCGGTGTTTGAAATCAGAGATGGTATACGGGTGCTCAGTGGAGACTGGGTACACTGGACGGACTCGCCGAGAACTCCCAGATGGTATTATACCTTACGTCAGATGGCAGTTCTCTGGTGACACTTGTGCAGGTTAGTCTGTAGACTCGAGATCGTCATAGAGTTGTTAGTGTTTATGCCCTAGAAGGCCATTACTGTATCATACTAGCTTGTATATTACTTAATGGAAGCTTGGGATATTCACATGTATATAACAGTCTTGCTAAACATGGTAGTATGCTACTTGGTTTTTCTATCTTAATATGTGAGTATACGTATTGATAGAGCTCTTAGGATCTTGCTTGTCTACCAGCGTTGTGATGGCAGTCACACTTGTGGGGGCTGGGTAGTCTACAAGCACATCCTTATTCAGGTCCCTGGTCGTTGGATTATCGAGACAGAGCATCGATACTCCGGAGTAGACTGGTGTGTACGCTTCTCATCCCAGTTGGGGAGATGGTCTGTCCCACAGCCGTCAGTACGTCGTACTGGAGATAGTATACAGGTGCTCGTTAGGTTACGGGTACACCGGACAGGACTCACAGGGAACTGTTGGTTGGTTTGATACCAGTCGTCAGTAAACAGTTCCCAGGTGACATGAGTACAGCGTAGTCCGCAGACTTGACACTGCTACTTCGCCTCGAGTGTGTCCCACTGTTCTTAGATTGCTACCCTACCACGGCTCAAAGGAGTCGTGCAAACAGGTAGCAGTTGGGTGCAGTCCCGAGCACTTGGAGGCAGTGGCGGTTAGACAGGATTCGTCCCTCCCGGTATTGGGAGTAGATATCGTGCTGTGTCAGAGAGCCATTACGCAAAGTCCCTGGCCAGGGCAAGCGAGATTTGCTGGTAGGTTCCAGCAGTTTCTCAGGGTGTAATGGGCTTTACTCCGACACGACTTATACCGCTATTAGGGGACTGACGCTTGCCGCCCCCCTAGGCCCGATATGCGATAGTCATGGACGAACGGACCGGACTGTATGGAGATTGTCACATTAGACTCAGTAGGAGTTCGGATGGGTTTACTCATCGGCCTTCTTATCGACAACTACCTGGGGACCGTTACGTACAGCTAGTGCCGCTTGCGGTCTGTGGTTAAACCCACTGCCAGCGTAGTAGTCGAGTCTCTAGAGTCCCACACAGAGAGTTTCCTACTCCAGGCGAAACGATATAGAGGTTGCATGGTTTTGCGACAAAGGGTTCGGACGCATACGTGCGTTTACGCGCGTACGACTTTCGGACAGATTTTACCAGTCGGCTTTGGTTTAAGCCAGTTACTGGTATCCGGTTATTGGATTTAGACAGTCTAAAGTTTTTCCGTATTTTTACGGATCGGAGGGGCGTTCTCGTAATTACTCGAGAAGCTTCTAGAAGATGTGACTAAGGAGGTTTGTTTTGGAAAGAGAGTGAGTCATAGTGGTGATTCATTCACTTCATTAATGCACATTTATTGCTTAATGACTCATGTTAATGAATCATCACAAGATATTTTGTGAAGCATGCTTATTCATTTCCTTTATTCATTTATTGAAAATAAGAATGCTTCATAATAATATGATACACTCTCTCTCTTCTCTCATTATCATATCACACATTCTCTCTCCTCAAGCTCTCATCTTCTAACCCTAATCCTTAATCCTCATGTGTTGAGATCAAAGGATTAGTTAGACTAAACAATCCATAACCTTCACTCTATATCATCCTCTCATCTTTGATTAGCAATCAAAGTTGATTAGTTACCTCAAGTTAGAGGTTTAGCTTGGAGTTTCGCTCTCGGGTGGATCGTCTACTACCTAGAGAAGGCCGAGGAGAACCAAGGAGGACGTAAAGAAGAAGGACCGGTTCATTAGGTATAATCCCTAATCTCTTATGTAAAGAAACTCATAAGAATACGGTTTTTTAGAGTTTAGCTTCGATTCAAGCGGTTAGTCGATGTTCGTTGTTTAAACTTGATAGTTTTTGTAAATTCCGCCTCCCTATAAGTACTGGGGTGTACTACATCGACTTACAGTGGTATCAAAGCCTCGCTAAACACTAAATAACTTAATCGCAAATTTGTACGAATTTCGAACGAAAAAACGAACCCGGAAAACCCTAGTTCTGTTAAGTTTCTGTCGAAGTGAAAATGAAGTCCTAAAATTTTTTTGGTGTGTTCAGAGAGCTTGACAAGAGTACAGGAGAACACCCAAGAAATTTGAACCCATGATTCGACTAAAGCGCCGCGGAAGCGCCGCGGATCCCACCGATTCGCCGCGCTTCCGCGGCCGAGTTGCCGAGTCATGGGCTCAATTTTTTTTGGTGGGTCCCCTGTGATATTTGGGGTTTTCTGGAATATTTAATTATTGCTCAGGTTACTGTTTAACAGAGCAGATTTTGGAGCAATTTTGAAGTTGTTTATTCGATCGAAAAATACAGTATTTGCGTATTGGATTATATCTGTGATTGTTTGATGTGTTCGTAAACCTCCCCCAACTGCTAGTATGTCGGTTGGCAGGGGGTTGCACATTTCTGAAATGGTTATATCTGTTTGTGCATATAAACTGTATTGGACTGTTGTGGTGTATAGCCGGGGTTAACAATGGTTTATTGATTTATTCATTTGTTGTAAATGTAATTTGTTGTAATATTATTTTCGCGGGGCACTTCCAGGTTGCGGTTGTAGCCACCGTTGTATTATTTCATTTTACTGTTTTTGCTCCTAGGACTGACCCAAGGTGGGGTACACAGACTACCGGGTGGGTAGTTTGCCGTACCCGTAGGGGTCGAGGGTGGGGTAAACGGCTATTCATCACAACTGTGTAATCTGTCTTTTCTTGCAGGCTCAAAAGAAATACAGATTGCTTGCAAATCCAATATTGTTTATCTGTGTTCTGGAATGAATATCATTGCGTCAGACGATTGTAAAATATCTATATTTATTATAGCTATTTAGACGTCACTTATGTTTTACACCCGCGCTAGCCCAGCCCCCGCTCTGTCGTTAGTTAAGTAACCTAACGGGTGATGACGGGACCCCGTGGCGAATGCGGATGGCATAAGAGGACGTTATATTTTCGTTGTTTTCTGCAATGATAGGTTAATGATGGGACGCATTATCTATAATGCAAAGTAAAACAAACCAAAGTTTAAATCGTTGGAACAATTTAAAAGAAACCACTCGGTTATTTTTAAAACAGATATTTTTAAATGCGGAGCTTTAACCACTCCTTTTAAAAGCTATCAGGTTCCTTCGGTTATATCAAGTTCACTACGTTCACGGTTTCGCCAAAAACCAGTCGTAGCCCTCCGTCATTTCTTATGGATAGTCAGTAGTATTCAAGCTATGTTTGTTGGCTTTCGTCAAGACATAGTGTTTGGTAGCTGCTGGGGTATTCATTTGTTACATAGATAGATGTGTTGGTTTGGGACAGTCGCATTACCTTGTTGGCTTTCGTCAAGGGTATATACGGGTGGGTTCAAATTAACAAGATAATGATGGGCAGAACTTGACATGTGACTTATGATTTGTTGGCTTTCGTCAAGGTCATAAGAGCATGGGGCAAAAACTTATATCGGGAATTTCTAAAGAAACTGAAATTTGCAAAGAGATGCATACCATTTTGAGTTTGATGAATGTTGGTAGTATTCCTTCAACATTATCATACGATGATATTTGGATCCCGATCCTACTGTGAGTATATGCTACTTATCAGGATATTCGTCGCTTAACGATCAATGCTATAAACCTAGTAGGTGTCCAGAAAAGTGTCAGCGGGGTTACGCCCCCAGAGAAAAGAGGTTATTTAATTAAGGAACTTCGCGAAAGCGTTGGAAAACCTCCCTCGAAGTATCGACACCGGCCTGGCTGAACGGTTAAGCAAGTATTGTACGGTGGGAATAGTCTTGGCTAATTCTTCTTTTATGGTTTGAGGAAGGATTCGAGAAACAGTGGGAGCCATCCAGTTTAGATAAACTAAAAACCACTCTAAACTTGCAAGAGCATCATGCTAAAGAGTTTTCTTCTCTCTCTCCTAATTGCAGCGACCCTGAAAATGACTGGACTTAAGTTACTTTTAGAGAAAAATATACTGACAGGGCCAAACTATAAAGATTGGCTGCGGAATGTCAAGATGGCTTTGACCTATGACAAACTGGGGTACGTCCTCACCGCTACGGCACCTGCTGTCCCTGGTCCCAAATCCAGCAATGCGGATAAGGAAATCCGCAAAACCTGGGATTTAGATTGCGCGAGAGCCAAGTGCATCGTGCTTGCCTCGATGAATAATGAACATCAGAGGAGGCACGAGGATATGTCCTTAGATGGCATATTTCTCCATACAAAGGAACTTTATGGAGAGCAATCTCGTATAGCAAGATACGAGACCTCAAAGAAATTGTTTCGAGCGAGGTTGGCTGTCGGGTCATCGGTAGGTGAACATGTCCTACAGATGATTGGCTATATAGAAGAGCTCGCAGACCTTGGGACGACTTTGGATAATGAGCTCTATACAGACCTTGTTCTCCAGTCCCTTCCTCCCACCTACGCCCAGTTTATCCTCAACTTCAATCTTCAAGGAAAAGAAGTTGAACTTGCGGAACTCCTGAACATGTTAAGGAGTGCGGAGGGCACCTTGCAGAAGGCAAGGGAAACACCCGCTATGTTTGTTGGCGGAGCATCTTCTTCCGGGTCCAAGGCAAGGGCCAAAGGAAGGAAGAAGAAGGCCGCACCCAGACCTAGAGGAGGTGTTAGTAAGGTGGGAAAGAAGGGAAAGAAAAAGATTGCAGCACCGGTAGTTGGCCTGGATGAGTGCTTCCATTGTCACAGGAAAGGGCACTGGAAGAAGGATTGCAAGGCGTGGAACGCCAAGAACCAGGAACCGAAGCAAGCTGTGGCTTCGACTTCAGGTGTGTTTGTAATTGAGAATTGTCTGTCGATCAACTCTACTTCCTGGGTATTGGATACCGGGTCAGGATCTCATATTTGCAATTCATTGCAGGCACTGAGAAACCGTAGAGTGCTGAAGGAAGGTGATATGATCCTCAGGGTTGCTAACGGAGCTAGCGTGGGAGCTGCGTCCGTCGGGGATTATCACCTAGGATTGACGAGTGGACACATTTTGGTTTTACATAACTGTTATTTTGTACCCAGCTTAACGTGTAATATCATATCAGTTTCCTTGTTATCAAATAAAGGTTATGATTTCACGTTTGTAAGAGATGTTGTCAACATCCACCTTAATCATGGTTTGATTGGGTCCGGTACTTTAAATAACGGCATATATGTGTTAAACCAACTCCAAATTTTCAATGTCCAGAACACACTAAAAAGAAAGTCTCCAGATTTAAATAAAGCTTTCTTATGGCATTGTAGACTGGGTCACATCAATGAGAGAAGGTTGACTAAGTTGCATAGAGAAGGATATTTGGACACGTTCGAATATCAAGCCTATGACACTTGTCAATCTTGTCTCAAAGGAAAGATGACAAAGACTCCATTTACTGGACAAGGAGTAAGAGCGAGCGAGCTCTTAGGACTCATACACAGTGATGTATGTGGTCCAATGTCTACACATGCAAGAGGTGGTTATTCCTACTTCATTACTTTTACAGATGATTTCTCTAGGTATGGACATGTTTTCTTAATGAAGCATAAATCCGAGGCCTTTGAGAAATTCATGGAATACAAGAGTGAAGTAGAAAACCAAACCGGCAAAAGTATTAAGACACTTAGATCTGATCGAGGTGGTGAATACTTGAGTGCCGAGTTCCTAGGTTACCTAAAAGAGAAAGGAATTCTCTCTCAGCTTACTCCTCCATACACTCCACAGCATAACGGTGTATCGGAGAGACGGAATCGAACCCTATTGGATATGGTACGATCCATGATGAGTAATGCTGAGTTACCGCGATCTTTCTGGGGTTATGCGCTAGAATCGGCGGCATATCTTTTGAACAAAGTTCCAACCAAGACTGTGCCTACCACACCATATCAGATATGGAGTGGGAAGAAACCCTGTCTTCAGTACCTGAAAACATGGGGATGTCCAGCTTTTGTTAAAAAGCAGCATGTGGACAAGCTCGAGGCACGCTCAGTAGAGTGTAAGTTTGTGGGATATCCAAAGAACTCTATGGGATATTATTTCTATTACGCAGAGGAACAAAAGGTTTTTGTTTCTCGTCATGCCCGCTTCTTAGAAACTGAATTTTTGGAAAATCAGAAGAGTGGGAGCGAAATAGAACTGGAAGAAATTCCAGAACCACAAACTGCTACTGAAAGTTTGGTAGAACCAGAGGTTCAAGAAGAACAGAACATTCCCGCACCCCTCCGCAGGAGTAGTAGGCCGTCTCGTCCGCCTGAGAGATACTACGGTTTTCTCATAGATGGGGATAGAGAGGATTGCATCATAGATGATGATGAACCTACTGACTTCAGGCAGGCCATCCAGAGCGGCGACTCGGTACGATGGCTAGATGCAATGCGGACCGAAATGGAGTCCATGTACACCAACAAAGTATGGACTTTGGACTTTGCTCCAGATGGGGTAAAACCCATAGGATGCAAATGGATCTTCAAGAAAAAGATTGGTGTAGATGGACAGGTGGAAACCTATAAGGCTAGACTTGTTGCAAAGGGTTTTCGTCAAAGACCTGGTTTGGACTATGACGAAACCTTTTCTCCAGTGGCTATGCTCAAATCCATTCGGGTCCTTCTTGCTATTGCTGCCTTCCATGATTATGAAATCTGGCAGATGGACGTAAAGACGGCTTTTCTGAATGGAAATTTAGAAGAGAGCGTCTATATGGATCAGCCAGAGGGTTTCAATCAGAGTGGGAGCAGCGGGAAAGTATGCAAGCTGCTTAAGTCCATTTATGGACTAAAGCAGGCATCGCGGAGTTGGAACATCTGTTTTGATGAGACAGTCAAAGAATATGACTTTATCAAAAATCCAGATGAACCGTGCATATATAGTAAAGTTGTGGCCAGAAGTGTCGTATTCCTCGTCTTGTACGTGGATGACATTCTATTGATAGGAAATGACATTCCTATGCTACAATCTGTCAAAGGATTCTTGTCACACAGGTTCTCCATGAAAGACCTGGGTGATGCCTCTTACATTCTGGGGATCCGGATCTATCGTGATAGATCCAAGAGGATGTTGGGACTTTCGCAGTCCAGGTATATCAACACTGTACTGAAAAGATTCAGTATGGAAGATTCTAAGCGCGGTAATCTACCGGCTTGTCACGGAATCACCCTCTCCAAAGAGATGTCTCCCAAGACTGATTTGGAAAGGGAACGCATGTCTATTATACCCTACGCTTCTGCGGTAGGCTCTATAATGTATGCGATGTTGTGTACCAGACCAGATGTAGCTTATGCACTGAGCGTGGTAAGCCGGTATCAGTCAGACCCAGGGGAGAAACACTGGATAGCAGTAAAGAACATTCTCAAGTACCTGAGGAGGACTAAGGAGATGTTCTTGGTTTACGGCGGAAAAGACCTCAGGTTGGAGGCCTTTGCTGATTCCGGCTTCCAGAGTGATAAGGACGATTCCAAGTCCATGTCGGGTTATGTCTTTACCCTCAATGGAGGGGCGGTGTGCTGGAAGAGCTCCAAGCAGGACACCGTTGCTGACTCGACGATGGAAGCGGAGTATATAGCTGCTTGCGATGCCGCAAAAGAAGCAGTCTGGATGAAGAAGTTCCTAACAGAACTTCAGGTGGTTCCTACCATAGTTGATCCAATACCTCTGTATTGCGACAACAACGGAGCTATAGCTTTAGCGAAGGAACCAAGGTCCCATCAGAAGTCCAGACACATCTTAAGGCGGTATCACCTGATCAGGGAGATCATTGATCGTCAGGAGATCGAGGTTCGGAGAGTTGCTTCAGAAGAGAACATTGCTGATCCATTCACGAAGGCCCTTCCTCAGATTCAGTTCGAGAGGCTACTCGAGATCATTGGTCTGCGATATGCCAGTACATGGCCCTAGTGCAAGTGGGAGATTGTTAGTGTTTATGCCCTAGAAGGCCATTACTGTATCATACTAGCTTGTATATTACTTAATGGAAGCTTGGGATATTCACATGTATATAACAGTCTTGCTAAACATGGTAGTATGCTACTTGGTTTTTCTATCTTAATATGTGAGTATACGTATTGATAGAGCTCTTAGGATCTTGCTTGTCTACCAGCGTTGTGATGGCAGTCACACTTGTGGGGGCTGGGTAGTCTACAAGCACATCCTTATTCAGGTCCCTGGTCGTTGGATTATCGAGACAGAGCATCGATACTCCGGAGTAGACTGGTGTGTACGCTTCTCATCCCAGTTGGGGAGATGGTCTGTCCCACAGCCGTCAGTACGTCGTACTGGAGATAGTATACAGGTGCTCGTTAGGTTACGGGTACACCGGACAGGACTCACAGGGAACTGTTGGTTGGTTTGATACCAGTCGTCAGTAAACAGTTCCCAGGTGACATGAGTACAGCGTAGTCCGCAGACTTGACACTGCTACTTCGCCTCGAGTGTGTCCCACTGTTCTTAGATTGCTACCCTACCACGGCTCAAAGGAGTCGTGCAAACAGGTAGCAGTTGGGTGCAGTCCCGAGCACTTGGAGGCAGTGGCGGTTAGACAGGATTCGTCCCTCCCGGTATTGGGAGTAGATATCGTGCTGTGTCAGAGAGCCATTACGCAAAGTCCCTGGCCAGGGCAAGCGAGATTTGCTGGTAGGTTCCAGCAGTTTCTCAGGGTGTAATGGGCTTTACTCCGACACGACTTATACCGCTATTAGGGGACTGACGCTTGCCGCCCCCCTAGGCCCGATATGCGATAGTCATGGACGAACGGACCGGACTGTATGGAGATTGTCACATTAGACTCAGTAGGAGTTCGGATGGGTTTACTCATCGGCCTTCTTATCGACAACTACCTGGGGACCGTTACGTACAGCTAGTGCCGCTTGCGGTCTGTGGTTAAACCCACTGCCAGCGTAGTAGTCGAGTCTCTAGAGTCCCACACAGAGAGTTTCCTACTCCAGGCGAAACGATATAGAGGTTGCATGGTTTTGCGACAAAGGGTTCGGACGCATACGTGCGTTTACGCGCGTACGACTTTCGGACAGATTTTACCAGTCGGCTTTGGTTTAAGCCAGTTACTGGTATCCGGTTATTGGATTTATACAGTCTAAAGTTTTTCCGTATTTTTACGGATCGGAGGGGCGTTCTCGTAATTACTCGAGAAGCTTCTAGAAGATGTGACTAAGGAGGTTTGTTTTGGAAAGAGAGTGAGTCATAGTGGTGATTCATTCACTTCATTAATGCACATTTATTGCTTAATGACTCATGTTAATGAATCATCACAAGATATTTTGTGAAGCATGCTTATTCATTTCCTTTATTCATTTATTGAAAATAAGAATGCTTCATAATAATATGATACACTCTCTCTCTTCTCTCATTATCATATCACACATTCTCTCTCCTCAAGCTCTCATCTTCTAACCCTAATCCTTAATCCTCATGTGTTGAGATCAAAGGATTAGTTAGACTAAACAATCCATAACCTTCACTCTATATCATCCTCTCATCTTTGATTAGCAATCAAAGTTGATTAGTTACCTCAAGTTAGAGGTTTAGCTTGGAGTTTCGCTCTCGGGTGGATCGTCTACTACCTAGAGAAGGCCGAGGAGAACCAAGGAGGACGTAAAGAAGAAGGACCGGTTCATTAGGTATAATCCCTAATCTCTTATGTAAAGAAACTCATAAGAATACGGTTTTTTAGAGTTTAGCTTCGATTCAAGCGGTTAGTCGATGTTCGTTGTTTAAACTTGATAGTTTTTGTAAATTCCGCCTCCCCATAAGTACTGGGGTGTACTACATCGACTTACAAGAGTATTGTGTGATTCCCACTGTGCTTTGATTTCCACCTTACCACGTCCATGAGGGCGTGCAAAATGGTGGTTTTTGGGTACAGTCCCGAGTCACATGGAGGCAATGAGCGATAGGAGGGGTTTCGTCTCTCCCGGTATTGGGGGTTGATGTTGCGCTGTGCTCGATTGGCCATAACAGGGAAGTCCCTGGCCAGGCCTGATTTAGAGATTTACTGGTAAGTGTTACCAGTAGTTTCACGACCCGTTATGAGCTTCACATCGGCACGACTTATCGGTTATTGGGGTCTGACGATTACCACCCCTAGACTTGATATGCGACATATCAGACGAGGATACCGGACTGTACGGGAAGTGTTACTTGCAGGCTTTTACAGGAGTTGGAGCGGGCTTGCTTGCTGATCTTCTGTTCGCTCAATACCCGGGTGGCCGTTACGTCCAGCTAGTACCGCTGACGGCTTGTGAGTGCTTGATGTGATCATCACCTACTGCCGGCGTATTGATGAGTCTTTAGAGTCCTACACAGAGGTTTTACTAGCTCAGGCAAAACGAAATAGGAGCACGTATATGATATGTGCGGGACCGAGAATAATGCGTGTATGAGATACCGTATTCTATTCTCGCGACTTTATGTATCAGTCGGTTATATATGATATAGCCGGGTTATCGAATCAAGTGTTGATTCGATAAGTCAATACATTGGATGTTAGTCGGTTATATGTGATATGACCGGATTATTAAGTCAAGTGTTGATTTAATAATTTATTGTATAATTGTATATTTGATATACTAGTTTACATTAACTAACACTTGTTCACTTTAGGTTTTTTCTCACATGTACACAACTTTAATATATATGTGATATATATTAAAATTGTGTTTTCTTTTTGTATCATGGTTGATGATACACATGACTTGGGTGTATGAGACTTACACCATGCTATTTATTTTGTTGGGTTTTTATATTTTAAGTAATTGCAAAATTAGTGGAGGATTAGCACAATGCATGAAGCTTGTGGAAGCTTGTGGATGCATTGACTAAGTCCACTAAGTTTGTTTTTACCTTGGATATTTCTTAACCCAACCATAAGCATTAGCCATGGTTATGTCTCTACAAGAGTTAGTATATGATACTTACTCACCATGGTTAGCTTTCTCACTTAATCATTATTCTCATCTCTTTTCTTTTGTTCATCTTCTTCTTCATTTGTTAAAAAGAAAAAGCTTGCTAGGGTTTGATCCAAAGTGAGAAAGATTGTGAGAAATAAAATTCTAAAGAGAACCCACTTCCTATTTCTCCATCCTCTACTAGACTAGCACTTTAGTTTAGGGTGTTTACTTCACTAATTCTCAAGTTAGTGAAGTAGAAGCTTGAGTTGGCATCCCCTCGACGTAGATCATCTTCGGCCTCGAAGACTTCAAGCAAGGACGTGTCTTTCGCCTCGTGAAGCCATGCAAGGGTCCGGGAGAACCACGATCGCAGCGAAGGGACTTCAACAAGGAGCTGTAGAAGTGAAGGACCGATCTACAAAGGTTGTATTTCGTATTCACTTAGTCGTAAACGTAGTTTACTAGCATATGAAACCCTAATTTTCTAGCAACGATCTTGTTTAGGGTTATTCGGCACGGATAAAATTTTAAACGGGCATGGTTGATGCATTGTAGAACCTTATTGGAGTGCCTAGTAACCCTACATTCCTTGGCCTAAGCCACAACTCCATTGTCACACAATGGTAGGAACGAAGTTCATCTCATGAACTTATATATCCAGATTACCTCTTTGGTAGCATCCTTGGTAACGATGTATCTTGCCTTTAATCGTCTAGTAAGTCACGATATCTAGCTTGGAACTCTTCCAACCTACCGTCCCTTCACTGAGGGTAAAGACAATGCCTGCGACTGACATTCAGTCATCCTTATCACCCTGGAACCTTTCCAGTGATTCTCCCCAGGATCGATTGATACCATCTCACTACATCTAGTGAGAATCCTAACATCCAATTAGATCTATCTCATAGATCCAAAACCCAGGATTTAGGAGGTATCACGTTGATCCTATATGGAGAATCCTTGTGATAAGCGGAGATTGACCGAGCGTAGCACAAGAAACTCCTTTCCTATCAAGAGTATGTCATCCACGTACTCTACGAGGATCACCACCATACTCTCTACTACCTTTTTGTATATACAAGGTTCATCTACCATTTTGATGAAGTCAAACTCTTTGACTACCACATCAAAACAGACGTTCCAACTCCGCGATGCCTGCTTTATCACATAAAACATCTTGAGCACGTTTCCGCTACTCCCACTATCTACAAAGCCCTCTGGCTATGTACTTATAGACGCTCTCTTCTAAAACATCATTTAGAAAAGCATTCATGACACCCAACCACCAGATATCGTAGTCATGGTATGTAGCCGTGGCAAGTAGGATCTGGATGGACTTAAGCATAGCTTTGAAAGTCTCAACTTTTCCATGTACACCAAGTAATCTTCTCAAGATATACTTGCTCCTGATGGGGATTTAACCCTTCAGATAAAGCAACCAAAGTCCATACTTTGTTGGTGTATAAGGATTCCATCTCAGATCGCTAAGCATCCATCCATTCTTACAGAGTCCCACTCCTGATGGCCAGCTCGAAACTAGTTGGGTCATCATCTCATGATGCAATCCTGGCTCCTACTGTCATAGAGAAACCGAAGTATTTCTCAGGTGGACGAGGAACCCTATTAGATCGGCGGAGAGGCTGAGGTTCGTTGGAAACTACTGAATCCTTTGGTTCTATCAAATCATCTGCTGTAGTTTGTATAGCTGGAACTCTTTCCAGTTCTACCTCATGACCACTACTTTTTCCATAAGAAATTCCCTTTTACAAAGGTGGCATGTTGAGAAACAAAACATCGTTTGTTCCTCGGTTTGGTAGAAGATATTCCCTTGCGAATGCTTGGGATATCCAACAAACTTCTACAGAACTGACTTTGCGTCGAGCTTGTCCGGATTTTGCTTTTTAGACATAGGCCGGACAACCCCAAATCTTAACAAACTTAAGATATGGGCTCTTCCCTTTCCATATCACATATGAAATGGTAGGCAACTGATTTGATTTGAACCCTATTCAATAGGTATGCAGCTTCTCAAGTGCATAACCCCCAAAAGGAAATAGGAAACTCAGTAGTACTCATCATAGAGCACACCATATCACATAGGGTGTGATTGCTCCACTCCGATATACCATCGTGCTATGGTGTATTCGGAGGAGTAATGCCGGGAGAGAATCTCATTCTCCTTTAGAATAGTCCAGGAATTCCGTGCTCAAGTATTCTCCTCCCTGATCTCATCTAAGGACATAATACTTATACCCATTGTTGGTTCTCTACTTCTAATTTATATTCTGTGAATATCTCAAAAGCTTCGGACTTGTGTTTCAACAGGAACATATATTTGAATCTTGAGAGATCATCAGAGAATGTAATGAAGTACAAAGAACCGGTCTTGGCATGTGTAGACAGGGGACCTTCATACATCAGCATGTATCAATCCCAAGAGTTCACTAACTCTTTCTCTGTTTCCAATAAACAGAGCTATGGTCATTTTATCTTTATGACATGACCGGCAAGTTTCACAAGATGTAAATTCAAACAAATTTAAATATGCATCTTAATGTAACTTCAGCTAGTCGGGTCGCATTGATATGACCTAGTCTACAATGCCTCAAGAAGGATTCGTTCATTTCTGAACTCTTCCTCTTGTGTGTGTTCCGTATACTAAGAACTATAGTTTGATTTAGAACGTCAATTCTTTTAGATAACGTGCCTGAACCGATCAACTCTTGATATAGGAAATGTTCAAAACATTATCCAACAATACGAAATTATATCCTTTCTTTACTAATAAAGAAACTGATATAATGTTGTATATTAGGTTCGGTATCTAATAACATTCGTTCAGAATCAATGTATTCTGGTAATACAGGGTGATAGTGACCAACAGACTTGGCTGCAACACATACATCGTTTTCTATCTCATGAAACTTGTCACCCGTTCTCAGTTCTCTATCTATCTGTAGCCCATGTAACAGATTACATATGCGGGATCCTGATCCGGTATCTCATACCCAGGACGTAAAGGATACTGAGAAACAGTTCTCTGTAATGAACATACCCGAAGAAGATGCATCAGTATGCACTATCTTCGTTTGGGCGGCACGGGAATTCTGGTAATCCCCAATTTCCTGCTCTGTCTTATAACAATTATAAGTTGGAGCGGGACCAACGTTCCCCAGCTCAGTATAACAAGCAGGTTCGGTCAATACATCCGTATTATTATCTTGATTAAGGCATGATATGATCGCTACCTGGAGAGAGAGAGAAGAAAACACTCAGCGTTTGCTCTTGCAAGATTAGATTGGTTATCTAATATATCTAATCAGGATGTCTCTCACTGTTTTAGTCAAATCTTTCTTCAAACCCTAAAAGGAAAGACTAGCCGGGATTAATTACACACTAAAAGTTCGCCAATCTTTCAGCCAGGCCAGTGTCGGTACTTTGAGGGAGGCCCCCCGTGCTTTCGCACGAACCTAATTAAAGTAAACCTCGTTTTCCCAGAGGCATAACTCCTTTAACACCTTTCTAGACACCTACTTGATCGGCTAATTGTAATGTGTAAAACTCTCCCAGGAGTAACTCTTACTCGCAGCGGGTAGCGGGATCCAACTATCTTATAGAAGGTATGCAATCTCATTGCAAATTTCAACACTTGAAATTCCCGATAATATTTTGCCCCTCGCGTCCTATGACCTTGAAGAATGCCAAACCACCCATAGCCCGCTAGTCAAGTTTAACCCGTACATTTCCTGATTGAATTAAACCCACCCGCACGACCCTTGACGAATGCCAAACAACGCCGTACGAATACCCTAATCCAATCTGCATCATTTGCATAAGAAGATAAATACTAGTTAGATACCGTACACTACGCCTTGATGAATGCCAAATTACCGCAGCACGAATACTAAGTAGTACTTATCTGAAATGACGGAGGGCTACGAAAGGTTTTTAAGAAAACCCTTTGCGTAATGAACTTGATATCGTTGTATAATCGAGTGATTTTTAAATGGAGTGTTTTTGAGGCTTTTCTAGTTTTGCTAAAGGGGTCACTCCCGGTGAAGGGATCGTCGGCCCTTTCCTCATCGAATAAGGTGCAGGATATTTCACAAATACCACTTTGCAAAGCAAGAACTATAGAAGCAATCAAAAGACAAACCGAGTTTGTAGCATCTGCTAGTTTCACTAAAGAGGTCACTCCCGGTGAAGGGATCTCGGCTCTTTCCTTATCGAATAAGGTGCTGGATGTTCTACAAGGAACACCGCTATGCAAAGCAAGAACTAGAGCTACCGGTTTTTAAACAAGTTTCTACAACATCTTAGGTTTCTTTTATTTCATTAATCTCATTAATGAAGTCCCATTTTAATTATGCTTCACAAGCATCTTTTTTGAAACGAAATCTGCAATATAACATATATCTCATATATATAATATAAACATTCGTCTCATGCAGTAATATGATCTCATCACAGAACATTGCAGCAGAAGAACATATATGAAATA
This sequence comes from Agapanthus africanus, assembly GCA_030015575.1. Lineage (NCBI taxonomy): Eukaryota > Viridiplantae > Streptophyta > Magnoliopsida > Asparagales > Amaryllidaceae > Agapanthus > Agapanthus africanus. The sequence continues at coordinate 304,022,562 of JASDDO010000022.1, read as the reverse complement.
TTGGATATACTAGGATGTCCGTGTTTTAGTACGAGCCTGTATAATACACGGATTCCACGGTCGCGATGAATAGCCAAACCCACATCCCTAGACCTCTACGAGAGTGGCAAGCAACACTGCCAATTCCAGGGTTAGGAGACCTGGTCTCGACTCCTCGAGATGGTCTCCCACTGGACCCTAGAACCCGGTTACTTGTACTCCCCGCCTTGGGTCTACCTAATGCGGAAAAGTAAATAATATACAACGGTGACATCATCCTCATCCCGGAAGTACCCCAATAAAAGAATATTACATACAAATGAATTTTACATGAATGAAAAAGAAAAACTCTCATCTCACATAAAACCCCCGGCTATTCAGAACGCGACGATCCAATATAACATATCACAGCAACACATAATATCTCATATCATCAACGTAAGCAAGTATGCGTATCCCGATTGTCGTTGATGTATAGCAACGAAGCCGGCGATACACCACATACTACGTTTACGGTCACAGAAAAGAAAGTGTAAAACTACAACAGCTGGAATCCGCAACCTCTTTAGACATCGCATGCCTAACCAAATGAATTCCTTAGACATCGCATGCCTAACAATTATATACACCGCATTTTAGTCTCATTATCGAAAACTCTTTTCAATATCAAGTCGGGCAATTCAACAAGATTCCCGACGTCCTGATCGAATGCTCGTCGCAAACTTTAGTAGACGGCCGCACCCCCGATGCCGTCGACGAAGTGCACTAAGGCGGAACACCGCTGCCGCGAGCACCCGAACGGATGCTTTTGGCAACGGGTTCTCCTAAAGTCACTTGGTCGGGGCTATGGGGCGTGGCTGTCTATTAAGTTTACGCGGCGAGTATCCGCGTACGCTACGTGATTGCGACGGACTTTTGATCACATCAAAATTCCGAGGCAACCGATCATCTGAGACTGAACTACTAGATTTATAACATTCAAATTAGTTATCTTATAACTACTTGTGGATTCCAAATATTGTATCACATTCCAGATAAATAGACAATGTTAAACTTTCCGATCGAATAATCAAACATCCAAGTTTTCCCAAATAGTTCTCAACACTTGAAATTAGTTTAAAAACATCCATCACATGCTACAGTACCAATGGTCCAGCCGTAGAAGGTTCAAGCCAACGCCTCACATGTGGCACGCCGTACTGCCACAAACCCTAAGGTTCAGAGGCAGTTCAAGACGGTCACATAATCGAGTTAATGTTTGTTGTCTTCTAGAGGGTCCACCGCGTTACTTGCACGACTTAGAACGTTCCTAAACTACGGAAAAATCCAACGCTTGGAAATTTTCCGGCAGGGGAAAAATTGAGTTATTGATATCTGGTCGAACTTTTTAACACGTTCTAAAAATTACCCGAACAAACTAAACAAAGTTAAATTATCCGATCGAATCAACGAGTCCCCAATACAACCCTAGAAAATGTAAGTCTACGCTAGCGCCCCGGCTGTCTACAGACGCCAAATGCGGAACAAAAAACTTTTAACTGGCGCTATCGTATACTTTAACCCGGATCATCCATTATTGCTAAACTAACAAACTGTAAAGAGTGTAGAATGGTTATACCGAACGATCCGAGTCCTTCGTTCTTCAACCATCATCCCACGCTCCGTTGCGGCTTCTTTGATTTCGTCGATCTCCGATCTTCTCGTCAAGGTGGCACCACGTCGATGATTCTTTAAACGGGCTCCCGCCTCTGACTTGAGGCAACTCGATCGTCAAGTTTGCTAAAAGAGACGACCAAGAATGATGTAGAGAATGAGTAGATGACTTTGTCTCACTTCGTCCAAATCCGTGGACGATCGGTTAATGAAGTTGCCGAGGGAATTGGGTGATGGAATGAAATGAACTGTAAAATTCCATGCACCCCAAATACTATCATATCTTTTCAAGTGAAACAACAAGTGAGTGAGAGCGTGAGGAGAGAGAGGGGGCCGGCCATATATAGATGGAGGGAGGTGAGTGTAGGAGAGAAGAGGGTAACCTTAAGAAGCTTCTCACTCAAAATATCAAGAACAAATATCCTTAGCTAAACAAAATACTTTAATGTTAAAGCATGAGTCATAAACCTAGTCATCATGCATTAATGAACCATTAAATGCATCCAATGAAAACTCAACACCAATTAATCCTAGTCACCTCATCTAGATGCTTCTAGAACACTGACTCACCTCAACTGAAGAAAAGATAAATCCGTCTTTAACTGAAAGTTAAAAGACGGCTGATAGAAAACTGGAAACTGGCAACTTCCAAAAGTGATCCTGAAACGACTTTCAGGATAACCCCGAAACTGTATAAATATACCCGCATTTGTATTACGACCGAATACAAATGCAACTGAGACAAAGATATTATACCTACTCAATATAATACTCGGATCCGGCTTAAACCAAAGCCGACCAGTATTAACTGCCCGAAAAATAACACGTGCGTAAACGCACGTGCATTTTCCGAACCCTGCCATAAAACCATACGTCCTCTACAACATTTCGCCCGAACTTGGGAAACTGTCTGTGGGGGACTCTAATGACTCGTCAGTATCCTGGCAGTGGGTTTAACCACAAACCGTCAGCGGCACTAGCAATGCGTAACGGCTGCCCATGGACTGACCTCAAGGGATGCCGATGAGCGAACTCATCCGGAAAACCCTACTGAGCCTAACAGTGACAATGTATATACAGTCCGGTCCGTTCGTCTATGAGTATCGCATATCTGCCTAGGGGGCTAGTAACGTCAGACCCCCAATAGCAGTATAAGTCGTGTCGGAGTGTAGCCCAATAACACCCTGAGATACTACTGGAGTACCTACCAGTAAATCTCCTGCCATGGCCATGGACTTTGTGTAATGGCTCTCCTAGACACAGTACGACCTCGCCCCTAATACCGGGAGAGACGAATCCCCTGCCGATCCGCTCACGTGCCTCCATATGGCTCGGGACTGTACCCAAAAGCTACCTGTTTGCACGACTCCTTTGAGCCGTGGTAGGGTAGAAATCAAAGCACAGTGGGAACTCATACGAGACAAATGACGACCTCAGGTCGATGAACTAACCTGTACACATGTCACCAGGGAACTGCTATATGACGATATGTATAATACCAACTAGCAGGTTCCCGGCGAGAACTGTCCGGTGTACTCATAACCCAATGAGCACCTGTATACATCTTAGGTGATCCAACTGACACCAGTGGCTTGTGAGACCGGCCACCGCCCCTCGTCGGGGTCTCGACTGTACACACTAGTCTACTCCGGAGTATCGATGCCCTGTCTCGAAACTCCCACGACTAGGGACCACAATTAAGGATATGCATATAAACTACCCAACTCTCACGTATATGATCGCCATCATACTGTTGGTAGTAAAGCAAGATCCTAAGGGCTCTATCAAAGTGTAACATGTAATCAGTCACCTGAACATGTACACGACTGATAAAGGCAAACCAGATAGCATACTATCATCTTGAGTAAGACTTTCCTACCGGTATAGGTCCTCCGCAATCATTGTAATCACGTACCTGCGATCCAATAATTGACTATGAGGGCACTATCTCCAACAGAAAACTCAACACTTGAGTGGAATTAAAAAAATTCCCAGAAAAATGACAAGAAAGGACCTAAGAATAAATATATGAAATTCCAGGGTCTAACTCAAAATTTTGGCCGCGGAACCTTCTAGAATCATCTAATCGAGTTAATGGACCGTACTTCACAGTAATTCTTATTATTTCCTGCTCTATTTTATGAGAATTTTTAATACAGAAAAAATCAACTTTTTGAAAATTGTCCAGAGAGGGGTTCAAATTAGGGTTTTGGTGTTCGATCGGACTTTAAATTTCGTCTAGACTTCGCCTAAAGCTCTAGCTTAGCTCTGATACCACTGTAGGGTTGCTAGGCACGTGCACAAGGGTCTACAAGGCATCAACCATGCCCGATTAAAATTTTAGCCGTGCCGAACAACCCAAAGTCGGATCTTTAAACAAGAGATTAGGCGAAAACAAGCATGTTAAACACTTTAACACTAAGTGAGAGAGATTACAACCATTGTAGATCCAGTCCTTCACTTCTTAAGCTCCGTGTTGAAGTCCCTTCACTGCGATCATCGTGTTCCGAACTCTCGAGAGGCTCCACGAAGAGAAAGATGCAGTCTTGCTTCCGATCTTCGATAACAAAGATGATCTACCTTGAAGTTTCATTAACACAAGCTAACACTCACTAAATGAAGTGAACACCCTCATCTAAATGGCAAGGATAGATGAGGATGATGATGTAGGATTTTTGCTCTCTTTTATTATCTTTTTCTCACACTCATTCATCACTTGGAAAAAAAGCTAGTAAGCTTTTTTCATGAAAGAAAAAAGGAAGAAGAAGATGAATCAATAATAGAATCCTTTTGTGATGAATAATGTAAAGAAGATAATGATGAATAATGCAACCATGGTTGCTAAACCTTTGTAGAGAATTAACCAAGGGCTAGGGTTTGGGTTGGGTTAAAGCATGAGTCATTTGAAAATATCTTGCACAAAACAAAAAGAAACCTTCTAGAATCATCAAGAAGGAACTAACCCAAAACAAACCCTAATCTTGTTTAATCTCCACTAAACATGTTGCATTAGTTATCATATCATGTTACAATATTATATATCACATATATAATATTTATTGTAACAATATAAAATAATACAATTAACATATATCGTATATATAACAATGTATTACCCGAGTGAGAAAAAGAATCTTTTAGTGAGCTAATATTAATTAATGTAAATTAATATATCATATATATTATTATACATTAAATTATCGAATCAACACTTGATCCGACAATCCGGCTATATCACATATAACCGACTAATACGATGACCCAGCTATATCACATATAACCGGCCGATATCTCATATCGCGAGAATCCAATACGGTATCACATACCACATTATCCTCGGTCCCGCACATATCACATATGTGCCCCTACTCCGTTTTGCCTGAGCCAAGAAACCTCTGTGTAGGACTCTAAAGAATCGTCAATACGCCGGCAGTAGGTGATGATCATATCAAACACCCACAAGCTGCAAGCGGTCAGCTAAACGTAACAGCCACCCAGGTATTGAGCGCTCAGAAGATTAACAAGCAAGCCTGTACATTCTCCTGTGAATCCAATCAGTAACACTCCCGTACAGTCCGGTCTCATCGTCTGACATGTCGCATATCTCGTCTAGGGGTGGTAAACGTCAGACCCAGTAGCTCGATAAGTCGTGTCGATTTGAGGTCTATAATAGTTCAAGAAACTACTGATAACACTTACCAGTAAATCTCAGCAACCCTGGCCAGGGATTTCCAGTTATAGCCAATCGAACACAGCACAACATCAACTCCCTAAACCGGGAGAGACGAATCCCCTCCTATCGCTCATTGCCTCCATGTGATTCGGGACTGTACCCAAAAGCCACCTTTTTTCACGCCCTCTTGGACGTGGTATGATGGAAATCAAAGCACGGTGGGAATCACACAAGACTCTATGATGATCTCGGGTCAACAGACTACTCAGTACCAGTGTCACCGGAGAACTGCCATCTGACGTGAGGTATAATACCATTTGGGAGTTCTCGGCGAGTCCGTCCAGTGTACCCAGTCTCTACTGAGCACCCGTACACCATCCTTGATGTCAAACACTGATGGATATGGGATCATCCAACGCCCATCATATGGGTTAAGATGCGTATACGCTAGTCTACTCTGGTGTATCGATGCCCTGTCTCGATACACCCTCGACTAGGAACAGTTATAGGATGTACTCGTCGACTACCGTGGCCCCACTAGTATGATCTCATCATAGTCCCAGTAGTCGAGTACATATCCTAAGGGCTTTATCAACATGTAACATAGAGATAATCAGAGTACATGTTAAGATAAAGTACAACAGATAGCATACTATCATGTCGAGCAAGAAAGTCCTCCCTATATATGTCCAAGCATCCATTACAATATATATCGTATATACAGTAATGGCCTCTCGTGCATACATATAACTAACACTATCATATAATGGCCTCTAGGGCATACATATATCCAATAAATTCCCATTTGCACTAAGGCCAATTATTGACGTATCTCATACCCAACATCTCAAAAAGTCACCCATGCTGCGGCAGAGGGAGGGCCTTGGTGAGTGGTGTTAGTTATATGTATGCCCTAGAGGCCATTACTGTACATGTGATGTATATTGTAGTGGATGCTTGGACATATATAGAGAGGACTTTCTTGCTCGATATGATAGTATGCTATCTGGTTGCTCTTTATCTTAACATGTACACTTATTGTCTCTCTATTACATGTTGATAAAGCCCTTAGAATGAGTACTTGACTACCAGGATTATGATGCAGATCATACTAGTGGGGATAGGGTAGTCGGTAAGTACATTCTTAGATTGTTCTTAGTCATGGGAGTATTGAGACAGGGCATCGATACTCCAGAGTAGACTAGCGTATACGCTTCTCGACCCATGTGATGGGCGATGGATGATCCCATATCCATTGGTGTTTGACATCAGAGATGGTATATGGGTGCTCAGTAGAGACTGGGTACCTTGAACGGACTCGCCGAGAACTCCTAGATGGTATTATACCTATCGTCGGATAGCAGTTCTCTGGTGACACTGGTACAGGTTAGTCTGTAGAGCCGATATCGTCATAGAGTCTTGTGTGATTCCCACCGTGCTTTGATTTCCACCATACCATGGTCAAGAGATCGTGCAAAAAGGTGGTTTTTGGGTACAGTCCCGAGTCACATAGAGGCAATGAGGTTTGGAGGGGTTTTGTCTCTCCCGGTATTGGGAGTCGATGTTGCACTATGCTCGATTGGCCATAACAGGAAATCCCTGGCCAGGGTTGCTGAGATTTACTGGTAAGTGTTATCTGAAGTTTCTCGAACCGTTATGGACCTTGTATCGGCATGACTTATCAGGCTATTGAGGTCTGACTTTATACCACCCACAGGCTGTGATATGCGACATATCAGACGAAGAGACCGGACTGTACGGTAGTGTTACTGATTGGATTCGCAGGAGTACGAGCAGGCTTGCTTGTTGTTCTTCTGATCGCTCAATACCCGGGTGGCCATTACGTTTAGCAGACTGCTTGCGGCTTGTGAGTGTTTGATATGATTATCACCTACTGCCGGCGTATTGACGAGTGTTTAGAGTCCTATACAGAGGTTTCCTGGCTCAAGCGAAACGGAGTAGGAGATACATGTGATATGTGCGGGACCGAGATTAATGCGAGTATGTGATACCACATTCTATGCTCACGATATGTGACATTCATAGGTTATATGTGATATAGCCAAGTTATCGGATCAAGTGTTGATTCGATAAGTTGTTACATTTGATATTAGTCGGTTATATGTAATATAGCCGGATTATTAAATCAAGTGTTGATTTAATAATTTAATGTATGATTATATATTTGATATATTACATTACATTAACTAATATTAGCTCACTTAAGTATTACTTTTTCTCACTTGATGATACATTGATATATATGTGATATATGTTAATTGCATTATTTTCTTTTTGTATACAAAATATATATGTGATATATATTGTTGTGTCATGCTAGGTTACACTTGCAACATGTATGTATGAGACTCACACCATGCTAGGGTTTATATTTATTTCAAGCAAATTCAAAATTGTGGAGATATTTGTCATGGTTCAAAGCTTGTAGAAGCTTGTGGTCTTCATTGACTTAGTCCACTCCTTTGTCTTGCTTAAGATATTTGTTAACCTAACCCTTAACCTTAGACTATGGTTTATTCTCTACATGAGTTAGGCATGACACTAACTCACCATGGTTTCAATTCTAACCTCACTCTCTTATGAGTTTCATTTTCTTCTTCTTCTTCAACAAAAGAAAAAGCTTGCTAGGGTTTTTTCTAAGTGAAGATTTAGTGTGAGAAAAATAAATCAAAAGTGAGCCAACTTCCTACTTAATCATCCTCTACTACTTGCCATTTAGTATAGGGTATTTGCTTCACTAATCTCACCATTAGTGAAGAGATAGCTTGGGCTAGTGTCTCCTCGACGTAGATCATCTTCGGCCTCGATGACTTCGATGCAAGCTTGTTGGTTTCTTCATGGGAGCCTCTCTAGGGTCCGAGAGTTCGTGATCGCAGCGAAGTGACTACTACATGGAGCTATTGAAGTGAATGACCTGTTAGTTATGTATATGCCCTAGAGGCCATTGTTGTACATATGATGTATATTATAATGGATGCTTGGATATATATAGAGAGGACTTTCTTGCTCGTCATGATAGTATGCTATTTGGTTTTACTTTATCTTATCATGTTGACTTGTATTGGTTTACTGTTCCTCTCTCACATGTTGATAAAGCCCTTAGAATCTGTACTCGACTACTGGGACTATGATGAGATCATACTAGTGGGGCCATGGTAGTCGATGAGTACATCCTATAACTGTTCCTAGTCGAGGGTATATCGAGACAGGGCATCGATACACCAGAGTAGACTAGCGTATACGCATCTTGACCCATATGATGGGCGATGGATGATCCTATATCCATCGGTGTTTGACATCAGAGATGGTGTATGGGTGCTCAGTGGAGACTGGGTACACTGGACGGACTCGCCGAGAACTCCCAGATGGTGATATACCACACGTCAGATGGCGGTTCTCCGGTGACACTGGTACAGGGTAGTCTGTTGACCCGAGATCGTCATAGAGTCTTGTGTGATTCCCACTGTGCTTTGATTTCCACCTTACCACGTCCAAGAGGGCGTGCAAAACGGTGGCTTTTGGGTGCATTCCCGAATCACATGGAGACAATGGGCGATAGGAGGGGATTCGTCTCTCCCGGTATAGGGAGTTGATGTTGTGCTGTTTTCGATTGGCTATAACTGGAAGTCCCTGGCCAGGGCTGATATAGAGATTTACTGGTAAGTGTTACCAGTAGTTTCTCGACCCGTTATGAGCCTCACATCGACACGACTTATCGGTTACAGGGGTCTGACGTATACCACCCCTAGACTTGATATGCGACATATCAGACGAAGAGACCGGACTGTACGGGAGTGTTACTGATTGGATTCACAGGAGAACGTACAGGCTAGCTTGTTGATCTTCTGATCGCTCAATACCTGGGTGGATGTTACGTTTAGCTGACCGCTTGCAGCTTGTGGGCGTTTGATATGATCATCACCTGCTACTGGCGTATTGACGATTCTTTAGAGTCCTACACAGAGGTTTATTGGCTCAGGCAAAACGGAGTAGAGGCACATATGTGATGTTAGTTATATGTATGCCCTAGAGGCCATTAATGTACATACGATGTATATTGTAGTGGATGCTAGGACATATATAGGGAGGACTTTCTTGCTCGACATGATAGTATGCTATCTGGTTGTACTTTATCTTAACATGTAATCAGATTGTCTCTATGTTACATGTTGATAAAGCCCTTAGGATATGTACTCGACTACTGGGACTATGATGAGATCATACTAGTGGGGCCACGGTAGTCGACGAGTACATCCTATAACTGTTCCTAGTCGAGGGTGTATCGAGACAGGGCATCGATGCACCAGAGTAGACTAGCGTATACGCATCTTGACCCATATGATGGGCGATGGATGATCCCATATCCATCGGTGTTTGACATCAAGGATGGTGTACGGGTGCTCAGTGGAGACTGGGTACACTGGACGGACTCGCCGAGAACTCCCAGATGGTATTATACCATACGTCAGATGGCAGTTCTCTGGTGACACTGGTACAGAGTAGTCTGTTGACCCGAGATCGTCATAGAGTCTTGTGTGGTTCCCACTGTGCTTTGATTTCCATCATACCATGTCCAAGAGGGCGTGCAAAAAGGTGGCTTTTGGGTACAGTCCCGAATCACATGGAGGCAATGAGCGATATGAGGGGATTCGTCTCTCCCGGTATAGGGAGTTGATGTTGTGCTGTGTTCGATTGGCTATAACCGGAAATCCCTGGCCAGGGTTGCTGAGATTTACTGGTAAGTGTTATCAGTAGTTTCTCGAACTGTTATAAACCTCAAATCGACACGACTTATCACGCTACTGGGGTCTGACGTTTACCACCCCTAGGCGAGATATGCGACATATCAGACGACGAGACCAGACTGTACGGGGGTGTTACTGTTTGGATTCAAAGGAGAAGTTACAGGCTTGCTTGTTGATCTTCTGAGCGCTTGGGTAGCTGTTACGTTTAGCTGACCGCTTGCAGCTTGTGGGCGTTTGATATGATCATCACCTACTGCCGGCGTATTGACGATTCTTTAGAGTCCTACACAGAGGTTTCTTGACTCGGGCAAAACGGAGTAGGAGCACATATGTGATATGTGCGGGACCGAGGATGATGCGATATGTGATACCGTATTATATTCTCGCGATATTTGATATCAGCCGGGTTATCGGATCAAGTGTTGATTCGATGAATCGGTACGGATAAATATTAGTCGGTTATATGCGATATAGCCGGATTGTCGGATCAAGTGTTGATTCGATAATTTAATGTATAATAATATATTTGATATATTAAATTACATTAACTAATATTTGCTCACTAAAAGATTCTTTTTCTCACTCGGGTAATACATTGATATATATGCGATATATGTTAATTGTATTATTTTATTTGGTTACAATAAATATTATATATGTGATATATAATATTGTAACATGATATGATAACTAATGCAACTTGTTTAGTGGAGTTTAAACTTGATTAGGGTTTGGATTAGGGTTAAACCTTCTAGTTAATTCTAGAAGCTTTTCTTTTTGTCATGATAAAGATATTTTCAAGTGAGTCATGCTTTAACCAAACCCAAACCCTAAACCTAGTCAATTCTCTACAAAGGTTAAGTTCACCATGGTTGCATTATCTATCATATTATTACATTTCCTATTCATCACAAAAGGATCATTATCATTGTTCATCTTCTTCCTTCATTCTTTCATGGAAAAAGCTTTCTTGATTTTTCCAAGTGATGAATAATAGTGAGAAAAAGATAAATAAATAGAGCAAAAATCCTACTTCATCATCCTCATCTTCCCTTGCCATTTAGATGAGGGTGTTCACATCATTTCATGAGTGTTAGCTTGTATTAAAGAAACTTCAAGGTAGATCATCTTAGTATCGAAGATCGGAAGCAAAGGTTGCGTCTTTCTCTTCGTGGAACCTCTCGAGAGTCCGGATCCCGATGATCACAGCGAAGGGACCACAACACGGAGCATATGAAGTGAAGGACCGGATCTACAAAGGTTGTAATCCTTCTCACTTAGTGTTAAAATGTTTAGCATGTTAGTTTTCGCCTAATCTCTAGTTTAAAGTTCCGTATTCGGGTTGTTCGGCACGGCTAAATTTTAAATCGGGCATGGTTGATGCCTCGTAGATCCTTGTGCGCGTGCCTAGCAACCCTACAGTGGTATCAGAGCCAAGCTAGAGCTTTAGGCGAAGTCTAGACGGAGTTTGAAGTCCGATCAAACCCGAAACTCTGAATCTAAATTGCTCTCTGTCCTTTTTTGAAAATTGTGGATTTTTCAATATTAAAAATGCTTAAAAAATTCAGCAGGGAATTCTAAGAATTACGGTACAAAAATATTTTGGTGAACAGTAAAAAGCGTGGCGGAACCGCGGCAGAAGCATGCCTTCTGCGGCGGTTCCGCGGCTCAATGGTGACGTCATCAACTCCTTTTTGCACAGTAACTTCTTTTATTCAGTGCTGAGTTCTCTGGGAATTTTTAATGTTTATTCTACAGTTGAGCTTTCTGGGGTTATTTTGGGGATTCGATGTTTTGATCGGAGTATCAGATTTTGTCTATGTGGTTTTCCGGATAACCTTTAGAAACTGTTAAAAAGTTCGAACGGATATCAATAACTCACTTTTTCCCCTGTCGGAAAATTTTTCAAAAGTTGGATTTTTCCTCGTGTTTAAGAATGTTCTAAGTCGTGCAAGTAACTCGATGGACCCTCTAGAAGACAACAAACCTTAACTCGATTATGTGACCGTCTTGAACTGCCCTTTGAACCTTAGGGTTTGGGGCAGTACGGCGTGCCACATGTGAGGCGTTGGCTTGACCCTTCTACGGCTGGACCATTGGTACTGTGGCATGTGATGGACGTTTTTAAACTAATTTCAAGTGTTGAGATATATTGGGGAAATCTTGGGTGCTTGATGATTCGATCGGAAAGTTTAATTTTTTCTATTTATCTGGAATGTGATACAATAATTGGAATCCACATGTAGTTATGAGATAACTGATTTGAATATTATAGACATAGCAGTTTAGTCTCAGATGATCGGTTGCCACGGAATTTTGATGTGATCAAAAGTCCATCGCAATCACGTAGCGTACGCGGTTACTCGCCGGGTAAACTTAATAGACAGCTACGCCCCATAGCCCCGACCAAGTGACTGTAGGAGAACCCCGTCGCCGAAAGCATCCGTTCGGGTGCTCCCGGTAGCGGTGTTCCGCCTTGGTGCACTTCGTCGACGGTATCGGGGGTGCGGCCGTCTACTAAAGTTTGCGACGAGCATTCGATCAGGACGTCGGGAATCTTGTTGAATTGCCCGACTTGATATTGAAAAGAGTTTTCGATAATGAGACTAAAATGCGGGGTTTATAATTGTTAGGCATGTGATGTCTAAGGAATTCATTTGGTTAGGCATGCGATGTCTACGGAGATTGCGGATTCCAACTGTTGTAGTTTTACACTTTCTTTTCTGTGACCGTAAGCGTAGTATGTGGTGTATCGCCGGCTTCGTTGCTATACATCAACGACAATCGGGATATACATACTTTCTTGCGTTGATGATATGAGATATTATGTGTTGCTGTGATATGTTGTATTGGATCGTCGCGTTTGAATAGCCGGGGGTTTTATGTGAGATGAGAGTTTTTCTTTTTCATTCATGTAAAATTCATTTGTATGTAATATTCTTTTATTGGGGCACTTCCAGGTAGCGGAAGATGTCACCGTTGTATATTATTTACTTTTCCTCATTAGGTAGACCCAAGGCGGGGAGCACAAGTAACCGGGTTCTAGGGTCCAGTGGGAGACCATCTCGAGGTGTCGAGACCGGGTCTCCTAACCCTAGAATTGGCTGTGTTGCTTGCCGCTCTCGTAGGGGTCTAGGGATGTCGGTTTGGCTATTCATCGCGACCGTGGAATCCGTGTTTTATACAGGCTCGTATTGAAAACACGGACGTCCTAGTATATCCAATATTTCATATATGTTCTTCTTCTGCAATGTTCTGTGATGAGATCATATTACTGCCTGTGACGAATGTTTATATTATATATATGAGATATATGTTATATTGCAGATTTCGTTTCAAAAGAGATGCTTGGGAAGCATAATAAAATGGGACTTCATTAATGAGATTAATGAATTAAAAGAAACCTAAGATGTTGTAGAAACTTGTTTATAAAAACTGGTAGCTCTAGTTCTTGCTTTGCATAGCGGTGTTCCTTGTAGAACATCCAGCACCTTATTCGATAAGGAAAGGACCGAGATCCCTTCACCGGGAGTGACTCCTTTAGCAATAACTGGCAGATGCTACAAACTCGGTTTGTCTTTTGATTGCTTCTATAGTTTCAGCTTTGCACAGTGATATATATGATATATCCCGCACCTTATTCGATGAGGAAAGGGCCGACGATCCCTTCGCCGGGAGTGACCCCTTTAGCAAAACTAGAAAAGCCTCAAAAACACTCCATTTAAAATCACTCGATTCTACAACGATATCAAGTTCATTACGCAAAGGGTTTTCTGAAAAACCCGTCGTAGCCCTCCGTCATTTCAGATAAGTACTAGTTAGTATTCGTGCTACGTTTGTTGACCATGTTAAGGCGTAGTGTGCGGTAGCTGATTAGTGCTTATCTGTATAAGCATATGATGCGATTGGATTAGGGTAGTCGTGCGACTTTGTTGACCATGTTAAGGGTCGTGCGGGTGGGTTTAATTCAATCAGGAAATGACGGGTTGAACTTGACTAGCACTTATGATTTGTTGACCATGTTAAGGTCATATAGATGCTAGGGGCAAAATATTATTGGGAATTTCAAGTGTTGAAATTTGCAATGAGATTGCATACCTTCTATGAGATAGTTGGATCCCGATACCCGCTGCGAGTAAGAGTTACTCCTGGGAGAGTTTTACACATTACAATTAGCCGATCAAGTAGGTGTCTAGAAAGGTGTTAACGGGGTTACGCCTCTGGGAAAACGAGGTTTACTGTAATTAGGTTCGTGCGAAAGCACGGGGGACCTCCCTCAAAGTACCGACACTGGCCTGGCTGAAAGATTGGAGAACTTGTAGCGTGTAATTAATCCCGGCTAGTCTTTCCTTTTAGGGTTTGAAGGAAGATTTGATTAAAACAGTGGGAGACATCCTGATTAGATATATTAGATAACCAATCTAATCTTGCAAGAGCATACGCTGAGTGTTTTCTTCTCTCTCTCTCCAGATAGCGACCATATCACGTCTTAATCAAGATAATAAAACGGATATATTGACCGAACCCGCTTGTTATACTGAGCTGGGGAACGTTGGTCCCGATCCAACTTATAATTGTTATAAGACAGAGCAGGTAATTAGGGAATACCAGATTTCCCGTGCCGCCCAAACGAAGAAAGTGCATGTTGATGCATCATCTTCGGGTGTGTTCATTACACAGAACTGTTTCTCAGTATCCTTTACGTCATGGGTATGTGATACCGGATCAGGATCCCGTATATGTAATCTGTTACATGGGCTACAGATAGGTAAAGAACTGAGAACGGGTGATAAGTTTCATGTGACAGAAAACGGTGCAAGTGTTGCAGCCAAGTCTGTTGGTCACTATCACCCTGTATTATCAGAATACATTGATTCTGAACAAATATTATTAGATCACGAACCTGATATACAAAATCATATCAGTTTCTTTATTAGTAAAGAAAGGATATAATTTTGTATTGTTGGATAATGTTTTGAACATTTCCTATATCAAGAGTTGATCGGTTCAGGCACGTTATCTAAAAGCATTGATGTTCTAAATCAAACTACAGTTCTTAGTATACGGAACACACACAAGAGGAAGAGTTCAGAAATGAACGAATCCTTCTTGAGGTATTGTAGACTAGGTCATATCAATGCGACCCGACAGACTGAAGTTACATATAGATGCATATTTAAATTAGTTTGAATTTACATCTTGTGAAACTTGCCGGTCATGTCACAAAGATAAGATGACCACAGCTCTGTTTGTTGGAAACAGAGAAAGAGTTAGTGAACTTTTGGGATTGATACATGCTGATGTATGAAAGTCCCCTGTCTACACATGCCAAGATTGGTTCTTTGTACTTCATTACATTCTCTGATAATCTTTCAAGATTCAGACATATGTTCCTGTTGAAACACAAGTCCGAACCTTTTGAGATATTCACAGAATATAAGTTAGAAGTAGAGAACCAAAATACGGGTATAAGTATTATGTCCTTTGATGAGATCAAGGAGGAGAATACTTGAGCACGGAATTCCTGGACTATTCTAAAGGAGAATGAGATTCTCTCTCAGCATTACTCCTCCTTATACACCATAGTACGATGGTGTATCGGGGCGGAGCAATAGCACCCTATGTGATATGGTGTGCTCTATGATGAGTACTACTGAGTTACTTATTTCCTTTTGGGAGTTATGCACTTGAGAAGCTGCATACCTATTGAATAGGGTTCAAATCAAATCAGTTGCCTACCACTTCATATATGATATAGAAAGGGAAGAGCCCATATCTTAAGCTTGTTAAGATTTGGGGTTGTCCGGCCTATGTCTAAAAGCAAAATCCGGACAAGCTCGAGGCAAGGTCTGTTATGTAGAACTGGAAATGTTCCAGCTATACAAACTGCAACTGATGATTTGGTAGAACCAAAGGATTCAATAGTTTCCAACGAACCTCAGCCTCTCCGCCGATCTAGTAGGGTTCCTCACCCACCTGAGAGATACTTCGGTTTCTTTATGACAGTGGGAGCGAAGATTGCATCATGAGATGATGACCTAACTAGTTTCGTGCAGGCCATCAGGAGTGGGACTCTGTAAGAATGGCTGGATGCTTATCGATCTGAGATGGAATCCTTATACACCAACAAAGTATGGACTTTGGTTGCTTTATCTGAAGGGTTAAATCCCCATCAGGAGCAAGTATATCTTGAGAAGATTACTTGGTGTACATGGAAAAGTTGAGACTTTCAAAGCTAGACTTGTTAAAGGTTTGCATCATAGACCAGGTATGGATTATGATGAAACCTTTTCTAAGGATCTATGCTTAAGTCCATCCAGATCCTACTTGCCACGGCTACATACCATGACTACGATATCTGGTGGTTGGGTGTCATGACTGCTTTTCTAAATGATGTTTTAGAAAAGAGCGTCTATAAGTACACAGCCAGAGGGCTTCGTAGACAGTGGGAGCAGCGGAAACGTGTGCAAGATGTTTTATATGATAAAACAGGCATCGCGGAGTTGGAACATCTGTTTTTGATGTGGTAGTCAAAGAGTTTGACTTCATCAAAATGGTAGATGAACCTTGTATATACAAAAAGGTAGTAGAGAGTATGGTGGTGATCCTCGTAGAGTACGTAGATGACATACTCTTGATAGGGAAGGAGTTTCCTATGCTACGCTCGGTAAATCTCCGCTTATCACAAGGATTCTCTATATAGGATCAAAATGATACCTCCTAAATCCTGGGTTTTGGATCTATGAGATAGATCTAATTGGATGTTAGGATACTCACTAGTTGTAGTGAGATGGTATCAATCGATCCTGGGGAGAATCACTGGAAGGGTTCCATGGTGATAAGGATGACTGAATGTCAGTCGCAGGCTTGTCTATACCCTCAGTGGAAGGACGGTATGTTGGAAGAGTTCCAAGCTAGATACCGTGACATACTAGACGATTAAAGGCAAGATACATCGTTACCAAGGATGCTACCAAAGAGGCAGTCTGGATATATATAAGTTCATAAGATGAACTTCGTTCCTACCATTGTGTGATAATGGGGTTGTGGCTTTAGCCAAGGAACTACCGTCCCATCAGAAATCAAGATATAATTCTAAGGCAGTATCACCTGATCATGGAGATGGTTGATCTATAGGGAGATCGAGGTTAGGAGAGTAGACACAGAGGACAACAGCGCGGATCCACTCACAAAGGCCTTTTTCCCAGTAGAGACTTTTACGGGATGGTTGAGTATGAGATACTTCAACCGCAGCTAATTGTTGTGTATGTGATACCATAACAGATGACCCTAGTGCAAGTGGGAGATTGTTAGTTATATGTATGCCCTAGAGGCCATTAATGTACATACGATGTATATTGTAGTGGATGCTAGGACATATATAGGGAGGACTTTCTTGCTCGACATGATAGTATGCTATCTGGTTGTACTTTATCTTAACATGTACTCAGATTGTCTCTATGTTACATGTTGATAAAGCCCTTAGGATATGTACTCGACTACTGGGACTATGATGAGATCATACTAGTGGGGTCACGGTAGTCGACGAGTACATCCTAAAACTGTTCCTAGTCGAGGGTGTATCGAGACAGGGCATCGATGCACCAGAGTAGACTAGCGTATACGCATCTTGACCCATATGATGGGCGATGGATGATCCCATATCCATCGGTGTTTGACATCAAGGATGGTGTACGGGTGCTCAGTGGAGACTGGGTACACTGGACGGACTCGCCGAGAACTCCCAGATGGTATTATACCATACGTCAGATGGCAGTTCTCTGGTGACACTGGTACAGAGTAGTCTGATGACCCGAGATCGTCATAGAGTCTTGTGTGGTTCCCACTGTGCTTTGATTTCCATCATACCACGTCCAAGAGGGCATGCAAAAAGGTGGCTTTTGGGTACAGTCCTGAATCACACGGAGGCAATGAGCGATAGGAGGGGATTCGTCTCTCCCGGTATAGGGAGTTGATGTTGCGCTGTGTTCGATTGGCTATAACCGGAAATCCCTGGCCAGGGTTGCTGAGATTTACTGGTAAGTGTTATCAGTAGTTTCTCGAACTGTTATAGACCTCAAATCGACACGACTTATCAAGCTACTGGGGTCTGACGTTTACCACCCCTAGGCGAGATATGCGACATATCAGACGACGAGACCGGACTGTACGGGAGTGTTACTGTTTGGATTCACAGGAGAAGTTACAGGCTTGCTTGTTGATATTCTGAGCGCTCAATACCTGGGTAGCTGTTACGTTTAGCTGACCGCTTGCAGCTTGTGGGCGTTTGATATGATCATCACCTACTGCCGGCGTATTGACGATTCTTTAGAGTCCTACACAGAGGTTTCTTGACTCGGGCAAAATGGAGTAGGAGCACATATGTGATATGTGCGGGACCGAGGATAATGCGATATGTGATACCGTATTATATTCTCGCGATATTTGATATCAGCCGGGTCATCGGATCAAGTATTGATTCGATGAATCGGTACGGATAAATATTAGTCGGTTATATGCGATATAGCCGGATTGTCGGATCAAGTGTTGATTTGATAATTTAATGTATAATAATATATTTGATATATTAAATTACATTAACTAATATTTGCTCACTAAAAGATTCTTTTTCTCACTCGGGTAATACATTGATATATATGCGATATATGTTAATTGTATTATTTTATTTGGTTACAATAAATATTATATATGTGATATATAATATTGTAACATGATATGATAACTAATGCAACTTGTTTAGTGGAGTTTAAACTTGATTAGGGTTTGGATTAGGGTTAAACCTTCTAGTTGATTCTAGAAGCTTTTCTTTTTGTCATGATGAAGATATTTTCAAGTGAGTCATGCTTTAACCAAACCCAAACCCTAAACCTAGTCAATTCTCTACAAAGGTTAAGTTCACCATGGTTGCATTATCTATCATATTATTACATTTCCTATTCATCACAAAAGGATCATTATCATTGTTCATCTTCTACCTTCATTCTTTCATGGAAAAAGCTTTCTTGATTTTTCCAAGTGATGAATAATAGTGAGAAAAAGATAAATAAATAGAGCAAAAATCCTACTTCATCATCCTCATCTTCCCTTGCCATTTAGATGAGGGTGTTCACATCATTTCACGAGTGTTAGCTTGTGTTAAAGAAACTTCAAGGTAGATCATCTTAGTATCGAAGATCGGAAGCAAAGGTTGCGTCTTTCTCTTCGTGGAACCTCTCGAGAGTCCGGATCCCGATGATCACAGCGAAGGGACTACAACACGGAGCATATGAAGTGAAGGACCGGATCTACAAAGGTTGTAATCCCTCTCACTTAGTGTTAAAATGTTTAGCATGTTAGTTTTCGCCTAATCTCTAGTTTAAAGTTCCGTATTCGGGTTGTTCGGCACGGCTAAATTTTAAATCGGGCATGGTTGATGCCTCGTAGACCCTTGTGCGCGTGCCTAGCAACCCTACATGTGATATGTGCAGGACCGAGGATAATGCGATATGAGATAACGTATTATATTCTCGCGATATTTGGATATGGACCGGATCATCGGATCAAGTGTTGATTCGATGAATCGGTACATGATATATTAGTCGGTTATATTCGATATAGCCGGATTGTCGGATCAAGTGTTGATTCGATGATTTAATGTATAATAATATATATGATATATTGTATTACATTATCTAATAATGGCTCGCTTTATTATTTCATTTTCTCACCGGATAATACATTGATATATATGCGATATATATTAATTGTATTATTTTCTTTTGTTACAAATATATAATATATATGTGATATATATTAAAGTAACATGATATGATTAATAATGAAACATGTTTGGTGATGATAAAAAGAGATTAGGGTTTGATTAGAGTTAGCTTCTTCTTGCACCTTCTAGAAGCATTCCTTTTGTCATGAAGAAGATATTATGATAGATATTTTCTCATCACTCATTTCTTAACCCAACCAAACCCCAGCCTTAGTTAACTCTCTACAAGGGTTATCCTTGTCATCATTAACCATGGTTGCATTATTATTGATATACTCATTTCATTATTCATCACAAAAGGAATTAATCTCATTATTCATCATCTTCTTCTCTCTTGAGCTTTGAGAAAGCTTACTTGATTTTCTTTTTGTGATGTTTTCATGTGAGATTATGATATAAAAGGATAGCATAAATACTACTCCATCATCCTCATCTAATCTAGCCCATTAGATTAGAGTGTTCACCTCATTAGAGTGAGAGAGCTTGAGTTATTGCAACTTCGACGTAGATCATCGGAGAAAAGGAATACCACAAGCTAGCATGGATCGTTCGAGTCGTGGAGCCTCTCTTGAGTCCGGGTGATCGTGGATCGTGGTGAAGGGACTTCTACTCGGAGCTTATGAAGTGAAGGAGCGGACTACAAAGGTTGTAATCCCTCACACTTAGTAGTAAAGATGTTTACTTGCATGTTAAACCCTAATAATCTAGCAAAGATCCCGGCTTTGGGTTGTTCGGCACGTCTAATTTTTTATCCGGGCATGTTTGATGCCTTATGAACCTTCACAAGAGTGCCTAGGAACCCTACAGGACCGGTCTACAAAGGTTGTATTCTTTGTTCACTTTAGTTGCAAAGTTGTTTGCATTCGTTTCGTCGGATTTTCTAGTAATCGATTCTAGGGTTATGGTTAGCTAGAACGGTAAAAATTTAAATATGGCATGGATGATGCCTCCTGAAACCTTGCTGCCGTGCTAGACAACCCTATAATGGTATCAGAACCATACTAGAAAATTAGACGATGTTTGCTAGGATTATGAAACCGAAACTACTCCAAAACACCCGATACGAAAACTTGGTTTCTGTCGAATTTAAAGTCTTCAAAATATTTTTTTTAAACAAATGCAGAATGTTGTATGAGATATGACATGAACACAATGAAAATTTGAGGGGTTTTTGTGCAAATATGGCCGGCCACATAGGTTGAAAATCCGGCCTCCTCGGTTCAAATTTTGATTTTGGGCTTCAAATTTTCAGGGTGTTCCAGTCTTTGGGTTTTAGGGTTTCATGTGTTGTTTGTTTTTGCTAAATTTTCATGCGATGTTAACTTTCTGCAAAAGCAACTCAGAATGTTTCGCGGTCGTAATTCTAACATGTATTCAGGTTATTTAGACGATATTAAAAAGTTCGAACGGATATCAATAACCCAATTTTTCACCCACTGGAAATTTTTCAAGAGTTGGATTTTTTCCGAGTTTAAAATCTTCGGAAAATTATGCAAGCGATTCTGTGGACGCTCTAGAAGAACGAAACCCTAACTCGATTATGTGACCGTCTGAACCGACATCAAATCGTAGGGTTTGTGGTAGTTCAGCGGTGCCACATGTGAGGCATTGGTTGACCCTTCTACGGCTGGTTCATAGGAGCTGAGGCATGTTCTGGGTACTTTTTGAACTCTGCTCAAGTGTTGATCTTGTCGGGAAATTTTGGGTGCTTGCTTATTCGATCGAAAAGTTTAACTTCGTCTAGCTATCTGTGATTGTGATACAATATTTGGAATCCACCAATAGTTATGAGATAACTAGTTTGAATTTTATAAATCTAGCAGTTTAGTCTCATTTGATCGGTTGCCACAGAATTTTGATGTGGATCAAAGTCCATCGCAAATACATAGTATACGTGGATACTCGCTGTCACGACCCAAGGTTTAGCCCGTGACCGGCACATAACCACGTAACGTCTACAGGCGTAACGCGACTAAGTGAACCGAAAACCCAGAAATTAAACCAGTAAAAGTATAGAGTGTTTTAAGCTTTAAATGGAAGCATTTACAAAAGTGACAAGAAATCTTAAGTAGACAATCACCAAGATAGCAATATACGACGCTGTAGTGAAGATCAAGAGCAACAAGTGGGAACATCCACTACTATAAATAAGGGTTGCCCCTACGGATATATCCGTAGGGGCGAAAAAATACCCCGTAGGTGCAAAGTCCGCAGGTGCAAGTTGAGGCCTTGAACTTGCCCCTACGGGCAAATTCTTGCCCCTACGGATTTCTGTGTAGGGCCTATTGCCCCTACGGACTAAGCCGTAGGGTAAAAAATTTTATATTATTTACGGTTTGTTTTAATATATTAAGTGTACCTACGGACATGTCCGTAGGTCCAAGTTATACCCCCTACGGATAGCTACGTAGGTATCTATCCGTAGGGGCAAAATATCAGGAATCCTGATATTTTGCCCCTACGGATCTCTCCGTAGGGGAGAGGCTGTTGCCCCTATGGATATGTCCGTAGGGGCACTCCCAACCCCATGGTACTGAGATCAGGGGGAAATATCAGTTACTGCTGATATTGTGCCCCTACGGATATATCCGTAGGGGCAACATGTGTACCTACGGATTAATCCGTAGGTACATATTATCTGTATTTTTTTTTAAAAAATGGGCTGCTTGATTTTTTCCCGCCCTGTGCACAATAATATATACATCAATCAAATATAAAAATAATCATCACACAACATATATCGTAGTATTCATAATCACATCTCACGCATATAATATACAAAAGAAATCTAAAAACTGAATATGATATAAATATAAACCAATATCGATATCGTTTCAAAATGTAGTGCAATGTGTATGATATAAATAAATACATGTTTCAAAAAATAAGAACCAAAAAGCTACCCTAGTTCGGTCCAGCTCCACCTCTGAATAACGATAGAATAACGCGCGCCTGCTCCTCGGTCAATAAATTCTGCAATTCGGCGCGAGCGGGAGTCTGAGCGGCCTGTGGAGCTGGCGATGTGGTCTGCGCAGCCGCCGTCGAGGTAGTCGCTTGCGGAGCCGCGGCTGCGGGAGTCTGAGTGGGCGGTGGAGCTACAGGAGCTGTCTGCGGAAGCACAGCCGATGTAGTGGCTTGCGGAGCCGCAGCCGAAGGAGATGCATGTGGAGGCTCTGCCGATGTACCCTGTCGCGTCTGGACCTAACGTGTGTAATAAGCGTGTAAGAACTGTGTATTATTCGAATTCGTATCATTATTAAGTTATTTCGAAACCCCGTTTGGATATCTAGTTTGTTGTTTATTTTAATTACATCTGTATGTATGATTAATCAAACTTAAGTCTAAAACCAAATAAGCTCAAGCTACGTACTAATTATGGATATGTTGATATCTATATAATATGACATGATATTCTACTATAAAGCAGTATACATACCAGCATCTCCTTCAACTCCTGAACGGTGGCCCTCAAGTTCTCCAGTTCCTGATGGACACGTCGGTCACCGGAGACGGAGGAAGTAACCGCCGGGGTGGAGTCCAACCTCATATGGGCCCTGCTAGGGCCCAGTCCCCGGCCTCTCTCCCAACCTCCGTGGTGCCCTCCGTGTGCGGCGTCCAGAACTGGGTTCAGCAGCCTCGGATCGCTCTGTCCGGTAAAATCGATCCCCGAGGCCTGGGCCTGCTCAACCACCCGCTCCTACACCCACATTAAGCAGTAAAGTATAAGTATAAGATTTAAACTTGAACCTTCCAAAACTAAAATTTCAAATTTGGGTAGAAAAAATATTAACACTTACGCAGTACTCCTGGGTAGCGACGTTGGGATATCGAAGCTCGCCCGTGGCGGGATCTGTCGAGGTGCCGTGGACGGCAAGATATGCGGACAACACGCTCGGTGTACCACCTGACGCCACGGTCCGAGATGTCTGCAATATTAGAAAGTAACTCTTAATATCAGAAATATTAGAAAATAACTCTTAATATTGCAGAATATCACAAAGGTCGGTCTATTGTAATTTACCGATAACTCCATGGCTCGAGTAATGTTCCTCGAGCCACCTGTGTAAGTGGGGCGACCCCTCTTCGCCGACTTCCTGTTCTCTGTATTCTGAGCGGCCTGTTTCTGCACAACGCATTAACATTTAGTTTTCTAATTAAGAAACAAAAAGAAATAAATTATATCATAAATAATGAATTACATTTAAAATACATACCTGTTTGCGTTGGGAGTCGAAATAAGCGCACAATAGAGGCCATGTCTCTACGTCGACTCTCGCAAACGCCGGAGTAGATAGGAGGGCCGCTCTCTCTGCCTCGGGGGTCGCCATCCACAGGGAGTAGCAGTCGTCCTTCAGCTCATTCCTGTTGTATCGGATCTTGGCCTGCATGTTCTTCATCAGGCCATTGTACAGAGCATGAAGGTCGAGCACCCTCCCCGGGTGATCAGGGTCAGCTACAGGCTGAAAATCGTAATCTAACTGAAAATAAAAAAAAAACATTGTTATTAGATTGCAAGTGTTAATAATAAATATATTGGATGGATCAAATGAAAATATATATTAATACATACCCGAGCCTGATCAAAGAAGAGGGCGAATGAGCGCTGGTGCTGCTCGCCCCACTCAACGTGAAGTGGATAGTTCTTCACGAGCCGGCTCTCGTCCCCCAAATACCGGCCGAACCTCTCGGCATGAGGACCGGTATAGCGAAAGTCAAGGGTAAAAAAAAAGGGGGAATGCTGCCTCACCCTTAGCTCTGTCAGGCCTCAGCCTATGGGACTGATTCTGGCCTCGAGTCCCCCTCAGGGGATGGGGAGGCCCTGCGTCTGCACGAAATATCAAGACAATCAATAATAAGACAAAGTTGTATTAAGAAATCAAGGTTAAACGAAAATTCTAGTGTGATATATACCTCCGGTGACTATCGCACGAGCCTCGGCCCGGGCAGCAGCACGAGCGGGACGATAGTTCCTCCGGTGAGGAACAACCGGGGTCGCGGATGCGAACGCATCCCCTCCAACTAGAAAATAAACATCGACGCTAAATTTCCATGAAGTTCATATTTATTCTATAGAGCATATGTAAAATGAGTAAATATTTTAAATTTATTCATACTAACCTCCAGACGATGCGGGGGGTATGGAAGCGGCAGGAGTGGCCCCTGCGGAAGGTGTGGACGCACCACCTATAATTAGACAATTAAAAATAGATTATATAAGTAATTGCAAAAAGAATGTGTAGATCAATAATACAACGTTCTAAATCAATATGCATGCACTATAGGATATATAAACATACCCGCAGGTGCGATGGTGTCACCACCTACAGCCAGACAATAATAAAAATTGCTAAGTAAGAGCAAAAGGAATGTGTGTATTTATGATATAGCATTCTAAATCAATATACATACACTATATGATATATAAACAAACCTGGAGGAGCGGGGGTGGCCTCTGTCCCAGATGTGGACGCATTACCAACAACTAGACAATCAAACATTGACAATATAAGTAATTTGACATAAACAGGCATGAATATCTGTAATATTACATTCAAAATGGATATGCGTGCAGTATACCTGGAGATATGGAAAAATCCACACGGAAGGAGGCATCCGAAGGGGTCTCCGATCTGGGTGCAAGACCGGCCCTCTGAAGCTCCCTACGGAGCTCTCCGGGCGGCAGAACCGCTCTGCCTCTGCCTCTGCCGCGGCTGGAGCTCCTGCCGCCCCTCGCTGCTCCTGACATCGTCATCAAATCTAGATAAACGGTTCGTGGACGCATTAGACAATCATTAAAAGTATTGACTATATATGTATATAGCGTAAAATGTGAAGTAATAATATAACATTACTGATAACCTTTTTCGTTTCGTGGGCGCATCATACATATCTACTTGGATTTCATCGTCGATGTTATTTCTAACCCACGTAACTTCATGATCGGTCGAAGACAACCCGTCCTTCGAAATAGACGGTCGGAGCACTTTAAGCCTTCTCTCTTCTTCGTCCTCATCGATGTCCTCGTATTCTGGGACATTGTAGACATCTCTGGGTTTCCATCGGCATACAACACTCCACCCCGGATGCTTCAAACACTGTGAATAGTATACTTGGAACGCTTGGTTCGGAAAGATAAACGGATCGTCCTGACTGTAAAATCGAAATGTGTTCACACTGGTCAATCCATATTCATCTTTCCAAGTCCCAAGACTTCTTCTCCACCTGTCCGTATCGGTTCGCGGATCATACCAAGTACACTGGAATATATAAAAGGGTTCTGATCGTCCGAGATAGTGGATGCCGAGTATACAATTTAAGTACCCATAGTAAATCACACCGTCCGATCCTACCGTCGCAATCCCACTATTCTGAGTGGTTCTAGATGTTTCTATGTCCTTAACTTCAAATTTGTATCCAAGGACACCAAATCCTTTGTAATATGCAACCTCCATACTAGGAAATTGAGCTAAACATCTTGAATCACTCTCAAATGATGCAGACAAGTTCGGATCGTGGATCTAACAAAATAAATTTTACGACAAATACATAACGATACAAGTTTAGATTAAAACTGATAGCAATAAAATGTAATTCGAATAACTTACATGCTCTGTGACCCAATCACAAAAATTATCCTGATGGTATTTTTCCAAACGTTCTTCGTTCCAATCAGGATGCCCCTCACGTACCTCGTTAAAATGAGTTCTGTTTTCGACAAATAATTGTGACATTAATATTATGTCATTTCATACACACACAAACATAGATATAACAATTAATCCAAAAGAACTTACTCTCTAATTTGTTCAAGACATGCGCAATTAAGCAAGATAAACCGGTATATCTTGTTGATAAACATAGTGTCTACCCTCTTATACTCGGCTTTACCATATGGCCCGTCTTGAATTCTTCGTGGTCGGTTAAGCCTTGTCTCAATGTTCTCGTCCAGATAGCGGGAACAAAATATGGTTGCTTCATCAAGAAGATAACCTTGCATGATAGAACCCTCTGGTCGATTTTTATTGCGTATATACTTCTTAAGAGTGTAAAGGTACCTAATGAGAATATGTTGAATAAATAAATACGGGCATACAGAACAACAATAAATTTATAAACCGCGCGAAACGAAAAATTACACGTACCTCTCGACGGGATACATCCATCGATATTGTACCGGTCCGGCTAACTTCACCTCAGTTGCAAGATGAACCGTCAAGTGTATTATGATATCGAAGAATGACGGTGGGAAAATACGCTCAAACTTGCAAAGTATCAACGCAATAGAATTTTCTAGTTTATCCAGCGTCGCAACCTCCAGTGTTTTAGCACACAACTCCCTGAAAAAACAACATAGGTCGTTGATTACTAGACCAACCGAGTCGGGGAGAGAAGTCCTGAGGGCTAATGGAAGAAGGTGCTCCACGATAACATGGTGATCATGACTTTTCATCCCATCGATCTTGCCCTTCACAATTTTTATTTTCTTACTGAATGATCCTGAGAAACCTGTGGGGACTTTCAAATCAAGCAACACCTCCAGGAATCTTTTCTTCTCCGGTTGTGACATATGATAAGCGGCATTAGGAAGTACAAACTTGCTCGGTTTACCCTCTACTGGTTTAGGGTGCAGTTCACTTCTTATTCCCCACTCTTGTAGATCCATCCGAGCATTCATGTTGTCTTTCGATTTCCCGTCTTTATACAGAAGCAAGTTAAGTATGTGCTCTGATACTCCCTTCTCTATATGCATGACGTCCAGACAATGACGCACTGAATTTGTAGACCAGTACGAAAGCTCGAAGAAAATTCTTAACTTGTTCCAATATTGTGGTTTGACCTGTTTCGTCGGATCCATCCCGAAGGTCACGTTATTGTAACCATCCCATTTAGCAGTCACGTCCTCTCCGGACAATGGGGATGGAGGCCCAAGAAGCTCCTGATGACCATCAAAGTGAACCTTGTTTAACCTATAGGGGTGGTCTGGAGGCAGAAAACGTCGATGGCCGCAATAACAAACCTTCCTGCTAAAATTCAAAAATTTTGATGTTGTGTGTTCATGGCAATGAGGACATGCTTTGTGACCATGTACGGACCAACCTGATAGCATTCCATACGCAGGAAAGTCATTAATTGTCCACATTAAAGCCGCACGCAGTATGAAGGTTGTATTTGTGGTTGAATCATATGTCTCTACACCATCAATGAACAAAGTTTTCAGCTCCTCGATCAGAGGTCGGAGATAGATGTCGATATTGTTCCCCGGTGAGTTTGGTCCGTCGATAAAAGAGGCATCATAAAGTATGATTGGTCCATAGCCAACCAAGGCGACAGATTATAAATTATCATTACAACGGGATATGTTCTGTGACTTCCAGCCATATAGTTGAATGGGCAGAAGCCGTCGGTAGCCAGTCCGAGCCGGACATTGCGAGGATCGCTACTGAATATTACGTGCCTCCTATCGAAATCCTTCCATGCCGGTGAATCTCTTGGATGGCTCATTTTTCCATTTTCGCATGGAGGAGCACGGTGATGCCAAATCATTGCCTCGGCTGTTTTCTTGCACCTGAATAGCCTCTGTAGCCTCTGTGTTATGGGAAAGTATCGTGCTATCTTCACAGGTATATCAGGCTTCTTATCAGAATCTTTCGGCTTATACCTGGCCTCTCCGCATGTTGGACACTCTTTCAAATCTGAATTCTCTTTCCGGTACAACACGCAATTTTTAGGACATGCTTGAATCTTCTCGCACTTTAGACCCAAATCAGACATCATCTTCTGGGCTTCGTACCAGCTTTCGGGCACATTATTTCCCGGAGGCATAGAATCTTTCAAGAACGAAAGAAGCATTGTGAATGACTTGTTGCTCCATCCATTTAGGCACTTAATCTGGAAAAGTTGGATGAACCATGAGAGGGTGGAATACTTCGCATTCTCATAAATTGGTTTCCTAGCATCATTCATGAAATTTTCATATTTATCCGCACGCGGTCCTTGACCGGAAGGAATGTCATCTTCGGTACGAATAGATTCACCTAGGGCAGCCTCTACCATATCCTCCATTTCTTCTGATGGAAATAAATTTCCGTCTCTTGCCGTATTACCGAATTCTTCTTCTTCTCCTGCCGCATTATCGTGTTCTCCTTCTTCTTCTACCGCAGTACTGCATTCTTCTCCTTCCCCGTGATATTTCCAAGTTGAATAAAGTCTAGTAAACCCATGTTTTACAATATGAAGCTCTGCCAATTCTACCTTCTGCCAGTACTTATTGCCACATCTATCGCACAGACAGAGAATCTTCTCTATTATGATCTTATTATGTGCGCGTGCAAATTCAAGGAAAGCAGCAACTCCTGCGACAAACTTAGGTTGCATACGTTGTTTCCAATCCACATACATCCAGTCCTTAACTCTGACGTACTCATAGGCCATGTTAGACTGAATAACATATAAATTGTAAGTTATGCTGACTATATTGAGAAATATAAGAACGGGATAGTTACTGAAAAAGGAGAAAATCCGTGTATATGCTTTGTTTGTGCGTTTGTCGTTGAAAAGAATAAATTATCGCACGTATGTTAACTGATAGACGGGGAATAAGTGGCGCTTTTAGTTTCATATATGAGTATCGATGGGAATATGAAGGTTTCATATTATCATATATTGGTTTTAACCCGAACATCTCGAATCGCTCTCTAGTTATGCGTTTGTATGTGTGTGTTCCGGCTGTCGGGGGTAGGCTTCTATCCCATTAAGAATGTATAGAGCGAACGCCCATCACTTGTGCTTTCAACCGTTTCGAGTAAATTTCGGCAGCACCTCCCCGCTGTTCTCCGAGTACACTGTAATAGAATAGATAATCATTTCAAAGCTGTGAAACAACGTTGAAATGAACATCTAATCTATCTTTGTACACGGAGAACCAGCGGAAAGGTACCGACGAAATATCTCGAAATGGATGAAAACATAAGTGAATGAAGGCGTTTGCTTTATACATTCTTAACTTGTCCACACGGGACAAATCTATGGGTTACCATACGATTGAATTTTCTCGTCGCGTAGACTATACGACGGTTGTTAGTATCGAGCTATACTGTCCGATATTTAACAACCTTCGTATAGTTCTAGGTCACGACGAGCATCGCACGTATGTTAACCGATAGACGGGGACTAAGTGGCGCTTTTAGTTTCATATATGAGTATCGATGGGAATATGAAGGTTTCATATTATCATCGAGTATCATATATTGGTTTTAACCCGAACATCTCGAATCGCTCTCTAATTATGCGTTTGTTGTATATTCTTGTTGTATGTGTGTGTTCCGGCTGTCGGGGTAGGCTTCTATCCCATTAAGAATGTATAGAGCGAACGCCCATCACTTGTGCTTTCAACCGTTTCGAGTAAATTTCGGCAGCACCTCCCCGCTGTTCTCCTAGTATACTGTAATAGAATATATAATCATTTCAAAGCTGTAAAACAACGTTGAAATGAACATCTAATCTATCTTTGTACACGGATAACCAGTGGAAAGGTATCGACGAAATATCTCGAAACGGATGAAAACACAAGTGAATGAAGGCGTTTGCTTTATACATTCTTAACTTGTCCACACGGGACAAATCTATGGGTTACCAAACGATTGAATTTTCTCGTGGCGTAGACTATACGACGATTGTTAGTATCGAGCTATACTGTCCGATATTTAACAACCTTCGTATAGTTCTAGGTCACGACGAGCATCGCACGTATGTTAACCGATAGACGGGGACTAAGTGGCGCTTTTAGTTTCATATATGAGTATCGATGGGAATATGAAGGTTTCATATTATCATCGAGTATCATATATTGGTTTTAACCTGAATATCTCGAATCGCTCTCTAATTATGCGTTTGTTGTGCATTCTTGTTGTATGTGTAACATGATTTTAAACTATTGAGATCAAGATTGATAGAACTGATCATCCTACATTGCAATAGCATTCATCAACCAAAAACTATTATTGCAATGGTATTCATCTATAACAATCAACAATTAAAACTACAAATGTAGGATACTGATATCATAAAGCGTTATACGCAACATTGATAGAACTGATAAATAAAAAAACGAAACACAAACCGTATCAAGATTTAACAACTTTGATTATGTCATATACGCGGGCCGATATTTTCATATTAGCCAATAGGCAAAAATAGATTGCGGTCTGAATATGGCATATTGGCAGATGTTACCTATATGCATACATGCATGTTGTCTCCCCATTTTTTCATAAATCAAACCAACTACATACATCAAACTAGTCCATGCCACCAATCGGAAACTCCACTATGTCTTTGAATTATTATTTTTCCAAATAGCATTGAGCCCCTATTGACATTGTCCCATCCAACAAATTTGTTGTGCTTGCCTCGACCTTCATCTTGCTTTCACATGCCATAAACATTAGATGAGTAATATAGTTATAAATTATGGTATTTTGTTGTCAACAATCCACCCAACCCTAACCCCAAGTTGCTCTCTGAAAGAACATAGAACCATCCCCCCTAGTCAAGCATAGCTTTCTCTGTGCAATTGTTCTCATTCTTAATTTCTCACATTCATTACTCTCTCATTTTCTTGTCAACAAATTTGTTGTGCAATTTTTCTCATTCTTAATTTCTCACATTCATTACTCTTTCATTTTCTTGTTTTTTTCCAACTCCCCACCACTTAACCCCAACCTAACCCTAGCCCCAGCCCCAGCCCAGCCCCAACCTAACCCTAACCCCAGCGCGGCCAGCTAAACCCCAACACCAACCCTAAGGCAAACCCTAACCCCAGCCCCAGCCCCAGCAGCAGCCGAACCCCAACCCTAACCCTAACCCCGACCCTGACCCCGACTGCGACCCCTGCTGAACCCCAACTCACGCGCGCAACCCCAGACCCAAACATGAACCCTAAGCCCAAAATAATCAAAAAATTCTTTAATTTACCTTAAGATTTACTCACCTGAACGGCGGTGGCGACGAGGAGAACGACGGTGGCGACGAGGAGAACGGCGTGGCGATTTGGGGATTTTTTTCGTGCACGATCGAGAGAGAGAGAAAGAAAGTGAGCGTAGGCAATCGATCTGTGCCTTTATTAAATCGATATTTAGTTGCCTCTACGGATATACCCGTACGTCCTTTGTTTGCGGCTCCGTATGGGAAAACACCAAATTAAGAATTAATATTTTTATTCTTGGACGTCTGGGCCCGAAGGGGCAACCTTTTAGCCCTACGGATTAATCCGTAGGGCCAAGTTAAATCTGCCCCTACGGATTCCAATATCCGTAGGGGCAACCCCCTATTTTACTAGTGATCACAGATAGAAAAAACTGCATAAGTAAAGTCGGCTCACAACGAGCTCGACACCAGAATACAAATAATATACATCATCGTCCTCACACTGTCTCTAAGTCAAGTACATATGTGGTAGATGGAGAATACTAGATACAAAAGTGTGTACAATGAAAGTAACCAGATACCACAACCCACCTAACAACAAAATAGCTCACGCACCAACTGTAGTGGTATCTGTAGCCAAAAGATGTAAGAAAGCAGCCAGCCACGACTACTCCGAGAGGCAACCTGCAAATACTGTGGCACAACGGGGGTGAGTTGCCAACTCGTGAATAGAGATAACATATAAAGTTAATCGCGAGCATGTACGTACTGCGCTACTCTATCAAATGCCAGCAGATAAGTCTATATGCAATAAGCAGTATGTGCATAATCAGGCACGTGCTCTGTCAAGTAAAGTAACTACAGGATGAGACGAAAAATAATAATTGCCGAGCATGGGATGAAATAACATCTACACGGAATGTCAACGTTGGAAGATAATCGGTACCCACCAATGCACCCCAAATCCCAACAACCCAGACGCCAGCACTCCCATCGGCCCTCAAATCCTGTACATCACTGAGAATAACGAGTGCCCAACATCGGCACCCAAATATCATAAATACTCGTGTCTAGCATCGACACGCAAATCTTCCTATATCGGGCATCCGTCAGTCCGGGTCAACCCCCCCTCTCTCATATATCGGGCATCCGTCAGTCCGGGTCAGCCCTCTCTCTCATATATCGGGCATCCGTCAGTCCGGGTCATCCCTCTCTCTCATATATCGAGCATCCGTCAGTCCGGGTCAGCCCTCTCTCTCATATATCGCGCTCTAGCACCGAGAAAAAACATGGTGGACGCACTGAAATATCATATCAAGGGAAACCGTTTTTTTAAATAATTACCTATTCTCTTTTGAAATATCCACGGTTCCCAAATCCAGAAATAACATGGAAACAACATATCTCAATGCGTAAATCTATGCAGGTATGAGGATATCAATATATACATGGCACATGTATGAATATGTGATGTAGATGTGTCCAAGTATGAATATAACATCTACTGATATGCGGCAAATCATGGCAAACATCAATAATGCGGAAACAATCTGACATATGATTTATAGCAATCCTATAATGTGAGTGTCATGGCAATCATTAACGGTGTGAGTGTAGCATATAACGTGCTCGTGCAACTTGAACCGTTAGTAATAGTGCGGTGTTCTATCAATTCTAGTTTATATACGCATAGCAGGGAATGCGGTATGCAATAAACAATAGTCATGTAGGTGAATGCAAAATATATCGCTATAAGGTCCTATCAGCCCTGAAGCATAACGCCATGCGGGTGATATCCCCGTAGATGTTAAATCTGCTCACCGTAGTCTCTCGCTAGGTATAGCCGATGACTTGTTTCCCCTTCTTCGCGGCGTCCGTCGCACTCGCCTGCGAACCTAGAATTTCACAATATATCACACATAAGCTCAAAACCATACAAACATGACATTTAAAGCTAAACTAATAACTAGCGTCGTGATCCAAGCGCGCGTGTGCGCGATACGCTAAAACGTGTGGTTACGCGCCTGAAGCCACTCCGACGCGTCGCGATACGCAGAAACCCCAAACCCACACATACGTATCACGCGTGTCGTGAAAGATTAAAAATACGGGAAATAGGGTATTCAACTCCAGATTTTGATACGGAACAGATATTATGAAAATATATATACCATGATACTTCAAATAGCAGCAGACTCCAGTGGTCCAAGCCTCAACCCCCAATTCACCCATCTGGCCACAATTTGCTGCCAGAATGCATTTTCTGGCGGCCTGGGTAGGGAGGTGGGCTTCCAGGTTTTGTGTGTGCACTCTATACCCCCTATACATGCTACAGTAAATCCAATTTTATTCTGAAACACCCCGGGTAGAAGCAGATTCCACAGAGCCCTAATTCTAGTTAAAAACCACATTTTTACACTAAAATGATACTTTATGGTATTTTCCTGAAATCTGAAGCAAACCCAAGTCTAAAACCACACTAATAACCCATTACCAAGCTAACTAAGCCATAAAATGCTAAATTTAACATATCATCACTAAATCCCTTTAATACCACCAAACATGCACATAAAATATGATTTCTAGTTAAGATACTACAAGATATGGAAAAAGAGTCTTAACTATGAGCTATATACTTTCAAAAGACCTTAAGAAACACCACAAGTCTTAGCCCTAACCCCAAATGTGCAGATTTGCCTCCAAACACCTCAAAAGGCCATTTTTCCCAAGGTTTTGTGAAGGAAATGGTTAGATTTGTGTAGGGTTTTGTGTGGAGATCAAAGAGAAGTGAAAAGAGAAGAGAATGTGATGAATTTTGCTGGGTTTTGCTGCTGCCTCTGCAGAAATTCTGTAATGAGAAAGGAGAGAGAGAAGAGGGAAGAAAATGGTCACAAAAGTCAAATTCTCACCTAACCACCATGCTTCTATATTCTAATTAAATTTTTTTTTGAATTTTAAAAAGTGTTTTGTTTTGATAAAAGGGTGGGGAAATAATAATGAACCATGCATGAAAAGAAATGGTTAACATGGTAACACTTTTAACCTAGGTCAAGGAAAAATTGTGCTAAGTGTGCATGTGTGCACTAACACAAGAAATTTCCCAATTAGGGTAAACCCGACTAGAAATAATTAATAACCCTAAAATTATATATAAACATATATATATATATAACACTTCACAACACAATTATCCCTAGCCAAGAAGGAAAATACGATACTCGGGCTTTTATGAAAAACACGCCAAATTGCTAATTAACGCGAAAACATCCTAAACGAATTTCAAAGTGTTACAATCTACCCCTTAAAGAAATTCGGTCCCCGAATTTAAAAATCTAACTACACGTACCTTCAAAAAGGTAGGGATACCTCTTCCTCATCTCGCTCTCGGTCTCCCAAGTGACCTCCTCGCTGCTCGGACCACGCCAAAGTACCTTGACTGATGGTATATCCTTCGATCTCAATTTCTTCACTTGTCGATCCAAAATGATCACCAACAGAAAACTTAAGTCTGCGCCGCCGACGGTCCGCATAAGATCTCTGCCTACTCTGGGCTGCTCTCATCCTATCGCGAATCAACTGGATCTTCGCGGTCGTCTCCTCAACAATCTGTGGCCCTAAGATACTGCTCTCACTGAGCTCTGTCCAACAGGTGGGCGATCTGCATCTCCTCCCATAAAGAGCCTCAAACGGTGCCATCTGAATGGTCTCCTGGTAGCTGTTGTTATAGGAGAACTCTACTAAGGGTAAATGATGATCCCAGCTACCTCCAAAGTCTAAGACGCACGCTCTGAGCATGTCCTCGAGAGTCTGAATAGTCCGCTCTGACTGTCCGTCGGTCTGCGGATGAAATGCTGTGCTGAAGCTCAAGAGAGTGCCCAAAGCCTCCTGAAGTCTCTGCTATAGCCGGCTGGTAAACTGGGTGCCTCTGTCGGACACGATACATGTCGGAACTCTGTGCAGTCGTATAATCTCGTCGATGTAAATCTGGGCATACTGAGCAAATCCGAAAGTCGTCTTCACCGGTAGGAAGTGAGCCGCTTTCGTCAAACGATCCACGATCACCCAGATGGAGTCATACCCTCGACTAGTCCTGGGTAGACCCACAATGAAGTCTATAGAAATCTGCTCCTATTTCCACTCCGGAATGGGTAACGGCTGTAGCTCTCCCGCGGGCCTTTGATGCTCAGCCTTGACTTGCTGACAAGTCAGGCATCTCGAAACAAAATCTGCAATATCTCTCTTCATTCCGTCCCACCAGTAAACACCTCTCTTGTCATGGTACATCTTGGTAGAACCGGGATGAACACTGTATACCGATCGATGTGCCTCCTTAAGAATCTCGCGCTGCAATACCTCAGCATCTGGTACGCACAGTCTAGCCCCAAATCGTAGTATACCCTGATCATCGATCACGAACTCGAAAAATCTTCCCTGTCCTATCTGTGTCCTGATCTCTGAACATCGGTCATCACTATGCTGTGCCTTGTATATACGGTCAAGCAACTGTGGGCGTGCACGAACATGCGCAATCTGTCCTCCGATCGGCGTAAACTCGAACTGTACCCAGCTGTCGCATAAAATCTTCCAATCCGCCGACGACTGCCTCTGTACTGCGCTCAAACAAGATAGACTACCCCTGGGCCTCCTGCTCAAACCATCCGCCACTACATTAGCCCTGCCCGGGTGATACAAGATCTCACAATCGTAGTCCTTCACTAACTCCATCCATCGGCGCTGTCTAAGGTTCAGGTCTCGCTGCTGGAATATATACTTTAAGCTCTTGTGATCAGTGAATATCTGGCACGACTCTCCATATAAGTAATGTCGCCAGATCTTAAGTGCAAAGACCACTGCAGCCATCTTCAAATCATGAGTGGGGTAATTCTGTTCATATTTCTTTAATTGCCGCGAAGCATACGCGATCGCCCTATCATGCTGCATCAATACGCACCCTAGCCCCACTCATGAAGCATTACAATAGACCATAAATCCGCCTGATCCTGAAGGCAATGATAGCACTGGTGTCGTAGTCAGTAGAGCCCGGAACTGCTGGAAACTGTGCTCACACTCCTCCGTCCAATCGAAACGAACTCCCTTCCGGGTCAACCCGGTCAAAGGTGTAGCAATGCGAGAGAAGTCCTGCACGAATCGCCTGTAATAGCCTACCAGCCCTAGAAAGCTGCGAACCTCCGTCACTAACGTGGGTCTAGGCCAACTCCGAACGGCCTCAATCTTCCTCGGGTCTACACATATACCATCTCGTGTAATCACGTGCCCCAAGAAGTCTACGCTGTCCAGCCAGAAAGCACACTTGGAGAATTTGGCGAAAAACTGATGCTCCCTCAAGGTCTGCAGTGTAGTCCGCTGGTGCTACTCGTGCTCCTCTCTACTCCGAGAATACACCAGAATATCCTCAATGAATACGATGATGAACAGATCAAGATACGGCCGGAACATACGGTTCATCAAGTCCATGAATGCTGCTGGCGCGTTGGTGAGTCCGAATGACATCACCAAAAACTCATAATGTCCGTAGCGCATGCGGAAAGCCGTCCTAGGAATATCCTCCTGTCGAACCCGCAGCTGATGGTAGCATGATCCTCGAAAAGTATCCTGCCCCCTGAAGCTGGTCGAACAAATCGTCGATGCGTGGCAAAGGATACCTGTTCTGCACTATAACCTTGTTCAGCTGGCGGTAGTCGATACACAAACGCATACTGCCGTCCTTCTTCTTGACAAACAGGACTGGAGCACCCCAAGGAGAAACACTGGGTTGAATAAGTCCCTTATCCAACAATTCTTGCAACCGACCCTTCAATTCTCTAAGTTCGGACGGGGCCATACGATAAGGCGGTACAGAAATAGGCCCCGTGCCAGGAACCAAATCAATACAGAAAGAAATATCACGCTCGGGCAGTAGCCCAGGAAGCTTGTCAGGGAACACATCAGGGAACTCGCTAACAACTGGAACCTGATCCATCGGAACCTCTGTAGCTCTAGTATCGCAAACATAAGAGAGAAATCCTTGACATCCCTTCCTCAAAAGCTGCCCAGCGCGAAAAGAAGAAATCAGACTGTGAGGGGTGGCACCACGGTCCCCCAATACAACAAAAACCGACTCACCGGGAAAACAAAATCTAACTGTCTTCTAACGGCAGTCAACAGAAGCATAGCACGTGGCTAACCAATCCATGCCCAAAAGAACGTCAAAGTCCAACATCTCAAGAAGGATCAAGTCGACAGGAAACTCTCTCTCGCCAATACGGACGGTACAGGATCGGAACACGTGCCTAGCGACAAACGACTCTCCCATGGGAGTGGTCACAACAAGCGGCTGATCAAGCAAACCGGACTCTCTACCCAAACTCGGCACAAAGTGTGTGGATACGTACGAGTGCATGGATCCGGGATCGAATAACACGTGTGCATCAACAGAACATACTGGAAGGATACCTGAGACCACCGCATTGGATGCCTGCGCGTCCTGATGCGTCAAAGCAAAAACTCATGCCTGTCCTCCACCTGCGACTGACTGTCCCCTGCCGACAGCTGGCTGTCCTCTGCCTCGATCACCTCGTCCTCTATGAATAAATCCTCCACGACCATGATCTCTCTGTGCATGAGTCTGGCGTAGAGTATCAGTAGGTACAATAGGCAACGCCGTTTGGGGTGGTGAAGGTGGTAGTGTGACGCGCAGTGCTGCTGCCTCCCTCCGGGGTATCTCAGGACAATCTCGTACACGATGATAAGAACTCCGGCAGCGAAAACATCCCGACGATGACCGCTGACTCTCCTGGGGATAGGAACTGAACAACCGGCCCCGCCCTAAATCTCTGCTACCTGCAAGACGTCTATCACGGCGCCGAAAAGGCTGTCTCTGCGCTGATGTATCCGCACGAACTCTCTTCGGCTCTGGAACTACCGAAGTCTCAGCAAGGCGCTCCTCGACTAATAGGGCTGCGTTCACAGCTGCTGCATATGTCTCGTAATGCTGTGCGCTGATCGAAAGAAACAGTGGTGTAAGCAAGCCTCGTACAAATCTCTTGACTTGCAACTCCTCAGTAGCCACTAGGTACGGAGCATACACTGATAGCTCGGTGAACATGACATCATACTCTGCCACTGACATCTTCGGAGTCTGACGTAAGGACTCGAACCTGCGTGCTCTAGCATCTCTGACGCTCAGTGGGAGAAAATGGGCAAGGAATAGTGCCACGAACTCTGTCCAGGTCATAGGAGGAAGACCTGCTGCTCTACTCTTCTCGACTGATTCACACCATTTCTGCGCGA
Organism: Agapanthus africanus; assembly: GCA_030015575.1. Taxonomy (NCBI): domain Eukaryota; kingdom Viridiplantae; phylum Streptophyta; class Magnoliopsida; order Asparagales; family Amaryllidaceae; genus Agapanthus; species Agapanthus africanus. Next base: position 303,983,495 of record JASDDO010000022.1, on the reverse strand, counting down.
GACCTTCCAGGCGAAAGCTCGCGAACTTAACCTATCTCGCATCTGCGCATCTAAGTGAACTACATATCCGTGCCATCCTATCAATGAAAGACTGTGGTTCCTCGGCCGCATCGGTGCCTGTGAAGACCGGAGGCTTCAGCCTCATAAACTCTGACATCGATACTGAGATGACCTCTGTAGCGGTAGGGACAACTGCCTGTGCTGTGGGTATCACCGCGATCTCTGCAATGGGTGGAACTACCTCTGGTCGCTGCGCTCGAAGTGTCTCAACTAGAGATCCCATCATCTGGCGCATCTCCTGCATACTGGATCCCACCGTCTGGCGCATCTCCTACATACCAGCCCCTAACATGGCAATCTGATCTGTCACGGTAGGAACGGCCTGCTCGGGCACAATCGGTGTACTACCCAGATCAGTCCTCGTCTCGGACGAGTCAACTCGAATCTCGGCCCTCGCGGCCGTTTTCTGCGCCCTAGTAGTCTTTGGCGGCATAATGGCTGAAAGGAAATGTAGGATTCAATAAGGGTACGGAAATCGAATCATAAGAATGTATATACTCGAGAAGGAATTTAAATCAACAAGTCCTAAGGTCTCTTAGGTGGAGTATCGTGTCGTGAGTATGCCGCGGAACATACGCACGCTACGCCACTCTGCTTTAGCTACCGACTCCATCATACCAGGGTCATCCTAGGAACACTCCGAAAGGTAAAACCTACGCTCTGATACCAACTTTGTCACGACCCAAGGTTTGGCCCATGACCGGCCCTTAACCACGTAACGTCCACAGGCGTAACGCAACTAAGTGAACCGAAAACCCAGAAATCAAACCAGTAAAAGTATAGAGTGTTTTAAGCTTTAAATGGAAGCATTTACAAAAGTGACAAGAAATCTTAAGTAGACAATCACCAAGATAGCAATATACGATGCAGTAGCGAAGATCAAGAGCAACAAGTGGGAACATCACAGATAGAATAAACTGCATAAGTAAAGTCGGCTCACAACGAGCTCGACACCAGAATACAAATAATATACATCATCGTCCTCACACTGTCTCTAAGTCAAGTACATATAAGGTAGATGGAGAATACTAGATACAAAAGTGTGTAAAATGAAAGTAACCAGATACCACAACCCACCTAACAGCAAAACAGCTCACGCACCAACTGTAGTGGTATCTGTAGCCAAAAGATGTAAGAAAGCAGCCTGCCGTGACTACTCCGAGGGGCAACCTGCAAATACTGTGGCACAACGGGGGTGAGTTGCCAACTCGTGAATAGAGATAACATATAAAGTTAATCGCGAGCATACACGTACTGCGCTACTCTATCAAATGCCAGCAGATAAGTCTATATGCAATAAGCAGTATGTGCATAATCATGCAAGTGCTCAGTCAAGTAAAGTAACTACAGGATGAGATGCAAAATAATAATTGCGGAGCATGGGATGAAATAACATCTATACGGAATGTCAACGTGGGAAGATAATCGGTACCCACCAATGCACCCCAAATCCCAACAACCCAGACACCGGCACTCCCATCGGCCCTCAAATCATGTACATCACTGAGAATCACGAGTGCCCAACATCGACACCAAAATATCATAAATACTCGTGTCTAGCATCGACACACAAATCTTCCTATATCGGGCATCCGTCAGTCCGGGTCAGCCCCCTCTCTCTCATATATCGGGCATCCGTCAGTCCGGGTCAGCCCTCTCTCTCTCATATATCGGGCATCCGTCAGTCCGGGTCAGCCCTCTCTCTCATATATCGGGCATCCGTCAGTCCGGGTCAGCCCCCTCTCTCTCATATATCGGGCATCTGTCAGTCCAGGTCAGCCCTCTCTTTCTCATATATCGGGCATCCGTCAGTCCGGATCAGCCCTCTCTCTCATATATCGCGCTCTAGCACCGAGAAAACACATGGTGGACGCACTGAAATATCATATCAAGGGAAACCGGTTTTTTTAAATAATTACCTATTCTCTTTTGAAATATCCACGATTCCCAAATCCAGAAATAACATGGAAACAACATATCTCAATGCGTAAATCTATGCAGGTATGAGGATATCAATATATACATGGCACATGTATGAATATGTGATGTAGATGTGTCCAAGTATGAATATAACATCTGCTGATATGCGGCAAATCATGGCAAACATCAATAATGCGGAAACAATCTGACATATGATTTATAACAATCCTATAATGTGAGTGTCATGGCAATCACTAACGGTGTGAGTGTAGCATATAAATCGTGCTCGTGCAACTTGAACCGTTAGTAATAGTGCGGTGTTCTATCAATTCTAGTTTATATACGCATAGCAGGGAATGTGATATGCAATAAACAGTAGTCATGTAGGTGAATGCAAAATATATCGCTATAAGGTCCTATCAGCCCTGACGCATAACGCCATGCGGGCGATATCCCCGTAGATGTTAAATCTACTCACCGTAGTCTCTCGCTAGGTATAGCCGACGACTTGTTTCCCCATCTTCGCGGCGTCCGTCGCACTCTCCTGCGAACCTAGAATTTCACAATATATCACACATAAGCTCAAAACCATACAAACACGACATTTAAAGCCAAACTAGTAACTCGCGTCGTGAACCAAGCGCGCGTGTGCGCGATATGCTAAAACGTGTGGTTACGCGCATGAAGCCACTCCGACGCGTCGCGATACGCAGAAACCCCAAACCACACACACGTATCACCCGTGTCGCGAAAGATTAAAAATACGGGAAATAAGGTATTCAACTCCAGATTTTGATACAGAACAGATATTATGAAAATATATATACCATGATACTACAAATAGCAGCAGACTCCAGTGGTCCAAGCCCCAATTCACCCATCTGGCCGCAATTTGCGGCCAGAATGCATTTTCTGGCGGCCTGGGTAGGGAGGTGGGCTTCCAGGTTTTGTGTGTGCACTCTATACCCCCTATACATGCTACAGTAAATCCAATTTTATTCTGAAAAACCCCGGGTAGAAGCAGATTCCACAGATCCCTAATTCTAGTTAAAAACCACATTTTTACACTAAAATGATACTTTATGGTATTTTCCTGAAATCTGAAGCAAACCCAAGTCTAAAACCACACTAATAACCCATTACCATGCTAACTAAGCCATAAAAATGCTAAATTTAACATATCATCACTAAATCCCTTTAATACCACCAAACATGCACATAAAACATGATTTCTAGTTAAGATACTACAAGATATGGAAAAAGAGTCTTAACTATCAGCTATATACCTTCAAAAGACCTTAAGAAACACCACAAGTCTTAGCCCTAACCCCAAATGTGCAGATTTGCTTCCAAACACTTCAAAAGGCCATTTTTCCCAAGGTTTTGTGAAGGAAATGGTTAAATTTGTGTAGGGTTTTGTGTGGAGATCAAAGAGAAGTGAAAAGAGAAGGGAATGTGATGAATTTTGCTGGGTTTTGCTACTGCCTCTGCAGAAATTCTGTAATGAGAAAGGAGAGAGAGAAGAGGGAAGAAAATGGTCACAAAAGTCAAATTCTCACCTAACCACCATGCTTCTATATTCTAATTAAATTTTTTTTTTTTGAATTTTAAAAAGGGTTTTGTTTTGATAAAAGGGTGGGGAAATAACAATGAACCATGCATGAAAAGAAATGGTTAACATGCTAACACTTTTAACCTAGGTCAAGGAAAAATTGTGCTAAGTGTGCATGTGTGCACTAACACAAGAAATTTCCCAATTAGGGTAAACCCGACTAAAAATAATTAATAACCCTAAAATTATATATAAACATATATATAACACTTAACATCACAATTATCCCTAGCCAAGAAGGAAAATACGATACTCAGGCTTTTATGAAAAACACGCCAAATTGCTAATTAACGCGAAAACATCCTAAACAAATTTCAAAGTGTTACACTCGCCAGGTAACCTTACTAGATAGCCGCGCCCCATAGCCCCGACCAAGTGACTGTAGGAGAACCCCGTTACCAAAAGCATCCGTTCGGGTGCTTGCGGCCGCGGTGTTCTGTCTTTGTGCACTTCGTCGACGGCAATGGGAGGTGCGGCTGTCTGCTAAAGTTTTCGACGAGCATTCAATCAGGTTATTGGGATTCTTGTTGAATTACCCGACAGGTTATTGGAAAGTGTTTTCAATATCGAGACTAAAATGCGGGGTTTATAATTGTTAGGCATGTGATGTCTAAGGAATTCATTTGGGTAGGCATGAAATCCAATGTATGTGATATATTGGGTTTATGATGTCTAAGGTGGTTGTGGATTCCAATTGTTGTAGTTTTTCACTTTCTTTTCTGCGACTGTAAGTGTAATATGTGGTGTATCGCCGATTTCGTTGCTATACGTCAACGACAATTAGGATACGCATATTTACTTACGTTGATGACATGTGATGTTATGTGTTACTGTGATATGCTATATTGGATCGTCGCGTTTTGAATAGCCGGGGGTTTTATGTGAGATGAGGGTTTTTATTTTCATTCATGTAAAACTCATTGTATGTAATATTCTTTTATTGGGGCACTTCCGGGTTGAGGATGATGTTACCATTGTATATTATTTACTTTTCCGCATTAGGATAGATCCAAGGCGGGGAGCATAAGTAATCGGGTTCTAGGGTACAGTGGGAGACCATCTCGAGGAGTCGAGACCGGGTCTCCTAACTCTAGAATTGGTAGGGTTGCTTGCCGCTCTCGTAGGGGTCTAGGGATGTGGGTTTGGCTATTCATCACGACCTTGGAATCCGAGATTTTACCGGCTTAAATAAAACACGGAATTCCTAGTATATCCAATATTTCATATGTGATTCTTCTGCTGCTGATATTCTTTGATGTGATCACTTGATATGTTCTGAGACGAATGCCTATATTATATATATGAGATATAATTAATATTGTTGCTTTCGTTTCTTCTGTGATGCTTGGGAAGCATAATTTGATGGGAATTCATTAATGAGATTAATGAAAGAAAAAGAAACCTAAAGATATTGTAGAAATTTGTTTAAAAACTAGTAGCTCTAGTTCTTGCTTTGCATAGCGGTATTCCTTGTAGAATATCCAGCACCTTATTCGATAAGAAAAGAGCTGAGATCCCTTCACCAGGAATGACCTCTTTAGAGAAACTAGCAGATGCTACAAACTCGGTTTATCTTTCGATCGCTTCTATAGTTTTTGATTTACATAGTGGTATTTGTGAAATATCCTGCACCTTATTCGATAAGGAAAGAGCCGAGATCCTTTCACCGGGAGTGACCTCTTTAGCAAAACTAGTAAAAGCCTCGAAAACACTCCTTTTTTAAAATTCACTCGATTCTACAACGATATCTGTTGGTTATAGTGCCCTCAAAGTCAATTATTGGATCGCAGGCACGTGATTGCAATGATTGAGGAGGACCTATATCGGTAGGACAGTCTTACTCGAGATGATAGTATGCTATCTGGTTTGCCTTTATCAGCCGTGCACAGGTTTAGGTGGCTGATCACTATTGCACGTTGATAAAGCCCTTAGGATCTTGCTTGACTACCAACAGTATGATGGCGATCATATACGTGAGAGTTGGGTAGTCTATAAGCACATCCTTAAAAGTGGTCCCTAGTCGTAGGAGTTTCGAGACAGGGCATCGATACTCCGGAGTAGACTAGTGTATACAGTCGAGACCCCGACGAGGGGCGGTGGGCGGTCTCACAAGCCACTAGTGTCAGTTGGATCACCTAAGATGTATACAGGTGCTCATTGGGTTATGAGTACACCGGACAGGACTCGCCGGGAACCTGCTAGTTGGTATTTATACCCAGCGTCAGATAGCAGTTCCCTGGTGACATGTGTACAGGTTAGTTCATCGACCTGAGGTCGTCATTTGTCTTGTGTGAGTTCCCACTGTGCTTTGATTTCTACCCTACCACGGCTCAAAGGAGTCGTGCAAACATGTTTTTTTTGGGTACAGTCCCGAGCCACATGGAGGCAAGTGAGTGGATCGGCAGGGGATTCGTCTCTCCCGGTATTGGGGGTGAGATCGCGCTTTGTCTAGGAAAGCCATTACACCAAGTCCTTGGCCAAGGCAGGTGAGAATTACTGGAAGGTATTCCAGTAGTTTCTCAGGGTGTTCAGGGCTACTCTCCGACACGACTTATACCGCTATTGGGGTTCTTACCAGCCCCTAGGCCCGATATGCGATACTTGTAAGAATTCGGCAGCGCCCCGGCCGTCTAACAGACGCCAATATACGGAACAAAACTTTTACGACTGGCGCTATCGCGTACTATAACCCGGATCTGCCATTAAAGCTAAACTAACATATTGTAAGGAGGGTAGAATTGTTATACCGAACGATCCGAGTCCTTCGGTCTTTAACCATTATCCCACGCTTTGTTGCGGCAGCTTCGATCTTCTGAAACTCCAGTCTCGTCGTCCAGGTGGGACCACGTCGACGGATCTTTAAACGGGCTCCCGCCTCTGAACCGAGGCAACTTGATCGTCAAGTTTGCTAAAAGAGACGACCAAGGTGATGTAGAGAATGAGTAGAACACTTTGTCTCGTTACGTCCAAGGCTATGGACGAACGGTTAATGAAGTTGCCATTTGGAATCGGGTGAATGGAAATTGAACTATGAAATTTCCATACACTAAACTATCATAATCTTTTCAAAGGGAAAATTCAAATGAACAACCATCTCATCTTCAAGAGAGGGGGCCGGCCTAAATAGAGGAGGGGGGAGGTGAGTGTAGGAGCTAGGAGGGTGATCATAAGGAAAAATATCAAGGATATTTATCATGAAGAAAGAATGAGTCATGTATGAACACATTAAATGCACCATTAAATCACCATTAATGAACAAATGAGTCACAAGCCTAATCACCCCTTCTAGAACCTTCTAGAAGCATGACTCACCCTCAAGACGAAAAGACAAATCCGTATTTAACCGAATGTTAAATACGGGTGATAGAAAACTGGAAACTGGCAAGTTCCAAAAGTGATCCCGAAACGAATTTCAGGATAACCCCGTATCGGTATAAACATACCCGCATTTGTATTACGACCGAATACAAATGTAACTGAGACAAAGATATTATATCTACACAGTATAATACCGGGATCCGACTTAAACCAAAGCCTACCAGTATTATCTGCCCGAAAAATGACACGTGCGAAAACGCACGTGCTTTTTCCGAACCCTGCCATAATACCATACGACATCTACAACGTTTCGCCCGAACTTGGGAAAGTGTCTGTGGGGGACTCTAATGACTCATCAATACACTGGCACTGGGTATAACCACTAGCACGTCAGAGGTACAAGCTGTACGTAACGGTTTGCCTATGTATTGATTGGAAGGGAAACTGACGAGCGAACTCATCTATAAACCCTACTGAGCCTGACAGTGACAATATCCGTACAGTCCGGAACATTCGTCTATGAGAATCGCATATTAGGCCTAGGGGGCCGGTAAACGTCAGACCCCCAATAGCTGCATAAGTCGTGTCAGAGAGCAGCCCAGAACACCCTGAGATATTACTGGAATACCTTCCAGTAAATCTCGATTACCCTGGCCAGGGATTTCGTGCAATGGCTCTCCTAAACACAGCGCGATCTCACCCCCCAATACCGGGAGAGACGAATCGCCGACGATCCGCTCACTTGCCTCCAATGTGGCTCGGGACTGTACCCAACTAAAACCTGTTTACAAAACTCCTTTGAGCGTGGTAGGGTAGTAATCTAAGCACAGTGGGAACTCACACGAGACAAATGACGACCTCAGGTCGATGATCTAACCTGTACACATGTCACCAGGGAACTGTTCATCACAGAATACTGCATTTTATACCGGCCATTCTTACGCTCGGTTGTTTATAGGTAGGTGCTTTTAATCCGTGTTTGTTACATATTTGCAGGATACAGGTTCTCGGTTCTAAAACGGTGAAATTCATGGAAAACACGACAAAATCCGGGTTCCTGCCAACCACTGAGAAAACACGGTCTCCGCTCGTCATCCGTATGTTGCCAGATACCAGTTTAGGGAGACAAAATGTCAAATCAATGTCACCTTCATGCACAAGGCTCAATGGCGACAACAAGTTCCAAGAAATCTACGCGGAGCTCGAGGCAATCATGACAAAAGCATCCACAAAAGTCCACCTTTCCTCAACAGATATTCTGGAAAGATTATCAGAAAATAAATGTACCAGACAATAGGGGACAGCAGAGCAGGGTAGCATACAAAACCTGACATCCCAACTCCCCTATAGGGCGGCGGATCCGCGGCCAATAGGGGGTATTGGCGGCGGATCCGCGGCCAAGTGGAGCCCTCTCTCTGACGTTTTTCTGGGGTGTTTTGGTCTTTTCACATGTGGTCTTCTGGTTGCCCTAGAACTCCATTCTCCTGCCTATAAATACAGCAGATCTGATCAAAGCCAAGGGAGCTTTCTTTGTTCTTCTTTTTTGTAGTTTTGTTCTTCTTTCTTCTTCTTCTTCATTCTTCCTCCATGAAATTGTAGTGATGAGGGTTTTTTTTATCTTTCTTGTTAGTTTGCTCCCCCTTGAGATTCTTGCTTTCTCTTGCTCATTCAACCTCTTTATTGAGCTTGAATGGTTAAGGGTTAGTTATTGATCTCAAGGGTCGTATTTTCTCACGGGACTAGTTCTTCACTTCACATGCGTTCTCTACCCTTCCCTTGATCTTGCAACCTCCTCATTGAGCTTGCAAGTTTAAGGGTTGGCTATTGATCACATGCTTGGCTTGAGTTCTACTTCCGTGTTCTTTTTATTTGCTTATTTATTACTTGCATTCTTCATTCTTGCTTTACTTACTTGCAATTTTATTCCATGTACTTTAATTACTTGTATCTTTTCTTTTCTTTGTTCTTTTCTTTTGCTCTCCTTTGTTCATTTTGTGAATGTTGTATTTATTGTTGTTGTTAAGAATCATATGATATTGTAAGTTAACATTTCTTTGCCTATTCCTTTTCCCGTTATTTTCCATTTGAACTCCGTCCAAACCATACGCAAGCGCTCCGTTAGGCACCCTACCCTGACAAGGTAACGGTGATTCCTAACCGCGACCGGTTGCGTTCGGTTTGGCCGGAGGCGAAAGCAAGAGACAAGAACGGAAGGACAAGGGTAAATAAGCCGGATTCCACGAATACCGCGCTTAAATCCCCTAATCCACGTTGTTGCCGATTGCTCTAGCTTCAATTGGTCAAGACTCGGCTCAAAGGTTTTGAGTACGGATTTCTTTAGCTTACATTATCGTATCTTTTCTTAACAACTTTATACTTGCAAATAAACACATAGGTTAGATCAAACAACAGACAGATTCTTTATTGACTCGTCTAAGACAAGAAGGTAAAATACCACCATCTCCTTATGGACCGACCCGTGCTCAACCGGTTAGCTGCAAAGCGACACCGTCCTGATCGCGGTTACACTTTAATTCTTTGAACATCCGACACGCTTTTAGCGTGCGATCAAATGGCGCCGTTGCCGGGGAGACGGTAGCGTATTTTCTTTCTTGTTATTCGGGTTAATATTCTTTTTTGTATATAAAAAAAAATCTTTTTGTTTTTTTTTTGATCATTTTTGTGGGCAAGAGTGCAGATTTTTGCAAGTTTGCAAACTGCGATTGTTGGGAGCGAAGTGTGCATTCAAAGTTAAGGTGATTACGGAGTACAGTGCCAAAGATCCGGGTAGTTTGACCCGCGCAAGCGAACCTTTCAAGCTTACCGGCTTTGATTCAACGGGGGTTTCCTAACCCAAAAACTTAACGGTACGTACTTTACTAACACCTTCTTCTCAAATCCGATGCTTCCAATATACTATTCTTTTGCAGGATTCTTTGTAAGTTCGCTAGCAAACGCTAAAAATTGACTAACCCGTATTTGTTGCAGCGCCGCGCTTAAACTATAAAACGATTGTTTGATTCTTTATAGAATTTTTTTGAATTGCGCATTGCATACATTAATACGGACTTAAGGGCAAGCGAACCCCACAATATACGGTAAAGGATTTCATCACCTTTTCCGTGGCCCACAAATCACGAACTTGAGCATAACGTTTACCCACACAAAATTTAAAAGAAACTAGACTTTAAGCCTTAAGGACTTCGCGCTCACTAGGAGAAGTTAACTGTATTTAGAACCTTGCTTAACGGTATATTGTTTACGGGGTGTCTAGGAAAGTGTTAACGGCGAAACCGCCAAAAGAGAAAGGGTTATTTAATTAAGGAACTTCGCGAAAGCGTTGGAAAACCTCCCCTTATCTCTGCACTTACCTGGCCTCGTGATCAGTGTATCTTGAGCCTGTTTCTCGACACAGTTTTACTTCGACAATCAAGTTCTGGAGCAGGTCTAGTTGACCTAGGTTAACCCTAGAACGATTAGGTGTGCGGTAATTTTTGTGTCGTGATTATTTTTGTCCATATTCTTTTTGTGTGTATACTTCATTCTTTTGTTAATATTTATTTAAAAATTAAAAAAAAATCACATTCTTTTTCCCCTCCTTTTCTCTACCTTTCTCTCTCTTTCTTCATATCATGGGTACTCCACCTCGCAAAACTCTTGCCGAACTTTGGTACCCACAACCAGACATTACTTCCTACGGTTCTTGTTTTGGTCGAACTTCGAACGATCCATCCATTCCCAAAGTTTCACTGAAAGATCGCATAGCAGCGTCTAGGACAAACACTTGCACTCCTCATTCCACTTTGTATCAACCTTTTCAACCTCCCGCACCCGCTTATGTTGATACCCCTTCTGCAAGCCGTCCTTTGTCCATCGCTGAACGAATTGAATAATCCCGTAGCCGATCTTTCACTCCTTTCACCACTTCAAATTCTTGGGATCAACAATTCAATTCACCTTCCTATCCAAATGTTGATCCTGCTCCTGTCCAGCCATTCAATTCCTACCAGTCCTACCCAACTTTTACACCTTCCCTAGACATTGCTTCTACACAGCCTTTTGGGAGTTTTCAGTATCCAAACAACTATGAATCTTTTACTGAAACCCCCTCACAACCCATGTCTAGTCTGGAACAGTCATTGGAAGACTTTAGGGTAGCATCAAGCCAACAAATGATGGATTTGAATGCGTCCATGGCCGCCCTCATACAACCTAGTGATCCGGTAGCTAGTTTTCAACTAGCTCCAAATTTTTCAATGTATGATGCGGCGGCAGGCCAGGCTGTGAATTTGAGTGGAGAGAGTGAGCTGTACCCCCTTCCGAATCAAACCTACCCGTCCCAAATTGAATCCCACAACTCCAGTGTTGAAAGTCTATCAAATGTCCCAAATCAATTATCAGTTGAAGATAGAATGTTTAATGAGTTGTGCGACTTTGTAGTGTTTGATTTGCCCGATTGTGAAGGGTCCCTTTTGAGTGAAACCATACCCAATCCTCTTGACCTCTCCACCTCCACTCTAGAACCGGAATTGATTGATATCCATGCTTTTGTTGAGGTGTCGGAGAATTTTGATTTTCACTTGATTGGGGATATTGACGCTGGGAACATTTTGGATGATGAACCCGTAGATTTGGCTGAGTTTGTCTCTTCAAATCATCATCCCGAGTCCTTAAATGTTTTTCCCGAACCCCATATGCGTCTTGATTTTGAAGAAATATGCATGGATGAGCTTAACTTTGAGGAGAATTTTGAGGATATTTTTGAGGATGAAACAGTTCTAGATGATGAGTCGGATTTTCCAATTCATCCTGTTCCTTTCATTGACTGTGTACACCCTCCCGAACCTTTAATCGATAACCTTTCTCAACCATTTCCCTCCATCATTTCCATCGTTCCGACCTTGCAAGAACCCTTCTCACTTTCATTTACTATGTCTGGTTTACAAAGTTCGGCGTACCCATGGTTTCTTATGAATCTTGAGGGATTTGACCCAATCTCTCGACGGGTTAATAGATTAGCACAATCGCTGTTTACACATCGCTCATCACAAATTGTGCTAATCTATTTACTCCATTTACACCCTCAAGTTCGTGTTCCACTTCTTTTTCCCATCCGCCATTCTTCTCTTCCACCGAGACCGGACGCCACTTCTATCCCCACACGGTCTCGCGTGTTTCTTATTTCTTTTCTCTACACTCCATTCTTTCACCAACCGTCGCTTTATAACGATAAATTTTTTGAATGATTGGTGTTAACTTTTGGCCTGTGTAAGGCCTTGTATAGATTGGTACTGTTCTTTCCCCCCTAATCCTGAACTTCAACGCTTAACAGTGGAAACACTGTTTTACTTAAGTTTGGGGAGGACACTTTTTTTGTATATATTTTTGTTTTGTATATAATTTGTTTCTAGGAAGCGCCGGCAATTTTAACCCTCTTGGTATAGCCTGACAGTGAGGGCACTGTTAAGTTTAAGTTTGGGGGTGTGCTCGGTAAGCTTTCTTCCTTCGCATTCATATGTATATTTTGCATCTGCATATTAAATCCATAAAATCCATAAAAATCTGAAAATTTTCTAAAATTATAAAAACTTTTTGTCAAGTTAGATTGTGGAAGAACACTGATTCAACATTCGACGGTTTTTGTTTGATAAAATAAGAATAATTAAATCTTATGTTTAGATTTTGAAAACCTGAAAAATAACTCTCCTTTGAAGTTAACTATAGCTGATATACGTCTTTACATCACACTACACGTGTCGTGAATTGTGGGAATTAGATGACAAGTCTTTCATGTTTAAACTTTTAAACAGATAAATGATTTTCTGAGGATCAAATAGGTTTGTTCTGAAATAAGTAATGTCAAGAATAGTTTATGAAGTAAAGCGAATATGAAGGAATGTTATTGATGCCGTAATTGGAGCTAAGTCTGAAAAATAACCAATCTAAAACTTGATTGGAATGATTACACACCAAACCCACTAAACACGTCTTTTATCCAAAAAAATATTTGAACTGCCGGTTATACCTCCGTTCGTATTAAATCATCTGATTTTCACGACAAAACTGTCTTTTGTTTTTGGACTTAGGTAACTTGAGTAATTAAGTCCGCTGGGGTGTTTCTACACCTAATGCCCTAAAACCAACTGGTTTGGGTGCATTGGCCCAAAGCTCGCTAAGAAGCCTAGAAAGTCCAGTTTTAAAACAAAGTCAAGCAAGTGTTCTCTCCGAGTTAAAATTCCTAACGGTTCTTTGTGTGAGAATAATCTTGATAAAAGACAGGCTTTTATAAAAATTTTAGCGGAGATATGAAGGTTTTATTCTATGATAAAGACTATTGCACGTTCACAGAGGTGTGTATGAAATGAAAACAAGAAAAAGGTGGAGTGAAGAATAAGACCTAGTTTCCTGTTAGGGAAGATAGAAATTCTGAAGTTGAAACCTTACTGGAAAATGAAACTTGAAAAATGCGTAACTCTTTATAAAACTTATGTGATCCTTTTAAAATTGTTATCTGGGCTTTATTGTGCGACATGATGACTTTAATCGACCTTTCTGGAACTTAACGGCACTATTTGCACTACACGTAAAGACATATAAAACCTGTAGTTAAATAAGAAGCGAGGTGTGAAAACTAAAGGTTCGATAGTCTAGACTTAGGATAATAGATTTGTTATTTTCTGAAACAAAACTTTAGGGTTTGAATCATAGTTATTTTGCAAAACTAGCTTGACCGGATTTTGTGGGTGTAATCCGCTGAAAACCCTCAGGAGACAACACTCCTCCTACTAGGGACACCTAGAGGTTTAACGGCTTGTTGCACACGCTCAGTGCAATCGCGTTCCCTGCGAAAGTGCGGTTATCATTTTATTTTTGTGAATAATTGGTTTTGCTCGGGACGAGCAAAAGTTAAGTTTGGGGGTATTTGTTCATCACAGAATACTGCATTTTATACCGCCCATTCTTACGCTCGGTTGTTTATAGGTAGGTGCTTTTAATCCGTGTTTGTTACATATTTGCAGGATACAGGTTCTCGGTTCTAAAACGGTGAAATTCATGGAAAACACGACAAAATCCGGGTTCCTGCCAACCACTGAGAAAACACGGTCTCCGCTCGTCATCCGTATGTTGCCAGATACCAGTTTAGGGAGACAAAATGTCAAATCAATGTCACCTTCATGCACAAGGCTCAATGGCAACAAAAAGTTCTAAGAAATCTACGCGGAGCTCGAGGCAATCATGACAAAAGCATCCACAAAAGTCCACCTTTCCTCAACAGATATTCTAGAAAGATTATCAGAAAATACATGTACCAGACAATAGGGGACAGCAGAGCAGGGCAGCACACAAAACCTGACATCCCAACTCCCCTATAGGGCGGCGGATCCGCGGCCAATAGGGGGTATTGGCGGCGGATCCGCGGCCAAGTGGAGCCCTCTCTCTGACGTTTTTCTGGGGTGTTTTGGTCTTTTCACATGTGGTCTTCTGGTTGCCCTAGAACTCCATTCTCCTGCCTATAAATACAGCAGATCTGATCAAAGCCAAGGGAGCTTTCTTTGTTCTTCTTTTTTTTAGTTTTGTTCTTCTTTCTTCTTCTTTTTCATTCTTCCTCCATGAAATTGTAGTGAGAGGTTTTGAGTGGATGTTAATGAAGATGAGGGTTTTTTTTATCTTTCTTGTTAGTTTGCTCCCCCTTGAGATTCTTGCTTTCTCTTGCTCATTCAACCTCTTTATTGAGCTTGAATGGTTAAGGGTTAGTTATTGATCTCAAGGGTCGTATTTTCTCACGGGACTAGTTCTTCACTTCACATGCGTTCTCTACCCTTCCCTTGATCTTGCAACCTCCTCATTGAGCTTGCAAGTTTAAGGATTGGCTATTGATCACATGCTTGGCTTGAGTTCTACTTCCGTGTTCTTTTTATTTGCTTATTTATTACTTGCATTCTTCATTCTTGCTTTACTTACTTGCAATTTTATTCCATGTACTTTAATTACTTGTATCTTTTCTTTTCTTTGTTCTTTTCTTTTGCTCTCCTTTGTTCATTTTGTGAATGTTGTATTTATTGTTGTTGTTAAGAATCATATGATATTGTAAGTTAACATTTCTTTGCCAATTCCTTTTCCCGTTATTTTCCATTTGAACTCCGTCCAAACCATACGCAAGCGCTCCGTTAGGCACCCTACCCTGACAAGGTAACGGTGATTCCTAACCGCGACCGGTTGCGTTCGGTTTGGCCGGAGGCGAAAGCAAGAGACAAGAACAGAAGGACAAGGGTAAATAAGCCGGATTCCACGAATACCGCGCTTAAATCCCCTAATCCACGTTGTTGCCGATTGCTCTAGCTTCAATTGGTCAAGACTCGGCTCAAAGGTTTTGAGTACGGATTTCTTTAGCTTACATTATCGTATCTTTTCTTAACAACTTTATACTTGCAAATAAACACATAGGTTAGATCAAACAACATACAGATTCTTTATTGACTCGTCTAAGACAAGAAGGTAAAATACCACCATCTCCCTGTGGACCGACCCGTGCTCAACCGGTTAGCTGCAAAGCGACACCGTCCTGATCGCGGTTACACTTTAATTCTTTGAACATCCGACACGCTTTTAGCGTGCGATCAGGAACTGCTATCTGACGATATGTATAATACCAACTAGCATGTTCCCGGCGAGTCCTGTCCGGTGTACTCATAACCCAATGAGCACCTGTATACATCTTAGGTGATCTAACTGACACCAGTGGCTTGCGAGACCGGCCACCGCCCCTCTTCGGGGTCTCGACTGTATACACTAGTCTACTCTGGAGTATCGATGCCCTGTCTCGAAACTCCCATGACTAGGGACACTTTTAAGGATGTGCTTATAGACCCCAGCTCCTACATATATGATCACCATCATACTGCTGGTAGTCAAGCAAGAATCCTATGGGCTTTATCAACATATACATGATGATAAAGACAAACCAGATAGCATACTATCTTCTCGAGTAAGACTGTTCTATCGGTATAGGTCCTCCCTCAATCATTGCAATCACGTACCTGCGATACAATAATTGACTTAGAGTGCACTATATCCAACAATCTCCCACTTGCACTTAAGGCTAATTATTGCGATGTCGTATACTCACAGCTCGTGTGACACCGAGCATCCAACTCCTCTATTAATCTGTTTCACAAAGCTCGTTTGTAAAACTCTTGTGTTTGAGAAATAGCCTCAGTGAGTGGATCTGCTTCGGTGTTTCTTCCTGTATCTCTATATATCTCAACTTCACGGAGAAAACCATCTCCTGAATTGAGTAATATCTGTCTTAGAATATGTCTGGATATCTTATGGGACCTAGTTCATAAATGAACTCCAAATCCAAACATCTTAGACTGTATCGATAACTGAACCTAATCAGTATCCAGCACCATGCCTCCCACAGTATCATTTTGGACCATCTGTCCACAATACTGTCCTTCGTCTGAGGGAAAACTATAACTCTGACAATCACTCTGTTACCCATGTCACCTTTGAAGCCTGGAATGATAACCGTCTCCCGAAGGAGTCCGTCGTCATCAAATCCGTAGAACATTCACTTATGTTCTAAAACTGCTTCCTAATGTTTCTCCACGATTGGATTAATATTAACTTATCGCATTTAGTGCAATAACAACATCTGGTGTGGTGCTTGATATCTCACGATTGACTCAATTGCCTAAGCAAATGATCTGTCAATCATGCACGTCCCTTTCCCCTTTAGTCTATAAGACACCTTTAGAGAAGGTTGACTCCATCACCTGTAGGTACACCACCAAGCCAGGAGTCTACTATTCTAAAATACTATTAGAATACTGTCAAAGTACCCACATTGGGAAACTACCCAAATCCAGATCTAAAACCATAGGTCTAGTAACCAGAATGTCAGATATTATATCCATATCCTTTGTGGAGAAACAACTGTGTGACGACCACAGTACAACCGATCGTAGTATAGGAATTTTACTTCCTACTCTGTGTATGTCATCCAAATACCAAGACATCACACCCTACTACCTTCTCAATAGATCCATCCCCTATTCTGATGAAGTCAAACCCATGACTGTCACATCAAAATTAGATGATCTATCTCCGCTATTATTGCTCAAGTCTATAAATAGCCATAAGATACTTGCCCACTATGCTTCCGCTGCTCCCACTAGTTACGACAACCCTATAGCAGAATAATATATACGTACATTTCTAAAACTAGTTTAGAATGACGCTATACATATCCTCCTGCCGGGTCTCATAGTTTGGAACAACTGTAGTGTCAAGTCTGGATGAACAAGAACCTCCCTGTCACCGTCCTTGAGGCTACCGGAATACCTCTCGGGTGTCTGAGGTTACCCACCATATCTGCGGAGTTGCTAATGGAATGTCAAACTTGATTGAATATATAGGTTCTATTAAATTTTCCGTAATCGTTTGCAGTTCTGGAATCACTTCCATTTTTACCATACTCCCACTTCTGTTTTTCTGAAAAAATCCATTTTATTAAAACTGTGGCGAGTCAAGAACAATATCACTATTGATCTTCCTGATGGTAGAAAATCAACCCTCGTCAAAGCTAGGGTCAACCCATAAACTGCCATTACAGAAACGTGCCTTGAGTTATCTAGTGTCTGGTTTTAAGCATAAGCTGGACAACTCCCCTTACCTTAACATCGTTAAGATATGATTCATTCTATATCCAATATAGAAACATTGGCACTTATTCAATTGGAACCAGATTCTAATCATACAGCTGTCTCCAGTGTATATCAACTTAATGGAAAGAGGCTAATCAACATTACTCAACTTAGGATTCCATCCAATTATGAGTAACCTGAAAGAGAAACAAGTTTCTCAAAAAACGTTACTATTAACTGAATACCAATCACAAGAATCTACATCTTCGAATTCTTTGAAGAATTTGATACTTGCGATACCTGGTTCTCTACTTTATTTCTTTTCCCACAACTTCTCAAAACTTAGACATTGTATTTCTATGAAACACTTGTCTAAAAACTAGAGAAGTTACAAGTGAACAGAATATAGTATGAGGACCTACCCTTTTGTCCTGATGGACATTGGACAACATACAATACTCTGTATAAGTCCGCTGAGTTGAATAACTCAAAACCTGTGCATCGTAGGTTGAAAACTGTGCCCAGGCGATTTCCTCAAATATCACCAAATACAACGAATTCCGATATAATGAGGATGATCACCTAATTCCCAATAACTTACTCCCACTCATTATTTGTAAAACTATATAGATGTGAGAATGAAACCTGGTAAGTATATACCCTGGAGTAAGTGTCCAATCGGGAAATCAGTTTTTCTTTTAACAATGCACAGTGAATATGAAACATTAATATGTTTCGTAGGGTATCCTGGTATTCCTAGTAATGCCTCTTTCATAATCCAAAACATGACTTTAACCATATATTTCCCTGCCATCTTTTCAATTCCCTTTATTTGTCTTTAGTCGTTACCTTCTGTACACCATCATTAGGCTAAATGGTTTTCTTCCTTCCCTACCGTTTGGCACCAGCCTATGGTTTGAAAGAAGACTATCTAGTAAGCATAATAGGTGTACTCTCCTAATCCTAGGAGTACTCGCAACTTGAGAGAAGGTGATAATAAAAGACAACTGAATAAACCTTATTCCTTTTTCTCCTGAACCAGAATCCATCCTTGAAAAATATCCTTCGAGTTCGTATATAACCATACGATGGATTTATCCAATGGAATTGGATGTTCGTAGTGATACGGGTTGTTCTGGAGAAATGAAAGGTGAAGTAGGAGTGGCGATGAAATACGTGGTTTGGTCGTGAATGTAAGTAGTCGCAATTTACTTTGCCCTCTTTCTAATTCCTTTATCTTGTCTTTACATATTACCTTCTACACACCGTACTTAGGCTAATTGGTTTTCTTTATTCCCTACCTTTCGGCACCTGCCTATGGTTTGGAATAAGACTGTCCAATAAGCATAATAGGTGTACTCTCCTAAACCAAGGAGCCCTCGCAACCTGAGAGAAGGTGATAATAAAAGACAACTGAATAAACCAATTCTATTTCTCCTGAACCTGGATCCATCCTCGAAGAAATCCCTTCGAGTTCGTATATAACCATACGATGGATCTATCCAATGGAAGTGGATATCTATAGTAATACGGGGTGTTCTGAGAAATACAAAGGGTAAAAGAAGGAGCTGCAATAACTTATGCAACTAAAGACAATCCAAAAGCCAGTAAATTAAGAATATTCGGTCAACTTGGTCACTTAGTTATAGTCTAGGGTCGGTCAAAAGTCGCTGCCAAAGAGAGAGAGAAAAGAAACACTCTGCGTGCACTCTTACCTAGATCAGAATGGTTATCACTTTATCCAATTAGGAAACTTCCCACTGTAATCTCAAATTCTCCTCCAAACCAGAAAGAAGAATTAATCCGGATCACCCGAAGAGTAAACCAACTCATCAGTGGGAATCGGGATCCAACTATCATCGTATGATAACTTGATGGAAGCCACTCAAGTTAACACACTCCAGAAGGTATGCGCAAGTCTGGCAAGTTTCTTGTATGTTTGATGTTAGTGTATATGCCCTAGAGGCCATTACTGTATCATACTAGTTTGTATATTACTTAATGGAAGCTTGGGATATTCACCTTGTATATACAATCTTGCTCAAAATAGTAGTATGCTACTTGGTTTGTTTCTACTTCAATGTGTACATGTGTTTATTTTTGTATATCGCCTATACACATTAGTGGAGCCCTTAGGATCTTTGCTTGATTACCAGCGATGTGATGGCCGTCACACTAGTGGGGCTGGGTAATCTATAAGCACATCCTTATGCAGGTCCCTGGTTGCAGGACTATCGACACAGGGCATCGATACTCCGGAGTAGACCAGCGCTTGCGCTTCTCATCCCAGTGTGGGAGACGGTCTGTCCCACAGCCGTCAGTACGTCGTACCTGAGATAGTATGCGGGTGCTCGTTAGGTTACGGGTACACTGGACAGGACTCGTCGGGAACTGACTAGTTGGTATTATGCCTATCGTCAGTTATCAGTTCCCAGGTGACATGAGTACAGCTTAGTCCGCTGACTTGACACTGTCACTTCGCCTCGAGTGTGTTCCCACTGTACTTTGATCACTACCCTACCACGGCTCAAAGGAGTCGTGCAAACAGGTAGTGGTTGGGTGCAGTCCCGAAGCACTTGGAGGCAGTGACGGTTAGACAGGATTCGTCTCTCCCGGTATTGGGGGTTGACATCGCGCTGTGTCTAGGAGAGCCATTACACGAGTAGTCCCTGGCCAGGGCAAACGAGATATACTGGTAGGCTTCCAGTGTTATCTCAGGGTGTTTTGGGCTTCGCTCCGGCACGACTTGTACCGCTATTGGGGGACTGACGTTTACCGCCCCCTAGGCCCGCCATGCGATGTATCAGACGAACAGACCGGACTGTACGGAGAATGTCACACTCAGGCTCAGTAGGATTTCAGATGGGTTTCGCCTCGTCGGTCTTCTTATCGGCATTACCTGGGGACCGTTACGCACAGCTAGTGCCGCTTGCGGTCTGTGGTTAAACCCACTGCCAGCGTAGTGTCGAGTCTTTAGAGTCCCACACAGAAAGCTTTTCGCCTTTAGGCAAAAGAGTAGAGGTCGCATGGTATTGCGACAAGTCGCATGGTTTTGCGACAGGGTTCGGTCACATCCGTGCACTTGTGCACGTACAGTGTCCGGACAGTTTACACTAGCGGGCTTTGGTTTAAGCCGGATCCTAGTGTACCTTATGGGATTGGATTTATCCAGTTTGCATTCGTGTTCCTCGGAACGCGGATGCGGGTGTGTATGCACAGTTGACAGGGAGGCAGAGACAGCGGATTCTCATTAGGGTTGTTGACAGTTGACCGTTGACTATTTGACTTTTTGCTCAACCCTAATGAGAATATGATATGTGATTAACTATTATATTAATTAAGTATTATGGTGATTTGGTTGTTGACTTTTGTTGACTTGTTGACTTTTGTTGACTTGTTGACTTTGTTGACCGGTTGACTAGGCTTGACTAGTTGACCATCATGATAACCATAGCCATCATTTCATGGCAAAGACTTTTACTTGCTTTCTCATTTGTGTAAAATGAGTGCATGATATGATATGGTTATGGTTGCTTCAACCATCACATAAGACTTTTTATGATATGATGAGTTATCATGACTTTGGATTATGAGAGGGTGAGAGACAAAATACTTGCTCATTCTTTCTTGCTCATTCTCTCTCTTGTTCTTGAGCTCTCTTGCTTTGCTCTCACCCTCATCCTCTTGCTCCCTCTCTTGACTCTATGGTTCATATCTCTCATGAGTTGAGAATCAAGAACCATAGATAAAATACCATTCTAATTCTTCTCTACTCATTCTAGTTCACTAGGTTTAGCAAACCAAGTGAACTAGTTTCTTCAAAGAACGAAGAAGGAGCTAAAGGTCGGAGCTTTCAGGTGGATCTATCTTCGGCGTACGGAGACGACGAGAAGAAGCCAATCCGGACCACCATCGGAGCTTGAAGACGAAGGAGTTCAAGACAAGCAAGGTATAACCCCCTAACCGAGTAGCTAGAAACTCATAGTTAGCTTGTTAGATAGATGTTTAACCAAGATCCGGGTTATAGGTCCATGTTACCACCTCCGTAAAAATCGTTTTTTACCAAATTCCGCATTCCCGAAAGTACCGAGAGAGGTAGCATGGACTTACAGTGGTATCAGAGACTAGTTAAACTCTATCTAGCATGTTAGCAAGTAACTAGAAGATCGATCAAAGAAAATGTCCCGAAAACGAACCCCAAAAATTCGAGTTTCTATCGATTTTTTTACTGTTCAAAAGTTGATTATTTTAACACCTAAAATCGGCTCAGGGTTTTTAGAAGCCACTGTAGAAAAATCACCAACCGATCCCTCTAAACGACCGCGGAAACACGGCAATAGCTTGCTATTGCCGCGGTTCCGCGGCCTCCTTGGCGCCTCTCTGGTGTTTCTTTGCTACAGTGTGCATCTGGGGGTATTTTGGGAATTTTGGTACATGTATTTTCAACCCAGATTTTCCAGAACGAAAATTTTATTTTGGGGTCCCGAAAATCCGTATTTTTGATCGAACTTCTAAAAGACTTAAGCTAACGGGTTTTTTCTATAATGTGATATTTGTATTGAACGTCTACTAATCGCTATATGTCGATTAGTGGGGGTTATACAAATCTGTGATCTGTAATGTTGCTGGAATGTGTATATGAATATGTTGGATTGTCGCGGGTGAATAGCCGGGGGTTGTGAGACGAGAGTTTTCTTTTCTTTCAATTCATGTAAATTTGTAAATTGATGTAATAATTATTTGTATGGCCGCACAACCGGGTCGGGGTTGTAGCCGTCATTGTATAATTTCTTTTTACTGTTTTTGCTCCTAGGATAGACCCATGGAGGGGGTGCACAAACTACCGGGTATGCCGAAGTGTCGAGTGGCCTACTCATGGAGATGAGGGAGGTTGCTACGCTTCGGGTACTTGGCGGGTAGTTTGCCGCACCCGTAGGGGTCTTGGGTGGGGTATTGGCTATTCACCGCGACCGTGTAATCTGTCTTTCGTTACAGGCTCGTACGAATTACAGATTCCTAGTATATCCAATGTATTCATCTGTGATCTGAAATGTTTATCATTGCAGTATATCTATATATGATATTATTTAGGCGTTGCTTATGTTTTACAGACGCGCTAGCCCAGCCCCCGCTCTGTCGTTAGTTAAGTAACCTAACGGGTAATGACGGGGCCCAGTGGCGAATGCGAATGGCATAAGCGTAAGTCATATTTTGGTTGTTTTCTGCAATGGTAGGATTAAATGATGGGACACATTAAAAGAACTAATGCAAGAATATCACGCATTAAAAGAACTAATGCAAGATAATAAACCAAGTTAAAGTCGTTGGAACACTTTCGAAAAACCACTCGGTTCTTTTCAAAACTAACTTTTAAATGCGGAGCTTGAGCCACTCCTTTTAAAAGCTATCTCGTTCCATCGACTAAATCAAGTTCACTACGTTCACGGTTTTGCCAAAACCATCCGTAGCCCTCCATCATTTCAGTTAAATATTCGGTAGTATTCAAGCTATGTATTTTGACCTCACGCCAAGGCATAGTGATTGGTAGCTGCCGGATATTTATCTGTTGCATAGATAGAATGCGTTGGTTTGAGACAGTCGTACTGCCATTTTTGCCTACGTCAAGGGTATGTACGGGTGGGTTCAAATTAACCTGGATAATGATGGGATGAACTTGACATATGACTTATGACATTTTGACCTCACGCCAAGGTCATAAGAGCATGGGGCAAAAATCCACATCGGGAGTTTCATAAGTACTGAAACTTGCTAGATTTGCATACCATTTGGAGTGTGATGATTCTGGTATGATTCCTTCAGTTTCGTCACGCGATGATATTTGGATCCCGATCCTACTGTGAGTATATGCTACTCCTCGGGAAATTTCTCACTTAACGATCAATGCTATAAACCTAGTAGGTGCCTAGAAAGGTGTTAGCGGGGCTACGCCCCCAGGGAAAAGAGGTTCTATAATTAAGGAACTTCGCGAAAGCGTTGGAAAACCTCCCTCGAAGTACCGATACCGGCCTGGCTGAACGGTTAAGCAAGTATTGTACGGTGGGATTGATCCTGACTAATTCTTCCTTTATGGTTTGAGGAGGGATTCGAGAAACAGTGGGAGCCATCCTGTTTAGACAAACTAAAAACCACTCTAAACTTGCAAGAGCAACATGCTGAGTGTTTCTTCTTCTCTCTCCTAATTGCAGCGACCAATCAACATGACAGGACTTAAGTTACTCCTAGATAAAAACAAACTGACAGGGCCAAACTACAAAAATTGGCTCAGGAATGTCAAGATAGCAATCACTTACGACAAGCTGGGGTATCTTCTTACCACCAAAGCTCCCCCTGTCCCTGGTCCCACTTCCAGCGTCGCGGATAAGGAAATCCGCAAGACTTGGGAGATTGATAGCGCGAAGGCCAAGTGCCTCGTACTTGCCTCGATGGACAACGAACATCAGAGGAGGCACGAGAATATGGACCTTGAATCCTTATTTCTCCATACAAAAGAACTGTATGGAGAGCAATCACGTATCGCAAGATACGAAGCGTCGAAAATGTTGTTTTCGGCAAAGATGGCCGTCAGATCATCGGTAGCCGAGCACGTGCTAAAGATGATCGGCTACATTGAGGAGCTCGCGGACCTAGGGACCACATTGGAGGGTGAACTCTATACAGATATAGTTCTCCAGTCCCTTCCTTCCACTTACGCCCAGTTCATACTGAACTTCAACTTACAAGAAAAAGAGGTTGAACTTTCAGAGCTCCTCAACATGCTGAGGAGCGCAGAGGGCACCCTACAGAAAGGTAGGGAAACATCCACTTTGTTTGTAGAAGGATCATCTTCTTCTAGGTCCAAGGCGAAAGCCAAGGGAAAGAAGAAGAAAGCCCCCGCCAAACCAAGGGGCGGTGTTAGTAAAGTGGATACGAAGGGAAAAACAAAAGCAACAAAGATAGCGGGGAAGCTTGTGGATAAGGAAGAATGCTTCTATTGTAATAAGAAAGGTCACTGGAAAAATGATTGCAGGGCTTGGAAAGCCAGAACACAGGAATTGAAGCAGGTTGCAGCTTCAGCTTCAGGTGTGTATGTTATTGAAAACTGTCTTTCAATAAACTCTACTTCCTGGGTATTGGATACCGAATCAGGATCTCATATCTGTAATTCTTTGGAGGCGTTGAGAAACCGTAGGGTTTTGAAGGCAGGTGACATGACCCTCAGAGTTGCGAACGGAGCTAGCATGGATGCTGAAGCCGTGGGGAACTATCACCTGGGAATGTCAGATGGACATGTTTTGGTTTTGCGTAATTTCTTTTTTGTACCCAACGCAACTTGTAATATCATTTCTGTATCTTTAGTTTCTAAAGAAGGTTATGAATTTGCGTTTGTAAGTAATGTTGTAAACATTCACCTTAATCAAGTTTTGATTGGGTCAGGTACATTGAGTAATGGTATATACGTATTGAACCAACCACAGATTTTCAATGTCCAGAATACACACAAAAGAAAGTCTCTGGAAATAAATCAGACTTTCTTGTGGCACTGTAGACTGGGTCACATCAATGAGAGAAGGTTGACGAAGTTACATACAGAAGGGTATTTGAATGCATTCGAATATCAGTCGTATGCCACTTGTCAATCCTGTCTCAAAGGAAAGATGACAAAGACTCCGTTTACTGGACATGGAGTAAGAGCGAGCGAGCTCTTGGGACTCGTACACAGTGACGTGTGCGGTCCAATGTCTACACAAGCGCGAAGCGGATATTCTTACTTCATTACTTTTACGGATGACTTCTCAAGGTACGGTTATGTCTTCTTAATGAAACATAAGTCCGAAGCCTTTGGAAAATTCCAGGAGTATAAGAATGAAGTAGAGAAACAGACCGGCAAAAGTATTAAGATTCTAAGATCGGATCGAGGTGGAGAATACTTAAGTGCCGAATTCCTGGACTATTTAAAAGAGAACGGAATTCTCTCTCAGCTTACTCCTCCATACACCCCGCAACACAACGGTGTATCGGAGAGACGGAACCGCACCCTATTGGATATGGTGCGGTCCATGATGGGTAAGGCTGAGTTACCGCGATCATTCTGGGGGTATGCGCTAGAATCAGCTGCGTACCTTTTGAACCGAGTTCCGACTAAGACTGTGCCTTCCACACCATATGAAATGTGGAGTGGGAAGAAACCCTATCTTCAATATCTGAAGATCTGGGGATGTCCGGCTTTTGTCAAAAAGCAGCATGCGGACAAGCTCGAGGCACGCTCAGTACTGTGCAAGTTTGTGGGATACCCAAAGAACACCAGGGGGTATCTTTTCTATTACGCAGAGGAACAAAAAGTCCTTGTTTCTCGGAATGCCCACTTTCTAGAACACCAGTTCTTGGAAAAGGAAATAAGTGGGAGCGCGGTAGAACTGGAAGAAATTCCAGAACCACGGACTATTACTGAAAGTTTAGTGGAACCAGAGGGTTCGGAAGAACAGGACATTCCTACGCCGCTCCGCAGAAGTAGTAGGCAGACTCATCCGCCCGAGAGATACTACGGTTTTCTCGTAGACGGGGATAGAGAGGATTGCATCATAGACTATGATGAGCCTACTAGCTTCCAGCAGGCCGTTCAGAGCGTTGACTCAGTGAAATGGCTGGATGCAATGCGGACCGAAATGGAGTCCATGTACACCAACAAGGTATGGACGTTGGACATTGCTCCAGACGGGGTAAAACCCATAGGATGCAAGTGGATCTTCAAAAGGAAGATTGGTGTAGATGGACAGGTTGAGACCTATAAAGCTAGGCTGGTAGCAAAAGGTTTTCGTCAAAGACCTGGCTTGGACTATGACGAAACCTTTTCTCCAGTGGCCATGCTGAAATCCATTCGGATCCTTCTTGCCATTGCTGCCTTCCACGATTTTGAGATCTGGCAAAAGGACGTAAAGACCGCTTTTCTAAATGGAAATTTAGAGGAGTGTGTCTATATGGACCAACCAGAGGGTTTCATTCAGAGTGGGAGCAGCGGAAAGGTGTGCAAGTTGCTTAAGTCCATCTATGGACTAAAGCAGGCATCGCGGAGTTGGAACATCTGCTTTGATGAGACGGTCAAAGAATTTGGCTTTATCAAAAATCCAGATGAACCATGCATCTATAGTAGATTTGTAGCGAGAACTGTAGTATTCCTCGTTTTATACGTGGATGACATTCTCTTAATAGGAAATGACATTCCTATGCTACAATCTGTCAAGGGGTTCTTGTCACACAGGTTCTCCATGAAAGACCTGGGTGATGCCTCGTACATTCTGGGTATCCGGATCTACCGTGACAGATCCAAGAGGATATTAGGACTTTCACAGTCCAGGTACATCGACACCATACCGAAGAGATTCAGTATGGAAGATGCCAAGCGCGGTAACCTACCGGCTTGTCACGGGATCACCCTCTCTAAAGAGATGTCTCCCAAGACTGATTTGGAGAGGGATCGCATGTCTATTATACCCTACGCTTCTGCGGTAGGCTCTATAATGTATGCGATGTTGTGTACCAGACCGGATGTAGCTTATGCACTGAGTGTGGTAAGCCGGTATCAGTCAAACCCTGGGGAGAAACACTGGATAGCGGTAAAGAACATTCTCAAGTATCTGAGAAGGACTAAGGAGATGTTCTTGGTGTATGGAGGAAAAGACCTCCAGATCGAGGCCTTTGCTGACTCCAGCTTCCAGAGTGACAAGGATGATTCCAAGTCCATGTCGGGTTTTGTCTTTACCCTCAATGGAGGGGCAGTGTGTTGGAAGAGTTCCAAACAAGAAACCGTTGCAGACTCGACGATGGAAGCGGAATACATCGCTGCATCTGATGCCGCAAAAGAAGCTGTCTGGATGAGGAAGTTCTTGAAAGAACTTCAGGTGGTTCCGTCCATTGTTGATCCAATACCTCTGTATTGCGACAACAACGGGGCTATAGCTTTAGCGAAGGAACCCAGGTCCCATCAGAGATCCAGGCACATCTTGAGGCGGTATCACCTGATCAGGGAGATCGTGGATCGCCAGGAGATAGAGGTTCGGAGAGTCGCTTCAGAAGATAACACTGCAGATCCATTCACCAAGGCCCAGCCCCAGACTAAGTTCGAGCGGCTGATCGAGATGATAGGTCTTCGATACGCCAGTACATGGCCTTAGTGCAAGTGGGAGATTGTTAGTGTATATGCCCTAGAGGCCATTACTGTATCATACTAGTTTGTATATTACTTAATGGAAGCTTGGGATATTCACCTTGTATATACAATCTTGCTCAAAATAGTAGTATGCTACTTGGTTTGTTTCTACTTCAATGTGTACATGTGTTTATTTTTGTATATCGCCTATACACATTAGTGGAGCCCTTAGGATCTTTGCTTGATTACCAGCGATGTGATGGCCGTCACACTAGTGGGGCTAGGTAATCTATAAGCACATCCTTATGCAGGTCCCTTGTCGCAGGACTATCGAGACAGGGCATCGATACTCCGGAGTAGACCAGCGCATGCGCTTCTCATCCCAGTGTGGGAGACGGTCTGTCCCACAGCCGTCAGTACGTCGTAGTTGAGATAGTATGCGGGTGCTCGTTAGGTTACGGGTACACTGGACAGGACTCGTCGGGAACTGACTAGTTGGTATTATGCCTATCGTCAGTTATCAGTTCCCAGGTGACATGAGTACAGCTTAGTCCGCTGACTTGACACTGTCACTTCGCCTCGAGTGTGTTCCCACTGTACTTTGATCACTACCCTACCACGGCTCAAAGGAGTCGTGCAAACAGGTAGTGGTTGGGTGCAGTACCGAAGCACTTGGAGGCAGTGACGGTTAGACAGGATTCGTCTCTCCCGGTATTGGGGGTTGACATCGCGCTGTGTCTAGGAAAGCCATTACACGAGTAGTCCCTGGCCAGGGCAAACGAGATATACTGGTAGGCTTCCAGTGTTATCTCAGAGTGTTTTGGGCTTCGCTCCGGCACGACTTGTACCGCTATTGGGGGACTGACGTTTACCGCCCCCTAGGCCCGCCATGCGATGTATCAGACGAACAGACCGGACTGTACGGAGAATGTCACACTCAGGCTCAGTAGGAGTTCAGATGGGTTTCGCCTCGTCGGTCTTCTTATCGGCATTACCTGGGGACCGTTACGCACAGCTAGTGCCGCTTGCGGTCTGTGGTTAAACCCACTGCCAGCGTAGTGTCGAGTCTTTAGAGTCCCACACAGAAAGCTTTTCGCCTTTAGGCAAAAGAGTAGAGGTCGCATGGTATTGCGACAGGTCGCATGGTTTTGCGACAGGGTTCGGTCACATCCGTGCACTTGTGCACGTACAGTGTCCGGACAGTTTACACTAGCGGGCTTTGGTTTAAGCCGGATCCTAGTGTACCTTATGGGATTGGATTTATCCAGTTTGCATTCGTGTTCCTCGGAACGCGGATGCGGGTGTGTATGCACAGTTGACAGGGAGGCAGAGAAAGCGGATTCTCATTAGGGTTGTTGACAGTTGACCGTTGACTATTTGACTTTTTACTCAACCCTAATGAGAATATGATATGTGATTAACTATTATATTAATTAAGTATTATGGTGATTTGGTTTTTGACTTTTGTTGACTTGTTGAGTTTTGTTGACTTGTTGACTTTGTTGACCGGTTGACTAGGCTTGACTAGTTGACCATCATGATAACCATAGCCATCATTTCATGGCAAAGACTTTTACTTGCTTTCTCATTTGTGTAAAATGAGTGCATGATATGATATGGTTATGGTTGCTTCAACCATCACATAAGACTTTTTATGATATGATGAGTTATCATGACTTTGGATTATGAGAGGGTGAGAGACAAAATACTTGCTCATTCTTTCTTGCTCATTCTCTCTCTTGTTCTTGAGCTCTCTTGCTTTGCTCTCACCCTCATCCTCTTGCTCTCTCTCTTGACTCTATGGTTCATATCTCTCATGAGTTGAGAATCAAGAACCATAGATAAAATCCCATTCTAATTCTTCTCTACTCATTCTAGTTCACTAGGTTTAGCAAACCAAGTGAACTAGTTTCTTCAAAGAACGAAGAAGGAGCTAAAGGTCGGAGCTTTCAGGTGGATCTATCTTCGGCGTACGGAGACGACGAGAAGAAGCCAATCCGGACCACCATCGGAGCTTGAAGACGAAGGAGTTCAAGACAAGTAAGGTATAACCCCCTAACCGAGTAGCTAGAAACTCATAGTTAGGTTGTTACATAGATGTTTAACCAAGATCCGGGTTATAGGTCCATGTTACCACCTCCGTAAAAATCGTTTTTTACCAAATTCCGCATTCCCGAAAGTACCGGGAGAGGTAGCATGGACTTACATTTGAAACTCCCGATATAATTTTTTTTCCATGCACTTATGACCTTGACGTAAGCCAACAAATCATAAGTCACATGTCAAGTTCTACATGTCGTTGTCCTCATTAATTTAGGTCATCGTACATGCCCTTGACGTAGGCCAACAAGGCTGTACGTCTGTCCTAAACTAATGCATCTATTTATGCAACAAATGAATACCCAGCAGCTACCAAACACTACGCCTTGACGTAGGCCAACAAACATAGCTTGAATACTACTAACCATCCATAAGAAATGGCGGAGGATTACGGCTGGTTTTTGGCGAAAAACCTTTAACGTAATGAACTTGATCTCGTTGAAGGAAACTGATAGCTTTTTATAAAAATATAGTGGCGAAAACGTTTTGCTAAAGAGGTCACTCCTGGCGAAGGGATCTCGTCTCTTTCCTCATGGGTTGAGGTGCAGGATATTCTAACTGAATACCGCGATGCAAAGCAACTTGCAATCGACTATATTTAAGTTATTCCCCTGACGAAAACTTCTGCCCAAGGGGTCACTCCCGGTGAAGGGATCTCGGCCCTTGCCTCGTCGAATGAGGTGCAGGATATTCTAACTGAATACCGCGATGCAAAACCAAAAGGAAACGTCTTTGTAATAACTCATTTTAAAATTTGTTCCAACAACATCAAATATAGGTTTATTTTATCTTGCATTGAGAAGAATCAACGCAGTCCCATCAATCTATCATACCAGAAAAGAACGAAAATTAAATGTACGTATATGCCATCCGCATTCGCCTCTGGGTCCCGTCATCACCCGTTAGGTTACTTAACTAACGACAGAGCGGGGGCTGGACTAGCGCGGGTGTAAAACATATACAACATCTAATAGTATATATACTAATATACAATAATCGCTCCAGGCGTGATAATATGCAATATTACAGAAAAGTAATAAGCATCACAGAACAATACAGATAATCTGGGATCCCCGGGTTTCACAGAGCCGTTGCTGAAAACCGACGTTCCCTTGGTCGTGTGGATAGCCTGTGCAATGAAACCTAGACCCCTACGGGTGGGGCAAGTTACCCGCCAAAACCTGAAGCGAGGTGGTCCCCACAATCATAGTGAATGGAACACCCAGAACTTCACGGAATCCGGTAAATTGAGCACCCCTCCTTGGGTCAACCTGTACCCCCTACGAGTGCGGCGAATAGTCTGCCAATTTTAGAGTGAGGTCCCTTTGCCTCTCAAAGCCATGAGATACGGACCCGTTGCCCTCCAGAACCCGGCTATCCGTGCACTCCTTCGCGGGATAAACCTAGTACAGAAATAAAAATATGTACAACGGGTACATCGACCTCAACCTGGTCGTGCCCCAAAAGAATATTATACAACAGGCAGTAACGACAGTCCACAAGTCGGACGCTCGCCCCGCAATATCAAATGTACAAATAAATCCAAACCGCACTATCATTGCACCCTGCTATCCACCACGACAAATACGCAACATCACAGCACAACATAGAACATCAACGCGAATGTCACGTTCGTAAACCCATCTAAAAGAACTATAGCAATGAGACGCGGTTTACTGATCAAATGATATTCCCGGTCGGAGATATAAAGTAAGTACTGTAAACTAACACGTTTAAATTTCGATCGACAAAATTTGCCGAAGTGGGCCCCACAAACATCTGCTGTACAGTAACCAAAACTGGGCCCAATTGAATAGTACCGAAAACCACAATTCCCTGTATAGAAGCCCCTGTACAATTTTGGTGCACTGTTCCTACTAAACCGCCGCAGATGCGCGGTCAAACCCTAGGTTTGACCACGGTTCCACGGTGGTTAAGTGGGATCACGTGACCAAATTTGTATGGATTGCTTAGAAAAGCCTGCTTGTTTTTCTGTGACATGCAAAATAATTTTTAGAACAGTTTAAAAATCAACAGAAACTTTAACACATGAAATTGCGATTTTCGAAAATTCGATCGATCGAAGTTTTAAACGCGTTAGCACAAGTTAGTATAGCTTAATGGTGAGGCTCTGATACCACTGTAAGTATTCGGCAGCGCCCGGGCCGTCTAACAGACGCCAATATGCGGAACAAAACTTTTACGACTGGCGCTATCGCGTATTATAACCCGGATCTGCCATTAAAGCTAAACTAACATATTGTAAAGAGGGTAGAATTGTTATACCGAACGATCCTAGTCCTTCGGTCTTTAACCATCATCCCACGCTTTGTTGCGGCGGCTTCGATCTTCTAAAACTCCAGTCTCGTCGTCCAGGTGGCACCACGTCGATGGATCTTTAAACGGGCTCCCGCCTCTGAACCGAGGCAACTCAATCGTCAAGTTTGCTAAAAGAGACGACCAAGGTGATGTAGAGAATGAGTAGAACACTTTGTCTCGTTACGTCCAAGGCTATGGACGAACGGTTAATGAAGTTGCCATTTGGAATCGGGTGAATGGAAATTGAACTATGAAATTTCCATACACTAAACTATCATAATCTTTTCAAAGGGAAAAATCAAATGAACAACCATCTCATCTTCAAGACAGGGGGCCGGCCTAAATAGAGGAGGGGGGAGGTGAGTGTAGGAGCTAGGAGGGTGATCATAAGGAAAAATATCAAGGATATTTATCATGAAGAAAGAATGAGTCATGTATGAACACAATAAATGCACCATTAATGAACAAATGAGTCACAAGCCTAATCACCCCTTCTAGAACCTTCTAGAAGCATGACTCACCCTCAAGACGAAAAGACAAATCCGTATTTAACCGAATGTTAAATACGGGTGATAGAAAACTGGAAACTGGCAACTTCCAAAAGTGAGCCCGAAACGAATTTCAGGATAACCCCGTATCGGTATAAACATACCCGCATTTGTATTACGACTGAATACAAATGTAACTGAGACAAAGATATTATATCTACACAGTATAATACTGGGATCCAGCTTAAACCAAAGCCTACCAGTATTATTTGCCCGAAAAATGACACGTGCGAAAACGCACGTGCTTTTTTCGAACCCTGCCATAATACCATACGGCATCTACAACGTTTCGCCCGAACTTGGGAAAGTGTCTGTGGGGGACTCTAATGACTCATCAATACACTGGCACTGGGTATAACCACTAGCACGTCAGAGGTACAAACTGTACGTAACGGTTTGCCTATGTATTGATTGGAAGGAAAACTGACGAGCGAACTCATCTATAAACCCTACTGAGCCTGACAGTGACAATATCCGTACAGTCCGGAACATTCGTCTATGAGAATCGCATATTAGGCCTAGGGGGCCGGTAAACGTCAGACCCCAATAGCTGCATAAGTCGTGTCAGAGAGCAGCCCAGAACACCCTGAGATATTACTGGAATACCTTCCAGTAAATCTCGATTACCCTGGCCAGGGATTTCGTGCAATGGCTCTCCTAAACACAGCGCGATCTCACCCCCCAATACCGGGAGAGACGAATCGCCGACGATCCGCACACTTGCCTCCAATGTGGCTCGGGACTGTACCCAACTAAAACCTGTTTGCACAAATCCTTTGAGCGTGGTAGGGTAGTAATCTAAGCATAGTAGGAACTCACACGAGACAAATGATGAACTCAGGTCGATGAACTAACCTGTACACATGTCACCAGGGAATTGCTATCCGACGATATGTATAATACCAACTAGCATGTTCCCGGCGTGTCCTGTCCGGTGTACTCATAACCCAATGAGCACCTGTATACATCTTAGGTGATCCAACTGACACCAGTGGCTTGCGAGACCGGCCACCGCCCCTCTTCGGGGTCTCGACTGTATACACTAGTCTACTCTGGAGTATCGATGCCCTGTCTCGAAACTCCCACGACTAGGGACACTTTTAAGGATGTGCTTATAGACCCCCAGCTCCCACATATATGATCTCCATCATACTGCTGGTAGTCAAGCAAGAATCCTATGGGCTTTATCAACATATACATGATGATAAAGACAAACCAGATAGCATACTATCATCTCGAGTAAGACTGTTCTATCGGTATAGGTCCTCCCTCAATCATTGCAATCACATACCTGCGATACAATAATTGACTTAGAGGGCACTATATCCAACAAAACTCATAGACGAACGGACCAGACTGTATGTATATTGTCACTGATAGGCTCAGTAGGGTTCCAGGATGAGTTAGCTCATCGGCTTCCCTTGAGGTCAGTACATGGGCAGCCGTTACGCACAGCTAGTGCCGCTGACGTGCTTGTTGTTAAACCCACTGCCAGGGTACAGACGAGTCTTTAGAGTCCCCCACAGATAGTTTCCCAAGTTCGGGCGAAACGTTGTAGACGCCGTATGGTTTTATGGCAGGGTTCGGAAAATACACGTGCGTTTGCGCACGTGCCATATTTTGGGCAGATAATACTGGTGGGCATTGGTTTAAGCCGGATTCATGTATTATATTGAGTAGGAATGTTTTAGTCTCTCGTATTCGTATTCGGTCGGAATACGGATACAGGTATGTATATACAGGTGAGGGGTATTTTCATAATCCGTTACGAGAATATTTTAGAAGATGGATTTCTTTTGGTTAATCATTTTGGTTTAAATGGTTAATAGGATTTTGGAAAGGGTGACTCATTCTTTATGACTCATTACTTCTAGAATGATCACTAATGACTCATGTAATGAGTCATCTAGTGAGTCATTAAGTATTAATGTGTTTTGTTTTGTGAAGAGATATTTGAGGAGATATTTCATTAGATATTTCTCTTTGGTTTTTGATAAAAGATGAGAACCACATTCATCTATTCACATAAGAAGAAAAAGATAGAAGTTTATTATGCTTGAGTTCTTCTCTCTTGATAAGTTTTCTTGAGTTCACCATTTCCAACCATAAGCATCTTCTTTAACCTCCACCCTATCCCTCTCATGTGATGAGAACCCTAAGGTGTTTGATGTTGGAGATAGTGCCCTCATAGTAAATTATTGGATCGCAGGTATGTGATTGCAATGATTGCGGAGGACCTATACCGGTATGACAGTCTTACTCGAGATGATAGTATGGTATCTGGTTTGCCTTTATCAGTCGTGTACATGTTCAGGTGACTGATTGCATGTTACACTTTGATAGAGCCCTTAGGATCTTGCTTTACTACCAACAGTATGATGGCGATCATATACGTGAGAGTTGGGTAGTTTATACGCATATCCTTAATTGTGGACCCTAGTCGTGGGAGTTTCGAGACAGGGCATTGATACTCCGGAGTAGACTAGTGTGTACAGTCGAGACCCCGACGAGGGGTGGTGGCCGGTCTCACAAGCCACTGGTGTCAGTTGGATCACCTAAGATGTATACAGGTGCTCATTGGGTTATGAGTACACCGGACAGGACTCGCCGGGAATCTGCTAGTTAGTATTATATCTACCGTCAGATAGCAGTTCCCTGGTGACATGTGTACAGGTTAGTTCATCGACCTGAGATCGTCATTTGTCTCGTGTGAGTTCCCACTGTGCTTTGATTTCTACCCTACCACGGCTCAAAGGAGTCGTGCAAATAGGTAGCTTTTGGGTACAGTCCCGAGCCACATGGAGGCACGTGAGCGGATCGGCAGTGGATTCGTCTCTCCCGGTATTGGGGGCGAGATCGTGCTGTGTCTAGGAGAGCCATTACACAAATCCATGGCCATGGTAGGAGATTTACTGGTAGGTACTCCAGTAGTATCTCAGGGTGTTATTGGGCTTCACTCCGACACGACTTATACTGCTATTGGGGGTCTGACGTTACTAGCCCCTAGGCAGATATGCGATACTCATTGACGAACGGACCGGACTGTATATACGTTGTCACTGTTAGGCTCAGTAGGGTTTCTGGATGAGTTCGCTCATCGGCCTCCCTTGAGTGTGCTCATCGGCCTCCTTTGAGGTCAGTCCGTGGGCAGCCGTTACGCATTGCTAGTGCCGCTGACGGTTTGTGGTTAAACCCACTGCCAGGGTACTGACGAGTCATTAGAGTCCCCCACAGACAGTTTCCCAAGTTCGGGCGAAACGTTGTAGAGGCCGTATGGTTTTATGGCAGGGTTCGAAAAATGCACGTGCGTTTTCCGCACGTGTTATTTTTCGGGCAGATGATACTGGTCGGCTTTGGTTTAAGCCGGATCCGAGTATTATATTGAGTAGGTATAATATCTTTGTCTCAGTTGCATTTGTATTCGGTCGTAATACAAATGCAGGTATATTTATACAGTTTCGGGGTTATCCTGAAAGTCGTTTCAGGATCACTTTTGGAAGTTGCCAGTTTCCAGTTTTCTATCAGCCGTCTTTTAACATTCGGTTAAAGACGGATTTATCTTTTCTTGGATGAGAGTGAGTCAAGCTTCTAGAAGGTTCTAGAATTTGGTGACAAGGATTATGACACATGCTTTGATTTCAACCATTTCTTGTTTTCCTTAAGATCTTTATGCAAGATATTTAGTTTGTGTTCACATATGATATTTTGCTTAAAGTTACTCTCTTTCTCCTACGGTCACCTCCTCCTCTTCTATAAGAATGGCCGGCCCTCTCTCTCCTCCACACTCTCTCTCACTTGATAGTTTTTCATGGTTGTAAAAAGATATGATAGTATTTGGGGTGCATGGAATTTTACAGTTCATTTCATTCCATCACCCAATTCCTACGGCAACTTCATTAACCGATCGTCCACGGATTTGGACGAAGTGAGACAAAGTCATCTACTCATTCTCTACATCATTCTTGGTCGTCTCTTTTAGCAAACTTGACGATCGAGTTGCCTCAAGTCAGAGGCGGGAGCCCGTTTAAAGAATCGATCATGTGGTGCCACCTCGACGAAGGAATCGGAGATCGACAAGACCGGAGCAGCCGCAACGGAGCGTGGGATGATGGTTAAAGAACGAAGGACTCGGATCATTCGGTATAACCTTTCTACACTCTTTACAGTTTGTTAGTTTAGCAATAATGGCAGATCCGGGTTAAAGTATACGATAGCGCCAGTTAAAAGTTTTTGTTCCGCATTTGGCGTCTGTAGACTGCCGGGGCGCTATCGTAGACTTACAGTGGTATCAGAGACTCACCATTTTACTATACTAACTTGTGCTAACGCGTTTAAAACATCGATCGAAACGAAAATCAAAAATCGCATTTTTCTAGCTTGACAGTTTCTGTTATTTTTAAAACTGGTCAAAATGACATTTGGACCATACCAGAAAATCAAGCAGGGTTTTTTAGGAATACTGCAGAAATTCGACAAAGTGAGTCGACTGTTCCACCGCGGATCCGCGGCCCAAGCATGGTTTTGGCCGCGGAACCGCCGCAGGAAAGTGGCTTCACTCGGCCAAATTTCTACAGTGCATTCTATGATGGAAATTGGGATTTTTGGTATATATCGTTTGGGCCCAGGTTTTGTTACTGTTCACCAGTAAGTCGTGGGGCCCACTTTTTGATATTTGGTCGATCGAAATTTAAACATGTTAGTTTACAGTGCTTACATTATATCTCCGACCGGGAATGTCATTTGATCGGTAAACCGCGTCTGATTGCTATAGTTCTTTTAGACGGGTTTGCGAACGTGACATTCGCGTTGATGTTCTGTGTTGTGCTGTGATGTTGCGGATTTGTCGTGGTGGATAGCAGTGTGCAATGGTAGTACAATTTGTGTTTATTTGTACATTTGATATTGCGGGGCGAGCGTCCAACTTGTGGACAGCCGTCACTGCCTGTTGTATAATATTCTTTTGGGGCACGACCAGGTTGCGGTCGATGTACCTATTGTAATATTTTTCATTACTGTAATAGGTTTTGCCCCGCGACGGAGTGCACGGATAGCCGGGTTCTGGGGGGCAATAGGCCC
This sequence comes from Agapanthus africanus, assembly GCA_030015575.1. Lineage (NCBI taxonomy): Eukaryota > Viridiplantae > Streptophyta > Magnoliopsida > Asparagales > Amaryllidaceae > Agapanthus > Agapanthus africanus. The sequence goes on along the minus strand of JASDDO010000022.1, from coordinate 303,945,749 downwards.
GCATCTCATGGCTTTGAGAGGCAGAGGGGTCCCACTCTAGAATTGGCAGACTATTCGCCGCACTCGTAGGGGGTACAGGTTGACACAAGGAGGGGTGCCCAAGCTTACCGGATTCCGTGAAGTGCTGGGTGGTCCATTCACTATGCTGTAGGGGGCTGCCTCGCTTCAGGTTTTGGCGGGTAACTTGCCGCACCCGTAGGGGTCTAGGTTTCATTACATAGGCTATCCACACGACAGGGGAACGTCGAGTTTCAGCAGCGGCTCTGTGAAACCCGGGGATACCAGATTATCTGTATTGTTCTGTGATGCTTATTACTTTTCTGTAATGTTGCATATTATCACGCCTGGAGCGATTATTGTATATTGGTTTATATACTATTAGATGTTGTATATGTTTTACACCCGCGCTAGTCCAGTCCCCGCTCTGTCGTTAGTTAAGTAACCTAACGAGTGATGACGGGACCCAGTGACGAATGCGGATGGCATATACGTACATTTTATTTTCGTTCTTTTCTGGTGTGATTGAATGATGGGACTGCATTGATTCTGATCAATGCAAAAGAAAAAAAACCTGTTTTCAGTTGTTGGAACAAATTTAAAAAGTGTTGTTACAAAGACGTTTCCTTTTGTTATGCATAGCGGTATTCAGTGGAATATCCTGCACCTCATTCGACGGGGCAAGGGCCGATATCCCTTCACCGGGACTGACCCCTTGGGCAGAAGTTTGCGTCAGTGTAATAACTTCACTATAGTCGATTACAAGTTGCTTTGCATCGCGGTATTCAGTGGAATATCCTGCACCTCATTCCACGAGGAAAGAGCCGAGATCCCTTTACCGGGAGTGACCTCTTTAGCAAAAGGTTTTCGCCACTATATTTTAAAAAGCTATCAGGTTCCTTCAGCGATATCAAGTTCACTACGCTAAAGGTTTTTCGCCAAAAACCAGTCGTAGCCCTTCGTCACTTCTTTTGGGTATTCAGCAGTATTCAAGCTATGTATTTTGACCTAACGCCAAGGCATAGTATTTGGTAGCTGCTGGGTATTCAATTGTTGCATAGATAGATGAGTTGGTTTTAGACAGTCGTTCTGCCATTTTGACCTAACGCCAAGGGCATGTGCGGGTGGGTTCAAATTAACAAGATAGTGATGGGTAGAACTTGGCATGTGACTTATGACATTTTGACCTAACGCCAAGGTTATAAGAGAATGGGGCAAAAACAATATCGGGAGTTTCTAAAGAAACTGAAACTTGCCAAGTATGCGCAAACCTTCTGGAGTATGAGTAACGTGGATGCATTCCATCACGTTATCATGCGATGAGAGTTGGATCCCGATTCCCACTGATGAGTTGGTTTACTCTTCGGGTGATCCCGATTGATTCTTCTTTAGGTTTGGAGGAGAATTTGACAGGACAGTGGGAGGTTTCCGGATTAGATAAATTGATGACCATTCTGATCTAGGTTAGAGTGCACGCAGAGTGTTTCTTTTCTCTCTCTCTTTGGCAGCGACCTTTGACCGACCCTAGACTATGACTCAGTGACCAGGTTGACCGAACCTTCTTAAAATACTGGCTTTTGGATTGTCTATGTTGCATAAGTCATTGCCACTCCTTCTTTTACCCTTTGAATTTCTCAGAACACCCGTATTACTACGGATATCCACTTCCATTGGATAGATCCATCGTATGGTTATATACGAACTCGAAGGGACTTCTTCGGGGATGGATCCAGGTTCAGGAGAAATAGAATTGGTTTATTCAGTTGTCTTTTATTATCACCTTCTCTCAGGTTGCGAGAGCTCCTTGGTTTAGGAGAGTACACCTATTACGCTTATTGGATAGTCTTATTCCAAACCATAGGCTGGTGCCGAAAGGTAGGGAATGAAGAAAACCGATTAGCCTAAGTAGGGTGTACAGAAGGTAATATGTAAAGACAAATTAAAGGGATTAGAAAGAGGGCAAAGTAAATTGCGACTGATATCATTCACGACCAAAACCGCGTACTTCATCGCCACTCCTAATTCACCTTTAAAAGAATAAGGTATTATTCAGTTGTCTTTTATCATCACCTTCTCTCAGTTGCGAGTACTCCTTGGTTTAGGAGGGTACACCTATTATGCTTACTGGATAGTCTTCTTCCAAATCATAGGCTGGTGCCGAACGGTAGGTAATGAAGAAAACCATTTAGCCTAACGATGGTGTACAGAAGGTAACGACTAAAGACAAATAAAGGGATTTGGAGAGACGACAATAAAATATACGGTTGAAGTTATGAATTGGATTATGGAAGAGGCATTGCTATGAATACCAGGATACCCCTACAAAACATTTTCATGTTTCAGTGCATTGTTAAAGGAAAAACTGTTTTCCCAATTAGACACTAACTCTAAGGGTATGTATTTACCAGGTTTCATTCTCATATCTGTATGGTTTTACAGATGATGATTGGGAGTAAGATATTGGGAATTAGGTGATCATCCTCATTATATCGGAATTCGTTGTAATTGGTGATATTTGAGGAAATCGCCAGGGAATTAGGGTACAGTTTTCCACCTACAACGCACAGGTTTTGAGTTGTTCAAACTCATCGGACTTATACAGAGTATTGTATGTTGTCCAGTGTCCATCAGGACAAAGGGGTAGGTCCTCGTACTATGTTCTATTTACTTATAACTTCTCTAGTATTTAGACGAGTGTTTCGTAGAAATACAAGGTCTAAGTTTTGAGAAGTTGTGGGTATAAGAATAAAGTAGAGAACCAGGTGTCACAAGTATCGGGATTCTTCAAAGAGATCGAAGATGTAGATTCTTGTGATTAGTATTCAGATGATAGTGATGGTTTTGAGAAACGAGTTTTCTCTTTCAGGTTACTCATAATTGGATGGATTCCTAAGTTGAGTAATGCTGATTAGCCTCTTTCCATTAAGCAGATATGCACTGGAGACAGCTGCATGGATTGAATATGGTTCCAATTAAATAAGTGCCAAAGTTTCTATATTGGATATAGAATAGTTCGTACTTTAAAAGATATTAAGGTACGGGGAGTTGTCCAGCTTATGCTTAAAACCAGACTCTGGATAACTCAGGGCACGGTTCTGTGATGGCTGTTTGTGGGTTGACCCTGGTTATGACGAGGGTTGATATTCTACCATTTGGAAGATCAATAGTGATATTGTTCTTGACTAGCCACAGTTTTAGTAAAATGGATCTTTTTCAGAAAACAGTAGTGGGAGTATGGTAGAACTGGAAGTGATTCCAGAACCGCGAACGATTACGGAAAATTTAATAGGACCTATACATCCAATCAGGTTTGACATTCCAATGGCCACTCCGCAGGTATGGTAGGTAACCTCAGACACCCGAGAGGTACTTCGGTAGCCTCAGAGACGGTGACAGGGAGGTTCTTATCTACCAAGACTTGACACTACTGTTGTTCCAGGATATGAGACCCGGTAGGAGGGTTGTCGTAGTCAATGGGAGCAGCGGAAGCATAGTGGGCAAGATGCTTATATCTATTTATAGACTTGAGCAGTTATAGCGGAGATAGATCATCTAATTTTGATGTGACAGTCATGGGTTTGACTTCAATCAGAATAGGGGATGGATCAGTTAAGAAGGTAGTAGGGTGTGATGTCATGGTATCTGGATGACATACACAGAGTAGGAAGTAAAATTCCTATACTACGATCGGTTGAACTGTGGTCGTCACACAGTTGTTTCTCCAAACAGGATATGGATATAATATTTGACATTCTGGTTTCTAGATCTATGGTTTTAGATCTGGATTTGGGTAGTTTCCCAATGTGGGTACTTTGACAGATATTCTAATGGTTTTTGGAATAGTTGACTCCTAGCATGGTGGTGTACCTGCAGGTGATGGAGTCACCCTCTCTAAAGGTGTCGTATAGACTAAAGGGGAGAGGGATGTGCATGATTGACAGATCACTTGCTTAGGCAATTGAGTCAATCATGAGATGTCAAGTACCACACCAAATGTTGGTTTTGCACTAGATGCGATGAGTTTGTATTAATCCAATCCTGGAGAAACATAAGGAAGCAGTTTTAGAACATAAGTACATGTTCTACGGATTTGATGACGGCAGCCTCCTTCGGGAGACGGTTATCATTCCAAGCTTCAAAGGTGACATGGTTGACAGAGTGATTGTCAGAGTTATAGTTTTTCCCTCTGACGAAGAGGGACAGTATTATGGACAGGTGGTCCAAGAGGATACTGTGGGTTGCTTGGTGCCCGAAACTGATTAGGTTCAGTGATCGATACAGTCTAAGAAGTTTGGATTTGGAGTTCATTTATGAACAAGGTCCCATCAGATATCCAGACATATCCTAAGACAGGTATTACTCGATTCGGGAGATGGCTTTCTCCGCGAACTTGAGATTTAGAGAGATATAGAAAGAAACTTCTAGGCGGATCCACTCACTGAGGCTATTTCTCGAACACAATAGTTTTACAAACGGGCTTTGTGAAACTGATTAGTAGAGGAGTTGGGTGTTGGTTTCACACGGGCTGTGAGTACGCAACATCGCAATAATTAGCCTTGAGTGCAAGTGGGAGATTTTTGGAGATAGTGCCCTCATAGTCATTTATTGGATCGCAGGTATGTGATTGCAATGATTGCGGAGGACCTATACCGGTATGACAGTCTTACTCGAGATGATAGTATGCTATCTGGTTTGCCTTTATCAGTCGTGTACATGTTCAGGTGACTGATTGCATGTTACACTTTGATAGAGCCCTTAGGATCTTGCTTTACTACCAACAGTATGATGGCGATCATATACGTGAGAGTTGGGTAGTTTATACGCATATCCTTAATTGTGGTCCCTAGTCGTGGGAGTTTCGAAACAGGGCATCGATACTCCGGAGTAGACTAGTGTGTACAGTCGAGACCCCGACGAGGGGCGGTGGCCGGTCTCACAAGCCACTGGTGTCAGTTGGATCACCTAAGATGTATACAGGTGCTCATTGGGTTATGAGTACACCGGACAGGACTCGCCGGGAATCTGCTAGTTAGTATTATATCTACCGTCAGATAGCAGTTCCCTGGTGACATGTGTACAGGTTAGTTCATCGACCTGAGGTCGTCATTTGTCTCGTGTGAGTTCCCACTGTGCTTTGATTTCTACCCTACCACGGCTCAAAGGAGTCGTGCAAACAGGTAGCTTTTGGGTACAATCCCGAGCCACATGGAGGCACGTGAGCGGATCGGCAGGGGATTTGTCTCTCCCGGTATTGGGGGCGAGATCTTGCTGTGTCTAGGAGAGCCATTACACAAATCCATGGCCATGGTAGGAGATTTACTGGTAGGTACTCCAGTAATATCTCAGGGTGTTATTGGGCTTCACTCCGACACGACTTATACTGCTATTGGGGGTCTGACGTTACTAGCCCCCTAGGCAGATATGCGATACTCATTGACGAACGGACCGGACTGTATATACGTTGTCACTGTTAGGCTCAGTAGGGTTTCTGGATGAGTTCGCTCATCGGCCTCCCTTGAGTGTGCTCATCGGCCTCCCTTGAGGTGAGTCCGTGGGCAGCCGTTACGCATTGCTAGTGCCGCTGACGGTTTGTGGTTAAACCCACTGCCAGGGTACTGACGAGTCATTAGAGTCCCCCACAGACAGTTTCCTAAGTTCGGGCGAAACGTTGTAGAGGCCGTATGGTTTTATGGCAGGGTTCGGAAAATGCACGTGCGTTTTCCGCACGTGTTATTTTTCGGGCAGATGATACTGGTCGGCTTTGGTTTAAGCTGGATCCGAGTATTATATTGAGTAGGTATAATATCTTTGTCTCAGTTGCATTTGTATTCGGTCGTAATACAAATGCGGGTATATTTATACAGTTTCGGGGTTATCCTGAAAGTCGTTTCAGGATCACTTTTGGAAGTTGCCAGTTTCCAGTTTTCTATCAGCCGTCTTTTAACATTCGGTTAAAGACGGATTTATCTTTTCTTGGATGAGAGTGAGTCAAGCTTCTAGAAAGTTCTAGAAGGTTCTAGAATTTGGTGACAAGGATTATGACACATGCTTTGATTTCAACCATTTCTTATTTTCCTTAAGATCTTTATGCAAGATATTTAGTTTGTGTTCACATATGATATTTTGCTTAAAGTTACTCTCTTTCTCCTACGGTCACCTCCTCCTCTTCTATAAGAATGGCCGGCCCTCTCTCTCCTCCACACTCTCTCTCACTTGATAGTTTTTCATGGTTGTAAAAAGATATGATAGTATTTGGGGTGCATGGAATTTTACAGTTCATTTCATTCCATCACCCAATTCCTACGGCAACTTCATTAACCGATCGTCCACGGATTTGGACGAAGTGAGACAAAGTCATCTACTCATTCTCTACATCATTCTTGGTCGTCTCTTTTAGCAAACTTGACGATCGAGTTGCCTCAAGTCAGAGGCGGGAGCCCGTTTAAAGAATCGATCATGTGGTGCCACCTCGACGAAGGAATCGGAGATCGACGAGATCGAAGCAGCCGCAACGGAGCGTGGGATGACGGTTAAAGAACGAAGGACTCGGATCATTCGGTATAACCTTTCTACACTCTTTACAATTTGTTAGTTTAGCAATAATGGCAGATCCGGGTTAAAGTATACGATAGCGCCAGTTAAAAGTTTTTGTTCCGCATTTGGCGTCTGTAGACTGCCGGGGCGCTAGCGTAGACTTACATTTGAGACAAAGTATTCTACTCATTCTCTACTTCATCTTGGTCATTTCTTTTAGCAGACTTGATGACCGAGTTGCCTCGGTATAGAGGCGGGAGCCCGTTTAAAGATCCGTTGACGTGGTGCCACCTCGATGAGGAGATAGGAGATCGGAGTTGCCGCGAGGAGCGTGGGATGATGGCTAAAGACCGAAGGACTCGGATCAATCGGTATAGCCTTTCTACCTCTTTACAGTTTGTTAGTTTAGCGTTAATGGCAAGATCCGGGTTAAAGTATGCGATAGTGCCAGTTATAAAAGTTTTTGTTCCGCGTTTGGCGTCAGAATGACGGCCGGGGTGCTACCGTAGACTTACATGGTATCAGAGCCACGCCATTAACCTTTACTAACTTTTTCTAACGCGTTTAAAATAACGATCGAACGAAATTTCCAAAACCTCATTTTCAGGCTAAAGTTTCTGTCGATTTTTAAAACTGGTCTAAAAATCATTTTGAGCATCTCAGAAAATCGAGCAGGCTTTTTTAAGGCCACAGTAGAAATTGGGTCCACTGATTTAACAGTACTGCCGAGGAACCACCGCACAAACCATTGTTTGGCCGCGGTTCCGCCGCCAGTTTGTGGGAACAGTACCCCATTTTTCTTCTGTGGGTTCTGCATAGGGAATTGTGGTTTCTGGGATATTTGTTTTGGGCCCTGATTTTATTTGTGTACTGCAGATGTACGTGGGGCCCACTTCGGGAAGTTTTATCGATCGAAATTTTAAACTTGTTAGTTTACAGTACTTACATTATATCTCCGACCGTGAATGTCATTCGAGCGGTAAATTGCGTCTAATTGCTATAGTCCTTTTAGACGGGTTTGCGAACGTGACATTCGCGTTGATGTTCTGTGTTGTGCTGTGATGTTGCGGATTTGTCATGGTGGATAGCTGTGTACAATGGTAGTGCAGTTTGGATTTATTTGTACATTTGATATTCCGGGGTGAGCGTCCAACATGTGGACTGCCGTCACTGCCTGTTTGTACAATATTCTTTTGGGGCACGACCGGGCTGAAGTCGATGTACCCGTTGTACATATTTTTCATTTCTGTACTAGGTTTACCCTGCGACGGAGTGCACGGATAGCCGGGTTCTGGAAGGCAATGGGTCCGCATCTCATGGCTTTGAGAGGCAGAGAGGCCTCACTCTTGAATTGGCAGACTATTCGCCGCACTCGTAGGGGGTACAGGTTGACCCAAGGAGGGGTGCTCAAGTTATCGGATTCCATGAAGTGTAGGGTGGTCCATTCACTATGCTGTAGGGGGCCGCCTCGCTTCAGGTTTTGGCGGGTAACTTGCCGCACCCGTAGGGGTCTAGGTTTCATTGCACAGGCTATCCACATGACCAGGGGAACGTCGGGTTTCAGCAGCGGCTCTGTGAAACCCGGGGATCCCAGATTATCTGTATTGTTCTGCGATGCTTATTACTTTTCTGTAATGTTGCATATTATCACGCCTGGAGTGATTATTGTATATTGGTATATATACTAGTAGATGTTGTATATGTTTTACACCCGCGCTAGTCCAGTCCCCGCTCTGCCGTTAGTTAAGTAACCTAACGGGTGATGACGGGACCCAGTGACGAATGCGGATGGCATATACGTACATTTTATTTTCGTTCTTTTCTGGTGTGATTAATTGATGGGACTGCGTTGATTCTGATCAATGCAAAGGAAAACAAACCTGTTTGGACGTTGTTGGAATAGTTTTAAAAAGTGTTATTACAAGGACGTTTTCTTTTGTCTTGCACAGTGGTATTCGGTTGGAATATCCTGCACCTCATTCGACGAGGCAAGGGCCGAGATCCCTTCACCAGGAGTGACCCCTTGGGCAGAAATTTGCGTCAGGGTAATAACTTCACTATAGTCGATTACATGTTGCTTTGCATCACGGTATTCAGTTGGAATATCCTGCACCTCATTCCATGAGGAAAGAGCCGAGATCCTTTCACCGGCAGTGACCTCTTTAGAAAAGGTTTTCGCCACTATATTTTATAAAAAGCTATCAGGTTCCTTCAGCGATATCAAGTTCGTTACGTTAAAGGTTTTTCGCCAAAAACCAGCCATAGCCCTCCGTCATTTCAGTTGGGGATTCAGTAGTATTATGGCTATGTATTTTAACCAACGACAAGGCATAGTGTTTGGTAGCTGCTGGGTATTCTTCTGTTGCATAGATAGATGAGTTGGTTTGGGACAGTCGTTCTGCCATTTGGCCAACGTCAGGGGCATGTGCAGATGGTTTCAAATTGACAAGATAATGATGGGTAGAACTTGGCATGTGACTTATGGCATTTTGGCCAACGTCAATGTCATAAGAGCATGGGGCAAAAATCATATCGGGAGTTTCTAAAGAAACTGAAACTTGCCAAGTATGCGCATACCTTCTGGAGTGTGATAACGTGAGTGGATACCTTCACGTTATCATACGATGATAGTTGGATCCCGATTTCCACTGATGAGTTAGTTTACTCTTCGGGTGATCCCGATCGATTCTTCTTTCAGGTTTGAAGGAGAATTTGACAGTACAGTGGGAGGTTTCCTGATTAGATAAAGTGATAACCATTCTGATCTAGGTTAGAGTGCACGCAGAGTGTTTCTTTTCTCTCTCTCTTTGGCAGCGACCTTTGATCGACACTAGACTATAACTCAGTGACCAAGTTGACCGAACCTTCTTAAAATACTGGCTTTTGGATTGTTTGAGTTGCATAAGTCATTGTCGCTCCTTCTTTTACCCTTTGCATTTCTCAGAACACCTCGTATCACTACGAACATCCACTTCAATTGGATAGATCCATCGTATGGTTATATACGAACTCGAAGGGACATCTTCGAGGATGGATCCAGGTTCAGGAGAAACAGAATTGGTTTATTCAGTTGTCTTTTATCATCACCTTCTCTCAGGTTGCGAGGGCTCCTTGGTTTAGGAGAGTACACCTATTACGCTTATTGGATAGTCTTCTTCCAAACCATAGGCAGGTGCCGAAAGGTAGGGAATGAAGAAAACCAATTAGCCTAAGTAGGGTGTATAGAAGGTAATAAGTAAAGAAAAAATAAAGGGATTAGAAAGAGGGCAAAGTAAATTGCGACTGCTATCATTCACGACCAAACCACGTACTTCATCGCCACTCCTACTTCACCATTGCTTTTTTCCCCAGTTCGGGAGGAATAGAATAAGGTATTATTCAGTTTTCTTTTATCATCACCTTCTCTCAGGTTGCGAGTACTCCTAGGATTAGGAGAGCACACTTATTATGCTTACTGGATAGTCTTCTTCCAAACCATAGGCTGGTGCGGAACGGTAGGGAAGGAAGAAAACCATTTAGCCTAACGATGGTGTACAGAAGGTAACGACTAAAGACAAATAAAGGGATTTGGAGAGATGGCAAAGTAATATACGGTTACAGTCATGAATTGGATTATGGAAGAGGCATTACTAGGAATACCAGGATACCCCTTCGAAACATTTTCATGTTTCAGTTTAACTATGCATTGTTAAAGGAAAACTGTTTTTCCGATTAGATACTTACTCCAGGGTATGTATTTACCAGGTATGATTCTCACATCTGTATGGTTTTACAGATGATGAGTGGGAGTAAGTTATTGGGAATAAGGTGATCATCCTCATTATATCGGAATTCGTTGTAATTGGTGATATTTGAGGAAATCTCCTGGGATTTTGCCGGACGGCAAGTATATGGTTTTGAGTATCCGTTGTTGTGCACCAATTTCAAAATAATATATATGTACGTTTATTTTTATAAAGTGAGATATAACTTTTTGAAATTATGTCCGTAACATTTACCTATATCAGTTGTCGATTCGGAAAGGAGCATTGAACAGCGGAGTAGTTCTTAACCATAAGTACAGTTTCAACCTACAATGCACAGGTTTTGAGTTATACAACTCAGCGAACTTATACAGAGTATTGTATGTTGTCCAGTGTCCATCAGGACAAAGTGGTTGGTCCTCGTACTATGTTCTGTTTACTTATGACTTCTCTAGTTTTTAGACAAGTGTTTCGTAGAAATACAAGGTCTAATTTTTAAGAAGTTATAGGTAAAAGAATAAAGTAGAGAACCAGATGTCGCAAGTATCGGGATTCTTCAAAGAGATCGAAGATGTAGATACTTGTGATTGGTATTCAGTTGATAGTAATAGTTTTGAGAAACTTTTTTCTCTTTCAGGTTACTCATAATTGGATGCATTCCTAAGTTGAGTAAATGCTGATTAGCCTCTTTCCATTAAGTTGATGTGCACTGGAGACAGCTGCATGATTTGAATCTGGTTCCAATTAAATAAGTGCCAAAGTTTCTATATTGGATATAGAATGGTTCATATCTTAATGATGTTAAGGTATTGGGAGTTGTCCGGTTTATGATTAAAACCAGACTCTGGATAACTCATGGCACGTTTCTATAATATCAGTTTGTGGGTTGGCCCAGGCTATGACGAGGGTTGACTTTCTACCATTTGGAAGATCAATGGTGATATTGTTCTTGACTCGCCACAGTTTTAGTAAAATGGATTTTTTCATAAAACAGTGGTGGGAGTATGGTAGAACTGGGAATGATTCCAGAACCACAAACGATTATGGAAAATTTAATAGAACCTAAAGATTCAATCAGGTTTGACATTCCATTAGCCACTCCGCAGATATGGTGGGTAACCTCAGGCACCCGAGAGGTACTCCGGTAGCCTCAAGGAAGGTGACAGGGAGGTTCTTGTTTACCCAGAATTGACACTACTGTTGTTCCAGGCTATGAGACCCGACAGGAGGTTAAGTATAGCTTCGTTCTAAACTAGCTTTAGAAGTGCACGTATATATTATTCTGCCAGAGGGTTGTTGTGGTCAGTGGGAGCAGCGGAAGCATAGTGGGCAAGTAGCTTATGTCTATTTATAGACTTAAACAGTTATAGAAGAGATAAATCATCTATTTTTGATGTGACAGTCATGGGTTTGACTTCGTCAGAATAGGGGATGGATCTGTTAAGAAGGTAGTAGAGTATGATGTCCTGGTATTTGGATGACATGCACTCAGTAGGAAGTAAAATTCCTATACTTCGATCGGTTATACTTTTGGTTGTCACACAGTTGTTTCTCCACATAGGATATGGATATAATATCAGACATTCTGGTTACTAGATCTATGGTTTTAGATCTAGGTTTGGGTAGTTTCCCAATGTGGGTACTTTGACAGTATTCTAAAAGTATTTGGAATAGTTGACTCCTGACATGGTGGTGTACCTGCAGGTGATGGAGTCACCCTCTCTAAAGGTGTCTTACAGACTAAAAGGGAGAGGGATGTTCATGATTAACATATCACTTGCTTATGCAATTGAGTTGATCATCAGATATCAAGTACCACACCAGATGTTGTTTTTGCACTAGATGCGACAAGTTTATATTAATCCAATCCTGAAGAAACATAAGGAAGCAGTTTTAGAACATAATTGGATGTTCTACGGATTTGATGACGGCAGCCTCCTTCGGAGGACGGTTATCATTCCAGGCTTCAAAGGTGACATGGATGACATAGTGATTGTCAGAGTTATAGTTTTCCCTCTGACAAAGGAGACAGTATTATGGACAGGTGGTCCAAGAGGATACTGTGGGAAGCATGGTGCAGGATACTGATTAGGTTCAGTAGTCGATACTGTCTAAGAAGTTTGGATTTGGAGTTCATTTATGAACTAGGTCCCATCAGATATCCAGACATATTCTAAGATAGGTATTACTCAATTCGGGAGATGGCTTTCTCTGCGAACTTGAGGTTAAGAGAGACATAGAAAGAAGCATCAGGGCGGATCCACTCGCTGAGGCTATTTCTCGAACACAAGAGTTTTTACAAACGAGCTTTGTGAAACTGTTTAGTAGAGAAGTTGGGTGTTCGGTACCACACGGGCTGTGACTATGCGACATCGCAATAATTAGCCTTAAGTGCAAGTGGGAGATTGTTGGTTATAGTGCCCTCAAAGTCAATTATTGGATCGCAGGCACGTGATTGCAATGATTGAGGAGGACCTATACCAGTAGGACAGTCTTACTCAAGATGATAGTATGCTATCTGGTTTGCATTTATCAGTCGTGTACAAGTTCAGGTGACTGATCACTATTGTACGTTGATAGAGCCCTTAGGATCTTGCTTGACTACCAACAGTATAATGGCGATCATATACGTGAGAGTTGGGTAGTCTATAAGCACATCCTTAAAAGTGGTCCCTAGTCATGGGAGTTTCGAGACAGGGCATCGATACTCCGGAGTAGACCAGTGTATACAGTCGAGACCCCGGCGAGGGGCGCTGGCCGGTCTCACAAGCCACTGGTGTCAGTTGGATCACCTAAGATGTATACATGTGCTCATTGGGTTATGAGTACACCGGACAGGACTCGCCGGGAACCTGCTAGTTGGTATTTATACCGAGCGTCAGATAGCAGTTCCCTGGTGACATGTGTACAGGTTAGTTCATCGACCAGAGGTCATCATTTGTCTCGTGTGAGTTCCCACTGTGCTATGATTTTTACCCTACCACGGCTCAAAGGAGTCGTGCAAACAGGTTTTTTTTGGTACAGTCCCGAGCCACATGGAGGCAAGTGAGCGGATCGGCAGGGGATTCGTCTCTCCCGGTATTGAGGGTGAGATCGCGCTGTGTCTAGGAAAGCCATTACACCAAGTCCTTGGCCAAGGCAGGTAAGAATTACTGGTAGGTATTCCAGTAGTTTCTCATGGTGTTCAGGGCTACTCACCGACACGACTTATACCGCTATTGGGGGTCTGACGTTTCCAGCCCCCTAGGCCCGATATGCGATACTCATAGACGAACGGACCGGACTGTATGTATATTGTCACTGATAGGCTCAGTAGGGTTCCAGGATGAGTTCGTTCATCGGCTTCCCTTGAGGTCAGTACATAGGCAGCCGTTACGCACAGCTAGTGCCGCTGACGTGCTTGTGGTTAAACCCACTTCCAGGGTACTGACGAGTCTTTAGAGTCTCCCACAGATAGTTTCCCAAGTTCGGGCGAAATGTTGTAGAGGCCATATGGTTTTATGGCAGGGTTCGGAAAATGCACGTGCGTTTGTGCACGTGTCATATTTTGGGCAGATAATACTGGTGGGCTTTGGCTTAAGCCGGATCCATGTATTATATTGAGTCGGAATGTTTTAGTTTCTCGTATTCGTATTCGGTCGGAGTACGGATACATGTATGTATATACAGGTGATGGGTATTTTCGTAATCCGTTACGAGAATATTTTAGAAGATGCATTTCTTTTGGTTAATCATTTTGGTTTAAATGGTTAATAGGATTTTGGAAAGGGTGACTCATTCTTTGTGACTCATTACTTCTAGAATGATCACTAATGACTCATGTAATGAGTCATCTAGTGAGTCATTAAGTATTAATGTGTTTTGTTTTGTGAAGAGATATTTGAGGAGATATTTTCATTAGATATTTCTCTTTGGTTTTTGATAAAAGATGAGAACCTCATTCATCTATTCACATAAGAAGAAAATAAAGAAGTTTATTATGCTTGAGTTCTTCTCTCTTGATAAGTTTTCTTGAGTTCACCATTTCCAACCCTAAGCATCTTCTTTAACCTCCACCCTATCCCTTTCATGTGATGAGAACCCTATGGTGTTTGAGACAAAGTATTCTACTCATTCTCTACTTCATCTTGGTCATCTCTTTTAGCAGACTTGATGACCGAGTTGCCTCGGTATAGAGGCGGGAGCCCGTTTAAAGATCCGTTGACGTGGTGCCACCTCGATGAGGAGATAGGAGATCGGAGTTGCCGCGAGGAGCGTGGGATGATGGCTAAAGACCGAAGGACTCGGATCGATCGGTATAGCCTTTCTACCTCTTTACAGTTTTTTAGTTTAGCGTTAATGGCAAGATCCGGGTTAAAGTATGCGATAGCGCCAGTTATAAAAGTTTTTGTTCCGCGTTTGGCGTCAGAATGACGGCCGGGGCGCTACCGTAGACTTACAATATCAAGTTCATTACGCAAAGGGTTTTCTTAAAAACCTGTCGTAACCCTCCATCATTTCAGATAAGTAGTATTTAGTATTCATGTTGCGTTTGTTGACCTTGTCAAGACGTAGTGTGCGGTAGATGATTAGTGCTTATCTGCTAGCATATGATGCGATTGGATTAGGGTAGTCGTGCGGCCTTGTTGACATTGTCAAGGGTCATGCGGGTGGGTTTAATTCAATCAGGAAATGACGGGTTGAACTTGACTTGCGGTCTATGGTTTGTTGACCTTGTCAAGGTCATAAATCGCTCGGGGCAAAATATTATCGGGAATTTCAGGTGTTGAAATTTGCAATGAGATTGCATACCTTCTATGAGATAGTTGGATCCCGATACCCACTGCGAGTAAGAGTTACTCTTGGGAGAGTTTTACACATTACAATTAGCCGATCAAGTAGGTGTCTAGAAAGGTGTTAACGGGGTTATGCCCCTGGGAAAACGAGGTTTATTTTAATTAGGTCCGTGCGAAAGCACGGGAAACCTCCCTCAAAGTACCAACACTGGCCTGGTCGAAAGATTGGCGAACTTGTAGGGTGTAATTAATCCCGGCTAGTCTTACCTTTTAGGGTTTGAAGGTAGATTTGACTAAAACAGTAGGAGCCATCCTGATTAGATAAAATAATAACCAATCTAATCTTGCAAGACCGCATACAGAGTGTTTTCTTCTCTCTCTCTCTCTCTCTGTAGCGACCATGTCATGACTTAATCAAGATAATAATATGGATGCATTGACCGAACCAGCTTATTATACTGAGCTAGGGAACGTTGGTTCCGCTCTATCTTATAATTGTTATAAGTCCGAGCAGGAAATAGGGGAATATCCGGATTCCCATGCGACCCAATCGAGGAATAAGCATGTTGATGCATATTCTTTGGATGTGTTCATTACCGAGAACTGTTTCTCAGTATCCTCTACGTCCTAGGTATGAGTTACCGGATTAGGATCTCATATATGTAATCTGTTACATGGGCTACAGAAAGGTAGAGAACTGAGAATGGGTTATATGTCTCTAAGTGTTAGAAAATGGTGCAATTGTTGCAGCCAAGTCTGTTACCAGATATCACCTTGTATTAATATATTGATTCTGAACAAATGTTATTAGATACCAAACCTAATATACAACATTACATCAGATTCTTTATTAAGTTAAAGAAGGATATAATTCTGTATAGGGGATAATGTTGTGAATATTTTCCTGAATCAAGAGTTGATTGGATCAGGCACGTTATATAATAGCATATAAGTTCTAAATCTACAATTCAAAGTATATACAACACACACAAGAGGAGTAGTTCAGAAATGAACGAATCCTTCTTGTGGCACTATAGAATAGGTCATATCAATGTGACACGACCAACTAAGTTACATAAAGATGAATATGAGAATCTTTTCGAATTTTCATCTTATGACACTTGTCAGTCTTGTCTCAAAGGTAATATGACCAATACTCCGTTTACTGGAAACAGAGAAAGAGTTAGTGAACTCTTGGGACGTATACATGATGATGTATACGGTCCTATGTCTACAAATGCCAAGGTTGGTTCTTGGTACTTCATTACATTCATCGACTATCTCTCAAGATTCGGACATATGTTCCTGTTGAAACATGAGTCTGAAACTTTTGAGAAATTCAAGGAATGTAAGCTTGAAATGGAGAACCAGACGGGTGGAAGTATTAATTCTTTCGATGTGATCGAGGAGGAGAATACTTGGGCATGGAGTTCCTGGATTATTTAAAGGAGAATGTGATTCTCTCTCAGCTTACTCCTTCGTATACACCACAGCACAACGGTGTATCGGGTGGAGGTATCGCACCCTATGAGATATGGCGCGCTCTATGATGAGTACTGCTGAGTTACCTGTTTCCTTTTGGTGTTATGCACTTGAGAAGCTGCATACCTATTGAATGGGGTTCCGTCCAAATCAGGGCCTACCACTACATATGAGATATGGTGTGGGAAGAGACCATGTCTTAAACGAGTTAAGATATGAGGTTGTCCGGCCTATGTTGAAAATCAAAATCCGGACAAGCTCGAGGCAAGGTCAGGACTGTATAAGTTTGTTAGGATATCCTAAACATTTGCGAGGGTATATCTTCTACCTAACTGAGGAACAAAAGGTGTTTTGTTTCACAGCATGCCACCATTTTTTTGAAAAGGAATTTCTTATGAAGAAATTAGTGGTCATGAGGTAGAACTGGAAGGTGTTGCAGCTAGACAAACTAACAACTGATAATTTGGTAAAACTAAAGGATTCAATAGTCTCCAACGAACCTCAGCCTCTTTGCGAATCTGGTAGGGTTCCTCATCCACTTGAGAAATACTACGGTCTTCTCGATGATAGTGGGAGCGAGGATTGCATCATGGTTGATGATGGCCCAACTAGGTTCAGGCATGCCATCACGAGTGGCGACTCTATGAAAAGGCTGGATGCTATGTGGTCGAAGATGGAATCCATGTACACCAACAAAGTATGACTTTGCATGTTGCACCTGAAGGGGTAAAACCCATTGGGAGCAAATGGAATTTGAGAAAATTCTTGGTGTAAATGGAAAAGTTGAGACTTTCAAAGCTATGCTGAAGTCCATCAGGATCAATGCAAGCATCGCGGAGTTGGAATATCTATTTTTATGTGGCAGTCAAAGAATTTGACTTCATCAAAAAGAGAGATGAACCTTGTATATACAAGAAGGTTGTAGAGAGTAAGGTTGTCTTCTACGTATTGTACGTAGATGACATACTCTTGATAGGAAATGGTTTCTTATGCTACACTCGGTCAAGCTCCTCTTATCACGAGGATTCTCAATAGAAGATTTGGACGATACCTACTATATCTTGTGGATTATGATCTATGGTGATAGATCTAAGTGGATGTTGGAAATGTCCCAAATCCAGGTACATTAACACCGTACTAAAGGGGTTTAGTATAGAAGATTCTAAGCGTGGTGGTTCACCCACTTACTCATGAATCACTCTCTCCAAAATGATTTCTCCCAAGACTGATTTAGAGAGGGCTCGCGTGCAAGGGATACCCTATGCTTCAGCAGTAGGCTCTATCAGAGTATGCAATGTTATATACCGGACCAGATATAGATGACTCACTAGGTATAGTGATCAGGAATTAATCGGATCTTAGGAGAATCACTGGAAAGCTGTGGAGGACATTCTTAAGTACTTGAGAAGCACTAAAAGAAAGTTCTTGGTTCGAGCTTCCAGAGTGATAAGGTCGACTAAGAGTCAGTCACAGGCATTGTCTTTACCCTCAGTGAAGGGACGGTATGATGGAAGAGTTCCAAGCTAGATACCGTGACATACTAGACGATAAAGGCTGAATACATTGCTACCAATGATGCTGCCAAAGTGGCTGTCTGGGCATTTTCTTGTTCATGAGATGAACAAGGTTCCTACCATTGAGCATCCAATAACTGTTATTGTGACAACAATGGAGTTGTGGCTTTGGCCTAGGAACACCGGTCCCATCAGCGTTCCAGACATATTCTGAGGCAAGTATCACCTGATCAGGGAGATGGTTGATCTCCAAGAGATTGAGGTAAGGAGAGTAGATTTTGAAGGATAACACAGCGGATCCACTCACAAAGGCCTTACCCCTAGAGAGACTTATATGGGATGGTTGAGTATGGGATACTACAACCACCTCTATATTGTTGGGTATTGGATACTACAACAGATGTCCTTAGTGCAAGTGGGAGATTGTTAGTTATATGTTTGCCCTAGAGGCCATTACTGTACATGTGATGTATATTGTAGTGGATGCTTGGACATATATAGAGTGGAATTTCTTGCTCGATATGATAGTATGTTATCTGATTGCTCTTTATCTTAACATGTACACTTATTGTCTCTCTATTACATGTTGATAAAACCCTTAGGATGAGTACTTGACTACCAGGATTATGATGTAGATCATACTAGTGGGGACAGGGTAGTCGGTAAGTACATCCTTAGATTGTTCTTAGTCATGGGAGTATCGAGACAGGGCATCGATACTCCAGAGTAGACTAGCGTATACGCTTCTCGACCCATGTGATGGGCGATGGATGATCCCATATCCATTGGTGTTTGACATCAGAGATAGTATACGGGTGCTCAGTGGAGACTGGGTACACTGAACAGACTCGCCGAGAACTCATAGATGGTATTATACCTATCGTCGGATAGCAGTTCTCTGGTGACACTGGTACAGGTAAGTCTGTAGACCCGAGATCGTCATAGAGTCTTGTGTGATTCCCACTGTGCTTTGATTTCCACCATACCATGGTCAAGAGATCGTGCAAAAAGGTGGTTTTTGGGTACAGTCCTGAGTCACATGGAGGCAATGAGCGATAGGATGGGTTTCGTCTCTCCCGGTATTGGGAGTTGATGTTGCGCTATGCTCGATTGGCCATAATAGGAAATCCCTGGCCAGGGTTGCTGAGATTTATTGGTAAGTGTTATCAGTAGTTTCTCGAACCGTTATGGACCTTGTATCGTCATGACTTATCAGGATATTAGGGTCTGACGTTATACCACCCCAGGCTGTGATATGCGACATATCAGACGAAGAGACCGGACTGTACGGTAGTGTTACTGATTGGATTCGTAGGAGTACGAGCAGGCTTGCTTGTTGATTTTCTGATCGCTCAATACCTGGGTGGCCGTTACGTTTAGCAGACCGCTTGCGGCTTGTGGGTGTTTGATATGATCATCACCTACTGCCGGTGTATTGACGAGTCTTTAGAGTCCTATACAAAGGTTTCTTGGATCAAGCCAAATGGAGTAGGAGCACATATGTGATATATGTGGGACCGAGATTAATACGAGTATGTGATACCGCATTCTATGCTCGCGATATGTGACATTCATAGGTTATATATGATATAGCCAAGTTATCGGATCAAGTGTTGATTCGATAAGTTGTTACATTTGATATTAGCCGGTTATATGTAATATAGCCGGATTATTTAATCAAGTGTTGATTTAATAATTTAATGTATGATTATATATTTGATATACTACATTACATTAACTAATATTAGCTCATTTTAAGTAATACTTTTTCTCACTTGATGATACATTGATATATGTGATATATGTTAATTGTATTATTTTCTTTTTATACACAAAATATATATGTGATATATATTGTTGTGTCATGCTAGGTTACACTTGCAACATATATGTATGAGACTCACACCATACTAGGGTTAAGTTAGGGTTTATATTTATTTCAAGCAAATTCAAAATTGTGGAGATATTTGTCATGGTTCAAAGCTTGTAGAAGCTTGTGGTCTTCATTGACTTAGTCCACTCCTTTGTCTTACTTAAGATATTTGTTAACCCAACCCTTAACCTTAGAATATGGTTTATTCTTTACATGAGTTAGGCATGACACTAACTCACCATGGTTGCAATTCTAACCTCACTCTCTCATGAGTTTCATTTTCTTCTTCTTCTTCAACAAAAGAAAAAGCTTGCTAGGGTTTTTTCTAAGTGAAGATTTAGTGTGAGAAAAATAAATCTAAAGTGAGCCTACTTCCTACTTCATCATCCTCTACTACTTGCCATATAGTATAGGGTGCTTACTTCACTAATCTCACCATTAGTGAAGAGATAGATTGGGTTAGTGTCTCCTCGACGTAGATCATTTTCGGCCTCGAAGACTTCGATTCAAGCTTGTTCGTTTCTTCATGGGAGCCTCTCTAGAGTCCGGGAGTTCGTGATCGCAGCGAAGAGACTACTACACGAAGCTATTGAAGTGAAGGACCGGTCTACAAAGGTTGTATTCCTTTTTCACTTTAGTTGGAAAGTTGTTTGCATTCGTTTCGTCGGATTTTCTAGTAATCGATTCTAGGGTTAGGGTTAGCTAGAACGGCAAAAATTTAAATATGGAATGGATGATGCCTCCCGAAACCTTGTTTCCGTGCTTGACAACCCTACAAGTGGATCCGCAGTGTTATCTTTTGTATCTACTCTCCGAATCTCGATCTCGCAGCAATCAACTATCTCCCGGATCAGATGATATCGTCTGAGGATGTGTCTGGATCGATGATGAGACCTGGGCTCTTTGGCTAACGCCATAGCCCCATTATTATCATAATACAATGGTATTGGATCAATAATGGTTGGAACTACTCCTAGCTCCGAGATGAACTTCCTCATCCAGACGGCTTCCTTGGCAGCATCATTTGCAGCAATATACTCACCTTCTATCGTGGAGTCTGCAACGGTATCATGTTTGGAACTCTTCCAACATACCGCCCCTCCATTGACGGTAAACACAAATCCTGAGATAGATTTGTTGTCATCCTTATCACTCTGGAAGCTCGAATCGGTAAAGGCCTCCATCTAGAGATCTCCGTTACCATACACCAAGAACATTTCTTTAGTCCTTCGCAAGTACTTAAGAATGTTCTTCACAGCTGTCCAGTGATTCTCCCCTGGGTTAGATTGATACCTGCTTATTACACCTAGTGCATAAGCTACATCAGGACGTGTACATAACATCGCATACATTATAGATCCTACAGCTGAAGCCTAGGGTATAATGCTCATGCGAGCTCTTTCTTCATCAGTCTTTGGGCAAAAGTCCTTGGAGAGAGTGACTCCATGGCTAGCGGGTAAGGCACCCCGCTTGGAGTCTTCCATACTAAATCTCTTTAGGATGGTGTTAATGTACCTGGTTTGGGAAAATCCCAACAACCTTTTAGATCTATCCCTATAGATCTTCATGCCCAATATGTACGAGGCATCACCAAGGTCCTTCATGGAGAACCTTTGTGATAAGAACAGTTTGATCGATTGTAGCATAGGAACATCGTTTCCTATCAGAAGAATGTCATCCACGTATAATACGAGCAATGTGGCAATACTTCCTACAATCTTCTTATAAACATATGGTTCATCTGGATTTTTGACGAAATCAAACTCTTTGATAACATCATCAAAACAGATGTTCTCCGTGATGCCTGCTTTAATCCATAAATGGATTTAAGCAACCTACATGCTTTCCCGCTGCTCCCACTATCAATGAAGCCTTCTGGCTGATCCATATATACGCATTCTTCTAAATCATCATTTAGAAAAGCAGTTTTAACGTCCATCTGCCAGATTTCATAGTTGTAGTAAGTGGAAATAGCAAGTAGGATCCGAATGGATTTAAGCATGGCTACAGGAGAAAAGGTTTCGCCATAGTCCAGTCCTGGTCATTGGAGAAATCCTTTCGCCACAAGCCTTGCCTTATAGGTCTCCACCTGCCCATCTACACCGATCTTTCTCTTAAAGTGCAGGGTTCCTTGGCACGATAATGAGGTCTCACAAGACATCAACCATGCCAATTTCAAATTTTACGGGTGCCGAGAAACCCTAATACGGATCGTTAACTAGAAATTTAGGCAAAAGTGCAACTAGTTAACAACTTAACTAAAAGAACGGAAATACAACCTTTGTAGATCCGGTCCTCCACCTCCATAGCTCCACGATGAAGTCCTCTCCTCTGTCCAAATCGAATCCAAGACTCTAGCATCGGCTTCATCGGAGAAATGGGCGGGCTAGGTCGTCGACGTCGATGCCGAAGATGATCTACGTCGAGGCATCACTAGATCAAGCTCCAACTTCACCAAGTCATGAAACTTGTGAAGAAAACACACTCTACTACTTGGCAAGAGATAGAGGATGAAGAAATAGGAAGTGGGTTCACTTTAGAATTGGATTTCTCACTCATTTGCTCAAGTTGCCATTGATGGAGCAAGGTTTCTTCATGAAGAAGAAGAAGAGGAAGAAGATGATTGAATATGATAAGTTGTCTTTAAAATAGAAAATAATAGAAATCTTATCATAAACCAACCATGGTTATGTGTAGAGAGCAAACTATAGTTAGGTGAATGGTTAGGTTAGGCATGAAACAAAAATGGTGGACTTTTTCAAAGCTTCATGAAGCTTCAACAAAGAAACAAAATTAGGCACCATTTTCCTTTTGCCAAAATGAAATAAATAAATCAATAAATGAATAAATAAATTAAACAAAACCCTAACCATTTAGTTAACCAAGGTTTAAACTTTACACAAACACAAGTGAGCTTGTATCATCAAACATGATACAAACATGTGTACAAAAGTATATCACATATACAATGTGCACATCAAGTGAGAAAATCCATTTAAAGTAAACCAATACTAGTTAATGAAAAGTAATATATCAAATATATAATTATACATTAAATCATTAAATCAACACTTGATTCAATGATCCGGTCATGTCGCACATAACTGACTAGTATACAATGTATCGGCTTATCGAATCAATGCTTGAATCGATAACTAGGTTATATCGCATACAACCAATCGATACATTCATCGCGAGAATGGAATACGGTATCACATACACGCATTATTCTCGGTCCCGCACATATCTCATATGCGCTCCTATTTCGTTTAGCTTGAGCCAGGAAACCTCTGTGTAGGACTCTAAACACTCGTCAATACGCCGGCAGCAGGTGATGATCATATCAAACACCCACAAGCCGCAAGCGGTCTGCTAAACGTAACGGCCACCCGGGTATTGAGCGATCAGAAGATCGACGAGCAAGCCCGCTCATACTCCTGTGAATCCAACCAGTAACACTTACCGTACAGTCCGGTCTCGTCGTCTGATATGTCGCATATCTCGCCTAGGGGTGGTAAACGTCAGACCCCAATAGCTCGATAAGTCGTGTCGATTTGAGGTCTATAACAGTTCGAGAAACTACTGGTAACACTTACCAGTAAATCTCAGCAACCCTGACCAGGGATTTCCGGTTATAGCCAATCGAACACAGCGCAACATCAACTCCCTATACCGGGAGAGACGAATCCCCTCCTATCGCTCATTGCCTCCATGTGATTCGGGACTGTACCCAAAAGCCACCGTTTTGCATGCCCTCTTGGACGTGGTAAGGTGGAAATCAAAGCACAGTGGGAATCACACAAGACTCTATGACGATCTCGGGTCTACAGACTAACCTGTACCAGTGTCACCAGAGAACTGCCATCTGACGTGAGGTATAATACCATCTGGGAGTTCTCGGTGAGTCCGTCCAGTGTACCCAGTCTCCACTGAGCACCCGTATATCATCTCTGATGTCAAACACCAATGGATATGGGATCATCCATCGCCCATCTATATGGGTCGAGAAGGTATACGCTAGTCTACTCTGGTATATCGATGCCCCGTTTCGATACACCCACGACTAGGGACCTTGAAGGATGTACTTATAGACTGCCATGTCCCCACTGGTATGATCCGCATCGTAGTCCAGGTAGTCAAGTACACATCCTAAGGGCTTTACCAACATGTAATAGAGAGGCAATCAGTATACACGTTAAGGTAAAGAGTAACCAGATAGCATACTATCTTGTCGAGCAAGAAAGTCCTCCCTATATATGTCCAAGCATCCACTACAGTATACATCCTATGTATAGTAATGGCCTCTAGGGCATACATATAACTAACAATCTCCCACTTGCACTAGGGCCATCTGTAGCAGTGGTTGCAGTATTTCATACTCAACCATCCCATAAAAGTCTCTCTCTGGGAAAAGGCCTTTGTGAGTGGATCCGCCGTGTTGTCCTCTGAGTCTACTCTCCTAACCTCGATCACCTTGGAAATCAGCCATCTCCATGATCAGATGATACTGCCTTAGAATATGTCTGGATCACTGATGGGACAGGTGTTCCTTGGCATAAGCCACAACTCCATTGTCACACAATGAGAGGAACTAAGTTCATCTCATGAACTATTATACACCCAGACTTCCTCTTTGGTAGCATCTTAAGTAGCGATGTATCCAGCCTTTATCGTCTAGTATGCCACGGTATCTAGCTTGGAACTCTTCCAACATACCGTCCCTTTACTGAGGGTAAAGACAATGCCTGTGACTGACATTCAGTTGTCATTATCACCCTGGAACACTTCTAGTGATTTCCCTAGGATCGATTGATACCATCTCACTATTACCAGTGAGATTCCTAACATCCAATTAGATCTATCTCATAGATCCAAAATCCAGGATTTAGTAGGTATCATTTTTTATCCTATATGGAGAATCATTATGATAAGCGGCGATTGACCGAGCGTAGCATAGGAAACTCCTTTCTTATCAAGAGTATGTCATCCACATACTCTACGAGGATCACCACCATACTCCCTACTACCTTTTTGTTTATACAAGGTTCATCTACCATTTTGATGAAGTCAAACTCTTTGACTACTACATCAAAACAGACGTTCCAACTCCGCGATGCCTGCTTTATCATATAAAACATCTTGCACACGTTTCTGCTTCTCCCACTGTCTACGAGGACCTCTGGCTGTGTACTTATAGACGCACTCTTCTAAAACATCATTTAGAAAAGCAGTCATGGCACCCAACCGCCAGATATCGTAGTCATGGTATGTAGCCGTGGCAAGTAGGATCTGGATGGACTTAAGCATAGCTACTTGAAAAAGGTTTCATCATAATCCACGCCTGGTAAATGATGCAAACTTTTAACAAGTCTAGCTTTGAAAGTCTCAACTTTTCCATTTACACCAAGTAATCTTCTCAAGATTTACTTGCTCCTGATGGGGATTTAACCCTTCAGATATAGCAACTAAAGTCCATACTTTGTTGGTGTATAAGGATTCCATCTCAGATCGCTAAGCATCCAGCCATTCTTACAGAGTCTCACTCCTGATGGCCAGCTCGAAACTAGTTGGGTCATCATCTCATGATGCATTCCTCGCTCCCACTGTCATAAAGAAACCAAAGTATCTCTCAGGTGGGTGAGGAACCCTACTAGATCGGCGGAGAGGCTGAGGTTCGTTGGAATCTACTGAATCCTTTGGTTCTGTCAAATCATCAGCTGCAGTTTGTATAGCTGGAACATTTCCAGTTCTACATAACAGACCTTGCCTCGAGCTTGTCCGGATTTAGCTTTTAGACATAGCCCGGACAACCCCAAATCTTAACAACTTAAGATATGGGCTCTTCCCTTTCCATATCTCATATGGAGTGGTAGGCAACCGATTTGATTTAAACCCTATTCAATAGGTATGCAGCTTCTCAAGTGCATAACTCCCAAAAGGAAAAAGGTAACTCAGTAGTACTCATCATAGAGCACACCATATCAAATATGGTCTATCTGCTCCGCCCCGATATACCATCGTGCTATGGTGTATACGGAGGAGTAATTCTGAGAGAGAATCTCATTCTCCTTTAGAAAAATCCAGGATTTCCGTGCTCAAGTATTCTCCTCCTTGATCTCATCAAAGAACATAATACTTATACCCGTATCGGTTCTCTACTTCTAACTTATATTCTGTGAATATCTCAAAAGGCTCGGACTTGTGTTTCAACAGGAACTTATGTCTGAATCTTGAGAGATTATCAGAGAATGTAATGAAGTAAAAAGAACCGGTCTTGGCATGTGTAGACAGGGGACCTTACATACATCAACATGTATCAATCCCAAGAGTTCACTAACTCTTTCTCTGTTTCCATTAAACAGAGCTATGGTCATCTTATCTTTATGACATGACTGGCAAGTTTCACAAGATGTAAATTCAAACTGATTTAAATATGCATCTAAATGTAACTTCAGCTAGTCGGGTCGCATTGATATGACCTAGTCTACTATACCTCAAGAAGGATCCGTTCATTTCTGAACTCTTCCTCTTGTGTGTGTTCCGTATACTAAGAACTGTAGTTTGATTTAGAACATCAATGCTTTTAGATAACGTGCCTGAACCGATCAACTTTTGATATAGGAAATGTTCAAAACATTATCCAACAATACAAAATTTTATCATTCCTTTACTAATAAAGAGACTGATATGATTTTGTATTTCAGGTTCGGTATCTAATAACATTCGTTCAGAATCAATGTATTGAAAATACAGGGTGACAGTGACCAACAGACTTGGCTGCAACACTTGCCCCGTTTTCTGTCTCATGAAACTTATCACCCGTTCTCAGTTCTTTACCTATCTGTAGCCCATGTAACATATTACATATGCGGGATCCTGATCTGGTATCATATACTCAGGACATAAAGGACACTGAGAAACAGTTCTATGTAACGAACACACCCGAAGAAGATGCATCACATGCACTTTCTTCGTTTGGGCGGCACGGGAATTCTGCTATTCCCCTATTTCCTGCTCTGTCTTATAAAAATTATAAGTTGGAGCGGGACCAACGTTCCCCAGCTCAGTATAACAAGCAGGTTCGGTTAATATATCCGTTTTATTATCTTGATTAAGGCGTGATATGGTCTCTACCTGGAGAGAGAGAGAAGAAAACACTCAGCGTGCGCTCTTGCAAGAATAGATTGGTTATTAATTTTATCTAATCAGGATTGCTCCCACTGTTTTTATCAAATCTTCCTTCAAACCCCAAAAGGAAAGACTAGCCGGGATTTATTACACGCTACAAGTTTGCCAATCTTTCAGCCAGGCCAGTGTCGGTACTTTGAGGGAGGTCTCCCGTGCTTTCGCACGAACCTAATTAATGTAAACCTCGTTTTCCCAGAGGCGTAACCTCGTTAACACCTTTCTAGACACCTACTTGATCGGCTAATTGTAATGTGTAAAACTCTCCCAGGAGTAACAATTACTCGCAGCGGGTATCGGGATCCAACTATCTCATAGAAGGTATGCAATCTCATTGCAAATTTCAACACTTGAAATTCCCGATAATTTTGCCCCTAGCACTCTATGACCTTGACGGAGGTCAACAAACCATAGGCTACTAGTCAAGTTCAACCCGTCATTTCTTGATCGAATTAAACCCACCCGCACGACCCTTGACGGAGGTCAACAAGGCCGCACGACTACCCTAATCCAATCTGCATCATATGCATAAGCAGATAAATACTAGTTAGCTACCGCACACTACGCCTTGACGGAGGCCAACAAACGTAGCGCGAATACTAACTACCACTTATCTGAAATGACGGAGGGCTACGACAGGTTTTTCTGAAAACCTATTGCGTAATGAACTTGATATCGTTGTAGGATCGAATGAATTTTGAAATGGAGGGTCTTTGAGGCTTTTCTAGTTTTGCTAAAGGAGTCACTCCCGGTGAAGGGATCGTCGGTCCTTTCCTCGTCGAATGAGGTGCGGGATATATCATATATATCACTGTGCAAAGCAGAAACTATAGAAGCAATCAAAAGACAAACCGAGTGTGTAGCATCTGCCAGTTATTGCTTAAGGAGTCACTCCCGGTGAAGGGATCTCGGTCCTTTCCTTATCGAATAAGGTGCAGGATATATCATATATACCGCTGTGCAAAGCAAGAACTGTAGCTACCTGTTTTATTTTTAAAATCCGATTCCACAACATCTTAGGTTTCTTTTATTTCATTAATCATATTAATGAAGTCCCATCATTTATGTACCTAAACATCACAGATAAATACGACGTACACTTATGCCATCCGCATTCGCCTCGATGTCCCCTCGTGCACCGTTAGGTTAGGTAACTAACGGCAGAGCGGGGCAGGGCTAGCGCGGGTGTAAAACATAAGTAACATCTATATAATATATCATATATACTATATACAGTATCTATCACAGAACATCACATGGTCACATCACAGATATCGCAGCAAAAAAATCATATGAAATATTGGATATACTAGGATGTCCGTGTTTTCAATACGAGCCAGTATAAAACACGGATTCCACGGTCGCGATGAATAGCTAAACCCACACCCCTAGACCCCTACGAGAGCGGCAAGCAACCCTACCAATTCTAGAGTTAGGAGACCCGGACTCGACTCCTCGAGTTGGTCTCCCACTGGACTCCAGAACCCGGTTACCTGTGCCCTCCTCCTTGGGTCTGTCCTAGTGCGGAAAAGTAAATAATATACAAACGGTGACATCTTCCGCAACCTGGAAGTGTCCTAATAAAAGAATATTACATACAAGTTTTTACATGAATGAAAATGAAAAACACTCATCTCACATAAAACCCCCCGGCTATTCGAACACGACGATCCAATATAACATATCCAGCAACACATAACATCACATATCATCAACGTAAGTAAACATGCGCATCCCAATTGTCGTTGACATATAGCAACAAAACCGGCAATATCACATATTACACTTACGGTCACAGAAAAGAAAGTGTAAAACTACAACAGTTGGAATCCGCAACCTCCATAGACATCGCATGCCTAATCAAATGAATTCCTTAGACATCGCATGCCTAACAATTATAAACCCCGCATTTTAGTCTCAAAATCGAAAACACTTTTCAATACATAATCGGGCAATTCAACAAGATTCCCGATATCCTGATCGAATGCTCGTCGCAAACTTTAGTAGGCGGCCGCACCCCCGATACCGTCGACGAAGTGCACCAAGGCGGAACACCGCTACCGCGAACACCCGAACGGATGCTTTCGGCGACGGGGTTCTCCTACAGTCACTTGGTCGGGGCTATGGAGTATAGCTGTCTATTAAGTTTACCGGTGAATATCCGCGTACGCTACGTGATTGCGACGGACTTTTGATCACATCAAAATTCCGTGGCAACCGATCATGTGAGACTAAAGTGCTGTGTTTATAACATTCATTCAGTTATCTCATAACTATTTGTTGATTCCAATTATTATATCACATTCCAGATAAATAGAAAATGTTAAACTTTCCGATCGAACATTCCAACACCCAAGTTTTCCCGATACCGGTCAACACATGAAATAGGTTTAAAAACATCCAGTTCATGCCTCAGTACCAACGGTCCAGCCGTAGAAGGGTCAAGCCAACGCCTCACATGTGGCATGACGTACTGCCCCAAACCCTAAGGTTCAAAGGGCAGTTCAAGACGGTCACATAATCGAGTTAAGGTTTGTTGTCTTCTAGAGGGACCATCGCGTTACTTGCACTACTTAGAACGTCGTTAAACTACGGAAAAGTCCAACAATTGGAAATTTTCCGGCAGGGGAACAATTGGGTATTTATATCCGGTCGAACTTTTTAACATATTCAAAAATTATCCGGAAAACCACACAGACAAAATTAGACAATCCGATCGAATCATCGAATCCCCAAAACAACCCTGAAAATTCAACTCTTGAATAAATATTAAAAATTCCCATAAAACTCATCACTGTGAAAGAGGAATTTCTGTGCAAAATAGGAAGGGTGACGTCATCAAATGGCCGCGGAACCGCCGCAGAAGCCAGGCTTCTGCCACGGTTCCGCCACACTTTTGACGAATTAGCCCCACGAATTTTACAGTAATTCTAATAAGACCATGCTGAATTTTTTAGAAATTTTTAATCTGGAAAAAACCCAGTTTTTAGAAAAAGTCCAGAGAGCATATTCGGGTTAGGGTTTTGATTCGATCGGACTTCAAACTCCGTCTACGCTTCGCCTAAGGCTCTAGCTAGGCTCTGATACCACTGTAGGGTTCCTTGGCAAGCTAATGAGGACTCATAAGGCATCAACCATGCCAATTTCAAATTTTACGGGTGCCGAGAAACCCTAATACGGATCGTTAACTAGAAATTTAGGCGAAAGATGCAACTAGTTAACAACTTAACTAAAAGAACGGAAATACAACCTTTGTAGATCCAGTCCTCCACCTCCATAGCTCCCCGATGAAGTCCTCTCCGCTGTCCAAATCGAATCCAAGACTCTAGCATCGTCTTCATCGGAGAAATGGGCGGGCTAGGTCGTCGACGTCGATGCCGAAGATGATCTACGTCGAGGCATCACTAGATCAAGCTCCAACTTCACCAAGTCATGAAACTTGTGACGAAAACACACTCTACTACTTGGCAAGAGGTAGAGGATGAAGAAATAGGAAGTGGGTACACATTAGAATTGGATTTCTCACACATTTGCTCAAGTTGCCATTGATGGAGCAAGGTTTCTTCATGAAGAAGAAGAAGAGGAAGAAGATGAATGAATATGATAAGTTGTCTTTAAAATAGAAAATAATAGAAATCTTATCATAAACCAACCATGGTTATGTGTAGAGAGCAAACTATAGTTAGGTGAATGGTTAGGTTAGGCATGAAACAAAAATGGTGGAATTTTTCAAAGTTTCATGAAGCTTCAACAAAGAAACAAAATTAGCCACCATTTTCCTTTTGCCAAAATGAAATAAACAAATCAATAAATAAATAAATTAATTAAAAAAAACCCTAACCATTTACTTAACCAAGGTTTAAACTTTACACAAACACAACTGAGCTTGTATCATCAAACATGATACAAACATGTGTACAAAAGTATATCACATATACAATGTGCACATCAAGTGAGAAAATCCATTTAAAGTAAACCAATACTAGTTAATGCAAAGTAATATATCAAATATATAATTATACATTAAATCATTAAATCAACACTTGATTCAATGATCCGGTCATGTCGCACATAACCGACTAGTATACAATGTATCGTCTTATCGAATCAATGCTTGAATCGATAACTAGGTTATATCGCATACAACCAATCGATACATTCATCGCGAGAATGGAATACGGTATCACATACACGCATTATTCTCGGTCCCGCACATATCTCATATGCGCTCCTATTTCGTTTAGCTTGAGCCAGGAAACCTCTGTGTAGGACTCTAAACACTCGTCAATACGCCGGCAGCAGGTGATGATCATATCAAACACCCACAAGCCGCAAGCGGTCTGCTAAACGTAACGGCCACCCGGGTATTGAGCGATCAGAAGATCGACGAGCAATCCCGCTCATACTCCTGTGAATCCAACCAGTAACACTTACCGTACAGTCCGGTCTCGTCGTCTGATATGTCGCATATCTCGCCTAGGGGTGGAAAACGTCAGACCCCAATAGCTCGATAAGTCGTGTCGATTTGAGGTCTATAACAGTTCGAGAAACTACTGGTAACACTTACCAGTAAATCTCAGCAACCCTGGCCAGGGATTTCCGGTTATTGCCAATCGAACACAGCGCAACATCAACTCCCTATACCGGGAGAGACGAATCCCCTCCTATCGCTCATTGCCTCCATGTGATTCGGGACTGTACCCAAAAGCCACTGTTTTGCACGCCCTCTTGGACGTGGTAAGGTGGAAATCGAAGCACAGTGGGAATCACACAAGACTCTATGACGATCTCGGGTCTACAGACTAACCTGTACGAGTGTCACCAGAGAACTGCCATCTGACGTGAGGTATAATACCATCTGGGAGTTCTCGGCGAGTCCGTCCAGTGTACAAAGTCTCCACTGAGCACCCGTATATCATCTCTGATGTCAAACACCAATGGATATGGGATCATCCATCGCCCATCTATATGGGTCGAGAAGGTATACGCTAGTCTACTCTGGTATATCGATGCCCCGTCTCGATACACCCACGACTAGGGATCTTGAAGGATGTACTTATAGACTACCATGTCCCCACTGGTATGATCCGCATCATAGTCCAGGTAGTCAAGTACACATCCTAAGGGCTTTACCAACATGTAATAGAGAAGCAATCAGTGTACACGTTAAGGTAAAGAGTAACCAGATAGCATACTATCATGTCGAGCAAGAAAGTCCTCCCTATATATGTCCAAGCATCCACTACAGTATACATCCTATGTATAGTAATGGCCTCTAGGGCATACATATAACTAACATAAAGATCTATTTTCACCCTAAGGGTTTTACCCCAGAGGGCACAACATCCAAAGTCCATACTTTGTTGGTGTACATAGACTCCATTTCGGATCTCATGGCATCCAACCACTTCACAGAGTCACCACTCGTGATAGCTTGCTGAAAACTGGTAGGGTCATCATCATCCATGATGTAATCTTCTCCATCACCATCAACGAGAAAACCGTAGTATCTCTCCGGTGGGCGAGAAGTCCTACCAGATCTACGGAGTGGCTGAGGTTCATTAGGTTCTGTTGCAACATCAGTTTCAACCAAGTCGTCATTTATAACTTGTGTCTCTAGAACCTCTTCTAGATCTACCACATTGCCATCAATATCATTTGGAAAAATCTCATTTTCCAAAAATGTGGCATGTTGAGAAACAAACACCTTTTGTTCCTCCTTATGGTAGAAAAGATACCCAAACGAATGTTTCGGATATCCCACAAATATACACTTGACCGATCGTGTCTCGAGTTTGTCTGGATTCTGCTTTTTAACTAAATTCGGACAACCCCAAATCTTAACTCGTTTAAGAGATGGTCTCTTCCCATACCATATCTCATATGGAGTGGTAGA
The DNA here is from genome assembly GCA_030015575.1 of Agapanthus africanus. Taxonomy (NCBI): domain Eukaryota; kingdom Viridiplantae; phylum Streptophyta; class Magnoliopsida; order Asparagales; family Amaryllidaceae; genus Agapanthus; species Agapanthus africanus. Next base: position 303,912,750 of record JASDDO010000022.1, on the reverse strand, counting down.
CACGGTCTTGGTTGGAACTTTGTTCAACAAAAAAGCTGCAATCTCCAATGCATGCCCCCAAAAGGAGAGAGGTAACTCAGCATCACTCATCATAGATCGTACCATATCTAATAGGGTTCGATTCCGCCGCTCTGACACACCGTTGTGCTGTGGTGTGTAAGGGGGAGTGAGCTGAGAAAGAATCCGATTCTCTGTTAGGAAGTTTAAAAACTCTGTACTAAGATACTCTCCACCCCGATCTGATCGAAGTATTTTGATGCTCATTCTAGTTTGTTTTTCTACTTCAAGTTTGTACTCCTTGAATTTCTCGAAAGTTTCAGACTTATGCTTTAACAAAAACACATGACCGAATCTTGAGAAATCATCAGTAAAAGTTATGAAGTAAAAAAAACCGCCTCTCGCATGTGTAGACATTGGCCCACATACATCACTATATATGAGGCTCAAGAGCTCAGTAGCTCTTTCTCCGTATCCAGTAAACGGAGTTTTGGTCATTTTCCCTTTGATACAAGACTGATAAGTCGCATAAGATTTATACTCAAAAGGATTTAAATATCTATCTTTATGAAGCTTGTTTAGTCTTGTTTCATTAATATGACCAAGTCTACAATGCTAAAGAAAAGCTTCATTTATATCTGAAAATTTCCTTTTATTTGTGTGTTGTATGTTGAAAACTATGTGTTGATTCAGGACGTATATCCTGTTATTAAGTGTACCATAACGAATCAACTCTTGATTTAGTTTAATGTTTATAACATTAATACAAAATGATATCCTTCATTGTCTAACAAGGAAACGGATACAATATTACAAAGCATGCTTGGTACAAAATAACATGGGTTTAAAACCAATATACAACCCGACGACAACCCTAGGTGATACTCTCCCACTGAAACTGCATGTACATTGGAACCATTTCCAACTCGGAGAGTATGATTACCGGTCTTCAAAACTCTGCTATTTCTTAAGCCCTACACAGAATTTCAGATATGAGAACCCGAACCAGTATCCAATACCCAGGAAGCAGAGTTTATAGAAAAATAGTTTTCAGTTACGAACACACCTGGAGCTGAAGCGTCACCATGCTTCCTTTTCATGAGATCAAGGTATTCCGTACAGTTCCGCTTCCAGTGCCCCGTCTTCTTGCAATGAAAACATTCTCCTTTTCCCGACTTTTCAACCTTGGATTTGTCTCTCCCTTTTGCCTTCTTGATTCCGCCTCTCGGTTTGGTGGATTTCTTCTTATTCTTTCCCTTGGCCTTGGCTTTTGGGACGGAATAGGAAGATTGTCCAACAAGCAGAGAGGGAGACTTCTCCTTAAGTGTGCTCTCCATATTTCTCAACATATTGAGAAGTTCGGGTAGTGACTTCTCCATGTTATGTATGTTGAAGTTCACTATGAAAGGAGAAAAGGCAGAGGAAAGAAACTATAGAACAATATCAGTATATTGCCCATTATCTATTGTCCATCCGATGCCCTCAAGCTCTTCAATAAGAGCTATCATCTTGATTGAATGATTTTCCGATTGTGTCGTGGTTTTTAGAAAATTGTATTTAGAAATCACAACCAAAAATATTTTGACCGCAATCAATAACGGTGTCGGATGTAGCGCGTTAGTAAGTGCGGATCGTCCACAGGGAAAGTGAGTTCCGTTCAATTTCCGAATTATATGAGTTGAAAATTTAGGGCAAAGAAAAGAAAACAATTCATGATTTGCATTTAAAGATCAAGAAATAAGAAAAATCTATATCTAGAAAAGACATTAAAAGCAAGAATTGAGATGAGAGATAATTTCCAATCAACACTAAAGATTATAAGGATGGCTCGTAGGAGTAGATCGGATCTATAGATGTGATGAGATCTAAAGATTACTAATTCTTATCCATTAATGAATTGATACTAGATCGATGCAAAATTCATCGAGGTTTAAGGATCGTGCGGGAAAATTAGGGATTTCGCAACCAATCCTTTGTCCTTTCGATGGATCGCATTCAAATTCTAGCTTCTAATTAATCAAATGTTTAATAGTTGTTCCCTAGTTTCGAGTGAACACGATCAAGAAAGCATTATCTCAAAACTAGGTCATTAATCAATTGATTCACTAGAATTTCCAAACATTATAGGATTTAAGAATTGTAAAAACATCTAAATCATCATCATCTAAAGATCGTCACAACTCCTACACGAGCGGAGATTACTCAAACATCATATCACAAACACAATCACAAATTGAATTCTAATCATTATGCTTGAATTAAAAGATAAGCAAGAGTATAGAAAATTCACTTTTATTTATCAACAAGTTTCATTACAACTCTCTTGAATTTACAAAAGGAAGGAACTAGATCGTTGATTTCGGCTTCGCTCGGCTCCTTGAGTCGCGGATCGGCATGGATCTCTTGCTCCGTTGGAATCCGGCGTCGCTTGCTAAAGGTTGAAGGCTCTCTTGCTCAAATTGATCTCGGGATCTTGATCTTGATTTTGAATTGGGGATGGGGATTGAATTTGGCACAAGCTTTTGTCACTAAACTTGTGGGTTGAAGATGGTGGTGATTCTTGAACAATTTGCAACCTTGATCTAAGCTCCTTTTTATAGGCCTCAAATATTTTAAATCTAGGATTGAAATTTGAAATTTCCCTCCACAAGTTTGTTAGCCAAATATTCAAATTTCCCCCCAAAAAGTTAGTTAAGCCCAAAATTTGAATTTCCCTCCAAGAGTTTGTTAAGCCGAGCCTTCTAGATGTGCCACGTGGATCTTCTGGGGTCTTCTGGAAGCTTTGGACGTTAGAGGTAAACATGTGCCAAAATTTGAAGTCATGATCTCTTCATATGGCCGCGGATCCGCGGTGCCAAGGGGGTTTGGGCCGTGGATCCGCGGTCCTTTGGTGACCTTGATTAATACTTTTTACATGGTAATTCTTGGGCTGACTGGTGGGCCTCTTTCTGATGTGTAGATTTTTATTTGGCCTTCTGTATCATTACCAGATCATACATCTTTTAGTTGGTGTATCTTTTATCAGTCTTTCCCCAATTTTGTGCTTTGCTTCCGGAATTTCCTGCATTAGACCCCAGACAAGAGTTGCGCAATACAAGGATGATGCGATGCCATAAAAAACACACAATTTCCCTAAAAGTGCCAATTTTATTACACAGTACAAGTAATCCAGTATTTTTACATGTGTTTTGCAAATATGTGTGATATGAATACCGGATACCTTTACTTGACTGCAAAAGGTAGGGAAATTGCCGTGTTAGAAATACAGTATTTTCGACTGATCAAATTCCCCCAAACTTATTTTCGATCGTCTCGATCGAACTGTTTTATTAAAAGAGAAGGAGAAAATAAAGAAAGAGAAAAACACGCTTTCGTAGGCAACACGATTGCACTGAGCATGTGCAACAAGCCATTAAACCTCTAGGTGTCCCTAGTAGGAGGAGTGTTGTCTCTTGAGGGTTTTCAGCGGATTGCACCCACAAAATCCAATAATAAAAGGAAGATCATGAATATTACATTTAAAGAAAATAATTGTAAAAGAAAAGCCTTGAAAATTAGGGTTTCCAACTAAGCTAGCTTTCCGGTTGTCATGAGTCCTATCTTAATGGTCATGAAAAGATGTCAGAAATCACATCCTCCCTCAATAAAACATCGTCTTATTCTTCATTCCTATATTTCTTCCAAACATCGATCATATCACCCTGCGTGTGTGTAAAGGACATCCCTACACCCGGAGAATTCAATTCAAGCTATCATACTCTTGCCCATCAGCCTTAGTACTTTTTAATTTTGATGAGCTCACACACTTTCATGCGACCGTTAATACTTCTTGAGGTACTAACCGACCGATTACTCATGTGCTTGCTTATTTGGTGTATTTTCCTCGTCTTGCACCACCTTAGGTATAGCAGTGACTCCCAGATCAGTTGGCCTTAGGGCACTAGGTGAAAGGGCACCCTTGCTATAGATTTTCTTATTATTGCCCTTGGTGATAACAAAACCAGTGTCCATTTTTTTTTCTCACCACTTTCTTCATTTTTTTTTCCTTCATACATCGGCTTTAAGACAAGAGCATTTCAAGGTATCCTCTACTAACCCGGGCTTTAAGACGTGTGTAAGTGCGAATAGCAGGGTATCAACGTTCAAAATGTTTGGCTTTCCAGAATAGAAACTATTTTTCAGACTTATTTTTATCCTCAGATTAGTGACTTCCTTCATCTTACTAACCCTTGGGACAACGGCTCATAACTACTTATTACTAGTTCGTATAAGAAAACTTCTAATTTTCTCAGTTTTCTTAAATTTTTCTAATCTCATGGATGTAATTGTTCACTATCTAATCTTTTATTATCATAAATATTAAATATTTTTATATTTTGAAATTTTTAAATTTTTATGAGTTTTGAAATTTTTTTTGAATTTTTATGGATTTTGAAAATTTTAAAATTTTTATAGGTTTTTATAGGTTTTGAAAAATTATTTACAAAAAATCTTTACACAAATTTTTTATGGGTTTTGAAATTTTTTAAATTTTTATGGTTTTTAAAGAAATGTTTTGTGCTTATGCAAATGATATGCACATGATGCAAAACTAAGCACAAACCTCCCCCAAACTTGTTTTCAACAGTGTCCTCACTGTTGCCATCAGCTAAATCTTGAAAAACCTGTAAGCTTGGGAGGAATTTATAAGTTGGGGCAAAATATATAAGTGATGACCCTCCCCCAAACTTATTCTTGGATTAAAATTTTTGTAAAAATTTTCTTTCCAAGAGCCAGAAAAATTGTTCCCCCCAAACTTGAGTTATGCAATGTTAAGCTTTGAAAATCACATGAGGGGATCGAGAATCATTGGTCGATGCCAAGCTTTGCAAAGACCGAATATCAACACCAACCATTCGAAGATTTTATCAATGCAGTGCTCGGGTTGGTGGAAGAAGAAGTGGGAAAAGGGTAAGGGGTGGAAGAGAGTGTGTGTACGTCTCATTTTGGAAAGACGAAGCAGTGAATGTGATGGATAACTCGCATTCTTTTTAAGGTTCAGAGGAAGGGGTGGAGGTTCAATTTCAGTGATTGGGACATGATTCATCTCAACACCCGTGTTATTCAGAAATGCGAGTTCATCAGCGAAGATCTCCTCAAAAGTTTCATCAATACCCCGAAGAATAATGTCATCACAAAGTGCGGGGTGATCTTCAGACTCTAAAAGCAATTCATAATCGGTGTTAGTTGTTGACCCGGACATCTCGGTGGAAGAGTCCGTATGTGTATGATACATAGTTGGGTCAAACAACAACGTATGAAAAGAGTCAAGATCGGTATCAGGAGGATCATCAAATTCGCTGCTGTCGACATCCATTAAGTCGACAGAACAAATATGAGCAGTAGGTTCGGAGGGTACACTTCCAATCTTGTAAATGTTCAGCTCTATTGACCTATTCCCAAAGGATAGGGTCATAGAACCATTACGACAGTTGATGATAGCGTTGGAAGTGGCCAAAAAGGAACGACCTAAAATCATCGGAATTTGATTCCATGGGTTCGCTACAGGCTGTGTATCAAGTACAATAAAATCCACAGGGAATACGAATTCCCCGATTTTTATTAACACATCCTCCAGTTCACCCCTAGGTTTGGTGATTGATCGATCAGCCATCTGGAGAGTGAAATGGGCTGGTTTCAACTCTCCGATCCCTAGTTGCTCATAGACTGAGAAAGGAAGCAGGTTAACACTGGCGCCAAGGTCTAAAAGAGCACGATTGATGTGTTTATCCCCAATAGAAATCGATATCGTAGGACATCCTGGGTCCTTACGTTTCTTTGGTAGCGGAGGGATAAAAGCAGTGCTAATGCTATTAGACATGAAGACCTTCTTTGGCACTTGAGTCTTCCTCTTCCTAGTGCACAAGTCCTTAAGAATTTTCGCATAAGCGGGGACTTGTTGAATCGCATCTAGGAGAGGGATGTTGATGTTAACTTGCTTGAACATGTCCATAATCTTCTCCATATGTGGACTCGATGTGTTAGCCCTTAACCGATTAGGGTAAGGTGCTTTAGCAATGAGCGCTGGTTCCATCATAGGAGAAGGAAGTGTGTGTGGCCCCGATCCCAAAATAGAAGTGGGGGTCGTCTGTGGAGGAGTAAAAGAGGTGGGCTGAGGTGTCGAGCCTAGTGGGAAATGGAGAATAGGCTCGCGAGAAGGCGGTGGGGTAGAAGAACGAGAATCAGAAGCAGAAGCGTGTGTGTGAGGAAAGGTCTCAGCCGGGGTGTTGATAGGATCATCAATATCATCAACTTCTTCCCCAACATGGTTATCCAGCATTCTCCCAGATCTCAACGTGGTGATTGCATTCACATGATGTGAATAGCCAGGATTGGGTACAGGTTGAGCTGGGAGTTTCCCTTTTTCTCTCGCGCTCATTTCGGCCTTAAGTCGTGCAATCTCAGCTTCCATCGTTTTGATACTCTCAGCTTGGGACGCTGAGTTTTTCTTTATCTCACCAACGGAAGACTTAACCTCGGCCGATACTTCCATGAAATTTGACATGAGTGATTTCATGGTTTGAGTGAATTGAGAGAATTCGTCAGAACAGGTCGACTGCATAGGATTAGAAGGTGCAGGAGTGTTGACCTGGTTTTGGAAGTTTTGTGACTAGTAGGGGTGCTGGGTGAGTTGAAGTGGTTGTTGTTGTGGTGGAGGGACCCGTTGGAATTGATTCGGGTTTGGAACCGTGTTTTGGGACTGGTTCCAAGCAAAATTCGGGTGATTCCTCCAACCCTGATTGTATGTGGAAGAAAAAGGGTCGTTTCCAGGTCTTTGAAATGCGGCATTGGTATGCTTGAGACCTCGAAACTGAGATTTTAATGGACATTCTTCCGTCAAGTGAGAAGGATCAGAACAACACCCATAAACAGTTTTGGGGAGCGACATTGGGTTTAGGGAGGCTGCTAGGAATTTGTGTTCCATAGCGTCGAGCTTCTTTTGCATTGCTGCCATCTCAGCTCGAATACCTATGGACACATCTATTTGGTGTACGCCACCCCTACTCGATGGCTGGGTTCCACTCTCCCACTGTTGTGACTTTTCAGCGAACTCTTCTAAAAATTTCCATGCTTCCCCATCATCCTTGGTCATAAAGGTGCCTTGACACATGTTTTCAAGGTTTTGTTTAGTGGTAGGGTTACATCCCTCATAGATGATTCGGCAAAGTTCCCATCTCGGGATGCCGTGATGTGGGCATTGAACCAAAAGATCCTTGAATCGGTCAAAGTATTTTGAAAATGGTTCAGCCGGAAGCTGGGAGAATTGATACAGTTCGCTACGGATTCGAGCTGTCTTTTGCATAGGGTAAAATTTCTTAAGGAATGCCGCAACGAATTCTTCCCAATTCGTGATGGAATGTGCGGTGGTGTTATACAGCCACTTCTCGGCTATATCGCACAAGGTAAATGGAAGAAGTCGTAGACGCATGGCATCCACAGAAAGTTGTGATGTACCCATCATTGCGCATACGTTTTCAAATTTGGTAATAAAAACGTACGCGTCTTCAGTCTCGAGACCGTGGAATTTGGGTAGAAGGTTGATGTACTGGGGCTTAATCTCAAAGTTATCCCCGTTGGCTGGTGGAATGGATAAGCAGGTCGAGAGAGGACCTCGCAAAGGGTAACACCTCTCTTGGAGAGAGATGCGGGGAGGATTCTGCGCACCAACGGACGGCGGCAGAGTAGCGGTAAAGAGGTTTGATGGAGACTGATCCATCGGTGTGGGTGTGGTGGGGGGTAAAAGAAAGGTAAATAGAGAAATACCGACTTCGGAGTCGATCGAGGGGACGCGGACAAGACGGGCACTAGAATCCCGTGTCCAGCCTATCTTGCACTAAAAGGGGTTAGTACAAGTGGCAGCGTGATTTATAATTAGGGAAATGAAGTGAGTGCGGTGTTTGTTTTGAAAAAAGGATACGGATTTTGAAAAAAATGATGTGAATCCCAAAATGCAACACACAACCCTAAAATTTATGGTCACCTAGGTCAAATCTCTAGACCGCTCCTAACTTCCAAAAGACAAGTCGCAGGATAAAATCCTCCACTGCCTCTTTGTTTCTCCTGTGGCCAGGTAAGTGCCAGGTAAGTGGAAGGTTCTCCACTACGTAAGTAGTGGGCCTAATTAAGTAACCACTAGCCTTTCACACACTTGCCTTAGACACCACAAAAAGAAACGCGGATAAGCAATGAATTACCCACGGCCTTCTTCTGTCCTAAGTGAGCGCGACGGTCCTTAGAGTCATCTCTAGATATTTTTTAATTAATGAGGGTAATGCGGATGCAGGTTTGTGATTTTTGGGGCTTAGAAAGGGTAATGAACTCCCCCACCTAATCTGGATTTGGCCGTGCCCCTTAATATCCGTATTAATTATGCAAACAACCACAAAGTCAAAAACAAGCACAATTTTAATTTTGCTTTTGCGGCGCTGCGATTATTTGCAAAGAATCCTGCAACAAATTGTTAATTGGAGCAGATTTTAGGAAGGAGATAATAAAGATAGAGGTTACCTGCCAAAACTTGTACAGAGATCTCCTTGAACTGTCGCGTAACCGCCGCAGGAGGTAGGTATTTGCCGCGGAATCGCGGTGGGGGCGAGAGATCACTCTTCCAAATTTCTCCAGAGAACTCCTGATCACTTCCTTGGTCCTATGGAATTCTCCAAATAATTTTCCAATTTCACAGCAAGTTCCAGATTTCCTTGCAATTAACCACAACAACACGTATTAGTATTTTGCGCGAGTTTTGATCTAAAAAATATTGATGGAATAAACTTTTCAACTCAAATTTCAAAAAATGAACAAATAGCACACTATCCCCAGCAACGGCGCCATTTGATTGAATGATTTTCCGATTGTGTCGTGGTTTTTAGAAAATTATATTTAGAAATCACGACCAAAAATATTTTGACCGCAATCAATAACGGTGTCGGATGTAGCGCGTTAGTAAGTGCGGATCGTCCACAGGGAAAGTGAGTTCCGTTCAATTTCCGAATTATATGAGTTGAAAATTTAGGGCAAAGAAAAGAAAACAATTCATGATTTGCATTTAAAGATCAAGAAATAAGAAAAATCTAGATCTAGAAAAGACATTAAAAGCAAGAATTGAGATGAGAGATAATTTCCAATCAACACTCAAGATTATAAGGATGGCTCGTAGGAGTAGATCGGATCTATAGATGTGATGAGATCTAAAGATTACTAATTCTTATCCATTAATGAATTGATACTAGATCGATGCAAAATTCACCGAGGTTTAAGGATCGTGTGGGAAAATTAGGGATTTCGCAACCAATCCTTTGTCCTTTCGATGGATCGCATTCAAATTCTAGCTTCTAATTAATCAAATGTTTAATAGTTGTTCCCTAGTTTCGAGTGACACGATCAAGAAAGCATCATCTCAAAACTAGGTCAGTAATCATTTGATTCACTAGAATTTCCAAACATTATAGGATTTAAGAATTGTAAAAATATCTAAATCATCATCATCTAAAGATCGTCACAACTCCTACACGAGCGGAGATTACTCAAACATCATGATCACAAACACAATCACAAATTGAATTCTAATCATTATGCTTGAATTAAAAGATAAGCAAGAGTATGGAAAATTCACCTTTATTTATCAACAAGTTTCATTACAACTCTCTTGAATTTACAAAAGGAAGGAACTAGATCGTCGATTTCGGCTTCGCTCGGCTCCTTGAGTCGCGGATCGGCATGGATCTCTTGCTCCGTTGGAATCCGGCGTCGCTTGCTAAAGGTTAAGGCTCTCTTGCTCAAATTGATCTCGGGATCTTGATCTTGATTTTGAATTGGGGATGGGGATTGAATTTGGCACAAGCTTTTGTCACTAAACTTGTGGGTTGAAGATGGTGGTGATTCTTGAACAATTTGCAACCTTGATCTAAGCTCCTTTTTATAGGCCTCAAATATTTTAAATCTAGGATTGAAATTTGAAATTTCCCTCCACAAGTTTGTTAGCCAAATATTCAAATTTCCCACCAAAAAGTTAGTTAAGCCCAAAATTTGAATTTCCCTCCAAGAGTTTGTTAAGCCGAGCCTTCTAGATGTGCCACGTGGATCTTCTGGGGTCTTCTGGAAGCTTTGGACGTTAGAGGCAAACATGTGCCAAAATTTGAAGTCATGATCTCTTCATATGGTCGCGGATCCGCAGCGCCAAGGGGGTTTGGGCCGCGGATCCGCGGTCCTTTGGTGACCATGATTAATACTTTTTACATGGTAATTCTTGGGCTGACTGGTGGGCCTCTTTCTGATGTGTAGATTTTTATTTGGCCTTCTGTATCATTACCAGATCATACATCTTTTAGTTGGCGTATCTTTTATCAGTCTTTCCCCAATTTTGTGCTTTGCTTCCGGAATTTCCTGCATTAGACCCCAGACAAGAGATGCGCAATACAAGGATGATGCGATGCCATAAAAAATACACAATTTCCCTAAAAGTGCCAATTTTATTACACAGTACAAGTAATCCAGTATTTTTACATGTGTTTTGCAAATATGTGTGATATGAATACCGGATACCTTTACTTGACTGCAAAAGGTAGGGAAATTGCCGTGTTAGAAATACAGTATTTTCGACTGATCACATCATCAAAACGTGATCGCCTACTGGTATGCCTGGAGCCATCTACATCTGAAATAGCTTTCGAGACGCTTCGTATCGTAAGCTACGAGATTGCTCCCTATACAATTCTTTTGTATGGAGAAAGATGGATTGAACATCCATCTTCTCGTGCTGCTTTTGATATGTATTGTCTATTGATAAAAGTGCGAGGCATTTGGCAGTAGCACAGTCAATCCCACATTTTGCGGATCTCTTTATCCGCAACAGAAGATTCAGGGCCTGGGCTGGGTGGGGCTGAGACGGTGAGGACATATGATACTTTATCATATGTGAGAGCAATGTTAATGTTCCTCAACCGGTCTTTATAGTTCGGTCCGGTAAGCTTATTTTTCTCTAATAGTAGCTTAAGTCCAGTCATGGTTATCTGCCATTAGGAGAGAGAAAAGAATACACTCAACGAAAGCTCTTACAAAGATCATATTGGTTATTATCTTATCTAATCGATGTCTCCCACTGCTTTTATCAAATTTTCCTTCAAACCTTAAAAAGAAAATTTAGCAAGGATTAATTACATTCTACAACCTCGCTAACCGTTCAGCCAGTTCAGTGCCGGTACTTCTGAGGGTGGTTTTCCGTTCTTTCGTATGGACCTAATTAAAATAAACCTCATTTTCCTAGAGGTGTAGCCCCATTGAAACCTTTCTAGACACCTAATGAGTTAGCTAATTGTAAAGTGAAAAACTCTCCTGGGAGCAACTTTTGCTCACTGTGGGATCGGGATCCTACTATCACATAGAAGGTATGCAATCTCATTGCAAATTTCAACTTCTGAAACTCCCGATATGGTTTTTACCCCTCGCACTTATGACCTTGGCTACGGTCAACATATCATAAATACTGGTCAAGTTCTACTCATCATTTCATGATTAATTAGACTCATCCACATGACCCTTGGCTATAGTCAACATAATCATGTGACTGTCCTAATTAATCGCATCATATGCTGTGTAGGAAGACATCACTTAGCTACCGTACACTATGCCTTGGCTATAGTCAAAATACGTAGCACAAATACTAAGTACTCTACTTCCTAAAATGACGGAGGGCTGCGAATAGTCTTTAAGAAAACCTTTAACGCTTTGAACTTGATATCGTTGTAGAATCCAATGGTTTTTAAAAGGAGTAGCTCAAGCTCCGCAATTTGAAAACTTTCTTTTTCATAAAAACCGAGTAGGTTTCAAATCTGATTCTACAACATCTTTTTAGGTTCCTTTTTGTTTACATTAATCTTATTAATGTAGTCCCATCATTTAAGTCCTTAAACCATTACAGAAAAGAAACGAAAATAGAACGTACGCTTATGCCATCCGCATTCGCCACAATGTCCCGTTATGTACCGTTAGGTTACTTAACTAACGGCATAGTGGGACGGGACTAGCGTGGATGCAAAACATAAGCAACGTTTATTATATATCATATATATAATTCATCATTCGTCTCAGCATATAAAGTGATCACATCACAGAATATCAACAGCAGAAGCACATATATGAAAATACATGACATACTAGGAGGTCCGTATATTGTATTTAGCCAATGATAGAAAACACGGATTCCACGGTCGCGATGAATAGCCAAGCCCACACCACTAGACCCCTACGAGAGCGGCAAATGACCCTACAAATTCTAGAGTTTAGGAGATCCGGTCTCGACTCCTCGAGATGGCCTCCCACTGAACCCTAGAACCCGGTCACTTGTGCTCCCCTCCTTGGGTCTATCCTAATGCGGAAAAGTAAATAATATACAAAAATGGTGACATCATCCTCAACCCAGAAGTGCCCTAATAAAAGAATATTACATACAATTAATTTTACATGAATGAAAATAAAAACTCTTATCTCACATAAAACCCCTGGCCATTCATTCACGACGATCCTGTACATCATATCTCAGTAACACATAATATCACATATCATCAACGTAAGAAAGTATGCGTACTCCAATTTTCATTGATGTATAGCAACGAAACCGGTGATACACCACATACTACACTTACGGTCGCAGAAAAGAAAGTGAAAAACTACAACAATTGGAATCAACACTGTCTTTGGACATCTTAAACCCGGAATATCACATATTCTGTATTTTATGCCTAACATTGCAAATCTTATATTTAGGTCTCAACTATGAAAACACCTTTTCAAAAGAATTCGGGTAATTCAACAAGATTCCTGATTCTACCGAGGCCAAAATATTAGATTTACACGCAACTAATTACTTTTCACAAAACTAATTAGTGTAGATTCCAATTATTGTATCACATTCATAAATATCTAGACAATGTTAAACGTTTCGATCGAGTCAACAAACACCCATAAATTGCCCCGAGAGCTCAACACTTGAGCAAAGATAAAATACCCAAAAATGTGCCACAGTGCCTATGGACCAACCGTAGAAGGGTCAACCCTTGTCTCACCTATGGCGCCACAGGACTACGGCAAACCTTAAAGTTTGGCCGCGGTTCCATGGTCATAGAATCGAGTTAGGGTTACGTTCCTCTAGAGGGTCCATAGTGTTACTTGCATGAACATTCAAATATCTTTAACTTGGAAAATTCCAACACATGGAAAATTTCCAGCGAGGATAATGAGGTGGTGTGTGATATTCGTTCGAACTGTATAACGTCGTCCAAGTTACCAAAAACAATGTTAAAATTACGACTACGAAATACTCCGAATTAGCCTCTAAGCAAAATTAACATCACATGAAATTTTGGGCTAAACAAACAACACCTGAAACCCCAAAATCTATAGACCAGAGCACCAGGGGAAAACAGGACGATTCTAGAGCAGGGGGCCGGCCAGTCCGGAATTATGAGGAGTGTGGCCGGTTCAAAACCTGTAGAATCGCCTAATTTTTCTCTGGTGTTCTTAGTGCATCACATACAAACTTCTGCAGTTGCTAAATTTTTTTTTCTATCCCATTTAAAAATCGACAGAGAGCAAAATTTCAGGGTTCCAGAAATCGTTAATTCAGAGTTGTTTCAGTTTCGTAATTTATCTAACATCGTCTAAGTTTCTAGCTTGGCTCTGATACCACTATAGGGATTCTCTAGCACCATCCTAGGTTTTGGGTTGCATCACACATGCTATATTAAAATTTTAGGGGGTGCTAAACAATACCAACTATGAATCGAACAAGAAAAATAGAGTAACAACATATACTATCACATACTAAGTAGTGTCTAACACTAAAAGGTAAATAATACAACCTTTGTAGACCTCCTCTTGTGACTCCTTGGATCGAGTAGGGTTTGAACCGGTTCGCTTGAATCCTTTCAAGTCCACGATGATCCACCACGAAGTCCCTTTGCTCAAGCTCCTAGCTTCACTTGATTTATGAAGAAGTGGAGCAAACAACCAACACTAATAGGCTAGTCTAGCATAGATTGGTGATGTGGGTTTGGATCTCACTCAAAAACCTTTCCTTTTTAAGTTCTTCTCTCACTTTTGAAACCCTAGAGAGCTTGAAGGAGAGAGGAAGAAGATGATGGCTAAAACTTGACTCAAGTTACAATAATGCAACATAATCCCAATAGAGTTAGAATTATGTCATGCTAAACTATGGTTACAAAATATCTAGGTATTTTGTGACTTGAGGTTAAGCAAAACCATGGGCTACAAAACCATGGGTAATGAAACCATGGTATTGACTTTGGTCAATTCAAGATAAGAGAGTTGAATAGTCAACCATGATTTTATTCCCATTTTGATTTTCTCAAATAATCAAAATACATAAATATATTACCATGTGAGTCTTACATTGCCACCACCAATTTATCATCAACCATGACACATGTATGCTTGCATGCGTGCATCCATATCAACATATACATACACTCATGCATGCATCATAAAGAAATAGGTTTAAATAAATGAGCTAATGGGCTTAATATTAAATCAACACTTGATTTAATAACCCGGTCATATCACATACGACCCGTCCAATAGTAAATGCCTGATTAAAATATGGTATCTAATATACGCATTTAATCGAGCTCCCGCGCATATCCCATATGCACCCAACATCTTTTCGCCTGAGATAGGAGACCCCTTTGTGGGACTCTAAGACTCGTCAATACACTAGCAGTAAGCAGTGATCAGATTACATGCCCATAAAATGTCAGTGGCATAAGATGTATGTAACGGCTCCCAGGTATTGAGCAATCAGAAGAAACACAAGCGAACCTGCTAAGACTCCCGTCGAGCCAACTGGCAACACATACCGTACAGTCCGGTCTCTTCGTCAAATATGCTGCATATCAAGTCTAGGGATGGTATCTTCGACCCTATTAACATAATAAGCTATGCCGTTATATGGCTCATAATAGAATCGAGAAACTACTGATAACACTTATCAGTAAATCTCATCAGCCCTGGCCAGTGACTTCCTGTTATAGCCAATCGTACATAGAGCAACATCAACCCCCAATACCGGGAGAGACGAAACCCCTCCTATCGCTCATTGCCTCCATGTGCCTCAGGACTGTACCCAAAATCCACCTGTTTGCACGACTCAGTAGAGCCATGGTAGGGTGGAGATCAAAGTACAGTGGGAGGATACACAAGACTCTATGGCGATCTCGGCTCTATAGACTGACCTGTACCAGTGTCACCTAAGAACTGCTATCCGACGATAGATATAATACCACATAGGAGTTCTTGGCGAGTCCGTTCAGTGTACCCAGTCTCACTGAGCACCCGTATACGGTCTTTGGTATCACCACACCAATGGATATGGGATCATCCATCGCCCATCATATGGGACAAGTAACGTATACGCTAGTCTACTATGGAAATATCGATGCCCCGTCTCGATACACCCACGACTAGGAACATTTTAAGGATATGCTTAAAAACTACACATGTCCCACTTGTATGATCCACATCGTAATCTCAGTAGTCAAGCAAATATCCTAAGGGCTTTATCAACATGTACCAAATGAATAAGAAGCATGATCAAATGAACATGTCAAGATAAAGTACAACCAGATAGCATACTATCATGTCAAGCAAGAATGTCCCCTGAATACACACACACATACCGGTACATACACTATCATATAATGGCCTCTAGGGTATACATATATCCAACGTACAGACTACCCTGTACCAATGTCACTAGAGAACTGCTATCTGACGATAGGTATAACACCATCTAGGAGTTCTCGGCGAGTCTTGTTCAGTGTACCCAGTCTCCACTGAGCACCCGTATACCATCTTTGATGTCAAACACTAATGGATGTGGGATCATCCATCACCCATCAAATGGGTCAAGAAACGTATACGCTAGTCTACTCTGGAATATCGATGCCCCGTCTTGATACACCCACGACTAGGAACATTTAAAGGATGGACTTGTGGACTACCCGGGCCCCACTAGTATGATCTCAATCATAGCTCTGGTAGTCAAGTCCACATCCTAAAGGCTTTATCAACATGTAACAGAGAGACAATACAAGTATACATGTTAAGATAAAGAGTAACCAAATAGCATACTATCATGTCGAGCAAGAAAGTCCTCCCTATATATGTCCAAGCATCCACTATAATATACAATCATGTACAATAATGGCCTCTAGGGCATACATACAACTAACAATCTCCCACTTGCACTAAGGCTAGTTGTTGTAGTATCTCATACCCAACATCCCTTAAAGTCTCTCTAAGGAAAGGCCTTCGTGAGTGGATCCACCGTGCTATTCTTCCTATCAACTCTCCTGAGCTTGATCTCCCGGAGATCGACCATCTCCCTGATCAGGTGATATTGCCTAAGAATATGTTCGGATCACTGATAGGACCGTGGTTCCTAGGCCAAAGCCAAAGCTCCATTGTCATCACAATGGTAGGAACCAAGTTCATCTCATGAACATCTATACCCAGACAACCTCTTTGGCAGCATCGTTGGCAGCGATTTATTCACCATTTAACGTTGAGTCTGCCATGGTATATAGCTTGGAACTCTTCCAACATATCGTCCCTCCACTGAGGGTAAAGACAAAACCCGTGACTGTCTTACAGTCGACCTTATCACTCTGGAAGCTCGAATCGGTAAAGGACTCAACATGGAGTTCACCGTTACCAAAACACCAAGAACATTTCTTTTGTCCTTCTCAAGTACTTAAGAATGTTCTTCACAGCTATCCAGTGTTTCTCTCCAGGATCACTATACTTAGTGAGTATGATACACCCTCTTAGATATATCTCTATAGATCTTAATTACTGGATATAGGAGGCATCACCCAGATCATTCATAGAGAAACATTGTGATAAGAAGAGCTTGACCGAGTGTAGCATAGGATCACCATTTCCTATCAAGAATATGTCATCCACGTACGATACGAGGAAGACGACCTTACTCTCTACAACCTTCTTGTATGTACAAGGTTCATCTACCATTTTGATGAAGTCAAACTCTTTGACTGCCACATCAAAACAGACGTTCCAACTCCGCGATGCCTGCTTTAATCCGTACATTGATTTAAGCAACTTGCACACCTTTCTGCTGCTCCCACTGTCTACGAAGCCCTCTGGCATTGTCATGTACACGCTCTCTTCTAAATCACCATTTAAAAAAGCGGTCTTGACGTTTATCTGCTAGATTTCGTAGTTATGGTATGCAGCAATGGCAAGTAGGATCCGGATGGACTTAAGCATAGCCACTGGAGAAAAGGTTTCATCAAAATCCACACCTGGTTATTGATGACAACCTTTTGCAACAAGTCTAGCTTTGAAAGTCTCAACTTTTCCATCTATACTAAGAATCTTCTTAAGATCCACTTGCTCCCAATGGTTTTACCCTTTCAGGTGCATCTACCAAATTCACTACTTTGTTGGTGTATATGGATTCCATCTTAGATCGTATAGCATCCAGCCATTTTACAAAGTCCCCACTTATGATGGCCTGCTCGAAACTAGTTGGTTCATCATCTTCCATGATGCAATCCTCGCTCCCACTGTCATTGAGAAAACCTGTAACACCTTAGGATGTGTTTAGTGGCTAATTATATTTAAATAAAGGGTTTTTAATAAAAATTTTACCAAATTGAGTTTCCAATATTTTTCCAAATTTAATAAATATTTTGCTAGAATTTTCCTAGGCTTGCACACACATGTGCATGTAAACTAGGGTTTAAAATGAGGTAATACCATGATTAGCAACCATGGTGGGTTTAATAATGGGGATTAAGTATTTTGGGTTTTAATTAAGTTTAATTAGTTAATTGATGGTTGTTTTAATTTGAATTTTCTTTTGGAGTGTTGACTTGGTGAGAGAGAGAGAGTGTGTGTGCATTATGGGGCATGATGGCCTTTGCCATGCCTCATTAAATGAAGAGAGAGAGTGGAGAGGTTGACCTTGGGGATTATCTTTTCTTTTCCTCTCATTCTTGTGTTTTTTTCTCTCAACCTCTCACTCATACACTCACACACACACACACACTCACACACCCCTCACAGCAGTAGCAGCAGCAAACTCAGCAGCAGCAACTCCAGCTTCAGCAACAGCAGCTCAGACAACAGCAGCAGCAGCTACAGGTAGCAGCAGCAGCTCCAGGCAGCAGCAACAGCACCCCATCAGCTCCATTCCCTCTTTTTCTTCTCCTTCTACTTGCTTGTGAGATTCCTTGAGGGTATAACCTTTAAACTTATTCCTACTTTCGCTTAATTGTGTAGTTAGCTTCGATTAGCGATAGTTATGTGTTTTTAGTGCTTTATGTGGTAATTAGGGGGGAACCTTGACCAAGTGATGTATGAACTGGTTTTAGTAAGTTGATGGAGAGTTGTTAGGTACATGTTAACCTATCTTAGCCCCCAATTGCACTAAAATACCACCAGATTGCTATTTGATGCAAATTCATCGTTTTAAAGCAAATTTTGACTTTCTGTAATCTGCTATCGACCCAGTGTGTTCAGAATAAAATTGTGAAGACTGCAGTATAGTTGTGAGGTGATGATCCCCTGTGTAGAACACGACCCCCATACGACATGTTCAGGCCGCCGGAATATTGATTCTGGCCGCAAATTGCGGCCAGATGGGGAGGGATTGGTTTGGGGTTTGGCTCAATTGGTGTCTGCTGCAACCCTTAAACTCATGGCATGTATAATTTTATTTGATTATTGCTGTAGAAAAATATGGAGCTAAATACCTGTTTCTCGTATTTTTAAACCTTCGCGACACCCGTGATACGTGTGTGGGTTTGGGGTTTCTGCATATCGCGACGCGTCGGGGTCGTTTTTGTTAGTGTATATGCCCTAGGGGCCATTATTCTATCATACTAGTTTGTATATTACTTAATGGAAGCTTAAGATATTCACATGTATATAACAGTCTTGCTAAACATGGTAGTATGCTACTTGGTTTTTCTATCTTAATATGTGTGTATACGTATTGATAGAGCTTTTAGGATCTTGCTTGACTACCAGCGTTGTGACGGCAGTCACACTAGTGGGGGCTGGGTAGTCTACAAGCACATCCTTATTCAGGTCCCTAGTCGTTGGATTATCGAGACAGGGCATCGATACTCCGGAGTTGACTAGTGTGTACACTTCTCATCCCAGTTGGGGAGATGGTCTGTCCCACAGCCATCAGTATGTCATACTGGAGATAGTATGCAGGTGCTCGTTAGGTTACGGGTACACCGGACAGGACTCACAGGGAACTGTTGGTTGGTTTTATACCAGTCGTCAGTGAACAGTTCCCAGGTGACATGAGTACAGCATAGTCCGCAGACTTGACACTGCTACTTCGCCTCGAGTGTGTCCCACTGTTCTTAGATTGCTACCCTACCACGGCTCAAAGGAGTCGTGCAAACAGGTAGCAGTTGGGTGCAGTCCCGAGCACTTGGAGGCAGTGGCGGTTAGACAGGATTCGTCTCTCCCGGTATTGGGGGTTGATATCGCGCTGTGTCAGAGAGCTATTACGCAATGTCCCTGGCCCGGGCAAGCGAGATTTGCTGGTAGGTTCCAGTAGTTTCTCAGGGTGTAATGGGCTTTGCTCCGACACGACTTATACCGCTATTAGGGGACTGACGCTTGCCGCCCCCTAGGCCCGATATGCGATAGTCTTAGACGAACGGACCGGACTGTATGGAGATTGTCACATCAGACTCAGTAGGAGTTCGGATGGGTTTCCTCGTCGGCCTTCTTATCGACATCTACCTGAAGACCGTTACGTACAGCTAGTGCCGCTTGCGGTCTGTGGTTAAACCCACTGCCAGCGTAGTAGTCGAGTCTCTAGAGTCTCACGCAGAGAGTTTCCCTACTCCAGGCGAAACGATATAGAGGTCGTATGGTTTTACGACAAGGGTTCGGACGCATACGTGTGTTTACGCACGTACGACTTTCGGACAGTTTTTACTAGTCGGCTTTGGTTTAAGCCAGTTACTAGTATCCGGTTATTGGATTTATACAGTCTAAAGTTTTTCCGTGTTTTCACGGATAGGAGGGGCGTTCTCGTAATTGCGCGAGAAGCTTCTAGAAGATGGTGACTAAGGAGGTTAAGGTGGCATATACATTAAATGAGATTAGTTAGTCATATGGATGATTCATCCATGTCATTAATGCATCATAAATGCTTAATGACTCATGGAGATGAATCACCATTAGATATTTATCAAGCATGGTTGTAAATCATTTTCTTTTCTTTTCTTGAAAAACAATAATGCTTGATATATATTATGATAACTCATTTTTCTCATTTCATTATTATGTTCATCTTCTCTCTCCTCAAGCTCTCTCTCTTCAAACCCTAATCCTCCCCTCTCATGTGTTGAGTACAAGGATTAGTTAGACTACTTAATCCATAACCATACTCTATTTCATCTAGGTACTTTGATTAGCACTTAAAGATACCTAGTTGCCTCAAGTTTAGAGGCAAAGCTTGGAGTTTAGCTCTCATGGTGGATCGTCTACTACTTGGAGAAGGCCGAGGAGGAGGTGGAGTTTGTAAAGACGAAGGACACGGTTCTTTAGGTATAATCCCTTTACATAGTAGTTGTTAACTTCTATGTTTGATGTTAGTTATCTTTTAGCTTCGATTCATGCGGTTAGTCGATGTTTATGCAAAGAACAAGATCGTTTTTCATATTTCCTCCTCCCCGCTAGTCGTGGGGTGTTGTACATCGACTTACAGTGGTATCAGAGCCTCGCTAAAAAATAAATAACTCACTTGCAAAATTGTATGAATTTCGAACGGAAAAAACAAAACCGGAAAACCCCGATATCATGATTTTCTGTCGATTTTTAAATGAGGTCCAAAAATTTTTCAGGGACCTTCAGAAAGCCTTAAATGATAGTATAAGAATACCCAAGAAAACTGGGCACATGAATCGGCTAAAGCGCCGCGGAACCGCGGCGGATCCCACCGATTCGCAGCGATTCCGCCGCCGAGTTGCCGATTCATCATCCCATTTATCCTGGGTGGGTTCTCTGTGATATGTGGTATTTTCTGGAATTTTTTAATGTTTGCTCAGGTTTCATATTTACAGAGAAGTATTGGAGCAAAATTAAATTTGTTTAATCGATCGAAATTATACGGTATTTGCTTGTTGGATTATATCTGTGTTTGTTTAATGTGTTCGTAAACCTCCCTTAACTGCTAGTATGTCGGTTGGCAGGGGGTTGCACATTTCTGTAATGGGTTTTTACTGTTTGTGGATATGAACTGTGTTGGACTGTTGTGATGTATAGCCGGGGTTATGTGATGGGTTATTATTTAATTCATTTGATGTAAATGTAATTTGTTGTAATATTATTTTGCGGGGCACATCCAGGTTGCGGTTGTAGCCACTGTTGTATTATTTCATTTTACCGTTTTTGCTCCTAGGACAGACCCAAGTGGGGTGCACAAACTGCCGGGCGGGTAGTTTGCCGTACCCGTAGGGGTCTTGGGTGGGGTAATGGCTATTCATCACAACTATGTAATCCGTCTTTTGTTGCAGGCTCAAAACAAATACGGATTGCTTGTAAATCCAAAAATTTCATCTGTGATCTGGAATGCCTATTATTGCATCTGACGAATGTACAATATCTATATATGATAGCTATTTAGACGTCACTTATATTTTACACCCGCACTAGCCCAGCCCCCGCTCTGTCGTTAGTTAAGTAACCTAACGGATAATGACGGGACCCCGTGGAGAATGCGGATGGCATAAGAGGACGTTGTATTTTCGTTGTTTTCTGCAATGATAGGTTAATGATGGGACGCATTATTTATAATGCAAAGAAAATAAACCAATAGTATAATCGTTGGAACAATTTAAAAGAAACCACTCGGTTAATTTTAAAAAACAGATATTTTTAAATGCGGAGTTTTAACCACTCCTTTTAAAAAGCTATCAGGTTCCTTCGGTTATATCAAGTTCACTACGTTCACGGTTTCGCCAAAACCATTCGTAGCCCTCCGTCATTTCATCTGGGTATTCAGTAGTATTCAAGCTATGTATTTTGACCAACGCCAAGGCATAGTGTTTGGTAGCTGCTGGGTATTCATTTGTTGCTTAGATAGATGAGTTAGTTTGGGACAATCGTATGATCATTTTGGCCAACGTCAAGGATATGTACGGATGGGTTCAAATTAACAAGATAATGATGGGTAGAACATGACATGTGACTTATGACATTTTGACCAACGCCAAGGTCATAAGAGCATGGGGCAAAAATATATATCGGGAATTTCTAAAGAAACTGAAATTTGCAAAGAGATGCATACCATTTGGAGTTTGATGAATGTTGGTAGCATTCCTTCAAAATTACCATACGATGATATTTGGATCCCGATCCTACTGTGAGTATATGCTACTCATCAGGATATTCGTCACTTAACGATCAATGCTATAAACCAAGTAGGTGTCAAGAAAGGTGTCAGCGGTGTTACGCCCCCAGAGAAAAGAGGTTATTTAATTAAGGAACTTCGTGAAAGCGTTGGAAAACCTCCCTCGAAGTACCGACACCAGCCTGGTTGAACGGTTAAGCAAGTATTGTACAGTGAGAATAGTCCTGGCTAATTCTTCTTTTATGGTTTGAGGAAGGATTCGAGAAACAGTGGAAGCCATCCAGTTTAAATAAATAAAAAACCACTCTAAACTTGCAAGAGCATCATGCTAAAGAGTTTTCTTCTCTCTCTCCTAATTGCAGCGACCCTGAAAATGACTGGACTTAAGTTACTTTTAGAGAAAAATATACTGACAGGGCCAAACTATAAAGATTGGCTGCGGAATGTCAAAATGGCTTTGACCTATGACAAATTGGGGTACGTCCTCACCGCTACGGCACCTGCTGTCCCTGGTCCCAAATCCAGTAATGCTGATAAGGAAATCCGTAAAACCTGGGATTTCGATTGCACGAAAGCCAAGTGCATCGTGCTTGCCTCGATGAACAATGAACATCAGAGGAGGCACGAGGATATGGAATTAGATGCCATATTTCTCCATACAAAGGAACTTTATGGAGAGCAATCTCGTATAGCAAGATACGAGACCTCTAAGAACTTGTTACGAGCGAGGTTGGCTGTCGGGTCATCGGTAGGAGAACATGTCCTAAAGATGATCGGCTATATAGAAGAGCTCGCAGACCTTGGGACGACTTTGGATAATGAGCTCTATACAGAGCTTATTCTCCAGTCCCTTCCTTCCACCTACGCCCAGTTTATCCTGAACTTCAACATTCAAAGAAAAGAAGTTGAACTTCCGGAACTCCTGAACATGTTAAGGAGTGCAGATGGCACCTTGCAGAAAGTAAGGGAAACACCCGCTATGTTTGTTAGCAGTGCATCTTCTTCCGGGTCCAAGGCTAGGGCTAAAGGAAGGAAGAAGAAGGCCGCCACTAAACCTAGAGGAGGTGTTAGTAAGGTGGGAGGGAAGGGAAAGAAAAAGTTTGCGGTACCGGTAGTGGGCCAGGATGGGTGCTTCCATTGTCACAGGAAAGGGCACTGGAAAAAGGATTGCAAGGCGTGGAACGCCAAGAACCAGGAACCGAAGCAAGCTGTGGCTTCGACTTCAGGTGTGTTTGTAATTGAGAATTGTCTGTCGATCAACTCTACTTCCTGGGTATTGGATACCGGATCAGGATCTCATATTTGCAATTCATTGCAGGCACTGAGAAACCGTAGAGTGCTGAAGGAAGGTGATATGACCCTAAAGGTTGCTAACGGAGCTAGCGTGGGAGCTGCGTCCGTCGGGGATTATCACCTGGGATTGACGAGTGGACACATTTTGGTTTTACATAACTGTTTTTTTGTACCAAGCTTAACGTGTAATATCATATCAGTTTCCTTGTTATCAAATAAAGGTTATGATTTCACGTTTGTAAGAGATGTTGTCAACATCCACCTTAATCATGGGTTGATTGGGTACGGTACACTAAATAACGGTATATATGTTTTAAACCAACTCCAAATTTTCAATTTCCAGAACACACTAAAAAGAAAGTCTCCAGATTTAAATAAAGCTTTCTTATGGCATTGTAGACTGGGTCACATCAATGAGAGAAGGTTGACTAAGTTGCATAGAGAAGGATATTTGGACTCGTTCGAATATCAAACTTATGACACTTTTCAATCTTGTCTCAAAGGAAAGATGACAAAGACTCCATTTACTGGACATGGAATAAGAGCGAGCGAACTCTTAGGACTCATACACAGTGATGTATGTGGTCCAATGTCTATGCATGCAAGAAGTGGTTTTTCCTATTTCATTACTTTCACGGATGATTACTCAAGGTATGGATTCATTTATCTGATGAAACATAAATCCGAGGCTTTTGAGAAATTCCAAGAGTATAAGAATGAAGTAGAAAACCAAACCGGCAAAAGTATCAAGACACTAAGATCTTATCAAGGTGGTGAATACTTGAGTGCCGAGTTCCTAGGTTACCTAAAAGAGAAAGGAATTCTCTCTCAGCTTACTCCTCCATACACACCACAGCATAACGGTGTATCGGAGAGACGGAATCGAACCCTATTGGATATGGTACGATCCATGATGAGTAATGCTGAGTTACCGCGATCTTTCTGGGGTTATGCGCTAGAATCAGCGGCATATCTTTTGAACATGGTTCCTACCAAGACTGTGCCTACCACGCCATATCAGATGTGGAGTGGGAAGAAACCCTATCTTCAGTATCTGAAAATATGGGGATGTCCAGTTTTTGTTAAAAAGCAGCATGTGGAGAAGCTCGAGGCACGATCAGTAAAGTGTAAGTTTGTGGGATATCCAAAGAACTCCAAGGGGTATTTATTCTATTACGCAGAGAAACAAAATGTAAGCCCGCGGGGGCGCCCCGGCCGTCGATCCGACGCCGGAAACGCGGAAACAAAAACTTTGCGAACTTTGCAAATCGGCACCACCGCGGACTTTTTACCCGGATCGGGCCATTAACCTAGCAACTAGCAAAATAGAAAAGAGTAGAGATGCAATACCAAGCGATCCGTGTCCTTCGGTCTTCATCTCCACTCCGATCTCCCGCGGAATCTCCATCCATCATCGCCTCGTCGTGAAGAGCACCACGTAGCCGGAATCTTTTACGGGCTCCCGCCTCTTGACCGAGGCAACTCGGGCGCGAAGTTGGCTAGCCGACGCGTCCAAGACTTGCTATAGAATAGTGTAGTAAACTTGTCTCTTGGGGTTATGAGGTTGCCATGATGTGGAGGAATGGAGAAGAGAAGGAGAGAAAGAATGAGCTTTGAAGCTAATCTTTTGCAACCATAGAAAATGAGATGGAAATATGACACACCAAAAATAAATATCCTCTCTCTCTCTCCCCCTCATGATATGGCCGGCCCCCCCTTTTTACAAAAATGGGTGGTGGAAAAAGCAAGTGATGAAAAGGAAATGTATAAAGCTAAATAATGTCACACCAATTCTCTTTTCAACTCACAAATCAAACCATCACAATGAAAAGCAAAAGAAAGGGACAAGAAAGGCATCTCATGATGATAAGAAGGAACAAATGCAAGAAACCCCTCTACAAAATGTTAATTGCAAACTTGCAATTAACACCCTCCAACAGAAAGTCCGGCCGCGAAGGAATGAAAGAAAACCGGCCGGAACGGAATGCAAACTGGCAACTTCAGAAAACCGATCCCGTAATAAATTACAGGAGAAACCCCACTACTGCAAATACATGCCCGCATTTGTATTCCCACTGAACACAAATGCAAAGAGACAAAACTACACTATCAAATACTAGGATCCGGCTTAAGCCAAAGCCGGCTAGTAAAAACCGTCCGATCACGATCCGTGCAATACCGCATGTATCTGATCGAACCCAGCCATATCTCCATACGGCCTCTACAACGTTTCGCCCGAAACCTGAGTAACTGAGTATGGTGGACTCTAAAGACTCGTCAATACCTTGGCTGTGGATTTAACCACTAGCACGTCAGAGGTATAAGCCAATACGTGACGGGCCACCAGGTATTGACCAAAAGGGACGTCGATGAGCGAACTCATCCTGACACCCTACTGAGCCTTTCAGTGACAATATCCGTACAGTTCGGTCCGTTCGTCTATGAGCATCGCATGGCGGGCCTAGGGGGTTGGTAAAAGTCAGACCCCCAAAAGCGGTACAAGTCGTGTCGGAGTGTAGCCCAGAACACCCTGAGATACTACTGGAATACCTACCAGCAAATCTCCTGCCTTGGCCAAGGACTTTTCATGTTCTTGCTCTCCTCGACACAGCGCGACCTCACCCCTAATACCGGGAGAGACAAACCCCTGCAGATCCGCTCACTGCCTCCATGTGGCTCGGGACTGTACCCAACTAAAACCTGTTTGCACGACTCCTTTGAGCCATGGTAGGGTAGTAATCAAAGCACAGTGGGAACTCACACGAGACAAATGACGATCCCAGGTCGATGAACTAACCTGTACACATGTCACTGTTGGAGATAGTGCCCTCAGAGTCAATTATTGGATCACAGGCACGTGATTGCAATGATTGAGGGAGGACCTACCCCGGTAGGACAGTCTTACTCGAGATGATAGTATGCTATCTGGTTTACCTTTATCATCGTGTACTGCTTCAGGTGACCTTACAGGTCGCTATTACACGTTGATAGAGCCCCTAGGATTCTTGCTTGACTACCAGCAGTATGATGGCGATCATATACGTGGGAGCTGGTAGTCTATAAGCACATCCTTAAAAGGTCCCTAGTCGTAGGAGTTTCGAGACAGTGCATCGATACTCCATTAGTAGGCTAGTGTATACAGTCGAGACCCCGACGAGGGGCGGTGGCCGGTCTCACAAGCCACTGGTGTCAGTTGGTTCACCTAAGATGTATACAGGTGCTCATTGGGTTATGAGTACACCGGACAGGACTCGCAGGGAACCTGCTAGTTGGTCTTATACCAGATGTCAGATAGCAGTCCCCTGGTGACATGTGTACAGGTTAGTTCATCAACCTGAGATCGTCATTTGTCTCGTGTGAGTTCCCACTGTGCTTTGATTACTACCCTACCACGGCTCAAAGGAGTCGTGCAAACAGGTTTTAGTTGGGTACAGTCCCGAGCCACATGGAAGCAGTGAGCGGATCTTCAGGGGTTCGTCTCTCCCGGTATTGGGGGTGAGGTCGCGCTGTGTCTAGGAGAGCCATTACGCAAAGCCCTCGGCCGAGGCAGGAGATTTACTGGTAGGTATTCCAGTAGTATCTCAGGGCGTTCTGGGCTACACTCCGACACGACTTGTACCACTTTTGGGGGTCTGACTTTTACCAACCCCCTAGGCCCGACATGCGATGCTCATAGACGAACGGACCGGACTGTACGGATATTGTCACTGACAGGCTCAGTAGGGTGTCAGGATGAGTTCGCTCATCGACGTCCCTTTTGGTCAATAGCTGGTGGCCCGTCACGTATTGGCTTATACCTCTGACGTGCTAGTGGTTAAATCCACAGCCATAGTATTGACGAGTCTTTAGAGTCCACCATACTTACAGTTACTCAAGCTTTCGGGCGAAACGCTGTAGAGGCCGTATGGAGATATGGCAGGGTCCGATCAGATACGTGCGGTATTGCACGGATCGGGATCGGACAGTTTTGTACTAGTGGCCGTATAGTTATATGGCAGGGTTCGATCAGATACGTGCGGTATTGCACGGATCAGGATCGAACGGATATTACTAGCCGGCTTTGGTTTAAGCCGGATCCTAGTTTAGTACAGTGTAGTTTTTTGTCTCACTGCATTTGTATCCGGTCGGAATACAGATGCGGGTGTGTATGCACTGTATCGGGGTTTTCCTGTAATTTATTACGGGACCAGTTTTCTGGAGTTTCCAGTTTGCATTTCGTTCCGTCCGGTTTTCCTTTGTTCTTTCACGGCCGGACATTTCCGATGGAGGGGGTAATTTGCAGTTTTGCAAATTACATTTGGGGAGGGGGTTTCTTGCATATGTGGGATTATGTTTTGACTATCATCATTTTTATTCCCTTTACATCACTTGCTTTATTCATGATGGTTATTGTGATGAGAAAGGATTTGATTCTTGATTAGAAGTGATGTGAGCTTTGCTTTTGATATGGTCACCATTCTCTTTCTCCTACACTCACCTCCCTCTTGATTTTGGTTTCATATTCCCTCCACCATTTCCTTGGATGAAATGGCCGGCCACATTTGGTCAAGAGGAGAGAAAAAGAGAGGAGTTCATTTGCATGAGAAAAATTATTCACCTCTCATTTTTCTTGCTACACTTTTCTAGCTCCCTTCAATGTTCTTCATTCCTCCATCAAGGCAACATAACCCCAAAGAGACAAAGCACTACACATTCTACAGCATACCTTGGGCACGTCGACTAGCCAGCTTCATGCCCGAGTTGCCTCGGTATTGAGGTGGGAGCCCGTAAAAGATGCAGACGATGTGGTTCCCTTCCGGCAAGGATGCGACGACCGGAGTTTCCGCGGGAGATCGGGACGACGACGAGAAGACCGGAGGACTCGGATCACTCGGTATATCTCTCACCCTTTCTCTTGTTAGCTAGTATCGGTTAATGGTTACGATCCGGGTATATTGTCCGCGGTAGCGCCAGTTTAAAAGATAAGAAAATTTTGATTCCGCATTTTGGCCTCGGATAGACGGCCGGGGCGCTGCCGTGGCGCAACAGTCACCAGGGAACTGCTATCTGACGTCCGGTATAAAACCCAACTAGCAGGTTCCCGGCGAGTCCTGTCCG
Organism: Agapanthus africanus; assembly: GCA_030015575.1. Taxonomy (NCBI): domain Eukaryota; kingdom Viridiplantae; phylum Streptophyta; class Magnoliopsida; order Asparagales; family Amaryllidaceae; genus Agapanthus; species Agapanthus africanus. Next base: position 303,883,904 of record JASDDO010000022.1, on the reverse strand, counting down.
GTGTACTCATAACCCAATGAGCACCTGTATACATCTTAGGTGAACCAACTGACACCAGTGGCTTGTGAGACCGGCCACCGCCCCTCGTCGGGGTCTCGACTGTATACACTAGTCTACTCTGGAGTATCGATGCCCTGTCTCGAAACTCCCACGACTAGGGACCATTTAAGGATGTGCTTATAGACTACCAGCTCCCACGTATATGATCGCCCTCATACTGCCGGTAGTCAAGCAAGAATCCTATGGGCTCTATCAACGTGCAATAGTGACCTGTAAGGTCACCTAAAGCAGTACACGATGATAAAGGTAAACCAGATAGCATACTATCATCTTGAGTAAGACTGTCCTACTGGGACAGGTCTGTTGGAGATAGTGCCCTCAGAGTCAATTATTAGGTCATAGGTACGTGATTGCAATGATTGATGGAGGACCTATCCCGGTAGGACAGTCTTACTCGAGATGATAGTATGCTATCTGGTTTACCTTTATCATCGTGTACTGCTTTAGGTGACCTGACAAGTCGCTATTACACGTTGATAGAGCCCCTAGGATTCTTGCTTGACCACCAGCAGTATGAGGGCGATCATATAAGTGGGAGCTGGGAGTCTATAAGCATATCCATAAATGGTCCTTAGTCGTGTGAGTTTCGAGACAGGGCATCGATACTCCAGAATAGACTAGTGTATACAGTCGAGACCCCGACGAGGGGCGGTGGCCGGTCTCACAAGCCACTGGTGTCAGTTGGATCACCTAAGATCTATACAGGTGCTCATTGGGTTATGAGTACACCGGACAGGACTCGCCGGGAACATGCTAGTTGGTCATATACCAGACGTCAGAAGGAAGTTCCCTGGTGACATGTGTACAGGTTAGTTCATCGACCTGGGGATCGTCATTTGTCTTGTGTGAGTTCCCACTGTACTTTGATTACTACCCTACCACGGCTCAAAGGAGTCGTGCAAACAGGTTTTAGTTGGGTACAGTCCCGAGTCACATGGAGGCAGTGAGCGCATCTTCAGGGGTTCGTCTCTCCCGGTATTGGGGGTGAGGTCGTGCTGTGTCTAGGAGAGCCATTACACGAAGCCCTCGGCCGAGGCAAGGAGATTTACTGGTAGGTATTCCAGTAGTATCTTAGGGTGTTCTGGGCTACACTCCGACACGACTTGTACCGCTTTTAAGGGTCTGACTTTTACCAACCCCCTAGGCCCGCCATGCGATTCTCATAGACGAACGGACCGGACTGTACGGATATTTTCACTGACAGGTTCAGTAGGGTTGTCAGGCTGAGTTCGCTCACAGACGTCCCTTTTAGTCAATACCTGGTAGCCCGTTACGTATTGGCTTATACCTCTGACGTGCTAGTGGTTAAATCCACAACCAAGGTGTTGACGAGTCTTTAGAGTCCCCCACATTCAGTTACTCAGCTTTCGGGCGAAAAGTTGTAGAGGCCGTATGGAGATATGGCAAGGTCCGATCAGATACGTGCGGTATTGCACGGATCAGGATCGGACAGTTTATACTATAGGCCGTATGGATATATGGCAGGGTTCGATCAGATACGTGCGGTATTGCACGGATCAGGATCGAACGGATATTACTAGCCGGCTTTGGTTTAAGCCGGATCCTAGTATAGTACAGTGTAGATTTTGTCTCGTTGCATTTGTATTTCGGTCGAAATACAGATGCGGGTGTGTATGCACAGTATCGGGGTTTTCCTGTAATTTATTACGGGACAAGTTTTCTGGAGTTGCCAGTTTGCTTTTAGTTTCGGCCGATTTCCTTTGTATCGTTCATTGGCTGAAGATTGGTGGAGGAGGGCTTATTTGCATTATTGCAAATAGGCATTTGTGGAGAGGGGTTCTTTGCATATATTTGTATCATGATGGTTTCATGATGGAGCCCATCCCTTGACCTTTCTTAAACTCATGATTGCTTGACTTTCTTTATCATCATGGTTTTAGTCATGGTTGTTGGTTGAGTGTTGGGGTTGTTGTGATGATGATTATTTGCATGATAGCCTTCTCTCCCTCTCCATTGTATTATTGGATGGCTCTCTCATTTTCTTTGATACACTCTCATTCTCTCCTCTCCCTCACCTCTTTTGGCCGGCCATGTATGAGGCTGCCCATGATTTTTGGTGTGGGATTTTTGATTCATTTCATGTTGGAAAATCCCAAAACACCATCTCCAAAAAGCTTGTATCATCCCTCCACTAAAATGGCAACCTCCACTACCCCAAAATGAGACACAAGTTCTACACAACATTCTACAGCAAATCTTGGGCACGTCGACTAGCCAGCTTCGTGCCCGAGTTGCCTCGGCATTGAGGTGGGAGCCCGTAAAAGAAGTAGGCGATGTGGTGCACTTCCGGCGACGAGGTGTAGACCGGAGCTTCCGCGGGAGATCGGGACGACGACGAGAAGACCGGAGGACTTGGATCAGTCGGTATATCTCTCTTCCCCATCTTGTAGTTAGCTAGGACTAGTTAATGGTTCGATCCGGGTATTTGTGCGCGGCGGTTTGCCAGTTCAAGTAAAAATTAACGTTTATCACCGCTTCCGCAATTGGCCGTCGGATTGACGGCCGGGGTGCCGCCGTGCACTTACAGTGGTATCAGAGCCTCGCCATTAACTTAGTCTAGCTTGCCTTAATGTGTTTTTCAGTTCCAATCGATCAAATGTTCCAAAACCCGTATTTCCTTCACGACAGTTTTCTGTTGAAATTTTTTGGTCTCCAAAAACTTTTCAGGTTGTATAAAAGTACTGTGCTGGAATACCTAAGACTACTGTAGAAATTCGAGACACTGATCTCTTCAGGGGAGCGCGGAACCGCGGCAAAACCCTACTTGTTGCCGCGGTTCCGCCGCAGTATTGATAGATCAGTGTGTACAATTTTTCCAGTAGGCTTTATGGGTTATTTTAGGGGTTTTGGAATATTAATATTGGGCCCAGAATTTCCTGATCTGCTACAGTAATGCTTGGGGGCCCACTTGTTAAAATTTGATTGATCGGATATTTTAAACACATTATTTCACAGTATTTACATTATATCTGCGACCGTGAATGTCACTTGATCGGTAAATCCAGTCTAACTGCTATAGCCCGGTTAGACGAATTTGCGAACGTGACTTTCACGTTTATGTTCTGTTTTTGCTGTGATGTTGCGGATTGGTCGGTGGGGATAGCCTGGATGCAATGCTAGTACAGTTGTGGTTGTATTATGTACATTTGATATTGCGGGGCGAGCGTCCGACGTGTGGACTGCCGTCACTGCCTGATTGTATTATTATTTTGGGGCACGGCCAGGTTGCGGTCGATGTACCCGTTGTATGTATATTTTACTTTCTGTACTAAGATTACCCCGCGGAGGGGTGCACGGATAGCCGGATTCTAGAGGGCAACAAGCCCGCATCTCATGGCATTGAGACGGAGGGGGCTTCACTCTAGGATTGGCGGGCTATTCGCCGCACTCGTAGGGGGTACAGGTTGACCCAGGAGGGGTGCCCAAGTTACCGGATTCCGTGAAGTGCTGGGTGGTCCATTCACGGTGCTGAAGGGGGCTGCCTCGCTTCAGGTTTTGGCGGGTAACTTGTCGCGCCCGTAGGAGTCTAGGATTTCATTGCACAGGCTATCCACAAGACCAGGGGAACGTCGAGTTTCAGTAGTGGCTCTGTGAAACCCGGGGATCCCAGATATCTGTATTGTTTTTGTGATGCTGTTCATTTTCTGTGATGTTGCATTTTATCACGCCTTGAGCGAAATATTATATATTGGTATATATATTAGTAGATGTTGTATATGTTTTGCATCCGCGCTAGTCCAGTCCCCGCTCTGTCGTTAGTTAGCTAACCTAACGGGTAATGACGGGACCCAGTGGCGAATGCGGATGGCATATACGTACATCAGTATATTTTCGTTCTTTTTGGTGTGATCAATTGATGGGACTGCGTTGATTCGGATCAATGCAAGTTAAAAACAAACCTAATCTGATGTTGTTGGAACACTTTTCAAAAGGCTGTTATTGCAAGGACGTTCATTTTTGTTTTGCATCTTGGTATTCAGTTGGAATATCCTGCTCCTCAGTCGACGAGGCAAGGGCCGAGATCCCTTCACCGAGAGTGACCCCTTGGATAGAATTTTGCGTCAGGGCATTAACTTCACTATAGCCGATTACTTTTGCTTTGCACCGTGGTATTCAGTTGGAATATCCTGCACCTCATTCTACGGGGAAAGAGCCGAGATCCCTTCACCGGGAGTGACCTCTTTAGCAATGGTTTTCGTCACTATATTTTAAAGCTATCCGTTCCTTCAACGATATCAAGTTCTTTACGTTAAAGGTTTTCGCCCGAAACCATTCGTAGCCCTCCGTCGTTTCATATGAGTGTTCAATAGTATTCAAGTTGTGTATGTTGGCCAAAGTCAAGGCACAGTGATTGGTAGCTATTGGGGCATTCATATGCAGCATAGATAGATGCGTTGGTTTGGGACAGTCGTACTGCCATTTTGGCCAAAGTCAAGGATAGGTACGGGTGGATTCAAATTAACCTGGAGAATGACGGGTAGAACTTGACATGTGACTTATGATATGTTGACCAAAGTCAAGGTCATAAGAGCATGGGGCAGAAATCTCATCGGGAGTTTCAAAAGAACTGAAACTTGCCAGATATGCGCATACCTTCTGGAGTGTGACACCGTGAGCGGATTCCATCACGTTATCATGCGATGATAGTTGGATCCCGATTCCTACTGATGAGTTAGTTTACTCCTCGGGTGACCCCGACTAATTCTTCTTTTAGGTTTGGAGGAGAATTTGACGGTACAGTGGGAGGTTTCCAGATTAGATAAATTGGTAACCATTCTGATCTAGGTTAGAGTGCACGCTGAGTGTTTCTTTTCTCTCTCTCTTTGGCAGCGACCATTGACCCGACCCTAAGACTATGACTCAGTGACCAAGATTGACCGAACCTTCTTAACACTGGCTTTTGGATTGTCAGAGTTGCAGACCTCATTGCCACTCCTACTTTTACCCTTTTCTCCAGGACACCCCATTTTACTACGAACGTCCACTTCCATTGGACAAAACCATTGTATGGTTAGATACGAACTCGAAAGAATTTATTCGAGGATGGTTTCAGGTTATGGAGGAAACGGATAGGATTATTCAGTTGTCTTTTCCTTTTACCTTCTCTCAAGTTGTGAGTACTCCTTGGTTTAGGGGATAGTACACCTATTACGCAAATTGGATTGTCTTCTTCCAAACCATAGGCAGGTGCCGACCGGTAGGGAATGAAGAAAACCAATTAGCATAACGATGGTGTGCAGAAGGTGTTAAGTTAAGACAAAGCAAGGGATTAGTAAGAGGGCAAAGTAAATTGCGACTGATATTCACAACCAAACCAAGTATTTCTTCGCCAATCCCAAAATCACCTTTGTATTTCTCCAGGACACTCCGTATCACTACGAAGATCTACAGTTTATTGGATATTCCATCGTATGGTTATATACGAACTCAAAAGGAACTTGTTCCAGTTCGGGGATGGATCTCTGGTTCAGGAGAAATAGGAATAAGGTTTATTCGGTTGTATTTTATCTTCACCTTCTCTCATTGCGAGTGTTCCTAGGATTGGGACAGTACACCCACTATGCTTATTGGATAGTCTTCTTCCAAACCATAGGCTGGTGCCGAACGGTAGGGAAGGAAGAAAACCAATTGGCCTAAAGGGGTGTGCAGAAGGTAATGACTAAAGACAATGAAGGGATTTGGAGAGATGGCAAAGAATTATACGGTTACAGTCGTGAATCTGGAAGAGGCATTACTAGGAATACCGGGATACCCCATCGAAACATTTCAATGTTTCAGTCTCACTGTGTACTGTTAAAGGAAAACTGATTTCCCAGTTAGACACTTGCTCCAGGGTATGTATTTACCAGGTATGATTCTCATATCTGTATGGTTTTACAGATGATGAGTGGGAGTAAGTTATTAGGAATTGGGTGATCATCCTCATTATATCGGGATTCGTTGCAATCGGTGATATTTGAGGAAATCACCTGGGTTGTTTGCCAGACGGCAAATATTTGGTTTTGAATATCCGCTGTTATGCACCAATTTCAAATTGATATATCTGTACGTCTGTTTTCATAGAGTGAGATATACCTTTATGAAATTATGTCTACGACATTTACCTATATCAGTGGATGGTTAGGTAAGGAGCATTAAGCAGCGGTATAATTCTTCTTAACCATAAGTACAGTTTCCAGCCTACGACACACAGTGAATGAGTTATCAGACTCAACGGACTTATACAGAGTATTGTATGTTGTCCAGGGTCCATCAGGACAAAGGGGTTGGTCCTCGTACTATATTCGGTTTACTTATGACTTCTCTGGTTTTTAGACAGGTGTTTCGTGGAAACACAGGGTCCGAATTTTGAGAAGTTATAGGTATTTGAAAAGAGTAGAGAACCAGGTGTAGCAAGTATCGGGATTCTTCAAAGTGATCGAAGATGTAGATACTTGTGTGTGGTATTCAGTTGATAGTAATAATTAAGAAAACTTGCTTCTCTTTCAGGTTACTCATAATTGGAAATGCTCCTAAGTTGTGTAACGCTGATCGGCCTTCTTCCATTTAGTTGGCATACACTAGAGACAGCTGCATGATTTAAATCTGGTTCAATTAAATCAGTGCCTTTGTTTCTATATTGGATATAGAACAGTTCATATCTTAACGATGTTGAGGTACGGGGAGTTGTCCGGCTTATGATTAAAACCAGACACTGGACAACTCAAGGCACGTTTCTGTAATGGCTGTTTGTGGGTTGACCCAGGCTATGACGAGGGTTGACTTTCTACCATCTGGATGAACAATAGCAATATTGTTCTAGACTCGCCACAGTTTTATTAAAAATGGATTTTTTCAGAAAACAGTAGTGGGAGTATGGTAGAACTGGAAGTGATTCCAGAACCACAAACGATTACTGAAGATTTCATAGGAACCTAAAGATTCAATCTGGTTTGACATTCCATTGGCCACTCCGCAGATAAGGTGGGTAACTTCAGGCACCCAAGAGGTACTCCGGTAGCCTCAAGGACGGTGACAGGGAAGTTCTTGTTTACCCACAATTACCATTGCTGTTGTTCCAGGCTGCGAGACCCAGCGGGAGGATGAGTATAGCGTCGTTCTAAACTAGTTTTAGAAGTGTACTCTATATGACTCTGCCAGAGGGTTGTCGTAGTCAGTGGGAGCAGCGGAAGCATTGGTGGACAGGTGGCTTATGTCTATTTATAGACTAAAGCAGTTGTGGCGAAGATAGATCATCTATTTCTGACATGACAGTCATGGGTTTGACTTTATCTGAATAGGGGATGGATCTGTTGAGAAGGTAGTAGGGTGTGATATCCTGGTATTTGGATGACATACACAGAGTAGGAAAAGAAACTCCTATACTACAGTCGGTTATACTTTGGTCGTCACACAGTGGTTTCTCCACAAAGGAAATGGATTTTATATCAGACATACTGGTTACTAGATCTATGGTTTTAGATCTAGATTTGGGTGGTTTCCCAATCAGGGTACTTTGACAGCATTCTAAGAGTATTTAGAATGGACGACTCCATGCACGGTAGTGTACCTGCAGAAGATGGAGTCACCCTCTCCAAAGGTGTCTTACAGACTAAAGGGGAGAGGGACGTGCATGATTGGCAGATCACTTGCTCAGGCAATTGAGTCAATCATGAGATGTCAAGTACCACACCAGATATTGTTCTTGCACTAGATGCAATAAGATGACATTGATCCAAGCCTGGAGAAGCAGTCGGAAGCAGTTTTAGAACATAAGTGGATGTTCTAGGGATATGATAACGACAGCCTTATTCAGGAGACAGTTATCATTCCAGGCTTCCAAGGTGACATGGACGACAAGGAGGTTGTCAGAGTTATAGTTTTTCCTTCTGATGAGGGGCAGTATTTTGGACAGGTGGTCCAAGGCAATACTGAGGGTGGCATGGCGCAGGATACTGATTAAGTTCAGTTGACGATACAGTCTAAGAAGTTTGGATTTGGAGTTCATTTATGAGCTATGTCCCATCAGACATCCAGACACATTCTAAGACAGGTATTGCTCATTTCGGGAGATGGGTATCTCCGCGAACTTGAGATTTAGAGAGACATAGAAAGAGACTACAAAGCGGATCCACTCACTAAGGCTATTCCTCGAACGCAATAGTTTCGCAAACGAGCTTTGTGAGACTGACTAGTAGAGGAGTTGGTGTTCGGTATCACACGGGCTGTGAGTATGCGACATCGCAATAATTAACCTTGAGTGCAAGTGGGAGATTGTTGGAGATAGTGCCCTCAGAGTCAATTATTAGGTCACAGGTACGTGATTGCAATGATTGATGGAGGACCTATCCCGGTAGGACAGTCTTACTCGAGATGATAGTATGCTATCTGGTTTACCTTTATCATCGTGTACTGCTTTAGGTGACCTGACAAGTCGCTATTACACGTTGATAGAGCCCCTAGGATTCTTGCTTGACCACCAGCAGTATGAGGGCGATCATATAAGTGGGAGCTGGGAGTCTATAAGCATATCCTTAAATGGTCCCTAGTCGTGTGAGTTTCGAGACAGGGCATCGATACTCCAGAGTAGACTAGTGTATACAGTCGAGACCCCGACGAGGGGCGGTGGCCGGTCTCACAAGCCACTGGTGTCAGTTGGATCACCTAAGATGTATACAGGTGCTCATTGGGTTATGAGTACACCGGACAGGACTCGCCGGGAATATGCTAGTTGGTCATATACCAGACGTCAGATGGCAGTTCCCTGGTGACATGTGTACAGGTTAGTTCATCGACCTGGGGATCGTCATTTGTCTTGTGTGAGTTCCCACTGTACTTTGATTACTACCCTACCACGGCTCAAAGGAGTCGTGCAAACAGGTTTTAGTTGGGTACAGTCCCGAGCCATATGGAGGCAGTGAGCGCATCTTCAGGGGTTCGTCTCTCCCGGTATTGGGGGTGAGGTCGTGCTGTGTCTAGGAGAGCCATTACACGAAGCCCTCGGCCGAGGCAAGGAGATTTACTGGTAGGTTTTCCAGTAATATCTCAGGGTGTTCTGGGCTACACTCCGACACGACTTGTACCGCTTTTGGGGGTCTGACTTTTACCAACCCCCTAGGCCCGCCATGCGATACTCATAGACGAACGGACCGGACTGTACGGATATTGTCACTGACAGGTTCAGTAGGGTTGTCAGGCTGAGTTCGCTCACAGACGTCCCTTTTAGTCAATACCTGGTAGCCCGTTACGTATTGGCTTATACCTCTGACGTGCTAGTGGTTAAATCCACAACCAAGGTGTTGACGAGTCTTTAGAGTCCCCCACATTCAGTTACTCAGCTTTCGGGCGAAAAGTTATAGAGGCCGTATGGAGATATGGCAAGGTCCGATCAGATACGTGCGGTATTGCACGGATCAGGATCGGACAGTTTGTACTATAGGCCATATGGATATATGGCAGGGTTCGATCAGATACGTGCGGTATTGCACGGATCAGGATCGAACGGATATTACTAGCCGGCTTTGGTTTAAGCCGGATCCTAGTATAGTACAGTGTAGATTTTGTCTCGTTGCATTTGTATTTCGGTCGAAATACAGATGCGGGTGTGTATGCACAGTATCGGGGTTTTCCTGTAATTTATTACGGGACTAGTTTTCTGGAGTTGCCAGTTTGCTTTTAGTTTCAGCCGATTTCCTTTGTATCGTTCATTGGCTGAAGATTGGTGGAGGAGGGCTTATTTGCATTGTTGCAAATAAGCATTTGTGGAGAGGGGTTCTTTGCATATATTTGTATCATGATGGTTTCAAGATGGAGCCCATCCCTTGACCTTTCTTAAACTCATGATTGCTTGACTTTCTTTATCATCATGGTTTTAGTCATGGTTGTTTGTTGAGTGTTGGGGTTGTTGTGATGATGATTATTTGCATGATAGCCTTCTCTCCCTCTCCATTGTATTATTGGATGGCTCTCTCATTTTCTTTGATACACTCTCATTCTCTCCTCTCCCTCACCTCTTTTGGCCGGCCATGTATGAGGCTGCCCATGATTTTTGGTGTGGGATTTTTGATTCATTTCATGTTGGAAAATCCCAAAACACCATCATCGACTAGCCAGCTTCGTGCCCGACTTGCCTCGGCATTGAGGTGGGAGCCCGTAAAAGAAATAGGCGATGTGGTGCACTTCCGGCGACGAGGTGGAGACCGGAGCTTCCGCGGGAGATCGGGACGACGACGAGAAGACCGTAGGACTTGGATCAGTCGGTATATCTCTCTTCCCCATCTTGTAGTTAGCTAGGACTAGTTAATGGTTCGATCCGGGTATTAGTGCGCGGCGGTTTGCCAGTTCAAGAAAAATTAATGTTTATCACCGCTTCCGCAATTGGCCATCGGATTGACGGCCGGGGCGCCGCCGTGCACTTACAAGGTCCTCCCCTCAATCATTGCAATCACGTTCCTGTGATCCAATAATTGACTCTGAGGGCACTATCTCCAACAATCTCCCACTGGCACTCAAGGCTAATTATTGCGATGTCGCATACTCACAGCCCGTGTGATACCGAACACCCAACTCCTCTACTAGGCAGTCTCACAAAGCTCGTTTGCGAAACTATTGCGTTCGAGGAATAGCCTCAGTGAGTGGATCCGCTCTGGTGTTTCTTTCTATGTCTCTCTCTATCTCAAGTTCGCGGAGAAAGCCATCTCCCGAAATGAGCAATACCTGTCTTAGAATGTCTGGATGTCTGATGGGACCTAGCTCATAAATGAACTCCAAATCCAAACTTCTTATACTGTATCGTCAACTGAAATTAATCAGTATCCTGCGCCATGCCTTCCCTCAGTATCCACCTGGACCACCTGTCCAAAATACTGCCCCTCGTCAGAAGGAAAACTATAACTCTGACAGCCACTTTGCCATCCAGGTCACCTTGGAAGCCTGGAATGATAACTGTCTCCTAAAGGAGAATGCTGTTATCATATCCCTAGAACATCCACTTATGTTCTAAAACTGCTTCCAACTGTTTCCCCAGGATTGGATCAATATCAACTTATTGCATCTACTGCAAGAACAACATCTGGTGTGGTACTTGATATCTCATGATTGACTCAATTGCCTAAGCAAGTGATCTGCCAAACATGTGTATCCCTCTCCCCTTTAGTCTGTAAGACACCTTTAGAGAGGGTGACTCCATTACCTGCAGGTACACCACCATGCCAGGAGTCGTCCATTCTAAATACTCATAGAATGCTGTCAAGATACCCAGATTAGGAAACCACCCAAATCTAGATCTAAAACCATAGATCTAGTAACCAGAATGTACGATATAAGATCCAATTCCTATATGGAGAAACTACTGTGTGACGACCAAAGTATAACCGATCGTAGTATAGGAATATCACTTCGTACTTTGTGTATGTCATCAAATACCAGGACATCACACCCTACTACCTTCTCAACAGATCCATCCCCTATTCTGATGAAGTCAAACCTATGACTGTTACATCAGAAATAGATGATCTATCTCCGCTATATCTGCTTTAGTCTATAAATAGACATAAGCCTGATGTCCACCAATGCTTCCGCTGCTCCCACTGACTACGACAACCCTCTGGCAGAGTCATATACACGTACGCTTCTAAAACCAGTTTAGAACGACGCTATACTCATCCTCCTGCCGGGTCTCATAGTCTGGAACAACAGCAATGGCAAGTCTGGGTAAACAAGAACCTCTCTGCCACCGTCCTTGAGTATACCGAAGTACCTCTCGGGTGTCTGAGGTTACCCACCATATCTGCGGAGTGGCCAATGGAATGTCAAACCAGATTGAATCTTTAGGTTCTTATCAAATCTTCAGTAATCGTTTGCGGTTCTGGAATCACTTCCAGTTCTACCATACTCCCACTACTGTTTTTCTGAAAAAAATCCATTTTTAATAAAACTGTGGCGAGTCAAGAACAATATCGCTATTGATCTTCCAGATGGTAGAAAATCAACCCTCGTCATAGCCTGGGTCAACCCACAAACAGCCATTACAGAAACGTGCCTTAAGTTATCTAGAGTCTGGTTTTAATCATAAGCCAGACAACTCCCCGTATCTTAACATCGTTAAGATATGAACTGTTCTATATCCAAGAAACAGAGGCACTGATTTAATTGAACCAGATTCAAATCATGCAGCTGTCTCCAGTGCATGTCAACTAAATGGAAGGAGGCCGATCAGCGTTACTCAACTTAGGAATGCTTCCAATTATGAGTAACCTGAAAGAGAAGCAAGTTCTCTTAACCATTACTATCAACTGAATACCATGTACAAGTATCTACATCTTCGATCACTTTGAAGAATCCCGATACTTGCAACACCTGGTTCTCTACTTTATTCTTATACCTATAACTTCTCAAAACTTCGACCCTGTGTTTCAACGAAACACTTGTCTAAGAACTAGAGAAGTCATAAGTAAACAGAATATAGTACGAGGACCAACTCCTCTGTCCTCATGGACACTGGACAATATACAATACTCTGTATAAGTCCCCTGAGTCGAATGACTCATTCACTGTGTGTCGTAGGTTGAAAACTGTACTTTTGGTTAAGAAGAATCACACCGTTGTTCAATGCTCCTTACCTAACCATCCACTGGTATAGGTAAATGTCATAGACATAATTTCAAAAAGGTATGTCCCACTCTATAAAAATAGACGTACAGATATATCAATTTGAAAATGGTGCACAACAACGGATATTCAAAACCAAATATTTGCCGACCGGCAAACAACCCAGGTGGCTTCCTCAAATATCACCAATTCCAACGAATCCTGATATAGTGAGGATGGTCACCTAATTCCCAATAACTTACTCCCACTCATCATCTGTAAAACCATACAGATGTGAGAATCATACCTGGTAAATACATACCCTGGAGCAAGTGTCTAATTGGGAAATCAGTTTTCTTTTAACAGTACACAGTGAACCTGAAACATTGAAATGTTTCGATGGGGTATCCTGGTATTCCTTAGTAATGCCTCTTCCATTATCCAGATTCACGACTGTAACCTTATAATTCTTTGCCACCTCTCCAAATCCCTTTATATGTCTTTAGTCATTACCTTCTGTACACCCCATTAGGCCAAATGGTTTTCTTCATTCCCTACCGTTCGGCACCAGCCTATGGTTTGGAAGAAGACAATCCAAAAAGCATAATGGGTGTACTGTCCTAATCCTAGGAACACTCACAACGCGAAAGAAGGTGAAGATAAAAGACACCTGAATGTACTTTATTCCTATTTCTCCTGAACCAGGATCCATCCCCGAACTGGAACGAGTTCCTTTCGAGTTCGTATATAACCATACGATGGATTATCCATTAAACTGGGATCTTCGTAGTGATTCGGAGTGTCCTGGAGAAATACAAAGGTGATTTAGGATTGGCGAAGAAATACTTGGTTTGGTCGTGAATAGCAGTCGCAATTTACTTTGCCCTCTTACTAATCCCTTGCTTTGTCTGAACTTAATACCTTTTGTACACCGTTTAGGCTAACTGGTTTTCTTCATTCCCTACCGGTCGGCACCAGCCTATGGTTTGGAAGAAGACTATCCAATTTTCGTAATAGGTGTACTACTCCTAAACCAAGGAGTACTCGCAACCTGAGAGAAGGTGAAAAGAAAAGACAACTGAATAGTCCTATCCGTTTTCTCCAGAACCAGAAACCATCCTCGAAGTCCTTCGAGTTCGTATATAACCATACGATGGTTTTGTCTAATGGAAGTGGACGTTCGTAGTAATACGGGGTGTCCCGGAGAAAAGGGTAAAAGTAGGAGTGGCAAAGAGGTTTGCAACTCTGACAATCCAAAAACCAGTGTTAAGTAGGTTCGGTCAACTTGGTCACTGAGTCATAGTCTAGGGTCGGGTCAATGGTCGCTGCCAAAGAGAGAGAGAAAAGAAACACTCAGCGTGCACTCTAACCTAGATCAGAATGGTCATCACTTTATCTAATCTGGAAACCTCCCACTGTAACTCAAATTCTTCTCCAAACCTGAAAGAAGAATTAGCCGGGATCACCCGAGGAGTAAACCAACTCATCAGTGGGAATCGGGATCCAACTATCATCGCATGATAACGTGATGGAATCCGCTCACGTTATCACACTCCAGAAGGTATGCGCATATCTGGCAAGTTTCAGTACTTTTGAAACTCCCGATGTGGATTTCTACCCCATGCTCTTATGACCTTGACTTTGGCCAACATATCATAAGTCACATGTCAAGTTCTACCCGTCATTTTCCTGGTTAATTTGAACCCACCCGTACCTACCCTTGACGTTGGCCAAAATGGCAGTACGACTGTCCCAAACCAACGCATCTATCTATGCTGCATATGAATACCCAACAGCTACCAAACACTATGCCTTGACTTTGGCCAACATACACAGCTTGAATACTATTAACTATCCATATGAAATGACGGAGGGCTACGAATGGTTTCTGGCGAAAACCTTTAACGTAATGAACTTGATATCGTTGAAGGAACTGATAGCTTTTAAAAATATAGTGACGAAAACCTTTGCTAAAGAGGTCACTCCCGGTGAAGGGATCTCGGCTCTTTCCCCGTAGAATGAGGTGCAGGATATTCCAACTGAATACCACGATGCAAAGCAAAAGTAAACGGCTATAGTGAAGTTATTGCCCTGACGCAAACTTTTGTCCAAGGGGTCACTCCCGATGAAGGGATCTCGGCCCTTGCCTCGTCGACTGAGGAGCAGGATATTCCAACTGAATACCACGATGCCAAACAAAAGAGAACGCCCTTGCAATAACAGCTTTTGAAAAAGTGTTCCAACAACATCAGAATAGGTTTGTTTAACTTGCATTGATCCGAATCAACGCAGTCCCATCAATTGATCACACCACAGAGAACGAAAATATACTGACGTACGTATATGCCATCCGCATTCGCCACTGGGTCCCGTCATCACCCGTTAGGTTAGCTAACTAACGACAGAGCGGGGACTGGACTAGCGCGGATGAAAAACATATACAACATCTACTAGTATATATATATAATATATAATTTTCGCTCAAGGCATGATAAAAATGCAGCAACACAGAAATGTATAGCAACACAGATCAATACAGATATCTAACCAGATCCTGCTTGCCACGGCTACATACCATGACTACGATATCTGGTGGTTGGGTGTCATGACTGCTTTTCTAAATGATGTTTTAGAAAAGAGCGTCTATAAGTACACAGCCAGAGGGCTTCGTAGACAGTGGGAGCAGCGGAAACGTGTGCAAGATGTTTTATATGATAAAACAGGCATCGCGGAGTTGGAACATCTGTTTTGATATGGTAGTCAAAGAGTTTGACTTCATCAAAATGATAGATGAACCTTGTATATACGAAAAGGTAGTAGAGAGTATGGTGGTGATCCTCGTAGAGTACGTGGATGACATACTCTTGATAGGGAAGGAGTTTCCTATGCTACGCACGGTCAATCTCCGCTTATCACAAGGATTCTCCATATAGGATCAAAGTGATACCTACTAAATCCTAGGTTTTGGATCTATGAGATAGGTCTAATTGGATGTTAGGATACTCACTAGTTGTAGTGAGATGGTATCAATCGATCCTGGGGAGAATCACTGGAAAGGTTCCAGGGTGATAAGAACGACTGAATGTCAGTCGCAGGCATTGTCTTTACCCTCAGTGGAGGGACGGTATGTTGGAAGAGTTCCAAGCTGTATACCGTGACATACTAGACAATTAAAGGCAAGATACAACGTTACCAAGGATACTACCAAAGAGGCAGTCTGGATATATATATAAGTTCATAAGATGAACTTCGTTTCTACCATTGTGTGACAATGGAGTTGTGGCTTTAACCAAGGAACTACCGTCCCATCAGAAATCCAGATATAATTCTTTGGCAGTATCACCTGATCATGGAGATTGTTGATCTCTAGGGAGATCGAGGTTAGGAGAGTAGACACAGAGGACAACAGCGCGGATCCACTCACAAAGGCCTTTTTCCCAGTAGAGACTTTTATGGGATGGTTGAGTATGAGATACTTCAACCGCAGCTAATTGTTGGGTATGTGATACCATAACAGATGGCCCTAGTGCAAGTGGGAGATTGTTAGTTATATGTATGCCCTAGAGGCCATTACAGTACATACGATGTATATTGTAGTGGATGCTAGGACATATATAAGGAGGACTTTCTTGCTCGACATGATAGTATGCTATCTGGTTGTACTTTATCTTAACATGTACTCTGATTGTCTCTATGTTACATGTTGATAAAGCCCTTAGGATATGTACTCGACTACTGGGACTATGATGAGATCATACTAGTGGGGCCACGGTAGTCGACGAGTACATCCTATAACTGTTCCTAGTCGAGGGTGTATCGAGACAGGGCATCGATGCACCAGAGTAGACTAGCGTATACGCATCTTGACCCATATGATGGGCGATGGATGATCCCATATCCATCGGTGTTTGACATCAAGGATGGTGTACGGGTGCTCAGTGGAGACTGGGTACACTGGACGGACTCGCCGAGAACTCCCAGATGGTATTATACCATACGTCAGATGGCAGTTTTCCGGTGACACTGGTACAGAGTAGTCTGTTGACCCGAGATCGTCATAGAGTCTTGTGTGATTCCCACTGTGCTTTGATTTCCATCATACCACGTCTAAGAGGGCGTGCAAAAAGGTGGCTTTTGGGTACAGTCCCGAATCACATGGAGGCAATGAGCGATAGGAGGGGATTCGTCTCTCCCGGTATAGGGAGTTGATGTTGTGCTGTGTTCGATTGGCTATAACCGGAAATCCCTGGCCAGGGTTGCTGAGATTTACTGGTAAGTGTTATCAGTAGTTTCTCGAACTGTTATAGACCTCATATCGACACGACTTATCGAGCTACTGGGGTCTGACGTTTACCACCCCTAGGCGAGATATGCGACATATCAGACGACGAGACCGGACTGTACGGGGGTGTTACTGTTTGGATTCACAGGAGAAGTTACAGGCTTGCTTGTTGATCTTCTGAGCGCTCAATACCTGGGTAGCTGTTAAATTTAGCTGACCGCTTGCAGCTTGTGGGTGTTTGATATGATCATCACCTACTGCCGGCGTATTGACGATTCTTTAGAGTCCTACACAGAGGTTTCTTGACTCAGGCAAAACGGAGTAGGAGCACATATGTGATATGTGCGGGACCGAGGATAATGCGGTATGTGATATCGTATTGTATTCTCGCGATATTTGATATCAGCCGGGTCATCGGATCAAGTGTTGATTCAATGAATCGGTACGGATAAATATTAGTCGGTTATATGCGATATAGCCGGAATGTCGGATCAAGTGTTGATTCGATAATTTAATGTATAATAATATATATGATATATTAAAATTACATTAACTAATATTTGCTCACTAAAAGATTCTTTTTCTCACTCGGGTAATACATTGATATATATGCGATATATGTTAATTGTATTATTTTATTTTTTTGCAATAAATATTGTATATGTGATATATAATATTGTAACATGATATGATAAATAATGCAACTTGTTTAGTAGAGATTAAACATGGTTAGGGTTTGATTAGGGTTAAGGCTTTCTAGAAGATTCTAGATGTTTTCTTTCTTTGTCTTTGTTAAGATATTATGCTAGATATTTCCAAAACCCTAACCAAACCTTTAACCCTAGTAAAATCTCTACAAGGGTTAGTTTGAACCATGGTTGCATAATTCTATCAGATTATTATTTTCCTATTCATCACAAAAGGATATTCATTATTCATCATCTTCTTCCTTCTTCTTCTTTGCATGAAAATGGTTTCTTGCTTTGATTTTGTGATGGATAAATGTGAGAAAAATATAAATAAAGAGAGCAAAAATCCTACTTCATCATCCTCATCTTCCCTTGCCATTTAGATGAGGGTGTTCACATCATTTCATGAGTGTTAGCTTGTGTTAAAGAAACTTCGAGGTAGATCATCTTAGTATCGAAGATCGGAAGCAAAGGTTGCGTCTTTCTCTTCGTGGAACCTCTCGAGAGCCCGGAACCCAATGATCGCAGCGAAGGGACCACAACACGGAGCATATGAAGTGAAGGACCGGATCTACAAAGGTTGTAATCCCTCTCACTTAGTGTTAAAATGTTTAGCATGCTTGTTTTCGCCTAATCTCTAGTTTAAAGTTCCGTATTCGGGTCGTTCGGCACGGCTAAATTTTAAATCGGGCATGTTTGATGCCTCGTAGACCCTTGTGCGCGTGCCTAGCAACCCTACAAGAGCGGCCGCGAGAGCCGAGATTCGAGTTGTTTCGTCCGAGACGAGGACTGATCCAGACAGTACACCGGTTGTTCCCGAGCAGGTTGTTCCTCCCGTGACAGATCAGATCGCCACGCTAGGGGCTGGTATGCAGGAGATGCGCAAGACGGTGGGATCCAGCATGCAGGAGATGAGCCAGATGATAGGATCGCTAGTTGAGACGCTTCGAGCGCAGCGACCAGAGGTAGCTCCATCCGTTACAGAGACCGCGATGGTACCTACCGCACAGCCAGTTGTCCCTGCAGCCACGGAGGTGATTACAGTATCGCTATCAGAGTTCATGAGGCTGAAGCCTCCGGTCTTCACAGGCACTGATACAGCCGAGGACCCACAGTCTTTCATTGATAGGATGGCTCGGATATGCCGTTCCCTCAGATGCGCAGATGCGAGATGAGTTGAGTTCGCGAGCTTTCGCCTAGAAGGTCTTGCGCAGAAGTGGTGTGAATCAGTTGAGAAGGGCAGAGCGGCAGGTCTTCCTCCCATGACCTGGACAGAGTTTGTGGCACTGTTCCTTACCCGCTTCCTCCTACTGAGTGTCAGAGATGCTAGAGCACGCAGGTTCGAGTCCTTACTCCAGACTCCGGAGATGTCAGTGGCAGAGTATGATGTGCTGTTTACAGAGCTAGCAGTTTATGCTCCGTACCTAGTGGTTACTGAGGAGATGCGAGTCAAGAGATTTGTTCGAGACTTGCTTACACCACTGTTCCTCACGATCAGCGCGCAGCATTATGAGACATATGCAGCAGCGGTAGACGCAACCCTATTAGTCGAGGAGCGCCTTGATGAGACTTCGGTAGTTCCAGAGCCGAAGAGAGTTCGTACTAGTATATCCGTACGGAGACAGACATTCAGACACTGCGACAGGTACCGTTCTGGTACGAGGAGTGGAGAGATTCGGGACGAGTCCAGATGTTTAGCTCATATCCACGGGAGAGCCAGCAGTCGCCGCAGGGTTTCTTTAGATGCGGCAGTCTACTTCACCTCGTTAGAGATTGTCCTAAGATACACCGGAGGGAGGCAGCAGCACCACATGTTACCTTACCACCTTCACCACCCCAGAGGGCGTTGCCTGTTGTACCTACCGTTGCTCCGCGTCAGACTCATACACAGAGAGGTCGTCGGCATGGAGGAGTTGCTCCGAGAGGGCGAGATGACCGAGGCAGAGGGCAGTCAGTCACCGGTGGAGGACAGGCGTGGGTTTTTGCTTTGACGCATCGGGACGCACAGGCGTCCAATGCGGTGGTCTCAGGTATCCTTCCAGTATGTTCTGTTGATGCACAAGTGTTGTTCGATCCCGGATCCACGCACTCGTACGTATCCACACACTTTGTGCCGAGTTTGGGTAGAGAATCCGGTTTGCTTGATCAGCCGCTTGTTGTGACCACCCCCGTGGGAGAGTCGTTCGTTGCTAGGCATGTGTTCAAATCCTGTACCGTCTGTATTGGCGAGAGAGAGTTGCCTATCGACTTGATCCTTCTTGAGATGTTGGACTTCGACGTTCTTTTGGGCATGGATTGGTTAGTCACGTGCTATGCTTCTGTGGACTGCCGTGAGAAGACAGTTAGATTCTGTTTTCCCGGCGAGTCGGTTTTTGTTGTGTTGGGGGACCGTGGTGCCGCCCCTCACAGTGTGATTTCTTCTTTTCCCGCTGGACAGCTTTTGAGGAAGGGATGTCTGGGATTTCTCGCCTATGTTGGCGATGCTAGCGCTACAGAGGTTCCATTGGATCTGGTTCCGGTTGTTAGCGAGTTTCCTGATGTGTTCCCTGACGAGCTTCCTGGGCTACCGCCCGAGCGCGACATTTCTTTCTGTATTGATTTGGTTCTCTGGCACGGGGCCTATTTCCATATCGCCTTATCGGATGGCCCCGGCGGAACTTCGAGAATTGAAGGTTCAGTTGCAAGATTTGCTAGATAAGGGACTTATTCGACCCAGTGTTTCTCCTTCGGGTGCTCCAGTCCTGTTCGTCAAGAAGAAGGACGGCAGTTTGCGTCTTTGTATCGACTACCGCCAGCTGAATAGGGTGACAGTGCGGAACAGATATCCCTAGCCACGTATCGACAATTTGTTCGACCAGCTTCAGGGGGCATGATACTTTTCGAGGATCGATTTACGATCGGGCTATCATCAGCTGCGGGTTCGACAGGAGGACATTCCTAGGACAGCTTTCCATACGCGCTACGGCCATTATGAGTTTTTGGTGATGTCGTTCGGACTCACCAATGCGCCAGCAGCATTCATGGACTTGATGAACCGTATTTTCCGGCCATATCTGGATCTGTTCATCATAGTATTCATTAACGATATCTTAGTGTATTCCCAGAGTAGTGAGGAGCACGAGCAGCACCTGCGGATTACACTGCAGACTTTGAGGGAGCACCAGCTTTACGCGAAATTCTCCAAGTGTGCTTTCTGGCTGGACATCATAGACTTCTTGGGGCATGTGATTTCACGAGACGGTATATGTGTAGACCCGAGGAAGATCGAGGCCGTTCAGCGTTGGCCCAGACCCACATCAGTTACGGAGATTCGCAGCTTTTTGGGGTTGGCCGATTACTACAGGAGATTTGTGCAGGACTTCTCCAGTATTGCTACACCTTTGACCGGGTTGACCCGGAAGGGAGTTCCTTTCGATTGGACGGAGGAGTGCGAGCATAGTTTTCAGCAGCTACGGACTCGGCTGACTACGGCATCGGTGTTATCATTACCTTCAGGATAAGGCAGATTTGTGGTCTATTGTGATACTTCTATAGTGGGGCTAGGATGCGTATTGATGAAGCATGACAGGGTGATCGTGTATGCTTCGCGAAAATTGAAGAAACATGAACAGAACTACCCCACTCACGATTGGGAGATGGCTGCAGTGGTCTTTGCACTTAAGATCTGGCGACATTATCTATACGGCGAGTGGTGCCAGATATTCACTGATCACAAGAGTTTAAAGTATATATTTCAGCAGCGAGACCTGAACCTTAGACAGCGCCGATGGACGGAGTTAGTGAAGGATTACGACTGCGAGATCTTGTATCACCCGGGCAAGGCGAATGTAGTGGCGTATGCTTTGAGCAGGAGGCCCGGGGGTAGTCTATCTTGTTTGAGCGCAGTACAGGGGCAGTCGGCTGCAAATTGGCACATATTATGCGACAGCCGAGTGCAGTTCGAGTTCACGCCGATCGGAAGACAGATTGCGCATGTTCGTGCACGCCCACAGTTGCTTGACCATGTACATGAGGCACAGCACAGTGATGACCGATGTTCAGAGATCAGGACGCAGATTGGACATGGTAGATTTTCCGAGTTCATGATCGACGATCAGGGGATGCTGAGATTTGGGACTAGATGTGCATACCAGTTGCTGAGGGGCTGCGGCGTGAGATTCTTGAGGAGGTACATCGATCAGTGTACAGCTTCCATCCCGGTTCCACCAAGATGTATCTTGATATGAGAGATGTTTACTGGTGGGACGGAATGAAGAGGGACATCGCAGATTTCGTATCGAGATGCCTGACTTGTCAGCAAGTCAAGGCCGAGCACCAGAGGCCCGCGGGAGAGCTACAGCCGTTACCTATTCCGGAGTGGAAATGGGAGCAAATTTCGATGGATTTCGTTGTGGGTCTACCCAGGACTAGGCGAGGGTGTGACTCCATTTGGGTGATCGTGGATCGTTTGACGAAAGAGGCTCACTTCCTGCCAGTGAAGACGACTTTCGTATTTACTCAGTACGCCCAGATTTATATCGACGAGATAGTACGACTGCATGGAGTCCCGACTTGTATCGTGTCCGACAGAGGCACACAGTTTACCAGCCGACTATGGCAGAGACTTCTGGAGGCTTTGGGCACACGCTTGAGTTTCAGCACAGCATTTCATCCGCATACCGACGGCCAGTTAGAGCGGACGATTCAGACTCTTGAGGACATGCTCCGAGCGTGCATTTTAGACTTTGGTGGTAGCTGGGATCATCATTTACCCATGGTGGAGTTCTCCTACAACAATAGTTTCCAGGATACTATTCATATGGAACCTTTCGAGGCTCCGTATGGGAGGAGATGTAGATCGCCCGTTTGCTGGACAGAGCTCAGTGAGAGCAGTATTTTGGGGCCCCAGATCGTACAGGAGACGACCGAGAAGATACAGCTGATTCGAGACAGGATGAGGATAGCTCAGAGCAGGCAGAGATCGTATGCTGATAGGCGCCGTCGCAGATTAGAGTTCGCGGTTGGAGATCACGTTTTTCTGAGGGTCTCTCCGATGAAGGGAGTGATGAGGTTTGGACGGAAGGGGAAGCTTAGCCCCAGATTCATAGGTCCCTTCGAGATCCTCGAGCGTGTGGGCGCAGTGGCTTATCGTTTGGCTCTTCCACCCGACTTCCCAGATGTTCACCCCGTGTTCCGTGTGTCGATACTTCGCAGATACCTACATGACCCTTCGCACATGATTCAGCATCAGACCGTTCAGCTCGAGCGTGACCTTTCGTTCACCGAGCAGCCAGTCGTGATATTGGACTGGGAGGTGAAGAAACTTAGATCGAAGGTCTTGCCATCAGTGAAGGTGCTTTGGCACAGCCCGAGTGGAGAAAAGATCACTTGGGAAGCCGAGGGCGAGATGCGGAACAAGTTCCCTCATCTCTTTGAAGGTATGCGTAACTTTATATTTCAAACTCGGGGACGAATTTCTTTTAAGGGGGGAGATTGTAACACCTTAGGATGTGTTTAGTGGCTAATTATATTTAAATAAAGGGGTTTTAATAAAAAATTTACCAAATTAAATCTAATTAGTTAATTGATGGTTGTTTAAATTTGAATTTTCTTTTGGAGTGTTGACTTGGTGAGAGAGAGAGTGTTTGTGCATTATGGGGCATGATGGCCTTTGCCATGCCTCATTAAATGAAGAGAGAGAGTGGAGGGGGTGACCTTGGGGATTATCTTTTCTTTTCCTCTCATTCTTGTGTTTTTTTCCTCTCAACCTCTCACTCATACACTCACACACATACACACACACCCCTCACAGCAGCAGCAACAGCAGCAAACTCAGCAGCAGCAACTCCAGCTTCAGCAACAGCAGCTCAGACAACAGCAGCAGCAGCTACAAGCAGCAGCAACAGCTCCAGGCAACAACAACAGCACCCCAGCAGCTCCATTCCTTCTTCTTCTTCTCCTTCTACTTTCTTGTGAGATTCCTTGAGGGTATAAACTCTAAACTTATTCCTACTTTCGCTTAATTGTGTAGTTAGCTTCGATTAGCGATAGTTATGTGTTTTTAGTGCTTTATGTGGTAATTAGGGGGAACCTTGACCAAGTGAAGTATGAACTGGTTTTAGTAAGTTGATGGAGAGTTGTTAGGGCCATGTTAACCTATCTTAGCCCCCAATTGCACTAAAATACCACCAGATTGCTATTTGATGCAAATTCATTGTTTTTAAGCAAATTTTGACTTTCTGTAATCTGCTATCGACCCAGTGTGTTCAGAATAAAATTATGAAGACTGCAGTATAGTTGTGAGGTGATGATCCCTTGTGTAGAACACGACCCCCATACGACATGTTCAGGCCGCCGGAATATTGATTCTGGCCGCAAATTGCGGCCAGATGGGGAGGGATTGGGTTGGGGTTTGGCTCTATTGGTGTCTGCTGCAACCCTTAGACTCATGGCATGTATAATTTTATTTGATTCTTGCTGTAGAAAAATCTGGAGCTAAATACCTGTTTCTCGTATTTTTAAACCTTCGCGACACGCGTGATACGTGTGTGGGTTTGGGGTTTCTGCGTATCGCGACGCGTCGGGGTAGTTTCAGGCGCGTAATCACATGTTTTAGCATATCGCGCACACGCGCGCTTGGTTTGCGACGCGGGTTTCTAGTTTGACTTAATATCACGTTTTTGTGGATTTGAGCTTATATGTGATATATTGTGTGATTCTAGGTTTGCAGGCGAGTGAGACGGACGCTGCGAAGAAGGGGAAGCAAGTCATCGGCTACACTTAGCGCGAGACTTCGGTGAGTACAATTAACATCTACGGGGATATCGCCCGCATGGCGTTATGCGTCAGGGCTGATAGGACCTTATAGTTATATGTTGCATTTACCCCTTTGACTGTCATGGATACTGTTGTTGCATACTGCATTCTCTGCTATATGTATGTAAACTTAGAATTGATAGAACACCGCACTATTACTAACGGTTCATGTTGCACGAGCACTAATCTGCATGTTACACACAAACCGTTAGTAATTGCTATGACACACTCACTGTAGAACTGCCATGATTATATTGCTGTAGTTTATTTCACATATGATTTGATATGATTTTCATAGAAATTGGGAGCCGCATGATGTCTTTAAAAATGGAAACTATTTTAAAAGCGGTTTCCCCTTGTACCTATAATCTGGCTTGACGTACATAGCACATCGCATTTGATTTACTTCTTGGTGTTGGATTTTGTAACCCTTCGAAAATCGTTTAGGCGGTTTTTCGGTAATCGGCTAATTTTTCGGCTTTTTCCGTAAAAAGTCAAAAGTGATATTTTTCATTGTAGACCTAATTATACAAAATTTAAATAAGATATTACTATAATTTTGTCACTAAAATGTCATTTATAATTTTCTAGTTAAATAAAAAAATTCGTAATTAATTATTTTTTTATTATTTTAAGCCTTTTTAAATACATTTAATTAGGGATAAATACAAATTTAATTAGATAAATTTCTTAATTAGGAGTCTTTATAAGCTAAAATATGGTGTTAATAAAATTGTGTCATGACTTTCACATTTTTAGTTTTTGGGTTGGAAATTTAATGAGAAAATGAAGTAAAATGAGGGTTTTTTTGTGAAAAAACTTGATGTGAAAGCATTAAATGATAACTTGGGGGTGTTGTGGACCTAGAAACTTCTCCAAAAAAGCCCCACACCCTCTTCTTTACCTGCTGGTCGACCATTCTGCAGAAATTCCCCTTGCTTCCTCACTTCATCCTTGCTTCTTTTCTTGCAAAAAATCAATAAAAATTCACAAATTTCATTAACCATTCAAAGCCTAACCCTAATCCCTTCTCTCTTCAACCCAAATTTGTTCAAAAACATGATGAAAGGAGGCTTCTTGGAGACTTGATCAAGCTAGGGTTCAAGCTTGAGAGGTGAAAATTCTAAACTAGTTGCAAATTGGTAGTTTGTTTATGCTAAATTAGATGTTTAAAGTATTAATTTAGTGTAAATCCTTGTTCATGAAAAATCAAGAGAAGGTTTTGGATTTTTATAAATTAGGGTTTGTAGCATAATGTTTGGATTATGTTAGGGATGGTTGTCTAATTGATTAGAATGGTTAATGGTGAAATTATATGCTTACTAAATCGACAAATTTCAATGTTTGTATCAAATCGGCTAGAACTTCGCTTACTAGATTTTTGTAGAAAATAGAATGCGGTCAATTTGCGTTAGGTTAGCAATATTATTAGCTTTGTATCGGATTATTAGAATGCGTGAACACGGGGTTTCGTCTAGTCGGGTGGTAGTTTGTCGATTTCCCCGAAATGACGATTTTTGTTAAAGGATTGCGATTTTCGTGCGTTTTTCCGCGCACCGAGTGCATGCTATGATTAATTTGTGAGCGTCGATATTTGCATAATATTACTTGCATCGTTTAGGGTTATGTAATCTTATACTTGGTGTTGTACAAATTTAGGATCGGTCGGAGAAACATCGGACACGGCGCGTAAAGGCAAAGCGGTGGCCGGATCAGATTAGCGGGGATTTCTGGTGAGTAGATATATTCATCTATGGGGAAAATCGTCTGGATGGCGCGAGGCGCCCCCCTAGTTAGGATTACCCTACTTTTTGCAAGATTATATTGTTAGTTAGCTTATCCATTCATGTACACTGCATACCCTTATAGCGAACAGTATGTTAAATTGCATGGACATTCATCTCTACCTATACGATATCATTTCGTAGGACACGAACACCTTACCATTGGCATATGTTGCACGCGCACTATTCATGTGACACACACGTCTTTGGTAATTGACATGCCACGTGCACGATAGAACCTGTTTATCTTAATATCATCACCTGCATTCATACTTGATATATGAAACTGCATCGCATGCATATATCTCGCATCATCATCATATTTACATAGAACTCTAGCCAAAATTCACATCGTATGCATTGATGTCATAGACATTTATCATATATAACATGTGGACATTATGATTTTCTTAAGGATTTCAGTTTTGCTGCGATTTCTGGATTTTTGGGGAAAACCGCAAGAATTTAACAAAACCTTATATTTATCCTTTTCAAAACAAAAGTTGCGGTTTTCTCGTGATGTATGTGTCGTCCACCATGAGTTTTCATGTTTTCTGTTGGATTTCGAGACCCGATTCGAGGAGTGGATGAACCGTCTCGGGTACATGGTGGGCCCGGTATGGTACCGCGGGGCAAGAAGATCGAGTTGTAGACGATGAGCCTGGTAGGGGAAGACTACCTACCGGTGATGTCTGGCGCGGCGGATATCCGGAGGATACCGACCGTTGTCGTGAGATTTATGATATGGGCCGATCCGGACTGACGGAGCCCGATATTGAGACAGATATGATTCCTTTTTGGTGTCGATGCTTGACACGGGTTTTCAGATGATTTCTTGATGATATTTAGCTATTATATAGATATTCATGTTCTAAAGTTAAGAATTCAATAACCTTAGCAGTTAAAACACTTAAAGACTTAATAATGACATTGCATACCTGTGCATGCATACTAGAGATATCATAGCACATATGGACATGCATGTTGTGGTGCATTGCGTGCATTCTTACGATTTCCTTATTAGATGTTATATTTACTCACGAGCTGGCAACTCACCCCCGTTGTGCCACAGTGTCTTGCAGGTCGGACCCATCAGTCTTGTAGCGGCGGGCTATTTTGTTATCAGTTCCTTTTGCTCAGACTCGCGACATCGCCCGTAGGTGGGTTGCGAGTATACTTTATTTCTTTTTGCTTTATCATTGTATCTAGTATTCTCCATCTACCACTTGTATTGTATATCCGACCTAGTGATGAGAATGAGAGATATGTATATTTGTGGTTTCTTTTGGGTCGAGCTCACTTGAGCCGGCGTTGCGTTTTCTGATATTTTGGGTTTCCTCTATGCTCTTTTCTTGGTATTGCTTATATATTGCATGTGGTTGTGATCCGCCTTGGGCGAAGAGATAGCTCCCGCTTGGGGATGCCATTTTTATGATTACAGGTTTATTATCTTGTTGTACCCATTTTGGGGGATAGAAAATACAGGGGAGACTCTGCCGAAATTTTCAGGAATTTTTGATGTTTTAAAAAGGGATTTTATGCAACTTAATTGATTTAAAAACCGTTTTCGTTTAAGGTTTTCCTTCACTCTATTTTGATTTTGGGTTAGATTTCTGGGCTTTGGCTGACTTAGGTTACGGTACGCCTTTAGACGTCTCGTAATCTAAGTGCCAGTCACGTTCCGTACTTTCGGGTCGTGACAGATTTTCATGTGATTTCTGGTTTTGAGGACCGTGGGATTATTTAAGAAACGATGCACTATTTGAAAACCCGGTTCCTCATGATATGATATTTTGGTGCGTCCACCACGTGTTTTCTCGGAGCTGAGACGTGTGTTTGAAAACCGATTCGAGGAGTTGGATGATCCGTTTGCGGGTTCGTGGTGGACCCGGTATGGTTCCCCGGGGCGAGAAATGTTTTTCATGGAGTAGACGATGAGCCTAGTACGGTGGCGAGTACCTACCGGTGATTGGTTGGACCTGGCGGTTATCCGGAGGATACTGACCAGAGTCGAGAGATGGATGCGGGATGATCCGTACTGCCGGGGCCGAGGGCCGATACCACAGACGGAGCCCCTGGGCTGATCCGGACTGACGGGGCCCGATATATGAGGATTTGCGTGTCGATGCTGGACACGAGTATTTATGATATTTGAGTGCCGATGATGGGCACCCGTGGTTTTTCAGCGATTTACAGGATTTGAGGGCCGATGGGAGTGCCGGCGCCTGAGTTGTTTGGGATTTGGGTGCAGTTTTGGGCACCGATTATTTATCCATGTTGATATTCCTTGTAGATGTTATTTATCGCATGCTCAACATTGATTTTCATGTATCTCATCCTGTAGTTATTTTACCTGACAGAGCAATTGCATGATTATTGCACCTACTGCTTGTCGCATATAGATCTTACTTGCTGGCATATGATAGAGTAGCGCAGTACGTGCATGCTCGCGATTACCTTTATATGTTATCTCTATTCACGAGTTGGCAACTCACCCCCGTTGTGCCACAGTATTTGCAGGTTGCCCCTCAGCGTAGTCGCGGCAGGCTGCCTTTTGCATCTTTTGGCTACAGATACCACTACAGTTGGTGCGAGAGCTGTTTTGCTTTTAGGTGGGTTGTGGTATCTGATTACTTTTATTGTATCTCTTTTGTGTCTAGTATTCTCCATCTACCATATATATACTGGACTTAGATACTGTGTTAGGACGATGATGTATATTTTTGTATTCTGGTGTCGAGCTCGTGGGAGCCGACTATTTTTATATGCAGTTTATTATTCTGTGATGTTTACTTATTGCTCATTCTTCGCTACGGCGTCGTATATTACTCTTGTGATGATGGTTTCCGCCGGTGGGCATGATTGCTTCCGTTTGGGAATGTTTTGGTTTCATTATATCTCATTTTCACTCATATCCTGTTTATACCCGATTTCGGGGTTACTTTTACAAAGGAAATGCTGCCAAAATTTTTTAAATGATAACTTAACTTTAAAAGAACTTATTGAACTATTTAAGGTTTTCTAAATGTCTTAATTAAATGTTTTCAACACTCGCTACTTTTAAAAGGTTTTGATTTCTGGGTTCGGCTTACTTAGTCGCGTTACGCCTGTAGACGTAGCGTTGTTAAGTGCCGGTCACGAGTCGAAATATTCGGGTCGTGACAAATCCGTAGTATCTCTCAGGAGGATAAGGAACCCTGCTAGATCTACGGAGAGGCTGAGGTTCATCGGGAACTATTGAATCCTCCGGTTCTACAAAATCATCAGTTGTTAGTTTGTTTAGCTGGAACTTCTTCCAGTTCTACCTCATGACCACTAATTTCTTCCATAAGAAATTCCTTTTCTAAAAAGGTGGCATGCTATGAAACAAAACACATTTTTCTCCTCATTATGGTAGAAGATATACCCTTGCGGATATCCAACAAACTTATACGGTACTGACCTTGTCTCGAGCTTGTCTGGATTTTGCTTTTCAATATAGGGTGGACAACCACATATCTTAACTCGTTTAAGAGATGGTCTCTTCCCATTCCATATCTCATATGGAGTGGTGGGCACTGATTTGGATGGAACTTTACTCAATAGGTATGTGGCTTCTCAAGCGCATAACCCCAAAAGGAAACAGGTAACTCAGCGTTACTCATCATAGAGCGCACCATATCTAATATGGTGCGATTCTTCCGCTCCGACACACCGTTGTGCTGTGGTGTATATGGAGGAGTAAGCTGAGAGAGAATACCATTCTCTTTTAAATAATCCAGGAACTTCGTGCTTAAGTATTCTCCTCCCTGATCAGATCGTAGGATTTTAATACTTTGACCCGTTTGGTTCTTACTTCGCACTTATATTTCTTGAATTTCTCAAAAGCTTTAGACTAGTGTTTCAACAGGAACACATGCCCGAATCTTGAGAGATCATCGGTGAATGTAATGAAGTACGAGGAAGCATTCTTGGCATGTGTAGACATGGGACCACCTACATCGCTATGTATCAGTCCCAAGAGTTCAGTAACCCTTTCTCCGTGTCCAGTAAACGGAGTTTTGGTCATTTTGCCTTTGAGACATGACTGGCAAGTATTATAAGATGTAAATTTGAACGGATTCAAATATTCATCCTTATGTTACTTAGCTGGTCGTGTCGCATTGATATGACCTAGTCTACAATGCCTCAAGAAGGATTTGTTTATTTCTGAACTTTTCCTCTTATGTGTGTTCTGTACGTTGAGAACTGTGGTTTGATTTAGAATGTATATGCCATTACTTAACGAGCCTGATCCAATCAACTTTTGATTTAGGAAAATGTTCATAATATTATCCTACAGTACAAGATTATATCCTTCTTTACATAATAAAGAAAATGATATAATATTGCATATCGGGTTCGATATGTAATAACATTCGTTCAGAATCAATATATTACCAGTTGGTAATACAAGGTGATTTTCACCAACTGCTTTGGCTGCAACATTTGCACCATTCCCTACCTTTAGAGAATGATAATCTTTTCCCAGTTCTCTACCTTTCTTTAGCCTATGTAATATATTAAATATGTGGGGTCTCAATCCGGTATCTAATACCCAGGACGTAGAGTGTACTGAGAAACAGTTCTCGGTAACAAACACACCCGAAGAAGATACATCAACATGCCCATTCCTCGTTTGAGTCGCGTAGGAATCCGGATATTCTCCTATTTCCTGCTCGGACTTATAAAAATTATAAGATAGAGTGGAACCAACTTTCCTCAGCTCAGTATAAGAAGCGGTTTCGGTCAATACATCCATATTATTATCTTGATTAAGACGTGATATGGTCTCTACCCGAAGAGAGTGAAGAAAACACTTTGCGTATGCTCTTGCAAGATTAGATTGGTTATTATTTTATCTAATCAGGATGGTTCCCACTGTTTTTATCAAATCTTCCTTCAAACCCTAAAAGGTAAGACTAGCCGGGATTAATTACACCCTACAAGTTCGCCAATCTTTCAGCCAGGCCAGTGTCGATATTTTGAAGGCGGTTTCCCGTGCTTTCACATGGACCTAATTAAAATAAACGTCGTTTTCCCAAGGGCGTAACCTCATTAACAACTTTCTAGACACCTACTTTATCGGCTAATTATAATGTGCAAAACTTTCCTAGGAGTAACTCTTACTCGCGGTGGGTATCGGGATCCAACTATCTCATAGAAGGTATGCAATCTCATTGCAAATTTCAACACTTGAAATTCCCAATAATATTTTTCCCTTAGCAACTTCTGACCTTGGCTATGGTCAATAAATCATAAGCGCTAGTCAAGTTCAACCAGTCATTTTGTGATTGAATTAAACCTGCCCGTACGACCCTTGGTTATGGTCAACAAAGCCGTACGACTACCCTAACTCACTTGCATCATATATTGCAGATAAGCACTAATTAGCTACCGCACACTACGCCTTGGCTATGGTCAACAAACGCAGTACGAATACTAAATAGCACTTATCTGAAATGGAGGGCTACGACAGGTTTTTAAGAAAACCTTTTGCATAATGTACTTGATATCGTTATAGAATCGAGTGATTCTGAAATGGAGTGGTTTAAGATCTGCTTTTAAAATCGAGTTTTTCAAAATAAACCGAGTGGGTGTAGTATCTGCTAGCTTTTACTAAAGAGGTAATTCCGGTGAAAGGATCTCGGCTCTTTCCTCATCGAATGAGGTGCTGGATATTCATTAAGTAATACCGCTATGCAAAGCAAGAACTAGAGCTACCTTTTTGAAAATTTGATTCTACAACATCTTTAGGTTTCTTTCCTTTCATTAATCTCATTGATGAAGTCCCATCATTTACGCTTCTCAAGCATCACAGAAGAAACGAAAATACAATGTACGTTTATGCCATCCATATTCACCACAGGGTCCCATCATGCACCGTTAGGTTAGATAACTAACGGCAGAGCGGGAGCAGGACTAGCGTGGATGCAAAACACAAGTAACGTTTATTATATATCATATATATAATATTAAGCATTCGTCTCATGCAGTTATATGATCTCATCACAGAACAATGCAGCAGAAGTCAACATATGAAATATAGGATATAATAGGAGGTCCGTGTTTTAAATCAAGCCAGTAAAAAACACGGATTCCATGGTCGTGATGAATATCCAAACCCACATCCCTAGACCCCTACGAGAGCGGAAAGCAAGCCTACCAATTCTAAAGTTAGGAGACCCGGTCTCGACTCCTTGAGTTGGTCTCCCACTGGACTATAGAACCCGGTTACTTGTCCTCCCTCTCTTGGGTCTATCCTAATGCGGAAAAGTAAATAATATACATCAATAGCGATATCATCCTTAACCCGGAAGTGCCCAAATAAAACAATATTACATACAAGTTTTTACATGAATGAAAATGAAAAACTCTCATCTAACGCAAAACCCCCCGGCTATTCAATCACGACGATCCAATATAACATATCACAGCAACACATAACATCACATGTCATCAACGTAAGTAAATATGCGTATACCAATTTTCATTGACGTATAGCAACGAAACCGGCGATACCCCACATATTACACTTACGGTCGCAGAAAAAAAATGAAAACTACAATAATTAGAATCCGTAACATCCTTAGACATCATAAACCCGGAATATCTCATACCCCGAATTTCATGCCTAACCATATGAATTCCTTAGACATCATGAAATTCGGAATATACCACTGCTGGGTTCCTTAGCACCCTCACTAGGTTTTCTAATGCATCGGGCATGGAATTTTAAAAATCTAGAGATCAAAGCAACCCTAAACCAAGGATCTAACTAGCGGATTAGGGTTATAACTAACATGTAAACAACGTTTCACTAAGTGAAATAGGAATACAACCTTTGTAGACCGGTCCTTCACTTCTAAAGCTCCATGTAGTAGTCCTTTCGCTCCAAGTAGTAGTCTCCCGGACTCTCGTAAAGCTCCACTAGGAGAAAGGAACAAACTTTCTTGAAGAACTTCGAGGCCGAAGATGATCTACGTCGAGGAATATCCATCTCAAGCTACCTCTTCACTAATTAAGAATTAGTGAAGCAAACAACCTATACTAAATGGTTAGTCTAGTTTAGATTGGTGAAGTAGGAATTTTTCCCACTTTAGAATAATTTTTCTCACTCTTTTTCTTCACCTCAAGAAAACCTAGAGAGATCAATGGAGATGAAAAAGAAGATGAAGTCTAGAATAGAATGAGAGTGAAGTGGCAACCATGGATGAGATAATATCATCTATAACTCATGTAGAGACTTAACCAAGGCTAAAGATAATGGTTACGTTAATAAATATCTAGAGTAAAACAAAATTAGTGGACTAAGTCAATGGGTTCCATAAGCTTCTATAAGCATCCAACCCATGACAATTTCCACTTAATTTTGTTTATTCCCTTAATAAATAATTACTTTAATTATCTTAAGTATGGTATGAGTCTCATACACCCATGTCCAATGTATCATCTAGCATGACATAAAATAAATACATTAATATATATCATATATATATTTATATGTATTTAGAGAAAACAATTTCTTAAGTGAGCTAATATTAGTTAATATATATTAATATATCAAATATATAATCATACATTAAATTATTAAATTGACACTTGATTTAATAACCCGGCAGTATCGCATGCAACCGACTAATATCATTTATATGCATATCACATATACATATAACATATAATTGAATCAACACTTGATTCAACAATCCGGTTATATCACATATAACCTATATCGCGAGATTGGAATACGGTATCACATACACATATACATCTCGGTCCCGCACATATCACATATATGCCCTACTTCGTTTCGCATGAGCTAGGAAACCTCTGTGTAGGACTCTAAAGACTCGTCAATACGCTGGCAGTAGGTGATGATCATATCAGTCACCCACAAGCCGTCAACGGTACTAGCTGGACGTAATGGCTATCCGGGTATTGAGTGGTCAGAAGATCAACAAGCAAGCATGCTCATACTCCTGTGAATCCAATAAGTAACACTACCGTACAGTCCGGTCTCTTCGTCTGATATATCGCATATCGAGTCTAGGGGTGGTAAACGTCAGACCCCAGTAATTTGATAAGTCATGCCGATATGAAGCTCATAACGGGTCGAGAAACTACTGATAACACTTACCAGTAAATCTCCGTATCAGCCCTGGCCAGGGACTTCCTGTTATGGCCAATCGAGCACAGCGCAACATTAACCCCCAATACCGGGAGAAACGAAACCCCTCCTATCGCTCATTACCTCCATGTGACTCAGGACTGTACCCAAAAAACACCGTTTTGCACGCTCTCTTGAACGTGGTAAGGTGGAAATCAAAGCACGGTAGGAATCACCCAAGACTCTATGACGATCTCGGTTCTACAGACTAACCTATACCAGTGTCACCAGAGAACTGCTATCTGACGATAGGTATAACGCCCTGGACAGAGCAAGCTGATCAGAAGAAAAGGGCTAGGGATGGGAAAAAGAATATTGAGCGGCCATAGCCCTACTCCCCGAAGTTTCAGGAGTACACCTCGCTCAACGTCTCCCAGACGGTACTGTTGGAGGAGGCTAAGGGCGAGAGGTTCTTCAAACTCCTCCAGTCTCGAATAGGGCGGCAAAGCGCACCCGGGGCCCCTACTGCACTTTCCACAGGTCGCAGGGCCACTCCACCGAGAACTGCAAGCAGCTCCGAGACTACATCGAGGAGTTAATCCGCTCGGGGCACCTGGCAACGTACTAGCGAGACAAGCGGCAAGCCGACCGTGAGCAAGAGCACCATCCCCCTCCCGGTAAGTTGACAATCGGCCAAATCATGGTCGTGTCAGCGGGGGGTGAGATGGAGACCGACGAGACGCGGCACCCCTCACCGATCGAGGGGACTGGCAGCCACCCGAGGAAGAAATCTAAAGCGGCCGAGCCGATCATTTTTACCGACGAGGACCTCCACGGTATATCCCTGCCTCAAAACGACCCACTGGTGATCACAGCCCGGGTCCACCGCTACGAAGTGCAGAGAATATTGGTCGACTCGGGA
This sequence comes from Agapanthus africanus, assembly GCA_030015575.1. NCBI lineage: Eukaryota > Viridiplantae > Streptophyta > Magnoliopsida > Asparagales > Amaryllidaceae > Agapanthus > Agapanthus africanus. The sequence continues at coordinate 303,848,659 of JASDDO010000022.1, read as the reverse complement.
AGCTCGGCGGACATTCTCTTTTATTACTGCTTTCTGCGCATGGGACTCACCCTTTCGGACCTAAGGCCAACCACCCACATCCTGTCGGGGTTCACTAATCACTACATCCCGGCGGTCATAAGTGATATAACCAGATTATTAAATCAAGTATTGATTTAATAATGTGATATACATTATATTTGATATAATTATATCTTAACTAATATCATTAGATCACTAATTTTTCTTCATAATATATATATATATATATATTAATATATATGATATATATATATATATATATAATAATGAAGCATGACATAAAATTCTATTTTGTGAAAATAGAAATGAGGTGGAAAATGAGAGCATGGTTGCAAGCAAGGGATTTATATTTGTTTATTCATCTTGACTCACTATTCAAGCATGGTTGCAATTTTATATTGCAAAATTCCATGCTTGAATGAGTGGGGGTCAAGTGTTGCCATTCATTCTGTTAGTGTATATGCCCTAAGGGCCATTATTGTATCATACTAGCTTGTATATTACTTAATGGAAACTTGGGATATTCACAGTTATATTAATAATCTTGCTAAACATGGTAGTATGCTACTTGGTTTATATCTATCTTAATATGTGTATATGTTACCATATCGAGAATACATATTGATAGAGCCCTTAGGATCTTGCTTGACTACCAGCATTGTGATGGCAGTCACACTAGTGGGGGCTGGGTAGTCTACAAGCACATCCTTTTTCAGGTCCCTAGTCGTAGGATTATCGAGACAGGACATCGATACTCCGGAGTAGACTAGTGTGTACGCTTCTCATCCCATCAGAGGAGATGGTCTGTCCCACAGCCATCAGTACGTTGTACTGGAGATAGTATACATGTGCTCGTTGGGTTACGGATACACCGGACAGGACTCGCGGGGAACTGTTGGTTGGTATTATACCCGTCGTCAGTTAACAGTTCCCAGGTGACATGAGTACAGCATAGTCCGCAAACTTGACATTGCTGCCTTGTCTCGAGTGTGTTCCCATTGTTCATAGATTGCTACCCTACCACGGCTTAAAAGAGTCATGCAAACAGGTAGCAGTTGGGTGCAGTCCCGAAGCACTTGGAGGCAGTGGCGGTTAGATAGGATTCGTCTCTTCCGGTATTGGGAGTTGATATCACGCTGTGTTTGGAGAGCCATTACGCAAAGTCCCTGGCTAGGGCAAGCGAGATTTACTGGTAGGATTTCCAGTAGCTTCTCAAGGTGTAATGGGCTTCACTCCGACACGACTTATACCGCTAATAGGGGACTTACGCTTGCCGCCCCTCTAGGACCGATATGCGATAGTCTTAGACGAACAGACCGGACTGTACGGAGATTGTCACATCAGGCTTAGTAGGAGTTCGGATGGGTTTCCTCATCGTCCTTCTAATCGACATCTACCTTGGGACCGTTACGTACAGCTAGTGCCGCTTGCGGTCTGTGGTTAAACCCATTGCCAGCGTAGTGTCGAGTCTTTAGAGTCCCACACAGAGAGTTTCCCTACTTCGGGCATAACGATATAGAGGTCGTATGATTTTACGACAGGGTTCGGACACATACGTGTTTTTATGCACGTACGATGTTCGGACAGTTTATACTAGCTGTAACACCTTAGAATGTGTTTTGTAGCTAATTATATTTTAATATGTGGTTTTTAATAAAAAGTTTACCAAACTAAGTTTTAAATATTGTATCCTATTTAATGTGTATTTTATTAGAATTTTGTTAGGCACACACACACTTGTGCATGTTATCTAGGGTGTTTTGGGAGGTTAATCATGATTAGCAATCATGGTTAGCTAACCATTTTCCTTTAAGCTTGTTTTAAAATTTTTTTAAGTGCATGGTTGTTTAAGTTAAAAGGGTTTAATATTTGGTTTGAAGTGTTGACTTTGAGAGAGAGAGAAGCATGGGCTTGATGGTGTGAGCCATGCCTCTTTATGATGAAAGAGAATGAGAATGGGAGGGGTTGTTGGTTTCTCTCATTCTCACTTCTCACTCTCATTTCCCTCACTCTCTCAAACACACACACACACACACTCACCTGATGAATCTTCAGCAGCAGCAGCCTCAGCATCTTCAGCAGCAACAACAACAATAACAACATCTTCAGCATCATCATCATCATCATCATCATCTTCAGCAGCAGCAGCATCGTCATCATCATCTTCAGCAATAGCATCGTCATCATTATCATCATCAGCAGCAGCAAGAGCAGCACCAGCAACAACAGAAACAACAGCAGTAGCACAGGCAGCAGTAGCAACACAAGGAGAAATTGCAGCAGCTCATCTCCTCTTTCCTCACCTTCACCTGCCTTCTAGGGTTCATTAGGGTATTTTTCTTGAACCCCATTTCATGGTTTGCTTAGTTGTGCATCGATTGCTTCGATTGGTGTTAAAATAGCTAATTTAGTGCTAGTTTTGGTGATTTGTGAGATGTGGTGATAAATTGTTGATTTTGCTAGCTACCTTAGGTTAATTTAGTGTTAGTAGGGTCACTCACACTGAGAAATCCCCAGATTACACTAAAATACCATAAGGTTTCCAATTTGTGCAATTTAGTGTTTTAAGCGATATAATGGACATCTGGAATCTGCTTTTTACCCGGTGCCTTCAGAATAAAATTGAGAAGACTGGGACATGATACCTAGGTCTAGACACCACCACCAGAGCACGACCCCCTAAATCCCAACCCAGGCCGCCAATTTCCTCATTTTGGCCGCAAATTGCGGCCCAGAAGGGGACTGGAGTGTTGGGGTTTTGTGTAGGGTTCTCTGCAGTGTTTTCTAGGTCTTTGGCATGTCTAGTTTTGTGATATCTTACCTGTAGGAAAATCTGGGACTATATGTCGTTTTTGGTGTCCGTTGTGTTTGCGCGATACGCGCGATACGTGAGTGGGTTCTGTGATCCAGCGTATCGCGGCGTGTCGCGATGGTTTTAGACGCGTACACACACGATTCAGCGTATCGTGCACACGCGCGTTTAGTTCGCGACGCGAGTTTCTCGTTTTGGTTCGATATCGCGTTTCGCGGAATATTTTGGCTTATATATGATTTCTTGTCGTATTTGCAGGTTTGCAGGCAGGAGCTACGGACACATCTACAGGGGGAGCAGATGGTAGGATTCACCTAGCGTGGAGTGTAGGTGAGTAGATTTAACATCTACAGGAGAATCGCCCGCATGGCATTATGCGTCTGGGCTAGGATTCATTTACCTGTCGCACATTCTACGTCTTTGTAGAATTGCGCCGTTACTTTATTGCCTTGATGTAGTTTTACTGTGACTAGCAGTCGTAGGACACTGCACACATTATTGACGGTTCATGTTGCACGAGCACGGATTGTATGCTACACACACACCGTCAATAATTGCCATGTCACACACTACCCCTTATAGCTACTATTGCCTACCACACATGACATCTAGCTACCGGTATACCTATAGTGTATCATACCTTTAGTGATAGGTACATTTACACCTTGCGATACAGCTACAGGTATACCTTTTAGATATTTTACTTATACCGGGGGATATCTTACTCATATTCTTCTTATACCCAGGGGGTTATATGACATCAGTTCTTATAGGTAGATACCTATACATTGCTACACCTGTATGTTAGACACATATTCAGTTGCTGTCGCATTTTTACATTTACTGATGTTACTTAGCTGTACCTTATCTTGATTTCGCATACATCTGGTTCAGCTATATACTTTTGTTTACCTGCTCGCATTCAGATATATCGCATACATTTATTCCTGGATTTGCGCATTGTTTATCTGGATTTTATATGATGTTTTCGGGATTTGGGAACCGCGGGAGTTCATGAAATTATGCATACATGGAACAACCCGGTTTCCTTGATATGATATTTGAGCGTCCCCCATAAGTTTTATCGGTGCTGATTATATACTCCATACGAGGTGTGGTTGCCGTATGAGAGTACATGGTGGGGCCGGTATGGTTCCCCTCGGCAAGAAGATCGATGGGTTTGCCGATTGAGCCTGGAGGCGGGCGAGTACCTACCGGTGATTGGTTGGACCTGGCAGTTGTCCGGAGGATACTCGCCAGAGTCGAGAGATGGATGCGGGATGATCTGTACTGTCGGGGCCGAGGGCCGACATCGCAGACGGACCCCGTGGGCCGATCCGGACTGACGGAGCCCGATATACGAGGATTTCTGTGTCGATGGTTGGCATACTGTTTTCATGATATTTCTTTAACCCCTTTTGTATATATAACAGGGGATTTAGCCGTTGTTATATATACCCTTACACCAATATTAGTGGAATGGGACGCTAATATATGTGTATTGCCCCCATCATACTTATTTCTGTATATATTTACCTTTAGGATGTTAGATTCTTACTTGAGATTCGACTTGGGATATAGGTGATTCATTGACATTGGATATTGTATATGAAAGAGATTGTTGAATTGTACATGCGAGATATAGGAGAGCTATTCGATATTGTACATTGAGGTGATGTGAGACTTATATGATTGTGAGTGCCCAATGTGGGGGCTGATTTGAGGATTTGGAATTTGAGTGTCTTAATGGATTGTGATCCTGCCACGATGTCAGGTTTCCGTGGAAATGACATATTCCACCCTACACCTCACCCTTATCTATTTTATGCACAGATCCATATAGTGGTAGTACCTGTTAGTGTACCCTTATGATAAGTTGCATATCTACATTCTCATATCCTTTTTGCATGGTTATTGCATACTATTGTCATGTTACTATTGCTTCACATATTGATTGTACCTGCTAGTGTACTCTCCTTTATTCAGCATTTGCATGACATATTATTACTGTAATCGCATCTCTTAAATTCATGTTGTACGTGCATTCCTGCGATTACCTGCATATGTTTTATACTATTCACGAGTTGGCAACTCACCCCCGTTGTGCCACAGGTGTTTCAGGTTATTCCCCAGAGTAGTCGAGGCAGGCTATTTCTCTATTCAGCCATCCAGCTATCATCTTTTGCTCCAGATACCGCCTCAGCTCACAGTACTATTTTGCTTAGGTGGGTTGATGGTTATCTGTATTTCATATTGTACCTTCATTGTATTTTGTACTCTCCATCTACTATTGTATTATTGACTTAGAGACTTGGTGAGGACGTTATGAGTATTATTGTGGATTTGATGTCTTTTATATACAGCTTTTTCTCTACTGTAATTATTTTTGTGTTGCATTCATCTTGACTAGTCTTTACAAAAAGGGGGTGTTGCTAAAATTTTAAAGGAAGAAAGTAAGACTTTTAAAGAATTTGGGTTGCGATTTCAAATGTTTCAAAACTTATATTATCTTTTCCGTATTTTTATGGTTTAGACTTCTGGGTTTTGGCTTTCTTTTGCTACGTTACGTCTTAGGGCGTTGCGTAGTATTAGGGCCGTCACGGGCCAATTTTTGGGTCGTGACAAAGTTGGTATCAGAGCGTTAGGTTTTACCTTTCGGAGTGTAGGATGACCTTAGTATGATGGAGTAGGTAGCTTAAGCAAAGTAACATAGTGTGTGTATGTCTGCAGCATACCCACGATGCGATACTTCGCCTAAAGTGACCTAAGTACAATTTGCTTGACATTCCTTCCTTGATGACTCCTATCCTTAAGATTCGATTTCCTTATTCTTATCGAATCTTATCTTATATCTATTTATAGCCTTGCCGCCGATGACTATGGGGACTCAGAGCGATGCAGCTAGGGCCGAGATCAGAGTTGGCTCGGGTGAGACGAGTACTGACCAGGATGGCACTCTAGTTGCACAGGTGCAGACGGATCAGCCTACGACCTATACTATGGATAGACTTTTGGTAGAGATGCAGAACTTCCGCCAGATGATGAGTTCTTTAGTTGACGTCGTTCGGGAGCTACGACAGGAGGTTGTCATCCCTGTTACTCAGCTGTCCCTTACGATCAGTATGCAGCAGTCCGTCACTTACATAGCACCAGTGGTTGCAGCTCCAGTTGACGAGGCACATATTCCAGAGGTTCAGACAGTTCCAGGACAGTGGAGGACTCGTACCAGCGTACCAGCCCAGAGACAGAGGTTTGGTCGTCGAGACAGATTTCGTGGCCGTCGCGGGAGTAGCAGAGGCTTAGGACGAGGGAAGTCGTTCAGCTCTCATCCCCAGGATGGTCAGCAGTCAGCACGTGGATGTTTTCGATGCGGGAGCCTTCAGCACTTCGTCAGGGATTGGGATCAAATAAAACATGTGCCTCTAATGAGCATACTGTAAGAGTACCTGTCACGATTGCATTTGATGCTTGGGCATCCTGTGAAGTCAGCGCAAAAACCCGTGCCTGGCCCCTGCCTGCATCCTGTCGTCCTCTACCTCGATCTCCTCGACCTCTCTGAGCACGTCCTGCAAAGCCTCGACCTCGTGGTGCAACTGCCTGGCGTGTAGCGCCAACTGGGGGAGGAAGTAAAGCCATCTGTGTAGGAGGTGGAAGGGGTAAAGCAACCTGTGGAGCAACGGTCCCTCCCTGAGATCTACAATCCCGCGCAAAGTATCCGGGAAGTCCACAACTATAACAGGTAGATGGTGGTCTCTGATCATCATGATAAGAACTGAACATCTGACCCTGTGTCCAACCTCGTCCGACACTGCGGCCTGGAGTATATCTGCTTGGATATGACCCTCTACCTCGGCCAAACTGTCTATTTGTCGGCACTACCGGTCTACTCCTCTTTGGCTCTGGAACGACCCCTGACTCGCTCAAACACTCCTCTACTCGTATCGCCGCATCCATGGCCTGTGCATATGTATCAAAATGCTGGGAGCCTATCGCCAGATACACCTGTGTGTCCAAACTCCTTAGGAACCTTTTCACCCGAAGCTCCTCTGTAGGTACTAAGTATGGGGCATATCGCGACAGCTGGGTGAATCGTAAGTCATAATCTGCTACTGACATACTTGCCGATTTCCTCAACGCTTCGAAACTGCTAGCTCTAGCGTCCCTCACACTCTGGGGAAGAAATCTGGCAAGAAAGACTGTAGAAAACTCGGTCCACGTCATCGGAGGAAGATTCGTAGCTCGACCTCTCTCCATCGATTCACACCACTCCTGTGCAAGTCCCTCCAAACGAAAGCTAGTCAGCTCAACTGACCTCGCATCAGAACATCACAATGATCTGCCAATCCTCGCCATCCTATCAAGAAAGGACTGAGGATCTTCCGCCACATCGGTCCCTGTAAATACCGGAGGTCTCAATCTCATAAACTCTGCAAGTGATACCTCCATCACTCTCGTATCTACTGGCGCTACCGCCTGTGTAGGCTGTACTTCGGACTCTGCTACGGTCGGTGCTGGATCTGATCTCAATACTCGAGTGGTCTCAGCTAACTGTCCTACCACTCGCTGTAATCCCAACATACCCTCCTCAATCCTAGTCATGCGATCTGGAGGAGGAGGATCAACATGCTCATGCACCGCCGGAACGTCCGGTGTACCAGTCGTCGTCACAGGTGGACTCGCCCTAGATGCATCTCTGGCTGCGGCTCGCCTAGCCCGCGTAGCCATAGCAACTGGAACAAGAAACGAGAGTTGATAAGGTGTGGGAACAGAAGCAATCAATAACGGAGAATCAACGGAAGAATAGATCAAGATAAACATCCTAAGGTTAGTTAGGCTGAATACGATAACGTAAATATGCCGCGGAACATACGTACGGTACTGCATTCGTCCTAATTCACCTACTCCATCAAACCAAAGGTCATCCTAACTCTCGGACTTACATCAATCTATTAAAATCCCTTACTGAATTCCGTAAGGTTACTCCTAAGCTCTGATACCAACTTTGTCACGACCCAAGTTTGGATGTGACCGGCACTTAGATTGTATCATATCTAAAGATATGCACAAGTCCAAGTAAGCCGAAAACCAAGATCAAAATACCTTTTTGCGGAATTACTTATGAAAAAATTAGTTTTTAAGTAAAAATCTCAATTTATGAAGTTAATTTATTAAACAAATAATCAAGAGTAAGTTTAGTTGTATTCCTAGTTGGAATCAACAATATTAACAATGAACATGCATATAAACATAAAGAACATCACTGTGAATCTCATAAAGAAAGAAACTATGATATTGACCAACAGATTTCAACTATCCATATATATATACCATCTCTCATTTCTAAGTCAAAATACAGGTTTGATGGAGACTTTCTAGATACAAAATACAAAATCAAAAAGGAAGGCTACTACACATGTAACCTACCGATGAAAAGATGGAATACAACTGCAAAAGTATCTCTGCCTCGCAGCTACCCGTCCACTCTATCCCTGCAAGGAACTGTGGCACAACGGGGATGAGTTGCCAACTCAGTGAATACGACTAACATATAACGGCGAATATAGTAAATATGACGATCAAGCTACTGAATATGAATCAATATGAGATATGAGTATATGTGAAGTTCAACAATAAATCTCATGATACTTCGGAAATCAGAACTCAAATAAATCATTTCTCAGTGTCCATCAACGACACAAAACTTTCATTGCTTATAGGCATCATTCCCCGAATGATCCTATACCCATAATATCGGTCGTTATCCTCTAGATACATGCCGTATTTTTATTACCAACTCCGGTATCGAGTAACCTCGCTAGGCTCCCCCGTCTCAATACGGCTATCCTGCCCCTCGGTCTCGACCGGGTCCACCATGTATCCAACTGTATATCTCCCCCACTCAGTATGGATAACGTAAAATCCGCGACCGTATATCTCCCCCACTCGGTCCCGAATAAAACCAAAACAGAAATCATCTCATGGTGGACATGACACATCAATCATGAAAATACTGGATTTATGTAATAGTATTCAAAACTCAAAACCATAAATCCTCAATTCTGTATCTACCTCATATACAACATAGAAATACGCATAAAGCAACAGGATGTCAATGATGCAATCTACCACTATATTTGGTATGTGAAATATGATATAAATCCATGTTAACAAGTATGATTTTTAAGTGTAAGTGACATGGCAATATCGACGAGGTGTGTGTAGCATATAATATGTGCACGTGGCATGACTCGTCGATAATTGTGAAGTGTTCTAATCATCTACTCAATTTATGTGTATCTATAATGAATGCACATGATCAATTTGGCATAACAATATAAGTATCAAGTTAAGTAAAACTACGGGCGAAACACGCCATCTTTACAAAATTCCCCGGTAGCTGTTTAGTCTACTCACCGGAAAAGTCGAATCTACTCCGGAATCGCTAATCCTTTCCCTTTCCTCGCGGCTTCCGAAATTCTTGTATTCGAGTCTAAATATGCAAATTAACGTATATAAGCAAAACGGCTATTCCGATATAACGGAAATGGAAACACGCTATCCCACTCACAAGTTACCTACTATCTGATTATATTTATTAAACACTTAATCTTGCTGGATTTTAACCTTATTCTGTACTGTTTCAGAATTTTAAAACGCGACGTGATTTAGTCATGTCGTATTTAGTGTTTTACGATACCCTTTCCGATATATGTTCCCAGATTTTAACTACTGTGAAACTAATTTAATTAAACAACACCAAATTAGCCAAAATTGTGTACTGTAAACTACCCAAAAGACCAAACCCACAAAGCCCTCTTCATGGCCGGCGACGCCGGATTTTTGTGTATGGCCGCCGGCCCAAAACCGGCCCCCTGATGTCGTGGTCTTGTGGTTTGCTCTAGTTGTTATCTATATCATTTTAACTCTGTTTAGTTCAAGTAATTACCTTCCAAACATTAGCAGATTTTAACAGACACTAAATTTAACTAAAATACGATATTATGTGACTTGATTAACTCTAAACTAACTAAGCTACAGAATCTAATCCCTAATGTGTTTAAGAGTTTTACCCTCCTATATTGCTGTAGGAATAACCCTCCAAATGGCTAATCCCTCCTAGCTTGATGATGAACCATCTCCAAGAACAAGTTCCTTCTTCTTCTTCTTCCTCTTGTTCTTCTTTTTCTCTCTTAATTTTTCCTTTTATTTTAATTTTCTTTGAGTTTTGATTCTGAGTTTAAACTGAAAATTTTGTTATATAAGTGAGTGGATGAAGAGATAAGAGAAGGTGGAGGTATCAAAGCCTAGGGTGTGCATGTTTCATGCAAGGAGGAGGTGGAGATGAGAGGTTGCATGAAAGCATGAGGTGGTTTAGTCATTATCTTCCATTTTCCTTTTAATCTAAATAAAATTCTGAACTAATATAATTTCCACTCACTTTCACTTATATCCACAACAATCTTATATTTACATAAAAACTTAACTTTACAATTTAACCCCTCACAACTTAACTTATTATAAAACATACATTTTGTTAAAATGAAGCTAAATTTATCATTAAAACCCTTATAACTTATTTAAATTACATTCAAAAATTCTAATTTAATTTGTATTACATATAACTTATGAAGATTGACGTATTTGATTTTAACCGTTTTGTGATTTATCACTTTATTTTTAATTTAATTAATTTTATTTATTTCTAACTTTTCCTAAATGTTACAGTTGGTGCGCAGAATCCACCTCACATCTCTCTCCAAGAGAGATTCTATCCTCCACGAGGTCCCCTTTCTACCTGTCTTTCCATTCCACCAGCCAACGGGGAAAATTTTCAAATAAAACCCCAATACATCAACCTTCTACCAAAATTTCACGGTCTCGAGTCTGAAGACGCATATGCATTTATCACCAAATTTGAAAATGTATGCGCAATGATGGGTACCTCACAGCTTTCTATGGATGCTATGCGTCTACGTCTTCTCCCATTCACCTTGTGCGATATAGCCGAGAAGTGGCTGTATAACACCACCGCACATTCCATCTCAAACTGGGATGAATTCGTCGAAGCATTCCTTAAGAAATTCTACCCATACCAAAATACAGCTCGAGTCCGTAGCGAAATCAATCAATTCACCCAGCTTCCAAATGAACCATTTTCAAAATGTCTTGAACGCTTCAAGGATCTGTTAGTCCAATGTCCACATCACGGCATCCCGAGATAGGAACTGTGCCGAATCATTTATGAGGGGATTAATCCTAACACAAGACAGACCCTTGAATCCATGTGTCAAGGCAACTTCATGACTAAAGATGATGGGGAAGCCTGGAATTTTCTAGAAAATTTCGCTGAAAAATCTTTACAGTGGGAGGGTGTGAGTCAATCGTCTAGGGATGGCAATGATATTTACATTGGAGTTAGAGCTGAAATTTCAGCTTTACACAAGAAATTTGACGCTACGGAAAGCAAATTTTTAGCTGCCCCCCTAAGTCAAATGTCACTCTCCAAAACTGTATGTGGATGCTGTTCTGATCCTTCTCACTTGATGGAAGAATGTTCGTTTCAAGTTCATGAGCATACTAATGCCACATTTCAAAGACCTAGAAACGATCCATTTTCTTCCACATATAATCAGGGTTGGAGGAATCACCCAAATTTTTCTTGGAACCAATCACAATCTCAAAACACGGTTCCAACCCAAAACAATTTCCAAAGGGTCCCTCCACCACAACAGCACCCACAACTTCAATTGAGTCAGCACCCCTTCCAAGCACATAATTTTCAAAACCCGGTCAACACACCTGCACCGTCTAGTGCTTTGCAGTTGACCGGAACTGATGAATCCACTTCATTCATAAACTTGCTTCTAACAAATCTCATGCAAGTATCGGCTGAAATAAAGACTTCTGTCGATGATATAAAGAAAAACTCAGCGTCTTAAGCTGAGAGTATTAAATCGATGGAAGCAGAAATTGCACGATTAAAAGCCGAAATGAGTGCAAGAGAGAAAGGGAAACTTCCAGCTCAACCTTTACCCAATCCTGGCTATTCACATCATGTGGATGCAATCACGTTGAGATCTGGAAGAGTGCTTGACACTCACGTTGGGGAAGAGTTTGATGATACTGATAAATCAACCAATGATACCCCGGCTGAGACCTTTCCTTCCACCTCTACTTCTAATTCTAACCCCAGTTCTTTTACCCCACCATTTTCTTCTGAGCCTATTCTTCGTTTCCCAAAAGGCTCGCCACTTCAGCCAACCTCTTCTACTCCTCCACAGATGATCCCCACTTCTATTTTGGGATCGGGTCCACACACACTTCCTTCTCCTATGATGGACCCAGCGCTTATTGCTAAAGCACCTTATCCTAATCGGTTAAGGGCTAACACATCAAGTCCACATATGGAGAAGATCATGGACATTTTTAAGCAAGTTAACATCAACATCCCTCTCCTAGATGCTATCCATCAAGTTCCGTACTATGCGAAAACTCTTAAGAACTTGTGCACTAAGAAGAGGAAGACTCAAGTGCCCAAGAAGATATTCATGGCAAAAACAGTAGACACGGCCTTCCCCCAACAATTACCGAGGAAACGTAAGGATCCTGGATATCCTACTATTTCCATTTCTATTGGGGAAAAACACATCAACCGTGCTCTACTAGACCTTGGCGCTAGTGTTAACTTGCTTCCATACTCTGTTTATGAGCAACTAGGTATCGGAGAGTTGAAGCCAACTCATTGCACTCTCCAGATGGCTGACCGATCAATCACTAAACCTAGGGGTGAACTGGAGGATGTGTTAATAAAAATCGGGGAATTTATATTCCCTGTGGACTTTATTGTAATTGATACACAGCCTGTAGCGAACCCACGGAATCAAATTCCGGTGATTTTAGGTCGCCCCTTTTTGGCCACTTCTAATGCTATCATCAACTGTCGTAATGGCTCTATGACCCTATCTTTCGGGAATATGTCAATAGAGCTGAACATTTACAAGTTGGGAAGTGTACCCTCCGAACCTACTGCTCAGGTCTGTTCTGTCGACTTAATGGATGTCGACAGCAGCGAATTTGATGATCCTCCTGATACCGATCTTGACTCTTTTCATACGTTGTTGTTTGACCCAACTATGTATCATACACATACGGACACTTCCACCGAGTTGTCCGGGTCAACAATTAACACCGATTATGAACTGTTTTTGGAGTCTGAAGATCAGCCCGCGATTTGTGATGACATTATTCATCGGGGTATGGATGGAACTTTTGAGGAAATCTTCGCTGATGAACTCGCATTTTTAAATGACACGGGTGTTGAGATGAATCATCTCCCAATCAATTAAATTGAACCTCCACCCCTTCTTCTGAACTGTAATAAGAATGCGAGTAATCCATCACATTCACTGCATCGTCTCTTCAAAACGAGAAGCACACACATTCTATTCCACCACTTACCCTTTCCCCACTTCTTCTTCCACCAACCAGAGCATTGCATTGATAAAATTTTTGAATGGTTGGTGTTAACATTCGGTCTTTGCAAAGCTTGGTATAGACCACTGATTTTTTTTGACCCCCCTCATATGATTTTCAAAGATTAACATTGCTTAACTCAAGTTTGGGGGGGGCATTTTTTCTGGCTGTTGAAAAGAAAATTTTTACAAAATGATGAGCCAAGAATAAGTTTGGGGGAGGATCTTCACTTAAATATTTTGCCCCCGTTAATAAAATTCCTCCCAGGCTTACAGGTTTCTCGAGATTTAGCAGATGGCAACAGTGATGACACTGTTGAAAACAAGTTTGGGGGAGGTTTGTGCTTATTTTCGCATCATTTGCATCATACTTTGCATAAGCACAAAACATTTTGAAAACCTATAAAAATTTAAAAAATTTCAAAAGATAAAAATATTTTTTACATAAATAAGATAATAAAAGTTTAGATAGTGAAAAATTACATCCATAAGATTAGAAAAATTTAAGAAAACCAAGAAAATTAGAAGTTTTCTTATACGAACTAGTAATAAGTAGTTATGAGCCGTTGTCCCAAGGGTTAGTAAGATGAAAGAAGTCACTAATCTGAGGATAAAAATAAGTCTGAAAAATTGTTTCTATTCTGGAAGCCAACATTTTGAACGTTGATACCTTGCTATTCGCACTTACACACGTCTTAAAGCCTGGGATAGTAGAGGATACCTTGGAATGCTCTTATCTTAAAGCTAAAAGTATGAAGGAAATAAAAAAAATGAAGAAAATATAAAATGGTGAGAAAAATGAATACTGCTTTTGTTATCGCCAAGGCAGCAATAAAAAAATATAGCGAGGGTGCCTCTTCACCTAGTGCCCTAAGGCAAACTGGTCTAGGAGTCACTGCTAAGCCTTAGGTGGTGCAAGACGAGGAAAATACACCAAATAAGCAAGCACAGGAGTAATCGGTCGGTTAGTACCTCAAGAAGTATTAACGGTCGCATGAAAGTGTGTGAGCAATCTCATCTAAATATTCATTAATTAAAAAGAACTGAGGCTGATGGGCAAGAGTATGATAGCTTGAATTGAATTCTCCGGGTGTAGGGATGTCTTTACACACACGCAGGGTTATATGATCGATGTTTGGATGAAAGATAGGAATGAAGAATAAGACGATGTTTTATTGAAGGAGGACGTGATTTCTAACATCTTTTCATGACTATTAAGATAGGGCTCATGACAACCGAAAATCTAGCTTAGTTAGAAATCCTAATTTTCAAAGTCTTTCTTTTACAATTCTTTTCTTTAAATGTAATATTCATGATCTTTCTTTTATTATTGGATTTTGTGGGTGCAATCCGCTGAAAACCCTCAGGACACAACACTCCTCCTACTAGGGACACCTAGAGGTTTAAAGGCTTGTTGCACGTGCTCAGTGCAATCGTGTTGCCTACGAAAGTGTGCTAGTTAGTTTTTCTCTTTCTTTATTTTCTCCTTCTCTTTTTAATAAAACAGTTCGCTCGAGACGATCGAAAATAAGTTTGGAGGAATTTGATCAGTCGAAAATACTGCATTTTTAACACGGCAATTTCCCTATCATTTGCACTCATCAAGAAGTGTTCGGCATTCATATTACACATATTAGCAAATCAGTCGTTAAATATCAGATTGAATGTGTTAGACTCTAAAACCGGCACTAAAAAGGAAATTAACCGCATTTCATGGCATCGCATCATCCCTATATTGCGCAACACTTGTTTCGAGATTTGTGCAGGAAAATCCAGGAGACAGGCCAAAAAATGTCATTTTGCTGATCAAACATTACGCCAACTCAATGGCCTGAGATCTGGTAGCAATCCAAAGGGAAAAATACAACTCAACATATTACAAAAAGGCCCATAAGTCAGCCCAATAATTACCAGTGAAAGATTAAGCCACAAGGCTTCAGAGCCGCCGCGGTTCCGCGGCGGGAGCACGCTTGCGTCGCGGTTCCGCGGCGCTATGATGGCTTCAGCGGCTCAACTTTCTTCCACGTGGCTCCTATAACTGCACAAGCTTCCAGAAGACTCTCGATTCTCCACGTGGCACATCTAGAAGGCTCGGCTTAACAAACTTCATCTAGAAGCTTCTCCTCAACAAACTTTTAGAGGAAATTCAAATCTCCTCAACAAACTTTTAGAAGGAAATTCAAATTTGAAAGCCTAGATCTAGGGTTTTGATGGTCTATAAATAGGAGCCTAGATCTAGGGTTAAAAGGGTTGTTCATTAGTTGTTCAATAATCTCTAATCATTAGTTCAATCTTTAATCTTTCATCTTCTTTCACAAGTTGAGTGACACGACTTGTGCGAAACCCTAACCCTAATTCCAATCCAAATTCAAGATCCCGAGTACCAAATCAAGCGTGAAGCCTTCAACCTTTTAGGAGCGGAGCCGATCTTCAATCGAGCAAGTGGTCCAAGCCGATCCGCGACTCAAGGAGCCGAGCGAAGCTAAATCGACGATCGAGTTCTTCCTCTTGTAGTTCTTGAGCGATTGTAATGGAATTGTTGATATAAATAAAAGGTGAAATTCGTTAATCTCGCTTTCTTTAAATTCTTGCATCATGATTCGATCTCAATTTGTGATTGTAGTTCTTGTTGTGATGTTTGAGTAAAACTCCGCTCGTCAAGGAGTCGGGACGATCAATAGAATGATGATGTAACAAATCTTAATACGATTCTTAAGTCCTACGAGTTTTGTAAACCCTAGCAAGTTCAAGGATCGATGACCTAGTTTCGTTGCGATGCTTTCTTGATTGTTATCGCTCGAAATTGGGGATCTACGATCGTTTCTTGAATTTACTAGAGGCTAGAATGTGAATGATATCGACGAAGGAACAAGGGATAAATGATGAAACCCTAGTTTCACTAGAAATCCCTAATTCTCGTCGATCATCATCGATCTAGTATCAATTCATCGAAGGATAAGAATACGTTATCATAAGATTACATCACATCTATAGATCCGATCGATTCCTACGAGCCTCATTTCGATTCTTGATATTTGGTTGGAAAAATAATCAAACTCTCAATTCTTGATTCTATCTTTTTTCTTGTTATCAGATCTAGATTTTCTAATTCTTGAACTTCAACTATAAATCATGAATTGTTTGTTTTCTTTCTATTAAAGTTTCGATTCAAATAAAACAAGATACGAACGAATCGCACAATCCCTGTGGACGATCCGCACTCTCTAACGCGCTACATCCGACATCGTTAATTGATTGCGGTCAAAAAATATTTTTGGTTGTGATTTCTATACAAATTTTCTAACTTACACAACGGAAAATTTTATCAATCAGTTTCAAATAAGTTTGGGGGTTTGTATGTACCATTTTGTATATAATTGTGGATATTCTTGTCCGGTGCATATCCATTTTTATTATTTTTCTTCAAAAACAAAAAAAAAATATGTATATCTAACCGACAAATTTGACCCTTCAATGATTTCTTCATGCAATGACAGTGCTGACACTGTCCACTTTAAGTTTGGGGGTTCGCTCGGTACGCATTTCTAACCTTCTCATTCATATGTATATTTTGCATCTGCATACTAAAATCCATAAAAATCGAAAAAAATTCTAAAAACATAAAATCTTTTTTGTCAAGTTAGCTAGTGGGAGAATTCAGATTCAACATTTTGACGGTTTTGTTTGATAAAATAAAAATAACTAAATCTTATTTTTAGATTTTCAAAACCTGAAAGATAACTCTCCTTTGAAGTTAACTATAGCTGATATACGTCTTTACATCACGCTACACGTGTCGTGAGTTTTGAAAATTAGATGACAAGTCTATTATGTCTAAAAACTTTTAAATGGATAAATTATTTTCTAAGGATCAAATAGGTTTGTTCTGAAATAAGTAATATCAAGAATAGTTTATGAAGTGAAGCAAATATAAAGGAATGTTATTGATGCCTTAATTGGAACTAATTCTGAAAAATAACCCATCTGGAACGTGATTGGAATGATTACACACCGAACCCACTAAACACGTCTTTTATCCAAAAAAATAATTGAACTGCCGGTTATATCTCCGTTCGCATTGAATCATCATGATTTTCATGCTAAATTATCTTTTGTTTTTGGGCCTAGGTAACTTGAGTAATTAAGTCCGCTGGGGTGTCTCTACACCTAATGCCCTAAAGCCAACTGGTTTAGGTGCATTGGCCCAAAGCTCGTTAAGAAGCCTAGAAAGTCCAGATTAAAACAAAGTCAAGCAAGTGTTCTCTCCGAGTTAAAATTCTTAACGGTTCTTTGTGTGAGAATAATGTTGACAAAAAGACAGGTTTTTATAAAAAAGTATTTCAAGCGGAGATATGAAGGTTTTATTCTATGATAAAAACTATTGCACGTTCACAGAGGTGTGTATGAAATGAAAACAAGAAAAAGGTGGAGTGAAAAATAAGACCTAGTTTCCTGTTAAGGAAGATAGAAATTTTGAAATTGAAACCTTACTGGAAAACGAAACTTGAAAAATACTTAACACTTTATAAAACTTATGTGATCCTTTTAAAAAAAAATTCTGGGCTTTATTTTGTGACATGATGACTTTAATCGATCCTTCTGGAACTTAACGACACTATTTGCACTGCACGTAAAGACATATAAAATCTTAAGTTAAATGAGAAGCGAGGTGTGAAAAATAAAGGTTCGATAGTCTAGACTTAGGATAATAGAATTGTTATTTTTTAAAACAAAACCTTAGGGTTTGAATCATAGTTATTTTGCAAAACTAGGTTGACCGGATTTTGTGGGTAGTATCCGCTGAAAACCCTCAGGAGACAACACTCCTCCTACTAGGGACACCTAGAGGTTTAACGGCTTGTTGCACATGCTCAGTGCAATCGCGTTCCCTGCGAAAGTGAGGTTAGGAATTTTTTTGAATGAATTGGCTTTGCTCGGGACGAGAAAATGATAAGTTTGGAGGTATTTGTTCAGATCAGATTTTTGCATTTTTATACCGTCCATTTTTTATCACATTGCTTATCGGTAGGTACTCTTGAGCCGTATTTTCTAATTAATTGCAGGATACAGGTTCTTAGCTCTAAACAGTGAAATTCATGGAAAAGCACGACAAATTCCGGATTACTGCCAACCACAGATAAAACACGGGTCTCCGCTCTCTATCCGTATGTTGCCGCACACCAGTTTAAGGGACAAAATGGCAAATCGATTGTCATTTTCATGCACAAAGCACAATGTCAACACAAGATCCAACATGTCTACGCGGAGCTCAAGAAAATCATGGTAAAAGATCCACATCAAATCACTTTTTGATCTGCTGAAAATATGGAAGAAATGTGAAGGGATTCTGAGAAACATACTATACCACATTAAAGTGAACTGCAAAACAGGAAAACCCACCAAATCCGACAAGCCAACACACCTATATGGCCGCGGATCCGCGGCCATAGGGCATGTTAGGCCGCGGATTCGCGGCCTCTTTGACTCTTCAACTGAAGATTTTTCAGGGGTAGTTGGGTATTTTCATGAAGGGTCTGAATGTGGCCCTAGGGTTTCAGTTTCCTGCCAATAAATAGCCCAGAACTTATCAAGCCAAGGGTGCTTATTCTTGTATTAGGATTTAGGATATATTTTGTTGTTCTTCTTCCTCTTTTCATCTTTTCTCCATTAGAGATCTTGTAGTGAACTTTTTATGAGTGAAGGTTGAATAAAAGAGTTCGTTTCCTTATCATGCTTGTCTTGTTATTTTGTTAATTATAAATTGCTTGTAATTTTCATTTGTTAATCTAGTTGTTGTTATTTGTTGTTGTTTCTTTCTTGTTCTCTTTTTTCTTTATCATTAACAACAATGATGCTTAAGCTTGATCCTTGCCAAGGTGAGGTCTCAAATAGCTAGTTGTAATCTTCTAACCTCTTTCTTTCTATCTTCCTCCTTTTGTGGTATTTTCTTTTTCTTGTAATGGGTGAGTAGTTTTCTTACTTGTTAGGGTAGGATAGTGAAAGTTTGAGAGAAGGAAATCTCTCTCACTCTTTCCTTGCCAAACATCTTAATTCGGACTCCTGTTAATTAAACCACAATCCACTCCCTACGGCACCCTATCCTACATGATAGCGGTGATTCCTTAGTGAGACCGGTTGTGGTTGAATTAACCGGAGGTTAAGGCTAAGATCTAAGAACGGACGGACAAGCACCAAAAGGAAGAACTTAAGCGTTGGAAAGCCTAACTTATACTCGCAAGTTCCTTCCTAGTCGTGCTAATCCCTGTTGTTGCTGATTACCGTAACACCGATATTAAGAGTGGCAACGAAAGAAGTGAGCGACTCCTATCTCAAACTAACCTAATCCTAACCCTAACAAGCTCTCTTTATATACATCTTTAGCACATAGTTAATCTCAAACAAACCTGGACATTTAGACTTAACTCGTTAAAGCACATAGAAAAAGATTCTCATCTCCCTGCGGACGAACCGTACTCAACCGGCTATCTACAAGCGAAACCGTCTTGATTGCGGTAATTAACTAAGCACGCAAAAAATCTATCAATCATGCGCCAATAGGATGAACAAGTAGGTATATATGCAAGTATGAGTGTACAATATGACTGTGCGCCAATATGGATGTACAAGTAGGTATATACGCAAGTATGAGTGTACAATATGCATGTGTGCCGGTATGTCATACAAGGAGTCATATCCTGATGCAACAATCCTACTGTGTAGTGACATGGCAATTATCGATGATGAAGTGTGTGAGCCGGCAAGCAGGTATACGTAGAACATACGCATCATCGATAATGGTGCTGGTGTCCTGACAACATGGGTTTAATATAACAATAAACACATTTGAACATGCAATGCGATACGAATAGCAAGAATATGCGGAAATCGAATAATAAATGCAACAGTGAAGAATCTATATTAATATATATATGTCATACAGTTTTGCCATTTGAAATAACACGAATCGTGGTGTTTAGAAAAATAAGGGCTACGGTGTTTTTAAGAAACGATGCGTCTTTTGAAAATATCTGTAGAATCGTTTGGCCTGTCTTTAAAATACTCATGATTTGTTAGTTTTGAAATAGGTATGACTCGAGTCTAGTCTAACATCTATAAGTAAACTACATGACTAATCGAAAGGTAAGGAACCACCTAAATCTAAGTTGATACATATAAATATAATAGTCGGTGATCCCGCCTCAATAGTATCACATACGATACCATATATAACATGTCATCCTCGAGTCAAGAGTGCGGATCTATCAACAATATAAAACTCGTATGGTAAATCCATCATACGGCATCCCAAATCTGGGTACGGGTCGAAATATCACATTCATCTCATCATTTATCTGGTATCCTTATCATCATATCTCATGAACTGGGATACTGATCTAAGTCTAATGCCAACTGATACCAACTATATATATATATATATATGCGTGTATGAAAACACGCGCCTAAAGTCCCGCTATAATCTCATGTCATATCTCCTAATACGAATCAAAACATATCATCGATCTTATAGCATCTGCCAATCTCATCGACTCATCTCCAAATACCATAACAATCCTCATCATCCATGTATAAGTATACGTATATATTGTAGGGTTCCTAGGCACCCTAATGAGGTTATACAAGGCATCGAACATGCTATTTTCAAAAAATCTAGGTGCCGAGAGACCCGACTACGGATCGTTTGCTAGAAAACTAGGCGAATAAGCTAACTAGTTAACACTTAACTAAGAGATACAGAAATACAACCTTTGTAGATCCGGTGCTCCACCTCCACGGCTCCGCAACGAAGTCGTCTCCGCTGTCCAAATCAAAATCCGGGCTCTAGTGTCGGCTTCGTCGGAGAAATGGCGAGCTAGGTCGTCGATGTCCATGCCGAAGATGATCTACGTCGAGGCATCGCTAAATCAAGCTCCGACTTCACCAAGTCAAGAAAATTGTGAAGAAAACACACTCTACTACATGGCAAGAGGTAGAGGATGAAGAAATAGGAAGTGGGCAGACTTTAGAATTGGATTTCTCACTCATTTCATCAATCCACCATTGATGAGGTCAAGCTTTTCTTCTTGAGTTCAAGGAAGAAGAAGAAGAAATGTTATGATAAAATATTATGATAAGTTCAAATTAATAGAAAAGAAAATTCAATCTTATCATAACACTTACCATAGTTAAGTGTAGAGAGTTAACCAAAGTTAGTGAGTGGTTAGGGTTTGGCATAAAACAAAAATGGTGGACTTTTCAAAAGTTCAAGAAACTTCAACAAAAGAAATAAATAAAGCCACCATGTTCCTTTTGCCAAAAATAAATAAAACAATAAATAAATCATTTAAAACCCTTAACCATTAACTAACTAAGGTTTAAACATACATTTAACCAAGTATTGCATGTATCATCAAACATGATACAAGCAAGTGCACAAAATCATATCGCATATGCAATGCGCACACCCGAGTGAGAAAATCCATTTAAAGTGAACCGATACTAGTTAATGCAAAGTAATATATCAAATATATAATTATGCATTAAATCATTAAATCAACACTTGATTTAATGATTCGGTCATGTCGCACACAACCGTCTAGTATACAATGTATCGGCTTATCGAATCAACGTTTGATTCGATAACTAGGGTATATCGCATATAACCTAATCGATACATTCATCACGAGAATGAAATACGGTATCACATACACGCATTATTCTCGGTCCCGCACATATCTCATATGCGCTCCTATTTCGTTTCGCTTGAGCCAGGAAATCTCTGTGTAGGACTCTAAAGACTCGTCAATACGCCGGCAGCAGGTGATGATCATATCAAACACCCACAAGCCGCAAGCGGTCTGCTAAACGTAACGGCCACCCGGGTATTGAGCGATCTGAAGATCGACGAGCAAGCCCGCTCACACTCCAGTGAATCCGACCAGTAACACTACCGTACAGTCCGGTCTGATCGTCTGATATGTCGCATATCTCGCCTAAGGGTGGTAAACGTCAGACCCCAATAGCTCGATAAGTCGTGTCGATATGAGGTCTATAACACTTCGAGAAACTACTGGTAACACTTACCAGTATATCTCAGCAACCCTGGCCAGGGATTTCCTGTTATAGCCAATCGAACACAGCGCATCATCAACTCCCTATACCGGGAGAGACGAATCCCCTCCTATCGCTCATTGCCTCCATGTGACTCGGGACTGTACCCAAAAACCACCGTTTTTCACGCCCTCTTGGACGTGGTAAGATGGAAATCAAAGCACAGTGGGAACCACACAAGACTCTATGACGATCTCGGGTCAACAGACTACTCTGTACCAGTATCACCTGAGAACTGCCATCTGACGTGAGGTATAATACCATCTGGGAGTTCTCGGCGTGTCTGTCCAGTGTACCCAGTCTCCACTGAGCACCCGTATATCATCTCCGATGTCAAACACCAATGGATATGGGATCATCCATCGCCCATCTGTATGGGTCGAGAGGGTACACGCTAGTCTACTCTGGTATATCGATGCCCCATCTCGATACACCCACGACTAGGGACTTTGAAGGATGTACTTATGGACTACCATGTCCCCACTAGTATGATCCGCATCATAGTCCAGGTAGTCAAGTACACATCCTAAGGGCTTTACCAACATGTAACAGAGAGACAATCAGTATACACGTTAAGGTAAAGATCAACCAGATAGCATACTATCATGTCGAGCAAGAAAGTCCTCCCTATATATGTCCCAGCATCCACTACAATATACATCCTATGTACAGTAATGGCCTCTAGGGCATACATATAACTAACAATCTCCCACTTGCACTAGGGCCATCTGTTGCAGTGGTTGTAGTTTCTCATACACAACCATCCCATAAAAGTCTCTCTCTGGGAATAGGCCTTCGTGAGTGGATCCGCCGTGTTGTCCTCTGAGTCTACTCTCCTAATCTCGATCACCCTGGAGATCAACCATCTCCATGATCAGGTGATACTGCCTTAGAATATGTCTGGATCACTGATGGGACCAGCGTTCCTTGGCATAAGCCACAACTCCATTGTCACACAATGGAAGGAACTAAGTTCATCTCATGAACCATTATACATCCAAACAGCCTCTTTGGTAGCATCTTAAGTAGCGATGTATCATGCCTTCATCGTCTAGTATGTCACGGTATCTAGCTCGGAACTCTTCCAACATACCGTCCCTTTACTGAGGGTAAAGACAATGCCTGCGACTGAAATTCAGTCGTCTTTATCACTCTGGAACACTTCCAGTGATTTTCCCCAGGATCGCTTGATACCATCTCACTACTACTAGTGAGAATTCTAACATCCAATTAAATCTATCACATAGATCCAAAACTCAGGATTTAGGAGGTATCATTTTGATCCTACACGGGGAATCTTTGTAATAAGCGGAGATTGATCGAGCGCAGCATAGGAAACTCCTTCCCTATCATGAGTATGTCATCCACGTACTCTACGAGGATCATCACCATACTCCCTACTACCTTTTTGTTTATACAAGGTTCATCTACCATTTTGATGATGTCAACTTCTTTGACTAACGCATCAAAACAGACGTTCCAACTCCACGATGCCTGCTTTATCTTATAAAACATCTTGCACACGTTTCCGCTGCTCCCACTGTCTACGAGGCCCTCTGGCTGTGTACTTATAGACGCACTCTTCTAAAACAACATTTAGAAAAGCAGTCATGACACCCAACCACCAGATATCGTAGTCATGGCATGTAGCCGTGGCAAGTAGGATCTGGATGGACTTAAGCATAGGTATTGGAAAAGGTTTCATCATTATCCACGCCTGGTTGATGACGAAAACCTTTAACAAGTCTAGCTTTGAAAGTCTCAACTTTTCCATTTACACCAAGTAATCTTCTCAAGATATACTTTCTCCTGATGGTGACTTAACCCTTCAGATATAGCAACCAAAGTCCATACTTTGTTGGTGTACATGGATTCCATCTCAGATCACTAAGCATCCAGCCATTCTTACAGAGTCTTACTCCTGATGGTCAGCTCGAAGCTAGTTGGGTCATCATCTCATGATGCAATCCTCGCTCCCACTGTCATAGAGAAACCGAAGTATCTCTCAGGTGGGTGAGGAACCCTACTAGATCGGCGGAGAGGCTGAGGTTCGTTGGTTTCTACTGAATCCTTTGGTTCTATCAAATCATCAGCTGCAGTTTGTATAGCTGGAACCTTTCCAGTTCTACATTACAGACCTTGCCTCGAGCTTGTCCGGATTTTGCTTTTAGACATAGGCCGGACAACCCCAAATCTTAACTAACTTAAGATATGGGCTCTTCCCCTTCCATATCACATATGAAGTGGTAGGCAATTGATTTGATTAGAACCCTATTCAATAGGTATGCATCTTCTCAAGTGCATAACACCCAATAGGAAAAAGGTAACTCAGTAGTACTCATCATAGAGCACACCATATCAAATAGGGTGTATCTGCTCCGTCCCGATATACCATCGTGCTATGGTGTATACGAAGGAGTAATGCTGAGAGAGAATCTCATTCTCCTTTAGAATAATCTAGGAATCCCATGCACAAGTATTCTCCTCCCTGATCTCATCATAGGACATAATACTTATACCCGTATATTGGTTCTCTACTTCTAACTTATATTCTGTGAATATCTCAAAAGGTTCGGACTTGTGTTTCAACAGGAACATATGTCTGAATCTAAAAGAGATCATCAGAGAACGTAATGAAGTATAAAGAACCAGTCCTGGTATATGTAGACAGGGGACCTACATACATCAACATGTATCATCCCAAGAGTTTACTAGCTCTTTCTCTGTTTCCAGTAAACAGAGCTGTGGTCATGTTATCTTTGTGACATGACTGGCGAGTTTCACAAGATGTAAATTCAAACCAATTTAAATATGCATCTTTATGTGACTCCAGCTAGTCGGGTCGCATTGATATGACCTAGTCTACAATACCTCAAGAAGGATCCGTCCATTTCTGAACTCTTCCTCTTGTGTGTGTTCCGTATACTAAGAACTGTAGTTTGATTTAGAACATTAATGCTTTTAGATAACGTGCCTGAACCGATCAACTTTTGATATAGGAAATGTTCAAAACATTATCCATCAATACAAAATTATATCCTTTCTTTTCTAACAAAGAGAGTGATATGATTTGGTATATCAGGTTCGGTATCTAACAACATTCGTTCAGAATCAATGTATTGGTAATACAGGGTGACAGTGACCGACAGACTTGGCTGCAACACTTGCCCCGTTTTCTGCCTCACGAAACTTATCACCCATTCTCAGTTTTTCTACCCTTTTGTAGCCCTATATAACATCTTACATATCTGGGATCCTGATCCGGTATCATATACCCAGGATGCGGAGGATACTGAGAAACAGTTCTTTATAATGAACACACCCGAAGATGATGCATCAACATGCACTCTCTTCGTTTGGGCGGCACGGGAAATCTGGTATTCCCCTATTTCCTGCTCTGTCTTATAACAATTATAAGTTGGAGCGGGACCAACGTTCCCCAGCTCAGTATAACAAGCGGGTTCGGTCAATAACCCGTATTATTATCTTGATTAAGGCGTGATGTGGTCGCTACCAGGAGAGAGAGAGAAGAAAACACTCAGCGTGCGCTCTTGCAAGAATAGATTGGTTATTATTTTATCTAATCAGGATGGCTCCCACTGCTTTTTATCAAATCTTCCTTCAAACCCTAAAAGGAAAGACTAGCCGGGATTAATTACACACTACAAGTTCGTCAATCTTTCAGCCAGGCCAGTGTCGGTACTTTGAGGGAGGTGCCCCGTGCTTTCGCACGGACCTAATTAATGTAAACCTCATTTTCCCAGAGGCGTAACCTCGTTAACACCTTTCTAGACACCTACTTGATCGGCTAATTGTAATGTATAAAACTCTCCCAGGAGTAACAATTACTCGCAGCGGGTATCGGGATCCAACTATCTCATAGAAGGTATGCAATCTCATTGCAAATTTCAACACTTGAAATTCCCGATAATATTTTGCCCCTAGCAGCTATATGACCTTAACATAGTCAACAAATCATAAGTGCTAGTCAAGTTCAACCCGTCATTTTCCGATTGAATTAAACCCACCCGCACGACCCTTAACATAGTCAACAAAGTCGCACGACTACCCTAATCCAATCACATCATATGCTTATGCAGATAAGCACTAATTAGCTACCGCACACTACGCCTTAACATAGTCAACAAACGTAGCACGAATACTAACTAGGACTTATCTGAAATGACGGAGGGCTACGACAAGTTTTTACGAAAACCTATTGCGTAATGAACTTGATATCGTTGTAGGATCGAATGAATTTTGAAATGGAGTGTTTTTGAGGCTTTTCTAGTTTTGCTAAAGGAGTCACTCCCGGTGAAGGGATCGTCGGTCCTTTCCTCGTCGAATGAGGTGCGGGATATATCATATATATCACTGTGCAAAGCAAAAACACTTAAAAGCAACCAAAAGACAAACCGAGGGTGTAGCATCTGCCAGTTATTGCTAAAGGAGTCACTCCCGGTGAAGGGATCTCGGTCCTTTCCTTATCGAATAAGGTGCAGGATATATCATATATACCGCTGTGCAAAGCAAGAACTGTAGCTACCTGTTTTATTTTGAAATTCGATTCTACAACATCTTAGGTTTCTTTTATTTCATTAATCTCATTAATGAAGTCCCATCATTTAAGTACCTAAACATCACAGATAAATACGACGTACACTTATGCCATCCGCATTCGCCTCGATGTCCCCTCATGCACCGTTAGGTTAGGTAACTAACGACAGAGTGGGGCAGGGCTAGCGCGGCTGTAAAACATAAGTAACGTCTATATAATATATCATATATACTATATACAGCATTTATCATAGAACATCACATGATCACATCACAGATATCGCAGCAGAAGAATCATATGAAATATTGGATATACTAGGACGTCCGTGTTTTCAATACGAGCCAGTATAAAACACGGATTCCATGGTCGTGATGAATAGCCAAACCCACACCCCTAGACCCTTACGAGAGCGGCAAGCAACCCTACCAATTCTAGAGTTAGGAGACCCGGACTCGACTCCTCGAGTTGGTCTCCCACTGGACTCCAGAACCCGGTTACTTGTGCCCTCCTCCTTGGGTCTATCCTAGTGCGGAAAAGTAAATAATATACAAACGGTGACCACTTCCGCAACCTGGAAGCGCCCCAATAAAAGAATATTACATACAAGTTTTTACATGAATGAAAATGAAAAACACTCATCTCACATAAAAACCCCCGGCTATTCAAACACGACGATCCAATATAACATATCCAGCAACACATAACATCACATGTCATCAACGTAAGTAAATATGCGCATCCCAATTGTTGTTGACATATAGCAACGAAACCGGCGATATCACATATTACACTTACGGTCACAGAAAAGAAAGTGTAAAACTACAACAGTTGGAATCCGCAATCTTTTCAGACATCGCATGCCTGACCAAATGAATTCCTTAGACATCACATGCCTAACAATTATAAACCCCGCATTTTAGTCTCAAAATCGAAAACACTTTTCAATATCAAGTCGGGCAATTCAACAAGATTCCCGACATCCTGATCGAATGCTCGTCGCAAACTTCAGTAGGCGGCCGCACCCCCGATACCGTCGACGAAGTGCACCAAGGCGGAACACCACCACCTCGAGCACCCGAACGGATGCTTTCGGCGACGGGGTTCTCCTACAGTCACTTGGTCGGGGCTATGGAGTGAGGCTGTCTATTAAGTTTACCCGGCGAGTATCCGCGTACGCTACGTGATTAAGATGGACTTTTGATCACATCAAAATTCCGTGGCAACCGATCAAGTGAGACTAAATTGCTACGTTTATAACATTCATTCAGTTATCTCATAACTTATTGTGAATTCCAATTATTGTATCCCATTCCGGATAAATAGAAAATGTCAAACTTTCCGATCGAACAATCGAACACCCAAGTTTTCCCGATACAGATCAACACATGAAATAAGTCTAACAACATTCAGTTCGTGCCTCAGTACCAACGGTCCAGCCGTAGAAGGGTCAAGCCAACGCCTCACATGTGGCACGCCGTACTGCCCCAAACCCGAAGGTTCAAAGGGCAGTTCAAGACGGTCACATATTCGAGTTAAGGTTTGTTGTCTTCTAGAGGGTCCATTGCGTTACTTGCACTACTTAGAACGTCGTTAAACTACGGAAAAATCCAACACTTGGAAATTTCCCGACAGGGGAAAAATTGGGTATTTATATCCGGTCGAACTTTTTAACATATTGTAAAATTTATCCGGAAAGCCACACAGACAAAATTTGATACTCCGATCGAATATACCAAGTCCCCAAAACAACCCAGAAAATTCAACTCATGAAAACATATTAAAAATTCCCAGAAAACTCAGCATATTAAAATAGGAATTACTGTGCAAACAATAGTCAACAAGTCAACAATGTCGCCGCGGAACCGCCGCGCCACGTGGGCTTAGGCCGCGGATCCGCGCCGTTATAACGGAGTTAGGTCTTCGTTTTTCACAGTATTTCATAAAAATCCCTGCTGAATTTTTTAGCACTTTTTAATATGGAAAAATCCACGATTTTACAAAATGTCCAGAGAGCATGATTGTGATCGGGATTCGGGTTCGTTCGGACTTCAAATTCCGTCTGGACTTCGCCTAAGGCTCTAGCTAGGCTCTGATACCACTGTAGGGTTCCTAGGCACCCTAATGAGGTTATACAAGGCATCGAACATGCCATTTTCAAAAAATCTAGGTGCCGAGAGACCCGACTACGGATCGTTTGCTAGAAAACTAGGCGAATAAGCTAACTAGTTAACACTTAACTAAGAGATACAGAAATTCAACCTTTGTAGATCCGGTGCTCCACCTCCACGGCTCCGCAACGAAGTCGTCTCCGCTGTCCAAATCAAAATCCGGGCTCTAGTGTCGGCTTCGTCGGAGAAATGGCGAGCTAGGTCGTCGATGTCCATGCCGAAGATGATCTACGTCGAGGCATCGCTAAATCAAGCTCCGACTTCACCAAGTCAAGAAACTTGTGAAGAAAACACACTCTACTACTTGGCAAGAGGTAGAGGATGAAGAAATAGGAAGTGGGTAGACTTTAGAATTGGATTATCACTCATTTCATCAATCCACCATTGATGAGGTCAAGCTTTTCTTCTTGAGTTCAAGGAAGAAGAAGAAGAAATGTTATGATAAAATATTATGATAAGTTCAAATTAATAGAAAAGAAAATTCAATCTTATCATAACACTTACCATAGTTAAGTGTAGAGAGTTAACCAAAGTTAGTGAGTGGTTAGGGTTTGGCATAAAACAAAAATGGTGGACTTTTCAAAAGTTCAAGAAACTTCAACAAAAGAAATAAATAAAGCCACCATTTTCCTTTTTCCAAAAATAAATAAAACAATAAATAAATCATTTAAAACCCTTAACCATTAACTAACTAAGGTTTAAACATACATTCAACCAAGTATTGCATGTATCATCAAACATGATACAAGCAAGTGCACAAAATCATATCGCATATGCAATGCGCACACCCGAGTGAGAAAATCCATTTAAAGTGAACCGATACTAGTTAATGCAAAGTAATATATCAAATATATAATTATGCATTAAATCATTAAATCAACACTTGATTCAATGATTCGGTCATGTCGCACACAACCGTCTAGTATACAATGTATCGGCTTATCGAATCAACGTTTGATTCGATAACTAGGGTATATCGCATATAACCTAATCGATACATTCATCGCGAGAATGAAATACGGTATCACATACACGCATTATTCTCGGTCCCGCACATATCTCATATGCGCTCCTATTTCGTTTCGCTTGAGCCAAGAAACCTCTGTGTAGGACTCTAAAGACTCATCAATACGCCGGCAGCAGGTGATGATCATATCAAACACCCACAAGCCGCAAGCGGTTTGCTAAACGTAACGGCCACCCGGGTATTGAGCGATCTGAAGATCGACGAGCAAGCCCGCTCACACTCCAGTGAATCTGACCAGTAACACTACCGTACAGTCCGGTCTGATCGTCTGATATGTCGCATATCTCGCCTAGGGGTGGTAAACGTCAGACCCCAATAGCTCGATAAGTCGTGTCGATATGAGGTCTATAACACTTCGAGAAACTACTGGTAACACTTACCAGTATATCTCAGCAACCCTGGCCAGGGATTTCCTGTTATAGCCAATCGAACACAGCGCAACATCAACTCCCTATACCGGGAGAGACGAATCCCCTCCTATCGCTCATTGCCTCCATGTGACTCGGGACTGTACCCAAAAACCACCGTTTTGCACGGCCTCTTGGACGTGGTAAGATGGAAATCAAAGCACAGTGGGAACCACACAAGACTCTATGACGATCTCGGGTCAACAGACTACTCTGTACCAGTGTCACCTGAGAACTGCCATCTGACGTGAGGTATAATACCATCTGGGAGTTCTCGGCGAGTCCGTCCAGTGTACCCAGTCTCCACTGAGCACCCGTATATCATCTCCGATGTCAAACACCAATGGATATGGGATCATCCATCACCCATCTGTATGGGTCGAGAGGGTACATGCTAGTCTACTCTGGTATATCGATGCCCCATCTCGATACACCCACGACTAGGGACTTTGAAGGATGTACTTATGGACTACCATGTCCCCACTAGTATGATCCGCATCATAGTCCAGGTAGTCAAGTACACATCCTAAGGGCTTTACCAACATGTAACAGAGAGACAATCAGTATACACGTTAAGGTAAAGATCAACCAGATAGCATACTATCATGTCGAGCAAGAAAGTCCTCCCTATATATGTCCCAGCAACCACTACAATATACATCCTATGTACAGTAATGGCCTCTAGGGCATACATATAACTAACATATATATACATAGTCCCATACCTATGTGTGTGTGTTTGTGTATATATCCCCATAAACGCACAAGTAAAACAAAGTAAGCATGTGTGTGCGTGCGTGCGGGTGGGTGTAAACCTTATTCTAAGGTCCGCGACTAACTAACTAATGACGCTATCATCCAATTATACTAAAATAATCCATGACTCCCAAAGTCTATCTAGATAATCATAATCTCATATAATATATCCATATATTATATACCATACACTATACTACGAACTGTGCGGGTGCTATACGCCATCCACCCGACTTCCCCCGTAGATATGTATCTACTCACCTTGACCTTCGCTTGCTGATGCCGACGTCGTCACGCGCTTGCTTGTCGTCTCGAAGTCTCATGGGGGTATCTACATATCACAACGTATCGTATCGCATCAAAATCCAATTCAAAAATGCAATGACACACGAAACTCGCATAGGTCAAAACCTATGGTTTGCTCTCGCAACCTAACCAAATAACACTCGATTTTGACGTACAAACGTCAAGAAATCGAATATAATACCAAATACCAAAACTTAAATCCATAACCATTTTAAAACATAAGGCAGAAACCAAGAAAACATGCTCCAGATTTTGTCTCAGGTGAAAACAAGGCAAGCAAACAACACTAGGGTGATATATAGGGTGTATATGAGCTATGGTGGCAACCTGGGCACCTAACTCACCTAAGTGGCCGGCCACACTAAGGTAAATTCCGGCCACACTTGTAGGGTGGCTTCCTATGAGTGCCACTAAGCCTCTGGTATTGTTTGCTATTCTAGTAATGGCCCCGGATCACTCCAGATTTCCCTGAACCCACTAAGTTCTCACAAAACCGACATGAAGAGTTTCAGTTTTAGGTTTTCAGGTTTTATTGTGTTTGGGTTCTGGGTTTCTAACATCTATGGGGGTTGAAGGTCTTCTCTAAAGCCCAATTACACAATCTCTATTCAAATCAAACCCTAATTCCTAACTTGGAATATCAAAGTTCACTAAACTTCTCCAAATCGATTTTAAACTTGAAAAGTTCCATAAGCAAATGAAATACTACACTATTTGTGAAAGGATTACCTCATTTGGCACTCATGTATCCTCTAGAGCACCAAAATGCAAACTTTCTTGGTCCAAAGTGTAGCTTGAGAGTTTGTGCATGCTTTTTGTGAAGTGGAGATGAACTTTTGATGGATTTTTTATGGTGTTAGTGGGGGTTGTAGAGGGGATGAAGGAGGTGCTGCCATTCAGAGGAAGATGAAGAAGAAAAGATGAAGATAATGAAGTGAGAAGATGAGAATGACTAAGGTTTGACCCTCACCTCTCTCTCTCTTGCCCATGCTTCTTTATTCTATTCTTTTCTTTTGTTTTCTTTTCTTTTTCCTTCCTTTTCTTTTCCTTTTCAAATAAAACCCAAAACCAAGAATGAAAATGAAAAGAAAGCCATGTAGGAAAATTCTCAGGTGAAAACAAGGCAAACAAACAACACTAGGGTGATATATAGAGTGTATATGAGCTATGGGGGAAACCGTTTTGAAAACAATTTAGAAGGGTTTCCTTGTTTTTAAACGTTTCGTGTCATATCAGACACGTAAGTAAATACTGAGACTATAACTCCCTTTTTGGAAATCCCTTCGATAACTATCAATGCATGCAAAATATATCCAGGTATTGTCCTCTGACTAGTCCTGCTCAGTACGAAAACAAATATCAAATATCATAAAAATGTGCTGCTCCATAAGAAATCAATCCCAAAATGTGCATATGAATGCTACGTGCGTCTGGTGCGCACGGAAATCGAAACCCATGAATGTGCCATACATGTGCACAGAAACAACGTCTAAGTGCATCGGGTGTGCAAGAAACATCTGTCAAAGGCAGCGGGTGTGCCTGACAGCAATATCAGGTGCATCTGATATGCACAAAGAATCTCGATTTAGTGCATCTGGTGTGCACCAAAATCGCATCTCATAACATGCACCCAACATGCGCGAAAATCCAAATCAGGTGCATCCATCATGCCCGAACAAAATATAAATCATATGCATTCAACATGCACGAAATCACGAAACCCAATATCAAGCGCCGAACATGCGCAAAATCCAATCCGGTGCACAAGGTGCACAAAACAAATATCGAGTATCACAATCAAAATCGACGGTATACAATAAACCTCAATCAAAATCAGGTATACCGCGGTATATAATCTCACAACCGTGTGCACCAGCGTGCACAAATCAAATCAAAACACTAAAAGTGCATGGATACTATGCTGAAAGCACAAATCAAATCGCATACATATCATAGACATGAAATCAAGATCAACGTCTCGAATGATATCAAATCGAAGTCAGGTACAACTGTGGTGCACAAAATCTCAGTCATGCAAATAAATCATCCAAAATACCGAAACTCAAGGTTACGGATACGCGATAATAAAATCACCAAATCAAAAATACCGTCGTCGATATGTCCTCCTTCAAAGTCGAGAAGGTGTCGGTGCATCCAATGTATGCCTACTGTTCGTAGCCTGTCGTCTGGTGCCCTTAGGCTCTAGTCTCTCACTACAGATTGCTAAGTGCATAGCTCCTCGGCTCAACGATCAAATATGGAAAAGACAATGGAAGCAGTCCGCCCTGGCACATCCTCTAAAGATCTCTGGCCAACAATCTCGTCGATGACGCCGAACGCTGGCCTGCTGGGTGTGCACAATATGACCTCTCCTGGGTCCAAGTCTTCTCGTACATTATTCCAGAAAGGTTCCGTCGAAGTCTCTCCCAAATCACGTTTCTGCCGAACTGCTGTAACATTTCCAAATAATAAAATATTATTTTTGGGAATTTTTATAATTTAATATTATTTTATTGAATATTTTAATAATTCGGTATAATTAAATACAAATAAATGGGGAAAGATTTTGGAAAATTATGGAAAATTCTAAAATAGGGTAAATTAGAGAATTATGCCATTTCTAAGTTTAATTGATTAGTTATATGCTAATTTAGTGCTAATCGCGATTAAAAACCGCTAATCGGTTTTTTAGCATTTTTGTGCAAAATATGCACATATCATTCTTTTTCACACTTGTGCATTTTCTTGCAATGGTTCACTTTGGGTTTACTATTCTTGTGAGAAGGAATTTTGGAGAGAAAGAAAAAGAAAAGAAAAAGGAATATTATAATGAGGTATGGGTGAGAGAGAGAAGGGTTACCTTTGACTTGGACTTAGCCATTCCTCTTGTTTCTTCAACTCATTCCCCTTTCCCTCTTCTTCTTCAGCTGCTGCTGCTGCCCTAGCTCATTCTCCCCCTCTTCAACTCCTCAAATCACCATGAAAATAACTCCAAAACCCCACTTTCATTTCATTAAAAGTGTGCACAAGCTCAAGATCTACACATTGGACCAAGGAAGCAAGGATTTTGGCCACTAGGGGCAACTCAAGAAAATTCTTGAGTTGCCAAATGAGATATTTTCTGGATAATTAACTTAGTTTAGCATTTCCTTTACCCCCATGTTATGATTGAACCGATATTGTGTGATTTTGGTGACTTGAGGAAAAACCTAGTTAGGGTTGTGAAGAATTTTGTGTTGTATTGTGAAACTAAGCTCAGTATAGGTTATACTATCATCCTAGTACATGAATGGAGACCCTGACCTGAGAGTTGAAACCCGAAATACGGATTTAGAAACCGATATCGGAGAAATTATGGAATCTGTGAAGGGTATATTGAATCTGCTATCACCCGAGACATCCAAAATTAAAATTGATTGGACAGTGACATGTGCAGGCACCCAGGAAGCTACCACCAAGACCCCAACCCCTAACTCATCAAACCGGCCGCAGATTTATTCCAATTGTCCGCAATTTTCGGCCATACCTGCACCAAACTTTCTCGTTTTGGTTCTGTAGCCCCTACAAGCATAGATTAGACCCCTGGTATATACAGATTTGTCTAATTTGACCTAGGGTGAAATCTGGAACATATTTCCTAAGTTGCTGTTTTGGATTCGTGTTTCCGTATTCCGTATTCTTAATTCTGAATTTGTGTCTTGTGTTTTACCTCGACTATTTGGCATTTATACGACGATATAGAGGATTTATTGATGGTTTTGAAGGCGTGCCATAGGTTCTAACCTATAGGCCCCTTATCGTATCGTTTTGGGTTTCGTATGCCGTTTGAGCTTTGATTTGGTTTTTAATGCGCATATACGATATTTTGATATGTAGGTACCCATGAAGACTTCGGGACGACAAGGAAGCGTATAGCGATGTCCACAAATGAAGACGTAAGTGAGTAGATTATATCTAAAGGGGGAAGTCGGGTGGATGGCGTATAGCACCCCCGCAGTCCGTAGTTGTTATATTATATATATGATTGTTAGGTGTATTATGGATAGTGTAGGGTTAGAAGTGACTAGTGTAGTACATAGTCGTGAACCCTAGAATAGATTTACACCTACACGCACACCCTTGCATATTCATTATACTTGCACTGTGTTTGATGATATTGGATGACATTGGAGATGAGTCGATGATGTTGGGCATTGTGCCGCGAGATCGGTGATTTGATGTGATTCGTATTTGGGATACGATACATGATCTCTAGCGGGCCTTGGGGCGTGTGCTTGCACACGCAGTATATAGATGGTATCGATTTGTACTAGACTTTGATCAGTACCCCAGATTATGTGTTATGATGATAATGATACCTGATATCTGATGAAAGGAATGCGATATTGACCCGTATCCAGCTATTGGGATGTCGTACGACGATTTACCGTACGAGCCTATATTGATGATAGATTCGCACTCATGACTCGAGGATGTCTTACGATATACTGTATCGTACACGATATTATTGAGGCGGGATCACCGACTATATATCTATCTATATATATATATATATATATATATATCAACTCAGATTTAGGTGGTTTCCATACCTCTCCCGATTGACTTGATCTGTAGTTTGCATAGTAGATTCTTCACTGTGGTGTTGATTATTTGATTTCCGCATATTCATGCTATTCACATTGGTTTGCATATGTTTATTGCTATATTACTATCATGCTGTTAGGACACCAGCACCATTATCGATGATGCGTATGTTCCACGTACACTATTTGCCGGCTCACACACTTCATCATCGATAATTGCCATGCCACTACACTGTAGTACTATTGCATTCATGATATGATTCTTGCATGGCATATTGTACAGTTATACCTATACACATACATAGATGATTCTGACTTGATTAGAGATTTGGGAACCGCAAGATATTCTTCAAAACCGTTTCATTCTAAAAAGAGCGGTTTCCCTCGACATGTTGACATTACTATTCCATGTTGCATGACCTACTGATATACTTACCTTTCTTTACATGTCGCATACATCATGCTTTGATTATACGCATTGAGATATGTTGTTTCCATGATATTTCTGGATTTGGGAACCGTGGGTATTTCAAAAGAGAATATATAATTGTTTTAAAAACCCGGTTACCCTTGATATGATATTTCAGTGCGTCCACCATGTGTTTTCTCGGTGCTGAGAGCGACATGTGAAACCCGATTCGAGGAGGCGGATGAGGCCGATTGCGGGTACATGGTGGACCCGGTATGGTACCCCGGGGCGAGAACGGTTTCGCTGTGTAGTAGACGGTGAGCCTGGTAAAGGGATTATTACCTACCGGTGATTGTATTTGAGCTCGGCGGATATCTGGAGGATACCGACCAGAGTTGAGAGATGGACATGGGCTGACCCGTACTGCCGGGGCCGAGGGCCGATACCGCAGACGGAGCCCAGAGATGGACATGGGCCGTACTGCCGGGGCCGAGGGCTGATACCGCAGACGGAACCCAGAGATGGACATAGGCTGACCCGTACTGCCGGGGCCTAGGGCTGATACCGCAGACGGAGCCCAGAGATGGACATGGGCTGACCCGTACTGCCGGGGCCGAGGGCCGATACCGCAGACGGAGCCCCATATGGATGAGGATTTACGTGTCGATGCTAGGCACGGGTTTCATGATGTTTTTCCATGATTTTGTTTATATCCTTCTATTTACATACATGATGCTTATTGTCATTGGGTGGCGGGTGGACGGGTTCCACATTTATTGTCATTGGGTGACGGGTGGACGGGATCCACATATATGCAGACATTGATACTTCATCATTTTTACTTCATGCAGACATACCTTACATCTATGACATGTTATTACCAGAGTACTTAGCACTACATACCTGTTTAGATGTTGCTTTTCCACCTTATCATGTATCAGGCTTATTCTTTGAGGTTTATATACCGATCGTATTGACCTAGGATTATGTCTTGCATTCCGTTTCTGCTTGTAGATATTCTCTATTCACGAGTTGGCAACTCACCCCCGTTGTGCCACAGTTCTTGCAGGTTTTGCCGTACAGGTTCCGTAGCGGCATTTCTGGCACACTGCTTCTTTATGGGTGACTTGCTTGGGTAGGTGGGTTCTTTTGCATCAAGAACCACCATTGTACTTGTATTATTCTTGTATCTAGAAATTCCTTCAACCAAACTTTTATATTGTTTCAGACTTAGACATTTGTGATGTATTATTCGGCCTTAGAGTCGCGCTTAATAGTATTGCGGTTTTCATGCTTACTGAGTTTCTTTTGGATTTGATCCTCGCCATTCGGCGTTGTATATTATATTGCATGTGTGGTTGTGACCGTCAATTGACGAAGAGCTAGCTCCCGCTTATGGATGCCTTTTTTCATTGCATATATTGTTATTCTTGTTGTACCCTATTCGGGGCCAGTTTTTACAAAAGAAACTCTGCCGAAATTTTTAGAAAAGACTTTACTGTTTTTAAAATGCATATCTGGCTTAGTTATTTAAAAACCTTCACTTCTTTAAACCAGTTTCTTATTTACTCTTAAAATGGTTTTAGATTTCTGGGGTTTTGGCTTACTTCGATCAGATGGGATCCTATAGACTTCATATGGTTAAAGGGCCAGTCACATGCTCTTTCGGGTCGTGACAAAGTTGGTATCAGAGCGCTAGGTTGACCTTGGTTCGAGTCTAAGTTTGACTATGTGGATCCTAGGGACGGTACTTAGACTTAGTCGAGGGGGTATTAGACCCGAACTTTCGTAGCGTAGGATGACCCTTGGTTGATGGAATAGGTGACTAAAGTAGAGTGACGTACCATGGGTATGTTCCGCGGCATACTTACGACACGCCCCTCCGCTTAAGGAACCTTAGGATGTACATATTTTCGAGATCAGTGACTCTCTTCATATCCATGATTATACATGCATTTGAGATCCCCGATCCTATTAGTTTCATGATCATTCCTTCATTGATGTTGTTCCTTCTTATGATCATGTATCCACTCTGGATCTGTTGTTTCCTTTCTTTCCATTGATCTGCTCTCTTCGATACTCGATTGAGGTTCCTGTCGCCATGTTTGAGCGCAGTTTGGGCTGCTGCTAGGGTTACGGTCAGGGCGAGCTCGTCTGGTACGAGGGCCGACCATTGTGTTTTCTGGTGACATGGGAACGTCTCGAGTTAGTATTGGTGATTGTGACCTCTAGTGGAGGAGAGTGCTTAGTTTTTCACCGGATGATCGGGCCATTGTTAGAGCTGCCAGTTGAGAGAGGACTGTTGATGTACAGCATACCTCAGAGATTATGATGTCGCCTACCGTGCAGACAGATGGACCAGCTGTTGCTGAGATTAACAGGATGTCGCTTCCGGAGCTTACGAGCAGAGATTGTCGGAGCTTCCAGGAAGATATGAGACAGATGATAGCTAGTCTACCCGATTTGAGAGACGAAGGTGATTCGTCGGATTTATGCACCGGAGCGGGCCCAGTTGAGTTGAAGATTTCCAGTGTGGAGAGACTTACTCAGATCTAGAGCAGACCAATTCAGAGATGACCGCCAATGTGTCGCCTTTCCTGGAGGATTGAGGCGCTGTTCGGCGTACAGGCGAATGAGCCAGTTGTTGCTGCAAATGACGAGATATCACCCAGACGATTGGAGCTACTGCAGCATGAGTACATACTTAGAGAGATGATAGCGAGTCGCTAGTCACCTGAGGATGAATGACTAGGACATGTAGTTCGTCCGTTTACCGATGCGAGGTCATCAGATAGATTGTTTCCAGCTAGAGATGACTTCACGCAGGTTCGTGGAGAGTCGACAGAAACGATCGAATGTCAGTAGCCCATTTTCCATGTTTAAAGTATACGGAAAGACATGCAGGTGATTCTATGGACCCTCTAAAAGAATGAAGCCCTAACTCGACTTAATGACCGTGTGAAAGCTTTTGAACCTTAGGGTTTGCGGAAGTTCCGCGGCGCCATTAGTGAGGCTTGGGTTTGCCCTTTTACGGCTGGACCACCGACGCTGTGGCATGTACTCGATACTATTAAACTGTACTCAAGATGTTGATCTCTTGGGGGATTATAAGGTTCTGACGAGTCGATCGAATGTTTCGACATCATTCGGATATCATGTGATGGGATGCTTTGCTTGGGAGACTCCAGAT
Source organism: Agapanthus africanus (assembly GCA_030015575.1). NCBI lineage: Eukaryota > Viridiplantae > Streptophyta > Magnoliopsida > Asparagales > Amaryllidaceae > Agapanthus > Agapanthus africanus. The sequence goes on along the minus strand of JASDDO010000022.1, from coordinate 303,808,839 downwards.
ACGAGTATAGCCATTGGAGCCCAGTCCATGCAGCCACGATGAGACGAGTCCGAATCAGTCGACATTGAAGCAGAGGGAAGAAAAGAGTTCGCAAGAGATTTCGACGAGATGACGTCCCACTCCGCTGACATCAGAGATGTGATACGCACCCATAGGCGTTGTATATGGATATATCTTTCAGAAAGAGGCGCGATAAGTATGCAGCCGTTCCGGAATAAGAATTAGCTTCAACAATGGATGATGACTTCCGGGCAATTCAGTAGGAATGAGATTTGAGAGAGAAACCTAGACAGGACCTTTCTGGAAAACGATACGAGAAGACATAGACCCAGGAGTGGTCATATTGCGCACACCCAGCAGGCCAGAGTTCGGCATCGTCGACGAGATAGTTGGCCAGGTTCAGATAAAGGACCTTACCCAGATGCGTTACGAGTTGATCGAGGACGGACGAGTATTGAGTATTCATCCGATGGTTGGGACGTGTTCCCGAGGACCTGTTCGGCAAGACATCTTCTACAGAATGATGAAGCTGCAGAGTACGCGATTTCGAGTCCGTGCGAGAGACTTCGGATTGACCGAGGCCGAGAATAGTGCAGTGCGAAGATAGCATGGCGTGACGTCATAGTGGACGACGATAGAGACAAGTGGAACCAGAGGTTCGTGCGAGACGCTGACGAGCTGTCATTACTTCCCGTCGAGACCAGAGACCTGATATGCTTACAGAGGCGTTGGGATGCGACCAGTTTCCGAGGGAATGCTATGCTGAGGACGCAGATGTCCATCGAGCGAGAAGATATTATGCAAGAGTACCAGCCTCCGTACAGTTCGGCATAGGCAAGATCGGAAGAGACCTTGAGCAGGATTCCTTCCAGGACACTACTGCAATGACGTTTGCACCCAGGATCAGATGTGTGATGTGTATTCAGAGAGCCAGAGGCCGACGCCGGTGACATGCCGCTTTACGAGTAGTCGTGATGATTGACCAAGAGATGACCAGAGAAGTGCCAGAACGGAATCGTCCCCGTTAGCACACCTGACAGGGCCGATGAGCCAATTGATTATGAGATTGGTAATCCACAGAGAAGATAAGGACCCAGAGTCAGAGGACGCCAGACCGTGAGCAAGAGGCAAGTAGATATCTTGCGCTGCTAGCATTGGATTCACCGACTCTTTCTCGACCTTGAAGGAGGAACTACCGACGACGGTATTTATGATTTTGTGATTTTATGATTCGGTTATCACGTATCCGTCATCTTGGATTTCGGTATTTTGGCCGTTCTGTTTGCATGATTTAGTTTTGATGACTGCGTCTCATGATATTTGTTTTATGCATCCACTGGGTATTTATATTTTGCGCATAGTTATTACATTGAGATATTGATTGTGATTTCATACCTATCTTATGCAGTGATTTGATTTACACTTCCAGCATAGTTTTCATGCACCTTTAGTGTTTTGATATACGATTTTGGTGCACGCCAGATGCACTAAATCGGGATTCTTCGTGCATGTCATATGCACCTGATTTTACTGTCAGGCACACACGTTGCCTATGACAGATGTTTCGTGCACACCCGTTGCACCTAGATGTTGTTTTGTGCCCATGTATGGCACATATATGGATTTTTGATTCCTGGCGCACCAGACGCACAGGATATTCTTATATATGCATTTTTGTGGATTGATTTTTAGTAGAGCAGTACACTCTGATGATATTCTCTATGTATTGATGTTTTCAAAGCCCCGACAAATTGGATTTTGCTAAAATGTTTTAGTATTGGGGTTTTAAATTTAAATTCGGGGACCGAATTTATTTAAGGGGGTAGATTATAACATTTCCAAATAATAAAATATTATTTTTGGGAATTTTTATAATTTAATATTATTTTATTGAATATTTTAATAATTCGGTATAATTAAATACAAATAAATGGGGAAAGATTTTGGAAAATTCTAAAATAGGGTAAATTAGAGAATTATGCCATTTCTAAGTTTAATTGATTAGTTATATGCTAATTTAGTGCTAATCGCGATTAAACATCGCTAATCGGTTTTTTAGCTTTTTTGTGCAAAACATGCACATATCATTCTTTTTCACACTTGTGCATTTTCTTGCCATGGTTCACTTTGGGTTTACTATTCTTGTGAGAAGGAATTTTGGAGAGAAAGAAAAAGAAAAGAAAAAGGATTATTATAATGAGGTATGGGTGAGAGAGAGAAGGGTTACCTTTGACTTGGACTTAGCTATTCCTCTTGTTTCTTCAACTCATTCCCCTCTCCCTCTTCCTCTTCAGCTGCTGCTGCTGCCCTAGCTCATTCTCCCCCTCTTCAACTCCTCAAATCACCATGAAAATAACTCCAAAACCCCACACTCATTTCATTAAAAGTGTGCACAAGCTCAAGATCTACACATTGGACTAAGGAAGCAAGGATTTTGGCCACTAGGGGCAACTCAAGAAAATTCTTGAGTTGCCAAATGAGGTATTTTCTGGATTATTAACTTAGTTTAGCATTTCCTTTACCCCCATGTTATGATTGAACCGATATTGTGTGATTTTGGTGACTTGAGGAAAAACCTAGTTAGGGTTGTGAAGAATTTTGTGTTGTATTGTGAAACTAAGCTCAGTATAGGTTATACTATCATCCTAGTACATGAATGGAGACCCTAACCTGAGAGTTGAAACCCGAAATACGGATTTAGAAACCGATATCGGAGAAATTGTGGAATCTGTGAAGGGTATATTGAATCTGCTATCACCCGAGACATCCTAAATTAAAATTGATTGGACAGTGATATGTGCAGGCACCCAGGAAGCTACCACCAAGACCCCAACCCCTAACTCATCAAACCGGCCGCAGATTTATTCCATTTGGCTGCAATTTGCGGCCATACCTGCACCAAACTTTCTCGTTTTGGTTCTGTAGCCCCTACATGCATAGATTAGACCCCTGGTATATATAGATTTGTCTAATTTGACCTAGAGTGAAATCTGGAACATATTTCCCAAGTTGCTGTTTTGGATTCGTGTTTCCGTATTTCGTATTCTTAATTCTGAATTTGTGTCTTGTGTTTTACCTCGACTATTTGGCGTTTATACGACGATATAGAGGATTTATTGATGGTTTTGAAGGCGTGCTATAGGTTCTAACCTATAGGCCCCTTATCGTATCGTTTTGGGTTTCGTGTGCCGTTTTAGTTTTGATTTGGTTTTTAATGCGCATATACGATATTTTGATATGTAGGTACCCATGAAGACTTCGGGACGACAAGGAAGCGCGTGGCGACGTCCACAAATAAAGACGCAAGTGAGTAGATTATATCTAAAGGGGAAAGTCGGGTGGATGGCGTATAGCACCCCCGCAGTCCGTAGTTGTTATATTATATATATGATTGTTAGGTGTATTATGGATAGTGTAGGGTTAGAAGTGACTAGTGTTGTTCATAGTCGTGAACCCTAGAATAGATTTACACCTACACGCACACCCTTGCATATTCATTATACTTGCACTGTGTTTGATGATTTTGGATGACATTGGAGATGAGTCGATGATGTTGGGCATTGTGCCGCGAGATCGGTGATTTGATGTGATTCGTATTTGGGATACGATACATGATCTCTAGCGGGCCTTGGGGCGTGTGCTTGCACACGCAGTATATAGATGGTATCGATTTGTCCTAGACTTAGATCAGTACCCCAGATTATGTGTTATGATGATAATGATACCTGATATCTGATGAAAGGAATGCGATATTGACCCGTATCCATCTATTAGGATGCCGTACGACGATTTACCGTACGAGCCGATATTGATGATAGATCCGCACTCATGACTCGAGGATGTCTTACGATATACTGTATTGTACGCGATATTATTGAGGCGGGATCACCGACTATATATCTATATATATATATATATTGACTCAGATTTAGGTGGTTTCCATACCTCTCCCGATTGACTTGATCTGTAGTTTGCATAGTAGATTCTTCACTGTGGTGTTGATTATTTGATTTCCGCATGTTCATGCTATTCACATTGCTTTGCATATGTTTATTGCTATATTACTATCATGCTGTTAGGACACCAGCACCATTATCGATGATGCGTATGTTCCACGTACACTATTTGCCGGCTCACACACTTCATCATCGATAATTGCCATGCCACTACACTGTAGTACTATTGCATTCATGATATGATTCTTGCATGGCATATTGTACACTTATACCTGTACACATACATAGATGATTCTGACTTGATTAGAGATTTAGGAACTGCAAGATATTCTTCAAAACTGTTTCATTCTAAAAAGAACGGTTTCCCTCGACATGTTGACATTATTATTCCATGTTGCATGACCTACTGATATACTTACCTTTCTTTACATGTCGCATACATCATGCTTTGATTATACGCATTGAGATATGTTGTTTCCATGATATTTCTGGATTTGGGAACCGTGGGTATTTCAAAAGAGAATATATAATTGTTTTAAAAACCCGGTAACCCTTGATATGATATTTCAGTGCGTCCACCATGTGTTTTCTCGGTGCTGAGAGCGACATGTGAAACCCGATTCGAGGAGGCGGATGAGGCCGATTGTGGGTACATGGTGGACCCGGTATGGTACCCCGGGGCGAGAACGGTTTCGCTGTGTAGTAGACGGTGAGCCTGGCAGAGGGATTACTACCTACCGGTGATTGTATTTGAGCTCGGCGGATATCTGGAGGATACCGACCAGAGTTGAGAGATTGTCACGGGCTGACCCGTGCTGCAGGGGCCGAGGGCCGATACCGTAGACGGAGCCCAGAGATGGACATGGGCTGACCGGTACTGCCGAGGCCGAGGGCCGATGCCGCAGACGGAGCCCAGAGATGGACATGGGCTGACCCGTACTGCCGGGGCCGAGGGCCAATACCGCAGACGGAGCCCCATATGGATGAGGATTTACGTGTCGATGCTAGGCACGGGTTTCATGATGTTTTTCTATGATTTTGTTTATATCCTCCTATTTACATACATGATGCTTATTGTCATTGGGTGACGGGTGGACGGGTTCCACGTTTATTGTCATTGGGTGACGGGTGGACGGGATCCACATATATGCAGACATTGATACTTCATCATTTTTACTTCATGCAGACATACCTTACATCTATGACATGTTATTACCTGAGTACCTGGCACTACATACCTGTTTAGATGTTGCTTTTCCACCTTATCATGTATCATGCTTATTCTTTGAGGTTTATATACCGATCGTATTGACCTAGGATTATGTCTTGCATTCGGTTTCTTCTTGTAGATATTCTCTATTCATGAGTTGGCAACTCACCCCCGTTGTGCCACAGTTCTTGCAGGTTTTGCCGTACAGGTTCCGTAGCGGCATTTCTGGCACACTGCTTCTTTTTGGGTGACTTGCTTGGGTAGGTGGGTTCTTTTGCATCAAGAACCACCATTGTACTTGTATTATTCTTGTATCTAGAAATTCCATCAACCAAACTTTTATATTGTTTCAGACTTAGACATTTGTGATGTATTATTCGGCCTTAGAGTCGCGCTTAGTAGTATTGCGGTTTTCATGCTTACTGAGTTTCTTTTGGATTTGATCCTCGCCATTCGGCGTTGTATATTATATTGCATGTATGGTTGTGACCGTCAATTGACGAAGAGCTAGCTCCCGCTTGGGGATGCCTTTTTTCATTGCATATATTGTTATTCTTGTTGTACCCCATTCGGGGCCAGTTTTTACAAAAGAAACTCTGCCGAAATTTTTAGAAAAGACTTTACTGTTTTTAAAAAGCATATTCGGCTTAGTTATTTAAAAACCTTCACTTCTTTAAACCAGTTTCTTATTTACTCTCAAAATGGTTTTAAATTTCTGGGATTTTGGCTTACTTGGATCAGATGGGGTCCTATAGACTTCATATGGGTCAAGGGCCAGTCACGTGCTCTTTCGGGTTGTGACAAAGTTGGTATCAGAGCGCTAGGTTGACCTTGGTTCGAGTCTAAGTTTGACTATGTGGAACCTAGGGCGTTTATATATATACACGGAACTTAGGCTTGACCTTAAGGTACTTAGACTTAGTCGAGGGGGTATTAGACCCGAACTTTCGTAGCGTAGGATGACCCTTGGTTGATGGAATAGGTGACTAAAGTAGAGTGACGTACCGTAGGTATGTTCCGCGGCATACTTACGACACGCCACTCTGCTTAAGGAACCTTAGGATGTACATATTTTCGAGATCAGTGACTCTCTTCATATCCATGATTATACATGCATTTGAGATCCCCAATTCTATTAGTTTCATGATCATACCTTCATTGATGCTGTTCCTTCTTATGATCATGTATCCACTCTGGATCTGTTGTTTCCTTTCTTGCCATTGATATGCTCTCTTCGATACTCGATTGAGGTTCCTGTCGCCATGTTTGAGCGCAGTTTGGGCTGCTGCTAGGGTTACGGTCAGGGCGAGCTCGTCTGGTACGAGGGCCGACCATTGTGTTTTCTATTCGTGACAACTGCCCGGAAGTCATCGTCCTTTACTAAATCTGTTTCTTGTTCCTGAATGGCTGTATACTCATCGCGACTCCTTCTGGAAGATATATCCATATCCAATGCCTCCGTATGCGTATCGCATCTCTGATGTCAGCGGAGGGGGACGTCATCTCGTCGAAATATTGTGCGAACTCTTTACTCCACTTTTTCTCTAATGTCGACTGCTTTGAACTCGTCTCTTCGTGGCTGCATGGACTGTGCTCCAACGGCTATACTCGTATTTGGAGTCTCCTAAGCAATGCATCCCATCACATGATATCCGAAAGATGTCGAACCATTCGATCGATTCGTCAAAACCTCATAATCCCCCAAGAGATCAACATCTTGAGTACAGTTTAATAATATCGAGTACATGCCACAACACCTATGGACCAACCGTAGAAGGTCAAACCCAAGCCTCACTAATGGCACCGCTGAACTGCCGCAAACCTTAAGGTTTCAAAGCGTTCTCATCGTCATTATGTCGAGTTAGGGTTTCATTCTTCTAGAGGGTCCATAGCATTACTTGCATTTGTCTCTGAATACTTTAAACTTGGAAAATGGGCTCCTGACATTCGATCGTCTCTATCGACTCCCAACGTACCCGCGTGAAGTCGTCTCTAGAAGGAATCAATCAATCTGATAACCTCGCATCGGGGTAAGCAAATGAACCACATGTCCTAGTCATTCATCCTCGGACGACTAGCGACCTTCTATCATATCTCTGAGTATATACTCATGCTGCAGTAGCTCCAACATCTGGGGTGAAATCTCGTCATTCGCAGCAGCAACTGGCTCATTCGTCTGCACACTGAATAGTGCATCGATCCTCATGAATAAGCGATACATCAATGGTCATCACATTATGGCTGGCCTCTATCAGTGGCTCAATCCTCTGGTGCTGATCTTCACGTCCGAGTAATCACGTAAAAGCGATCCATTAAATGTTCCTGGCGCGAAAACACAAAAAAACGATGCCTCTATGTAATCGTATGTCCCTGGAATCATGCTCTAGTCAGTCCTCATCCGTGATAAGCTCGTGCTAACGCAACTCTAGTCGTAGCTCTCTCTGCACGTGCAATCGTGGCAGAAAAACCATAACCAATAATGATGAGGATAGATCATAGGAATGAATATAATACTGTGCAAGGAAATGTACATCCAAAGGCTCCCTAAGCGGAGTAGCGTATCGTAAGTATGCTGCGGAACATACACACGGTACGTCACTCTCCTTAAGTCACCTATTCCATCAACCAAGGTCAACCTATGCGACGAAAGTTCGGGTCTAATACCCCCTCGACTAAGTCTAAGTTCCGTAAGTTCAAGCCTAAGTTCCGAATATATACAAACGCCCTAGGCTCCGCATAGTCAAACTTAGACTCGAACCAAGGTTAACCTAGCGCTCTGATACCAACTTTGTCACGACCCGAAATGGCACGTGACTGGCACTTGAATCATATGAAATCTATATGACCCCATCTAATTCAAGTAAGCCAAGAAATCCCAGAAATCTAAACCATTTAAAGAAAGAAGTGAAGAAAACATGTTTTAAAACAAAGGGTTTTTAATAACATAAGCCGAAATTTGCATTTTTAAAATCTCAAGTCCTTTCTAAAAATTTCGGCAGAGTTTCCTTTGTAAATACTGGCACCAAACGGGGTACAACATGAATAATACACGCACAATGATAAAAGGCATCCCCAAGCGGGAGCTGGCTCTTCATCAATCGACGGTCACAACCATGCAAGCCATATAATATACAACGCCGAAGGGCGAGAATCAAAACTCAAAAGGAAACTCAAAATATCAAGAAAACTATAATAATACAAGCGCGACTCTACGGTCGAAAGAATAATACACTGGTTTTCTAAGTCTGAAATAAATGTACAAGTCTGGTTGATGGAATTTTACTAGATACAACTGAAAATAAATAAGTACAATGGTGGTCACGATGCGAGTGAACCCACCTACCAAAGCAATCACCCGGAATGAAGTAATGTGCCAACAAAGCTGCAATGAAACCTGTACAGCAAAACCTGCAAGAAACTGTGGCACAACGGGGGTGAGTTGCCAACTTATGAGTAGAAAACATCACAGAGCAGAAATCGTATGTATGACTCAATCCTAGGTCAAACGATCAGTAATATATATATCCTCAATATGATAAAGTCTGAAGCACGATAAGGTGGCAAGGGTAAACATCTATACCAAGTGTAATACCAAGTGCTCGTGTCAGTGCCTTAAGTAGCAACATATCATAAATATGAGATATGATCAATGTAATCAACATGAAATCAGTGTCAACTATATCATGAAGTCTAAGTATGTGGATATCATCCAACTATGTAATCAATGTCTGTATGCATGTGGATCCCGTCCACGTGTCAACCAATGACACAAAACATCATGCATGTAAATATCATAAAGCATATGCATGAAAGTATGAGAATATAAATCAACGTGTGTCCTTCGTGACACATCAAAATCATGGAACCTGGGTGTCCAGCATCGACACTCGAAACATGATGAAACCTATGCCCAGCATCGGCACGTAAATCCTCATATATATAGGGCTCCGTCAGTCCGGATCGGTCCACGGGCTCCGTCAGTCCGGATTAGCCCATATCATCTCTCAACTCCGGTCGGTATCCTCCGGATATCCGCCGAGCCCAAATACAATCACGGGTAGGTAGTAGTCTCTCTGCCAGGCTCACCGTCTGTATACACAGCATCCCTTTCTTGCCCCTCGGTACCATACCGGGCCCCACCATGTACCCGCACACGGCCCATGACTCCTCCTCGCATGGGGTATATATATATCAGAACCGATAAAACTCATGGTGGGCGCACTGAAATATCATATCAAGAGAAACCGGGTTTTTAAAACAGTACATACTTTCCTTTGAAATGCCCACGATTCTCAAATCCAGAAATATCATGGAAACAACATATCTCAATGTGTAAAAACGTAAAGCATGATGTATGTGACATATAACAGAAACGTAAGCATATCCGTATATCATGCAACATTGAACGGTAATATGCACACATCGAGGAAAAACTGCTCTTTTAAATGAATCCAGTTTTAAAATATATCTTCCGGTTCCCAAATCTCCAAAATCAAGCCAGAATCATCTATGTATGTGCAAATACGTATGTATGCATGTATGGGTGTACAATATGTGTGTACGCAAGTATGAGTGTACAATATGTATGTACGCAAGTATGAGTGTACAATATATCTGTGAGCCAATATGGATGTACAAATAGGTATATACGCAAATATGAGTGTACAACATGCATGTGCACCAATATGGATATACAAGTAGGTATATACGCAAGTATGAGTGTACAATATGCCTGTTGTAGGGTGTTTTTCATCACCCCAGTGAGATGGGAATACGCGAGCGCTTGTCAGGCGTACTACAGATTCCCCCTGCCTAGGGTAGGCCGGGGTTTAATGATTGTGGGGATCCGAATCTCCGGCAGCCGCGGACTAAGCTGCCGTTAATTACCCATCGCCTTTGGGGCGAGGGAACCTCCGATTAACGGGTTAAACTGGTCATGCGAACTCACTGTGCAGTGTGCGTGTGTTTTATTTTGAAAGGGGGTTTTGGATATATCGGGAGCCACGCAGAGTTTTTACGGGGGTCCCGAAAATTTTTTGGAGGGGGAGAATGTTGCGGAGTATGTGTATGTGTACATTTGTATACAAATGTATGTATATATAAATAAAGGGGAAAAGGCATCCAAAGGATGCGTGGGGGCCACGTGTCGGCACGCGAGCGCCTTGCGCAGGTGCGCAAGCGCGCGCGCCACGTGTCGGCGCGCGGGCGCCTTGCGCACTTGCGCAGGTGCGCAAGCGCGCGCGCCACGTGTCGGCACGCGGGCGCCTTGCGCACTTAAGCAAGCACGCAGGTGCGCACGCCACGTGTCGGCGCGCGGGCGTCTTGCGCACTTGCACAGGTGCGCAAGCGCGCGTGCCACGTGTCGGCACGCGGGCGTCTTGCGCACTTGCGCAGGTGCGCAAGCGCGCGTGCCACGTGTCGGCACGCGGGCGCCTTGCGCACTTGCGCAAGCGCGCAGGTGCGCACGCCACGTGTCGGCACGCGGGCGCCTTGCGCACTTGCGCAAGCGCGCGCGCCACGTGTCGGCACGCTGGCGCCTTGCGCACTTGCGCTGCGCGCCGGAGAGGCGCAAGAGGCTTTTAGCCTGAAAAAATTTCTCAGAAGAGAAATCAGAGAGGAGTTGAACTCCTGAATGTGTTTTTGGGGTTAATGGAAGGGGTTCTTCTTCTTCCTCCTTTGTTAGCTGGATCTTGAAGATCAAGAGATGTGGGATTTCAAAATCTTTTCTTTTTGAGATCTGATGGAAGATCTGAGTTCCCCTTGATGGGTTTTGTGGTGAAAAACTATTTAGTTTTGTAAAAATGAGAGTAGAACTCTTGATTTATTTCAAGAGAAAGAAGAAGGTTTTGGAACCTTGAAGAAGAAGGAAAGATCTCAGATCTACAAATTTTGTGGAGAGAATGAAAGGTCTATTGTTTTTTTATTCATCATGTTGCCTTTTATAGGCTTACATATTTGCATATAGCCCCTTGGGCTTCACAAAAATGGCATTTTAGCCATCCCATGGCTCATGTGCCATTTCATTTTTTGCATATAAGCCATGGGCTTACAAAATATTGGCTTTATGCCCATTTTGCATACATTCATGTATAAAAAATTACATAAAAATTATTTATTACATGATCTATATTTTAGCATGGAGGAGGCTGGCCGCGGGCTCGACTTGGGCATGGGCCCGCTTGACCTGGGCTTGGGCCCACCTGGCTTGGGGTTGACCTTGACTTTGACTCGGTCAACGGGGGTGTAAATTTTTACCCCAACAAAGTGCCCCCCATCAATAAATGCACACCGCACATTTGAGTTGTGTGCATGAAATTGATGGATCTTGAAGCTGAACTTCGAGGTGGAACATCATTCCGGAGGCGAAGCATCATCCCGGGGAGCATGATTCCCGAGGATCGGAGCATCATTCCGATTCGCGAAGCATAATTCCAATGTCAGAGAATCATTCCGATGAGCGGAGCATCATTCCAAGGATCGGAGCATCATTCCGATGAGCGGAGCATCGTTCCAGGATTCGGAGCATCATTCCGATTTGCGGAGCATGATTCCGGGGGATCGGAGCATCGTTCCGATGGGCGGAGCATCATTCCAGGATTCAGAGCATCATTCCGATTTGCGGAGCATGATTCCAGGGGATCGGAGCATCGTTCCGATGGGCGGAGCATAATTCCAGAGATCGGAGCATCATTCCGATGAGCGGAGCATCATTCCAAGGATCGGAGCATCATTCCGATGAGCGGAGCATCGTTCCAGGATTCGGAGCATCATTCCGATTTGCGGAGCATGATTCCAATGTCAGAGCATCATTCCGATTTGCGGAGCATGATTCCAGGGGATCGGAGCATCGTTCCGATGGGCGGAGCATAATTCCAGAGATCGGAGCATCATTCCGATGAGCGGAGCATCATTCCAAGGATCGGAGCATCATTCCGATGAGCGGAGCATCGTTCCAGGATTCGGAGCATCATTCCGATTTGCGGAGCATGATTCCAGCAGGGAAGGTAGATATCTCGAGGCGAAGCATGATTTCGACACGGGGTAAATTCCGAGATGGAGCTTGATTCCGGCGCAGAGCTTGTTGACTGACTTGATTCCGAGACGAAGCATAATTTCGACAGGGAAGGCAGGTACACCGAGGCGAAGCATCATTTCGACACGGGGTGCATTCTGAGACGAAGCATAATTCCGACGCAGAGCTTGCTGGTTGATTTGATTCCGAGGAAGGCACACCGAGGCGAAGCATCATTTCGACACGGGGTGCATTCTGAGACGAAGCATAATTCCGACGCAGAGCTGGTTGGTTGATTTGATTCCGAGGCAGGCACACCGAGGCGAAGCATCATTTCGACACGGGGTGCATTCTAGGACGGAGCATGATTCCGGCGCAGAGTTTGTTGGTTGATTTGATTCCGAGGCGGAGCATAATTCTGGCAGGGATGGTAGATATCCCGAGGCGAAGCATCATTTCGACACGGGGTAAATTCTGGGACGGAGCATGATTCCGCCATAGAGGTTGTTGGTTTGATTTGATTTGAGTTGACATCAGCATCGCTACACTGGAATATGGTACCGAGAGCGAATCATCATTTGTCATGAGAGGTTTTTTTTTTTTTTTTGGCATCAGCATCGCTACACTGGAATATGGTACCAGGAGCGAATCATCATTTGCGTTTGCTTATCATGAAACGATGGCTTAGGAGACAGGTTTTAGGTCCCTATCGCCTAAGACTTTTCAATTTTGTGAGCCGCGAGGGTCTCACAAAGCATTCTCTCCCTACGGGTCGCAAGGATCCCGTAAGTGTATTTTCTCCTTGGGAGTCGTGGGGACTCCCAAGTGTATTGCTCCTCTGTGAGTCGTAAGGATCTCACGCGGGAATTTTCTCCTCACAAAGTCGAGAGGACTTTGCGAGTGCATTTCATCTCTTTCTCATGAGTTTGCGCCCTTTCGGGTTTTCACAAACTCGCCGGCAGTCCTGCTGTTTTTACTCACAGAGCCCTTTCGGGTTTTCATCCGTGCCCATTTTGCTTGTGGACATACCTTTTTTTTATTTTATTATTTTTGGAGAGATTGGGATTGTTTTATGCCCGTGGATTGTATACAGTTTTGCAGGATGTATGATCCAGACCGTAGGGCCATAAAAATTTTGGGACTTTGTTGGCGTCTGCATCGCTGCCCTGGAATATGGTACCAGGAGCGACTCATCATTCACCTTTGGGGTATGGGATTTGGAATTTGGTTGGCGTCTGCATCGCTACACTGGAATATGGTACCAGGAGCGACTCATCATTCGCCACATGGGGATTGGGGAGCGATGGCTTAGGAGACAGGTTTAGATCCCTATCACCTAAGACTTTTCAATTTTATGGGCCGTGAGGGTCCCATAAAAGCATTTTCTCCCTACGAGTCGTAAGGATCCCGCAGGTGTATTTTCTCCTTAAGAGTCGTGAGGACTCCTAAGTGTGTTTTTCCTTGGTGAGTCGTAAGGATCTCACGAAGGTTTGTTCTCCTCATGCATCGTGAGGACACATGAGTGGGTCTTTCCAATGAAGCATAATTCCAAAGGCGGAGACCAGCCGCGTAACTGGTGGTTGCGGTGGGGCATGGGTATGCTGAGAATTATTTGAGCCCGTGGATTGTATACGGTAGTCAATTCGGAGACTAACCGTAGGGCTGGGAGAATTTTGGGAAACTGGATTTTGGTTGGCGTCTGCATCGCTGCACTAGAATATGGTACCAGGAGCAACTCATCATTCGCCGTTGTTTTGTTTTGTATTTTGTTTTTGTTGTTTTTTTTTGTTTTTTTTTGTTTTTTTTTTTACCGCGATTGCTCTATCATTTCAGCTTTTCTTATCGCGAAGATCGCGATTGCCCTACCATTTCGATTTTTATTCGCGGTTGCCCCATCATTTCGGCTTTATTTCATCTTTATTTTACTCGCTGATTTTTATTGCGAGTTGCCCCATCATTTCGGCTTTTCTTTATTTTTGTTTTACTTACACATTTTATTATTTACATCTTTTTTTTTACATTCCCCAGTTTAACGACTTAGAGGTCGACTGTTCCCAGTTTAATGACGTGGTGGTCGATTGTTTTCAAAGAAAGGCAGATGTCTGAGAGAATCGGTTTCACGAAGAACTTCGGTCTCCATTTGTATGAAATTGGCGGTTGCAGCTTGACTGTTTGTTAACACGCCTTTGGACAGTTCTATCTCTCCTGCCTTGTATTGTTTTTCGACCCAATCTTTGAAGACGAAGCAGTCCTCGATGGCATGACCTATCACTCTGTGATAGGGGCAGTATTTGGGGTCGTCGGTCCTATTCGCTTCCTGCGGTCTTTTTGACTCTGGCAGTTGTAGACCGTTCTTCAGGGCGTCTTTGAATATTTTACGGATTTTGTCCCTTCTGAAGGAATAGACCTTATCCAGCTTCTCTTTCAGTGGAGATTCTCCTCCCTCTCCGAACATTGGCTTCCGAGGCTGGTTGGCGCTAGGTCCGCTCATCCCTTGCTTATTTCGGTTAGCCGAAGTGTTGAAAGATTCAGAATCATCGGAGTTTCCGCCTTTGCGATTATCGTCCTTCCGGTTTCTCCAGGACTTATTGTTATTTTGAGAATCCGAGGAGGACTCCTGTTTTGAGCGCTCCAGCATCTGGACTTTCCTGGTCAGCTCTTGGAATGTTTTGAGACCCGCGGTGCATAAAAACGGGGCCATCCAATTGTTGAGATTTCCGACGAGGAGACTGACAGATTGGTCCTGCTCTATCGGCGGTTCGCATTTGACGGAGAGATTGCGCCATCGGGTTATAAAATCCGTGCTGCTTTCATCGCTCTTGGGCTTGGTCCTTACGAGCTCGGCAATGGTAATCTTATCGCTGACGCTCATGAACCTCTGCCGAAACAGAGACTCCATTTGGACGAAAGTTATGACGGAGCCATCCGGTATGCTCGCTACCAGTCGAAAGCAACATCGGTCAAGCTATTAACGAACTGGCGGAGGAGAAGCGCATCATTGCCCCCAGTATTCCCGCATGAGGCTTTGAAGTGGGCGATATGCTGATTCGCATTTCCCGTCCCATCAAATCTTCCGAATTTAGGGATGACATAGCCGCTAGGAAATTCTACCAGATCATATTGAGCAGGATATGGTCTCCCGCTACTGTTAACATCTTTTTGCGCTTCAGCTTCGGCTACCAGTGTTTTGACTTTGCTGGCAACCAAATCCATAATTTGAGCTTGAGTTAGCAGGCTACTGTCATCGGTAGCCAAGACATTTCCTGAGATAGGATGCGATTGACTTTCATGCGGTCCGGCCACTTTTGGATTTGAGGGAATAGGCGTCGGCTGCTTTGGGACACCATTTCCCGGTTCATGAGAGCCCTGCGCCTGATTGGGCGGCTGAGAGGCAAGTTGGGCCTTAAGCCGTAAGACGACATTTGTCAAGTCGTCGATCTTTGAGTAGAGTTTGGCCATCTCCTTGTCTTTGCTTCTGAGCTGCTTTCGGAGCTCTTGGAGAAGTTGTTGCTCTGCGGTCTTAGGACGGAAAGTTGGCTCATCTTCGCTTTCCGAGCCAGACTCCTCATGAATTGAGGGCTCTCTTTGCCTATTAGCCTCATTGAGAGGGTTTTCATCATCCAGCGGAGGCGGCTGTTCTTGGGAAGCGGCCACCACATTCAAGCCAGATTGGGTTTGAGATATGGTAGCCCCGTCCTTGCTCTTGCTGCGCGTGCCCACCACGTAGACAGTGTGGATAACACATTCAGCCATCCCCTCATCTTTGGCGGGGTAACCCTGTTCTTCGAACCTCATGAGGTTTAGCCTGGCAGGAGTCCTAGCCCTTTTGTTGGCTCTATATCTGAGCCTTTTCTCCCTCAGCTTCTCGATTTTGAAGGCTTGGCGGGCATCCGCTACCCGGGGAGCCATTGTGAGTTGATCAGAGGGGAGCTTAGAGAAGACACCCGATCGAGCAGTGGTCAAGGGCACCGCTGGAGCTTGCTCGGGACGCGTTGTAGCTTTGTTGGTGTTGATGGCCTTGCCCCCAGCTAGAGCCAAGGAAATTCGTTCAAACACCGACTTGCGTTTGGATTGGGGCGCCCTTGAGATCACCACATTTGGTCTCCTGCCTTTCGAGACCGGTTTGTCTGCCACCGGGGCTTGAGGAGCTGGGATGGCGCCAACTGGCATGAACATAATAGAGCCGAATGGTAGCAGCGGCTCCTCCCATTGTCGCCCGAGACTGGCCGGAAGGACCGTCCTAGAGTCTATCCTCATCGTGTAGGAGACGGGAGCTGAGTTCATCATCGAAGACATCGTCGGAAGGTGATTGCTTGAAAATCTGCATGAAAAAAAAACATTATTTTTAGTATAAATATATGTATGTATATTAATTGAGTTCGCATGAACGCTTAACCCGAAATATGGGAGGAGAGATTGGTCCCACCGGGCGTGCCAGAATCTGTATGGTGTTTTTCGTCAGCCCAGTGAGATGGGAATACGCGAGCGCTTGTCAGGCGTACTACAGATTCCCCCTGCCTAGGGTAGGCCGGGGTTTAATGATTGTGGGGATCCGAATCTCCGGCAGCCGCGGACTAAGCTGCCGTTAATTACCCATCGCCTTTGGGGCGAGGGAACCTCCGATTAACGGGTTAAACTGGTCATGCGAACTCACTGTGCAGTGTGCGTGTGTTTTATTTTGAAAGGGGGTTTTGGATATATCGGGAGCCACGCAGAGTTTTTACGGGGGTCCCAAAAATTTTTTGGAGGGGGAGAATGTTGCGGAGTATGTGTATGTGTACATTTGTATACAAATGTATGTATATATAAATAAAGGGGAAAAGGCATCCAAAGGATGCGTGGGGGCCACGTGTCGGCACGCGAGCGCCTTGCGCACTTGCGCAGGTGCGCAAGCGCGCGCGCCACGTGTCGGCGCGCGGGCGCCTTGCGCACTTGCGCAGGTGCGCAAGCGCGCGCGCCACGTGTCGGCACGCGGGCGCCTTGCGCACTTGCGCAGGTGCGCAAGCGCGCACGCCACGTGTCGGCGCGCGGGAGTCTTGCGCACTTGCGCAGGTGCGCAAGCGCGCGTGCCACGTGTCGGCACGCGGGCGCCTTGCGCACTTGCGCAGGTGCGCAAGCGCGCGTGCCACGTGTCGGCACGCGGGCGCCTTGCGCACTTGCGCAAGCGCACAGGTGCGCACGCCACGTGTCGGCACGCGGGCGCCTTGCGCACTTGCGCAAGCGCGCGCGCCACGTGTCGGCACGCTGGCGCCTTGCGCACTTGCGCTGCGCGCCGGAGAGGCACAAGAGGCTTTTAGCCTGAAAAAATTTCTCAGAAGAGAAATCAGAGAGGAGTTGAACTCCTGAATGTGTTTTTGGGGTTAATGGAAGGGGTTCTTCTTCTTCCTCCTCTGTTAGCTGGATCTTGAAGATCAAGAGATGTGGGATTTCAAAATCTTTTCTTTTTGAGATCTGATGGAAGATCTGAGTTCCCCTTGATGGGTTTTGTGGTGAAAAACTATTTAGTTTTGTAAAAATGAGAGTAGAACTCTTGATTTATTTCAAGAGAAAGAAGAAGGTTTTGGAACCTTGAAGAAGAAGGAAAGATCTCAGATCTACAAATTTTGTGGAGAGAATGAAAGGTCTATTGTTTTTTTATTCATCATGTTGCCTTTTATAGGCTTACATATTTGCATATAGCCCCTTGGGCTTCACAAAAATGGCATTTTAGCCATCCCATGGCTCATGTGCCATTTCATTTTTTGCACATAAGCCATGGGCTTACAAAATATTGGCTTTATGCCCATTTTGCATACATTCATGTATAAAAACTTACATAAAAATTATTTATTACATGATCTATATTTTAGCATGGAGGAGGCTGGCCGTGGGCTCGACTTGGGCATGGGCCCGCTTGACCTGGGCTTGGGCCCACCTGGCTTGGGGTTGACCTTGACTTTGACTCGGTCAACGGGGGTGTAAATTTTTACCCCAACACCTGTGCGCCAATATGGATGTACAAGTAGGTATATACGCAAGTATGAGTGTACAATATGCCTGTGCGCCAATATGGATGTACAAGTAGGTATATACACAAGTATGAGTGTACAATATGCATGTGCGCCAATATGGATGTACAGGTATATACACAAGTATGAGTGTACAATATGCCTGTGCACCAATATGGATTTACAAGTAGGTATATACGTAAGTATGAGTGTACAATATGCCTGTGCACCAATATGGATGTACAAGTAGGTATATACGCAAGTATGAGTGTACAATATGCCTGTGCGCCAATATGGATGAACAAGTAGGTATATACGAAAGTATGAGTGTACAATATGCATGTGCGCCAATATGGATGTACAAGTAGGTATATACGCAAGTATGAGTTTACAATATACATGTGTGCCAGTATGTCATACAAGGAGTCATATTCTGATGCAACAATCCTACTGTGTAGTGACATGGAAATTATCGATGATGAAGTGTGTGAGCCGGCAAGAAGGTGTACGTGGAACATACGGATCATCGATAATGGTGCTGGTGTCCTGACAACATGGGTTTAATATAACAATAAACACATTTAAACATGCGATGCGAATAGCAAGAATATGCGGAAATCGAATAATAAACGCAACAGTGAAGAATCTACATCAATATATATATGTCATACAGTTTTTCCATTTGAAATAACACGAATCGTGGTGTTTAGATAAATAAGGGCTACGGTGTTTTTAAGAAAAGATGTGTCTTTTGAAAATATCCATAGAATCCCTTGGCCTGTCTTTAAAATACTCACGATTCGTTAGTTTTGAAATAGGTATGACTCGAGTCTAGTCTAACATCTATAAGTAAACTACAGGACAAATCGAAAGGTAAGGAAAGCACCTAAATCTGAGTCGATACATATAAATATAATAGTCGGTGATCCCGCCTCAATAGTATCACATAAGATACAATATATAACGTGACATCCTCGAGTCAAAAGTGCGGATCTATCATCAATATAAAGATCGTACGGTAAATCCATCGTACGGCATCACAAATCTGGGTACGGATCGAAATATCACCCTCATCTCATCATTTATCTGGTATCCTTATCATCATATCTCATGAATTAGGGTACTGATCTAAGTCTAATGCCAACTGATACCAACTATATATATATATGCGTGTATGAAAACACGCGCCTAAAGGCCCGCTATAATCTCATATCGTATCTCCTAATACGAATCAAAATATATCACCAATCTTATGGCATCATGCCCAATCTCATCGACTCATCTCCAAATACCTTAACAATCCTTATCATCCATGTATAAGTATACGTATATATATATATACATAGTCGCATACCTATGTGTGTGTGTGTATATATACATATCCCCATAAAAGCAAAAGTAAAACAAAGTAAGCATGTGTGTGCGTGCGTGTGGGTGTAAACCTTATTCTAAGGTCCGCGACTAACTAACTAACTAATGACGCTATCATCCAATTATACATAAATAATCCATGACTCCCAAAGTCTATCTCGATAATCATAATCTCATATAATATATCCATATAATATATACCATACACTATACTACGAACTGCGGGGGTGCTATACGCCATCCACCCGACTTCCCCCGTAGATATGTATCTACTCACCTTGACCTACGCTTGCCGATGCCGACGTCGCCACGTGCTTGCTTGTCGTCTAGAAGTCTCGTGGGGGTACCTACATATCACAACGTATCGTATAACATTAAAAGAGGGTATGGTATATATTATATGGATATATTATATGAGATGAAATTTAGTGTAGTAATCAAAGCACAATGGGAACTCACGCGACTTCCCCCTCTTTTGATTACTACCCTACCACGGCTCAAAGGAGTCGTGCAAACATGTTTTAGTTGGATATATTCATTGGGTTATGAGTACCCTACCACCAAGACTTCATTGCCTCCATGTGGCTCTGGACTGTACCCAACTAAAACATGTTTGCACGACTCCTTTGAGCCGTGGTAGGGTAGTAATCAAAGCACAATGGGAACTCACACGAGACAAATGACGATCTCAGGTCGACAGACTAACCTGTACACATGTCACCTGGGAACTGCTATATGACAACAGGTAGAATACCAACTAGAAGGTTCCTGGCGAGTCCATCCAGTGTACTCATAACCCAATGAGCACCTGTATACTATCTTAGGTGAACAAACTAACACCAATGGCTTGTGAGACCGGGCCACCGTCCCTCGTCGGGGTCTCGATCAGTATACACTAGTCTACACTAGAGTATCGGTGCCCGGTCTCGAAACTTCCACGACTAGGGACATTTAAGGATTTGCTTATAGACCCCCCAGCTCCCACATATATGATCGCCATCATAATACTGGTAGTCAAGCAAGAATCTTATGGGCTCTATCAACATGCAATAGTGATGATAAAGACAAACCAGATAGCATACTATCATCTCGAGTAACACTGTTCTACCGGTATAGGTCATCCCTCAATCATCGCAATCGCGTGCCTAAGATTCATTAATTGACTTGAGGGCACTATAGCCAATAATCTCCCACTTGCACTTAAGTCTAATTATTGCGATGTTCCATACTCACATCCCGTGTGATACCGAACACCCAACTTCTCTACTAATCAGTCTCACAAAGCCTGTTTGTGAAACTATTGTGTTCGATAAATAGCCTCAGTGAGTGGATCCTCTCCAGTGTTTCTTTCTGTATCTCTCTATATCTGAGCTTCACGGAGAAAGCTATCTCCCGAAATAAGCAATACCTATCTTAGAATCTGTCTGGATATCTGATGGGACCCAGTTCATAAATGAACTCCAAATCGAGCAAACTTCTTAGACTGTATCATCCACTGAATTTAATCAGTATCCTATGCCATACCTTCCTAAGATCCGCTTGGACCACCTGTCAAGCATATTGTCCCTCAGAAGTGGAAAAAACTATAACTCAGACAGCCACTCTGTCATCCATGTCACTTTGGAAGCATGAAATGATAACCGTCTCCTGAAGGAGGCAGCCATTACCATATCCCAAGAACATCCACTTATGTTCATAAACTGCTTCCCTACATTTCTCCAGGATTGGATTAATATATGTTTATTGCAGCTAGTGCAAAAACAACATCTGGTGTGGTACTTGATATTTCATGATTAACTCAATTGCCTAAGCAAGTGATATACTAATCATGCAGATCCCTCTCCCCTTTAGTCTGTAAGACACCATTAGAGAGGGTGACTCCATCACCTACAATTACACCACCATGCCAGGAGTCGTCCATTCTAAAACATTTTAGAATGGTGTCAAGTACGCAAATTAGGACACTTCCCAAATCTAGATCTAAAAGCATAGATCTAGTAACCAGAAACCCTGATATTATATCCATGTCCTATGTGGAGAAACAACTGTATGACAACCACAGTATAACGGATCGTAGTATAGGAATTTCACTTCCTATAAAGTGCATGTCATCCAAATACCAGGACATCACACCTTACTACCTTCTTACCAGATCCATCTCATATTCTGATGAAGTCAAAGCCTATGACTGTCACATCAAAAATAGATGATCTATTTCCGCTATACCTACTTTAGTCTATAAATAGATATAGGCTACTTGCCCACTATGCTTCCGCTGCTCCACTGACTACAACAACCCTCTGGCAGAGTCATATACACGTGCACTTCTAAAGCTAGTTTAGAACGACGCTATACTCATCTTCCTGCCGGGTATTATAGTCTAGAATAGAAGCAATGGAAAGTCTGGGTAGACAAGAACCTCTCTGTCACCGTCTCTGAGATGACCGAAGTACCTCTCGGGTGCCTGAGGTTACCCACCAAATCTGCGGAGTGGCTAATGGAATGTCAAATCCAATTGAATCCTCAGGTTCTATTAAATCTTCAGTGATCGTTTATGGTTCTGGAATCACTTCCAGTTCTACCATACTCCCACTTTTGTTCTCTGAAAAAATTCATTTTACTAAAACTGTGGTGAGTCAATAACAATATCACTATTGATCTTCCTGATGGTAGAAAGTTAAACCTCGTCAAAGCCCGGGATAACCCACAAACTGCCATTACTGAAATGTGCCTCGAGTTTATCCGGATTCTGGTTTTAAGCATCACCCGGACAACTCCCTATACCTTAACATCGTTAAGATATAAATTGATTCTATATATATCCAATATAGAAACAAAAGCACTAATTTAATTGGAACCAGATTCAAAATCATGCAGCTGTCTCCAGTGCATATAAACCAAATGGAAAGAAGCCAATCAGCATTACTCATCTAGGAGCGCATCCATATATGAGTAACCTGAAAGAGAAGCAAGTTCTCAAAACCATTACTATCAACGGAATACCAAACATAAGTATCTACATCTTCGACTACCTCGAAGAATCCTGATACTTCTAACAAATGGTTCTCTTCTTTATTCTTATACCTATAACTTCTCAAAATCTGGATATTTCAACGAAATACCTGTCTAAAACTAGATAAGTCATGAGTAAAAAGAATATAGTACGAGTACCAACCCCATTGTCCTAATGGACAATGGACAACATACAATACTTTGTATAAGTCCCTTGAGTTCAATAACTCAAACCTTATGCGTCATAAGTTGAAAAGTGTACTATGGTTAAAAAGAATTACACCGTCGTTGAATGCACCTTACCTAATCAACAACTGATATAGGTAAATTTCATAGACATAATTTCAAAAAGTTATATCTCACTTTATAAAATAAACGTACAGATATATCAGTTTGAAATTGGTGCATAACAACGGATATTCAAAACCAAATATTTGCCGTCCGGCAAAAACACAGGTGATTTCCTCAAATATCACCAATTACAAAGAATTCCGATATAATGAGGATATAATCACCCAATTCACAATATCTTACTCCCACTCACCATCTGTAACACCATACAGATGTAAGAAACTGATCTGGTAAATACATACCCTAGAGTCAGAATCCAATTGGGAAAACAGTTTTCAATTAACATCGCACAGTGAAACTGAAATATGAAAATGTTTTGAAGGGGTAACCTGGTATTCCTAGTAATGCCTCCACTATCCTGATTCATGACAGCAACCATATACTTACCTGCCCTCACTTCAATCCCTTTTATATGTCTTTACTCATTACCTTCTGTACACCACCTTTAGGCTAATTGGTTTTCTTCCTTCCCTACCTTTCGGCACCAGCCTAAGGTTTGGAAGAAGACTATCCAATAAGCGTAATAGGTCTACACTCCTTATGCCAGGAGCCCTCGCAACCTGAGAGAAGGTAATGGGAAAAGATATCTGAATAATCCTATTCTATTTCTCCTGAACCGAAAACCATACTCGAATCTGGAACAAATTCCTTTGAGTTCGTATGTAACTATACGATGGCATGTCCAAGCATTATGGACGTTCGTAGTGATACGAAGTGTTCTGGAGAAATCCAAAGTGGATGTAGGAGTGGCAGGGGTATACATGGTTTTGTCGTGAATGATAGCAGTCGCAATTTTCTTTGCCGTTATTCTAATCCCTTTATATATATTTACTTATTACCTTCTGTATACCACACTTAGGCTAGTTGGTTTTCTTCCTTTCCTACCGTTCAACACCTGCCTCTGGTCTGGAGGAAAACTATCCAATAATCTCAATAGGTGTACCCTCTCCTAATCCTAGGAGCCATCACAACCTGAGAGAAGGTAAAGAGAAAAGACAACCGAATAATCATATTTAATCTCTCCAGAACCAGAATCCATCCTCGAATATGGAACAAGTTCCTTCGAGTTCGTATGTAACTATACGATGGATTTATCTAATAGGAGTGGATGTTCATAGTGATACAGTGTGTTCTGGAGAAATGCAAAGGTGATATAGAAGTGGCAATGATATATGTGACACCGTGACATTCCAAAAATCCAAAATGTTTTAAGAAAGTTCGGTTAACTTGATTCATGAGTTTTAGTCAAAGGTCGGGCCATGGTCGCTGCCAAAGAGAGAGAGAAAAGAAACACTCAGCGTGCACTCTAACCTAGATCAGAATGGTTAATCACTTTATCTAATCAGGATGGCTCCCACTGTTTCCTCGAATTCTCCTCCAAACCCAAAAGGAGAATTAGTCAGGATCATCTAAAATCACCCGAGGAGTAATCCTACTCATCAGTGGGAATCGGGATCCAACTATCATCGCGTGATAACTTGATGCAATCCACTCAAGTTACCATACTCCAGAAGGTATGCGCAAGCTTGGCAAGTTTCCTGTATGTTTGAAACTCCCGATGTGATTTTTACCCTTAAGACCCAAGTGACCTTGACTAAAGATCAAAATGTCAAAAGGTCCTAGTCAAGTTCTACCCGTCATTATCTTGATTTCATTAGACCCACCCGTACGAGCCTTGAATAAAGATCAAAATAATCGCACGACTGTCCTAATCAATCGCATATCCATGCAACGGAAAAGCATTACATAGCTACCGAACACTACGCCTCGACTAAAGATCGAAATACATAGAACGAATACTAAGCACTACCAATCCGAAATGACGGAGGGCTACGGCTGGTTTTTGGCGAAAAACCTTTAACGTAATGAACTTGATACCATTGAAGGAACTGAGTGGTTTTACAAATATATAGTGGCGCAAACTTTTGCTAAAGAGGTCACTCCCGGTGAAGGGGTCTCGGCTCTTTCCTCGTCAAATGAGGTGCAGGATATTCCTAACTGAATACCACGACGCAAAGAAAAAGGAAACGACTATAGTGAAGTTATTATGTTGACGCAAACTTTTACTCAAGGGGTCACTCCTGGTGAAGGGATCTCGGCCCTTGCCTCGTCGATCGAGGTGCTGGATATTCATAAATGAATACCACTGTGCAAAGAAAAAATAGTACGTCTGTAATGTCCGTTTTAAAAAATCTTGGTTCCAACAACATCATATATAGGTTTGTTTTATCCTTGCATTGATCAAAATCAACGCAGTCCCATCAATTAATCACACCAAAAAAGAACGAAAATATGACGTATGTATATGCCATCCGCATTCGCCACTGGGTCCCGTCATCACCCGTTAGGTTACTTAACTAACGACAGAGCGGGGACTGGACTAGCGCGGGTGAAAAACATATACAACATCTATCAGTATATATATATATATACACATACACATATATATAACAATCGTCCCAGGCATGATATAAAGCAACATCACAGAATCTCAGCCAAGCAACACAGAGTGGTGGATAATCCTGGAGCCCCGGGTGGATAATCCTGGAGCCCCGGGTTTCACATGAGCCGCAAATGAGACCTGGCGTTCCCTTGTCGTGTAGATAGCCTGTGCAATGAAAACATAGACCCTTATGAGCGTGGCAAGTTACCCGCCAAAACCAGAAGTGAGGCAACCCTCTTCAACAAAGTGAATGGGCCACCCGGCACTTAAAAGAATCCGGTAACTTGAGCGCCCCTCCGTGGGTCATACCTATACCCCCTACGAGTGCGGCGAATAGCCCGCCAATTCTAGAGTAAGGTCCCCTCCATCTCAACGCCATGAGATGCGGACCCGTTGCCCTCTAGAACCAGGCTATTCGTGCACTCCACCGCGGGGTAATTGTTGCGCCACGGCAGCGCCCCGGCCGTCCTACCGAGGCCAAAATGCGGAATCAAAAATTTTCCTTACTTGGAAACTGGCGCTACCGCGGACAATAAAACCCGGATCGTTAACCATTAACCTATAATAGCTAACAAGAGAAGGGTAGAGAAGTATACAGAGTGATCCGAGTCCTCCGGTCTTCTCGTCATCGTCCCGATCTCCCGCGGAATCACCATTCGTCGTCTTCTCGTCGGAAAGGGCACCACGTAGCCGGATTCTTTTACGGGCTCCCACCTCTGGACCGAGGCAACTCGGGCGTGAAGTTGGCTAGCCGACGTGTCCAAGATTTGCTGTAGATGTAGTGTAGAATCTATTGTCTCCTTTGGGATTTATGTTGCCATTGGTGATGGAGGAATGAGGTTAAGAAAAATGGTGCTTTCATTTTTCCAAAACAAGAAGAAGAATAAGATGAAGAAATATGTGCCACCACTATAATCAAACTCTCTCTCTCATTCTCTTGAACAAATGGTGGAGGAAAAATCTCAAAAACAAGAAGGAAGGTGAGTGTAGGAAAAGCAAGAGGTGACCACATCCAAAGTAAACCTCACATCAACTCCTAATCAACTCCAATCCATTCTAATCACCATTAATGCAAAATAAATGATGATAGAAAAGAATGGTATCAAAAGATGCTTTCATAATCAATCCATATGCAAGAAACCCCTCCACAATATGTTATTTGCAAACTTGCAAATAACACCCTCCATCGGAAAAGTCCGGCCGGGAAAGAACAAAGAAAAACCGGCCGGAACGGAATGCAAACTAGCAACTCCAGAAAACTGGTCCCGTAATAAATTACAGGAAAACCCCGATACTGTGCATACACACCCGCATCTGTATTCCGACCGGATACAAATGCAAAGAGACAAAATCTACATTGTACTATACTAGGATCCGGCTTAAACCAAAGCCGGCTAGTAAAATCCGTTCGATCCTGATCCGTGCAATACCGCACGTATCCGATCGAACCTTGCCATATATCTATACGACCTCTAGTACAAACTGTCCGATCCTGATCCGTGCAATACCGCACGTATCTGATCGGACCCTGCCATATCTCCATACGGCCTCTACAGCGTTTCTCGCGAAACTTGAGTAACTGAATGTATGGTGGACTCTAAAGACTCGTCAATACTATGGCTGTGGATTTAACCACTGGCACGTCAGAGGTATTAGCCATACGTGACGGGCCACCAGCTATTGACCAAAAGGGACGTCAATGAGCGAACTCATCCTGACACCCTACTGAGCCTGTCAGTGACAATATCCGTACAGTCCAGTCCGTTCGTCTATGAGTATCGCATGGCGGGCCTAGGGGGTTGGTAAAAGTCAGACCCCCAAAAGCAGTACAAGTCGTGTCGGAGTGTAGCCCAGAAACACCCTGAGATACTACTGGAATACCTACCAGTAAATCTCCTGCCTCGGCCGAGGGCTTTGTGTAATGGCTCTCCTAGACACAGCGCGACCTCACCCCCAATACCGGGAGAGACGAACCCCTGCAGATCCGCTCACTTCCTCCATGTGGCTCGGGACTGTACCCAACTAAAACCTGTTTGCACGACTCCTTTGAGCCGTGGTAGGGTAGTAATCAAAGCACAGTGGGAACTCACACGAGACAAATGACGACCTCAGGTCGATGAACTAACCTGTACACATGTCACCAGGGAACTGCTATCTGACGTCAGGTATAAGACCAATTAGCAGGTTCCCGGCGAGTCCTGTCCGGTGTACTCATAACCCAATGAGCACCTGTATACATCTTAGGTGAACCAACTGACACCAGTGGCTTGTGAGACCGGCCACCGCCCCTCGTCGGGGTCTCGACTGTATACACTAGTCTACTAATGGAGTATCGATGCCCTGTCTCGAAACTCCTACGACTAGGGACCATTTAAGGATGTGCTTATAGACTACCAGCTCCCACGTATATGATCGCCCTCATACTGCTGGCAGTCAAGCAAGAATCCTAGGGGCTCTATCAACGTGCAATAGCGACCTGTCAGGTCACCTAAAGCAGTACACGATGATAAAGGTAAACCAGATAGCATACTATCATCTCGAGTAAGACTGTCCTCCTGGGATAGGTCCTCCCTCAATCATTGCAATCACGTGCCTGTGATCCAATAATTGACTCTGAGGGCACTATCTCCAACAATCTCCCACTTGCACTCAAGGCTAATTATTGCGATGTCGCATACTCACAGCCCGTGTGATACCGAACACCCAACTCCTCTACAAGTCTGTCTCACAAAACCCATTTGCGAAACTATTGTGTTCGAGGAATAGCCTCAGTGAGTGGATCCGCTTGGATGTTTCTTTCTATGTCTCTCTATATCTCAAGTTCGTGGAGAAAGCCATCTCCCGAAATGAGCAGTACCTGTCTTAGAATGTGTCTGGATGTCTGATGGGACCTAGCTCATAAATGAACTCCAAATCCAAACTTCTTAGACTGTATCATCAACTGAACTTAATCAGTATCCTGCGCCATGCCTCCCTCAGTATTGCCTTGGACCATCTGTCCAAAATACTGCCCCTCGTCAAAAGGAAAAACTATAACTCTGACAACCTCCCTATCGTCCAGGTCACCTTAGAAGCCTGGAATGATAACTGTCTCCCTTAATGAGGCTGTCGTTATCAAATCCTTAGAACATACACTTATGTTCTAAAACTGCTTCCGATTGTTTCTCCAGGATTGGATCAATATCAACTTATTGCATCTACTGCAAGAACAACATCTGGTGTGGTACTTGACATCTCATGATTGACTCAATTGCCTAAGCAAGTGATCTGTCAATCATGTGTATCCCTCTCCCCTTTAGTCTGTAAGACACCTTTAGAGAGGGTGACTCCATCACCTGCAGGTACACTACCGTGCCAGGAGTCGTCCATTCTAAATACTCTTAGAATGCTGTCTAAGTACCCAGATTCGGAAACCACCCAAATCTAGATCTAAAACCATAGATCTAGTAACCAGAATGTCTGATATAATATCCCAGTCCTGTGTGTAGAAACCACCGTGTGACGACCAAAGTATAACCGATCGTAGTATAGGAATATCACTTCATACTCTGTGTATGTCATCCAAATACCAGGACATCATACTCTACTACCTCCTTAACAGATCCATCCCCTATTCTGATGAAGTCAAACCTATGACTGTCACATCAGAAATAGATGATCTATCTCCGCTATATCTGCTTTAGTCTATAAATAGACATAAGCCTCCCGTCCACCAATGCTTCCGCTGCTCCCACTGACTACGACAACCCTCTGGCAGAGTCATATAGACGTACACTGCTAAAGCTAGTTTAGAACGACGCTATACTCATCCTCCTGCCGGGTCTCATAGTCTGGAACAACAGCAATGGCAAGTCTGGGTAAACAAGAACCTCCCTGCCACCGTCCTTGAGCATACCGAAGTACCTCTCGAGTGCCTGAGGTTACCCATCATATCTGCGGAGTGGCCAATGGAATGTCAAACCAGATTGAATCTTTAGGTTCTTATCAAATCTTCAGTAATCGTTTGCGGTTCTGGAATCACTTCCAGTTCTATCATACTCCCACTACTGTTTTCTGAAAAAATCCATTTTTATTTAAAACTGTGGCGAGTCAAGAACAATATCACTATTGATCTTCCAGATGGTAGAAAATCAACCCTCGTCATAGCCTGGGTTAACCCACAAACAGCCATTACAGAAACGTGCCTTGAGTTATCCGGAGTCTGGTTTTAAGCATAAGCCGGACAACTCCCTGTACCTTAAGAATGTCAAGATATGAACTGTTCTATATCCAATATAGAAACAGAGGCACTTATTTAATTGAACCAGATTCAAATCATGCAGCTGTCTCCAGTGCATGTCAACTAAATGGGAAGAGGCCGATCAGCATTACTCAACTTAGGAGTACTTCCAATTATGAGTAACCTGAAAGAGAAGCAAGTCCTCTTAATCATTACTATCAACTGAATACCATTCACAAGTATCTACATCTTCGATCACCTTGAAGAATCCCGATACTTGCAACTCTTGGTTCTCTACTTTATTCATACACCTAAAACTTCTCAAAACTTAGACCCTGTGTTTCTACGAAACACCTGTCTAAGAACTGGAGAAGTCATAAGTAAACCGAATACAGTACGAGAACCAACCCCTCTGTCCTAATGGACACTGGACAACATACAATACTCTGTATAAGTCCGCTGAATCTAACAACTCATTCACAGTGTGTCGTTGGTTGAAAACTGTACTATGGTTATGAAGAATTGCACCGCTGTTTAATGCTCCTTACCTAACCATCCACTGATATAGGTAAATGTCATAGACATAATTTCAAAAAGGTATATCTCACTCTAGAAAAATAGACGTACAGATATATCAATTTGAAATTGGTGCATAACAACGGATATTCAAAACCAAATATTTGCCGACTGGCAAACAGCCCAGGTGATTTCCTCAAATATCACCGATTACAACGAATACCGATATAATGAGGATGATCACCCAATTCCCAATAACTTACTCCCACTCATCATCTGTAAAACCATACAGATGTGAGAATCATACCTGGTAAATACATACCCTGGAGCAAGTGTCTAACTGGAAAATCAGTTTTCTTTTAACAGTACACAGTGAAACTGAAACATTGAAATGTTTCGATAGGGTATCCTGGTATTCCTAGTAATGCCTCTTCCATTATCCAGATTCACAACTGTAACCCTATAATTCTTTGCCACCTCTCCAAATCCCTTTACATGTCTTTAGTCATTACCTTCTGCACACCCCTTTAGGCCAAATGGTTTTCTTCCTTCCCTACCGTTCGGCACCAGCCTATGGTTTGGAAGAAGACTATCCAATAAGCATAAAGGGTGTACTGTCCTAATCCTAGGAGCACTCGCAATGTGAGAGAAGGTGAAGATAAAAGACAACCGAATGAACCTTATTCCTATTTTTCCTGAACTATGATCCATCCCCGAACTGGAACAAGTTCCTTTCGAGTTCGTATATAACCATACGATGGAGTATCCAGTAAACTGTGGATCTTCATAGTGATACGGAGTGTCCTGGAGAAATACAAAGGTGATTTAGGATTGGCGAAGAAATACTTGGTTTGGTCGTGAATATCAGTCGCAATTTACTTTGCCCTCTTACTAATCCCTTTCTTTGTCTTAACTTAATACCTTCTGTACACCATTTAAGCTAATTGGTTTTCATCATTCCCTACCATTCGTCACCAGCCTAAGGTTTGGAAGAAGACTATCCAATTTGCGTAATAAGTGTACTATTTCCTAAACCAAGGAGTACTCGCAACCTGAGAGAAGGTAAAAGGAAAAGGCAACTGAATAGTCCTATCCGTTTTCTCCATAACCGGAAACCATCCTCGAATAAATTCCTTCGAGTTCGTATCTAACCATACGATGGTTTTGTCCAATGGAAGTGGACGTTCGTAGTAATACGGGGTGTCCTGGAGAAAAGGGTAAAAGTAGGAGTGGCAATGAGGTTTGCAACTCTGACAATCCAAAATCCAGTGTTAAGAAGGTTCGGTTAACTTGGTCACTGAGTCATAGTCTAGGGTCGGGTCAATGGTCGCTGCCAAAGAGAGAGAGAAAAGAAACACTCAGCGTGCACTCTAACCTAGATCAGAATGGTTATCACTTTGTCTAATCAGGAAACTTCCCACTGTAACGTCAAATTCTTCCCCAAACCTGAAAGAAGAATTAGCCGGGATCACCCGAGGAGTAAACCAACTCATCAGTGGGAATCGGGATCCAACCATCATCGCATGATAACGTGACGGAATCCACTCACGCTATCACACTCCAGAAGGTATGCGCATATCCGGCAAGTTTCAGTTCTTTTGAAACTCCCGATGTAAGTTTTTACCCTTAGGACCCAAGTGACCTTGACGAAGTCAACAAATCAAAGAGTCCTAGTCAAGTTCAACCCGTCATTTTCTGGATTGCGTTAAACCCACCCGTACGTGCCCTTGACGGAGTCAACAAGGCCGCACGACTGTCCTAACCAATCCCATTTATGCTACAAACAAGCACCACTTAGCTACCGTACACTACGCCTTGACGGAGTCAACAAACGCAGCACGAATACTAAATAATACTCGTAAGAAATGACGGAGGGCTACGTCTAGTTTTTGGCGAAAAACTTTTAACGTAATGAACTTGATATCGTTGAAGGAACTGCATAGCCTTTTGTAAAAATATAGTGACGAAAACCTTTGCTAAAGAGGTCACTCCCGGTGAAGGGATCTCGGCTCTTTCCCCGTAGAATGAGGTGCAAGATATTCCAACTGAATACCACGATGCAAAGCAAAAAGTAATCGGCTATACTGATGTTATTGCCCTGACGCAAACTTCTGTCCAAGGGGTCACTCCCGGTGAAGGGATCTCGGCCCTTGCCTCGTCGACTGAGGAGCAGGATATTCTAACTGAATACCACTATGCAAAACAAAAGAGAATGCCCTTGCAATAAGAGCTTTTTGAAAAATTGTTCCAACAACATCAGAAAAGGTTTGTTTATAACTTGCGTTGATCCGAATCAACACAGTCCCATCAATTAATCACACCACAAAGAACGAAAATAATATGACGTACGTATATGCCATCCGCATTCGCCACTGGGTCCCGTCATTACTCATTAGGTTAGCTAACTAACGACAGAGCGGGGACTGGACTAGCGCGGATGCAAAACATATACAACATCTACTAATATATATACCAATATATTATATTCGCTCAAGGAGTGATAAGAATGCAACATCACAGAAATGTACAGCATCACAGAACAATACAGATATCTGAGATCCCCGGGTTTCACAGAGCCGCTGCTGAAACCCGACGTTCCCCTGGTCGTGTGGATAGCCTGTGCAATGAAATCCTAGACCCCTATGGGCGCGGCAAGTCACCCGCCAAGACCTGAAGCGAGGCAGTCCCCTCCAGCACCGTGAATGGACCACCCAGCACTTCACGGAATCCGGTAACTTGGGCACCCCTCCTGGGTCAACCTGTACCCCCTACGAGTGCGGCGAATAACCCGTTGCCCTTTAGAACCCGACTATCCGTGCACCCCTCCGCGGGGTAATCCTAGTACAGAAAGTAAAATATACATACACCGGGTACATCGACCGCAACCAGGTCGTGCCCCAAAAGAATAATACAATCAGGCAGTGACGGCAGTCCACATGTCGGACGCTCGCCCCGCAATATCAAATGTACATAATACAACAAAAACTGTACTAGCATTGCATCCAGGCTATCCCCCACGACCGATCCGCAACATCACAGCAATACATAGAACATCAACGTGAAAGTCACGTTCGCAAATCCGTCTAACCGGGCTATAGCAGTTAGACAGGATTTACCGATCAAGTGACATTCACGGTCGCAGATATAATGTAAATACTGTGAACTAATGTATTTAAAATATCCGATCGATCAAAATTACCAAGTAGGCCCCCAAGTACTACTGTAGCACATCAAGAAAATCTGGGCCCAAAAAGAATATACCAAAACCCCTATTTCCAGCCCAAAAGCCCACTGCAAAAATTTGGTGCGTTGAAAAGCCAAAGGCGCGGCGGAAGCGCGGCCCAAGCACGGGTTTGGCCGCGGTTCCGCGGCGACATGGTGAGATCTCGGGACGAAATTTTAACAGATTGCTTATATTTCCATGCACAGTATTCTGCAACAACCTGAAAAATTTTTGGAGCCAAAAAAAATTTCGACAGAAACTGTGAATTTTTAAAACGCGGGTTTTGGAATTTTGTTCGATCGAAGATGTAAGCACACTAGACAAAGCTAGACTAGGTTAATGGCGTGGCTTTGATACCATGTTGCGCCACGGCAGCGCCCCGGCCGTCTTACCGAGGCCAAAATGCGGAATCAAAAATTTTTCTTACTTGGAAACTGGCGCTACCGCGGACAATAAAACCCGGATCGTTAACCATTAACCTATACTAGCTAACAAGAGAAGGGTAGAGAAGTATACCGAGTGATCCGAGTCCTTCGGTCTTCTCGTCATCGTCCCGATCTCCCGCGGAATCACCATTCGTCGTCTTCTCGTCGGAAAGGGCACCACGTAGCCGGATTCTTTTACGGGCTCCCACCTCTGGACCGAGGCAACTCGGGCACGAAGTTGGCTAGCCGACGCGTCCAAGATTTGCTATAGATGTAGTGTAGAATCTATTGTCTCCTTTGGGATTTATGTTGCCATTGGTGATGGAGGAATGAGGTTTAGAAAAATGGTGCTTTCATTTTTCCATAACAAGAAGAAGAATAAGATGAAGAAATATGTGCCACCACTATCACCAAACACTCTCTCTCATTCTCTTGAACAAATGGTGGAGGAAAAATCTCAAAAACAAGAAGGAAGGTGAGTGTAGGAAAAGCAAGAGGTGACCACATCCAAAGTAAACCTCACATCAACTCCTAATCAACTCCAATCCATTCTAATCACTATTAATGCAAAAGAAATGATGATAGAAAAGAATGGTATCAAAAGATGCTTTCATAATCAATCCATATGCAAGAAACCCCTCCACAATATGTATTGCAAATAACACCCTCCATCGGAAAAGTCCGGCCGGGAAAGAACAAAGGAAAACCGGCCGGAACGGAATGCAAACTGGCAACTCCAGAAAACTGGTCCCGTAATAAATTACAGGAAAACCCCGATACTGTGCATACACACCCGCATCTGTATTCCGACCGGATACAAATGCAAAGAGATAAAATCTACACTGTACTATACTAGGATCCGGCTTAAACCAAAGCCGGCTAGTAAAATCCGTTCGATCCTGATCCATGCAATACCGCACGTATCCGATCGAACCTTGCCATATATCTATACGGCCTCTAGTACAAACTGTCCGATCCTGATCCGTGCAATACCGCACGTATCTGATCGGACCCTGCCATATCTCCATACAGCCTCTACAGCGTTTCGCCCGAAACTTGAGTAACTGAAAGTGTGGTGGACTCTAAAGACTCGTCAATACTATGGCTGTGGATTTAACCACTGGCACGTCAGAGGTATTAGCCATACGTGACGGGCCACCAGCTATTGACCAAAAGGGACGTCAATGAGCGAACTCATCCTGACACCCTACTGAGCCTGTCAGTGACAATATCCGTACAGTCCGGTCCGTTCGTCTATGAGTATCGCATGGCGGGCCTAGGGGGTTGGTAAAAGTCAGACCCCCAAAAGCGGTACAAGTCGTGTCGGAGTGTAGCCCAGAAACACCCTGAGATACTACTGGAATACCTACCAGTTAATCTCCTGCCTCGGCCGAGGGCTTTGTGTAATGGCTCTCCTAGACACAACGCGACCTCACCCCCAATACAGGGAGAGACGAACCCCTGCAGATCCGCTCACTGCCTCCATGTGGCTCGGGACTGTACCCAACTAAAACCTGTTTGCACGACTCCTTTGAGCCGTGCTAGGGTAGTAATCAAAGCACAGTGGGAACTCACACGAGACAAATAACGACCTCAGGTCGATGAACTAACCTGTACATATGTCACCAGGGAACTGCTATCTGACGTCAGGTATAAGACCAACTAGCAGGTTCCCGGCGAGTCCTGTCCGGTGTACTCATAACCCAATGAGCACCTGTATACATCTTAGGTGAACCAACTGACACCAGTGGCTTGTGAGACCGGCCACCGCCCCTCGTCGGGGTCTTGACTGTATACACTAGTCTACTAATGGAGTATCGATGCCCTGTCTCGAAACTCCTACGACTAGGGACCATTTAAGGATGTGCTTATAGACTACCAGCTCCCACGTATATGATCGCCCTCATACTGCTGGCAGTCAAGCAAGAATCCTAGGGGCTCTATCAACGTGCAATAGCGACCTGTCAGGTCACCTAAAGCAGTACACGATGATAAAGGTAAACCAGATAGCATACTATCATCTAGAGTAAGACTGTCCTCCTGGGATAGGTCCTCCCTTAATCATTGCAATCACGTGCCTGTGATCCAATAATTGACTCTGAGGGCACTATCTCCAACAGTAATCCTAGTACATAAAAGAAAATAATATGTACAAAGGTGACATCGACCTCAACCCGGTCGTGTCCCAAACAAATAATATACAAACTGGCAGGGACGGCAATCCACATATCAGACGCTCGCCCCACAATATCAAATATACAAATTAAACTAAACAGTACTAACATTGCACCCAATCTATCCACCACGACGATCCAACCACAACACAGCACAACACAGAACATCAACGTGAATGTCACGTTCGCAAACTCGTCTAAAAGAACATATAGCAATTAGACGAATTGTACCGCTCGAATGACATTCACGGTCGCAGATAGTAATGCATGTACTGTAAACATTTAAACATTGTTAAATTATCGACTTCGAAACACCCCAAATTGCCCCTGAACAAAAGATAACATAATATCCAAAATGGGAAAAACAAGCAATACCACTGCACCAAAATTCCAGAGACCAGACCACACCCAAAATACGAAACCCAAACTCCACTGCAGGGTCGGCCAGCTCGGAAATTTGCTTAATGTGGCCGGTCCAATACGGGTGAAACTGGCTCGTTTTTGGTGTGTAGTCTAGTGGTCACCATAATAGTCTTCTGCAGTCGCTTTAAAAAAATTTTGAAGACTCTGAATAATCGACAGAAACTGAAATATTCGGGTTGTTGTTTCGGAGTTATTTCGGTTTGGATACTTTAACATTGTCTAAAACTATTAGTAAGGGATTTATGGGTTGGCTCCGACACCATGTTGGGTTACGG
This sequence comes from Agapanthus africanus, assembly GCA_030015575.1. Taxonomy (NCBI): domain Eukaryota; kingdom Viridiplantae; phylum Streptophyta; class Magnoliopsida; order Asparagales; family Amaryllidaceae; genus Agapanthus; species Agapanthus africanus. The sequence continues at coordinate 303,772,242 of JASDDO010000022.1, read as the reverse complement.
CAGCGCCCCGGCCATCAAACTGTGGCCAAATGCGTAACAAAAATTTTCTAAACTGGCGCTACCATTCCCCGATGCCCGGATCAACCCTAAACCTTATACTAGCAAGCAATATAAAGAGTTAGGAATGGTTATACCGAGTTGATCCGTGTACTTTAGTCTTCAACCTTCATCCCAAGCTCCTAGTGGTTGCGGATCGAGTTTGGTTGCCGGTCTTCCTCTAACTACGATTATCCTCCTGAGGGAAACGGCGCAAGCTTCAGCCTCGCCAAGCGAGGCAACCGACGCTCCAAGGTTGCTAGCAATGGAGAGTGGAGGTGTAGGAATGTGTCACTATAATTTTTCTCTCATCAAAAATGCTCAAAGAGCAACCATAGAAGATCAAGAAGAGGTGAAGAAAACAAGTGGCATGAGCAACTAAAGAAAAATGGCTAAGTGTTTTCAAGTGAGTGAGAATGTGAATGAGATGAAGCAAAGAAAAAATTGAGCAAACCCATTCAAGTGTGGTGGATGCCTCTTCTCTCTCTCTCAATCATCCAACAAAAATATCTCTTTTCATTTTTCAATAAACAAATGCAAACCATACCTCTCTACATGCCAAAACCCATGCTCATGACAACTCACCCTCCACCTCATTTCCATAATTGATTTTCTAAAAAGAAAATCAATAATGAGGTGGCCATCTTTTAGAAGCTATTCCGTATAAATACGGAATACTTCCCGATACACGTATCGAAATACATATACGCGTATTCGTACAAAAATACGAATAGCCAAGAGAGAAAATGAATAGTGAAAAATAATACTAGAATACAAATATATAAATTATTAAATAATAACCTGATTTAATAATCCGGCTTAATCCTAAGCCGATAGTATTATCAACCGTCCAATTAAAGTCTGTGCAGACTGTACACATATTTAATCGGACACCTGTATGTACCAACATACGTCATCTACACCATATCGCCTGAACCGTGAAAACCCTTTATGTGGGACTCTAAAGACTCGTCAATATGCTGGCAGTGGGTTTAACCACAAGCACGTCAGCGGCACAAGCTGTACGTAACGGCTACCCAGGTATTGAGCGAAAGGAAGGCCGACGAGCAAACTCATCCAAACCCCTACTGAGCCTGACAGTGACAATATCCGTACAGTCCGGTCTGTTCGTCTAAGAGTATCGCATATCGAGTCTAGGGGGTGGATAAAGTCAGACCCCTACCAACGCGACATTTAGTGTCGGCATGAAGCCCATCACCACCTGAGAAACTATCGATCCTAGATCGGTAATTCTCGTCCACCCCAGCCGAGGATTTCTAGTGATGGCCATCCGTGCACAACGTGACATCAACCCCCAATACCGGGAGAAACGAATCCCCGACGATCCGCTCACTGCCTCCATGTGGCTCGGGACTGTACCCAACTAAAACCTATTTGCCCGACTCCTTTGAGCCGTGGTAGGGTAGTAATCAAGGCACAGTGGGAACCCACACGAGAAAAATGACGATCTCAGGTCAACAGACTAACCTGTACACATGTCACCTGGCAACTGCTATCTAACAATAGGTATAACACCAACTAGCAGGTTCCCGGCGAGTTCGTCCAGTGTACTCATAACCCAATGAGCACCTATATACTATCTTAGGTGAACAAACTAACACCAATGGCTTATGAGACCGGGCCACCGCCCCTCGTCGAGGTCTCGATCAGTATACACTAGTCTACACTGGAGTGTCGATGCCCGGTCTCGAAACTCCCACGACTAGGGACATTTAAGAATTTGCTTATAGACCCCCCAGCTCCCACATATATGATCGCCATCATAATACTGGTAGTCAAGCAAGAAACCTATGGGCTCTATCAATATGCAATAGTGATAATAAAGACAAACCAGATAGCATACTATCAACTCGAGTAAGACTGTTCTATCGATATAGGTCCTCCCCCAATCATCGCAATCGCGTGCATGCGATTCAATAATTGACTTGAGGGCATTATATCCAACAATAATGCAACAGTTCCGCTCTGGCACTCCTATGATCAGCTCTTGGCCAATTAACATGATCACTCGCAAAGTTGCACGTTACTGACGACGGCATCTGGCCCTATGATTACGCGTAATACAACTAATCCTGGACGCAAATCTTTATCGCTGCGGTGTCCTAGAAAGAACCTACTTAGGGTCTCTTCTGATCTCACTTATGCCGAACTATACGGAGGTTGGCACTCTTTACTTAACTCTTTTTCTCACCGGACGGCAGTGCCCTAAGCATGGAGTTCCTATGGAATTTGGCCGTACCCAACGCCTCTGGCATCATATCAATCCTCTGGCCTCAACGGAGAGTAACGACAGCTCGTTAATATCTCGCACGAACCTCTTGTTTCACCTGTCGTCATTATCATCTACTTCGCAATCCCGTCTTGCTGTCTGCGTACGATAATTCATTTTCGGTTACAGTCAATTCTGGAGTCTCTCACACGACTCGAATCTATGAACTCGGTTATCTTCACCACACTGTGGAAGATATCAAGCCGAGCATGTCCTCGGGTACTCGTCCTAATCATCGAAGGAATACGCTTCATTCGTCCATTCTCAATCAATTCACAGCGCATCTGGGTGAGGTCCTTTATCCGAAGCTGGTCAACTTACTGATCTCGTGTCGGAGCACCCAGCGAACAATGTCCTCTCTTGATCGATTTAATCTAAATCTGGGTAAATCCACTAAACTGGAATTCTTCAACTCAACTGAGCCTGCGTCGGCATATGACTCATCTCAGTCGCTCTATTCAAGATGGATTGGCAGTCTTCTGTCACATCTCTGTCAGAAAGCTCCAGTAGTTTCAGCTCATAAACTCTGGAGGCGACATCCCGTCAATCACAGCAACAGCTGGGTCATTAGTCTGCACGGTAAACAACATCGCGACCTCTGAGGTAGGCTGTACATCAACAGTCCTCTCAATCAAGCAGCCTCTATCAATGGCCCGATCATCCGGTGCAAATATGAACACTCGCCTCAAATGAGAGATCTCAACACAAACACTATACCGATACGTTCCTATGTCACTAGAAAACATCATGGTCAGTCCTCGTCCGTGATGAGCTCGATCTGACCGCAAGTCTAGCAGCAGCTCTATCTGCACTCAACTCTGGTGACAGGAACCTCAAGCAGGTATCGATGGAGATAGATCAAAGAAACGAAAGGAATCGATAGGTCCGAAATGGAATATGATCATAGAAAAGAATGAAATCAATGGGAGTATGATCATAGGAGCGAATAGAAGCATGAATCTCAAGAATGTACATCCTAAGGTCACTTAAGTAGAGCAGCGTGTCGTAAGTATGGCGCAGAACATACACACGGTACGTCACTCTACTCAAGCTACCTACTCCATCAATTAAGGTCAACCTACAGGACGAAAGCTCGGGTCTAATGCCCCCTCTGTCAAGTCTAAGTTCCGTAAGGTCAAGCCTAAACTCGAACCAAGGTTAAACCTAATGCTCTGATACCAACTTTGTCATGACCCAGAAATTTGGCACGCAGCCGGCAAGAGAATCACGCAACGTCTAAAGGCGTAACGTAATTCAAGTAAGCCGAAGCCTAGAAATCTAAACCTTTTTGCGGAAAATAGTGGAGGTGCAGTTTTGAAATAAAGGTATAATGAAATCAAGTTTTTCTCTAAATGCATAGATAATGATATATGAAAAAGCAATGGATTATATACTAGATTTGAAAACATTTTTCGTCTTCTAAAAATTTGGGCAGAACCCCCTTGTATATTTTGATCCAAAAACCATATACATGCAAATAAAAGGCATCCCCAAGCGGGAGCTAGCTCTTCGCCAATTGGCGGAATCACAACCACACAATGAATATATATACGACGCCCTACGAAGAAGATCAAATACAGAAAGAACAATAAATATAGCAAGACATCAAAAACCACAAAAACAAAGCGAACAAACACCTATCGCTCTAAGTCTCGCAAAACAAGTCTTTCTAAGTTTACCAATATACAAAGTCTAGTTTCTGATTGATGGAGTTTATCTAGAAACAACAGGAATAATAATACAAGAATGGGCACGATCTAATATGTCCCATCTACCCAACCAAACACCCTGAAGGAACTGTGTGTTAGCGATGCCGCTACTGATCCAAGCGGTCGGACCTACAAGAAAACTGTGGCACAACGGGGGTAAGTTGCCAACTCATGAGTAGAAAACATCAGCAGGTAGAAATCGAATAAAACAACGATTCCTATATCATACTATATTATTAAGGTAATACTATAGTATCTAAGGTGACCATGCATGCATACATGTCAACAATAGAGTCAAAGCAAATGACATATACAAATAAACATCTGAACTCATATGCCTGTATGCATGTGGATATCATCCACATGTGTCCATCAATGACATAATCAATATCATAGGACCTGAGTGTCAAACATCGACACTCGAATCATCATGAAAATATATGCATGTATGTATAAGGATATCGACCAGTGTGTCCATCAACGACACATCAAAATCATGGAACCTGAGTGTCCAACATCGACACTCGAAACATCATGAAACCCATGTCCAGCATCGACACGTAAATCCTCATATCTCGGGCTCCGTTAGTCCGGATCGGCCCATGTGCTCCGTTAGTCCGGATCCGCCTATATCCATCCCACGACTCTGGTCGGTATTCTCCGGATAACCGCCAGGTCCAAACTATCACTGGTAGGTAGTACATCCCCTGCCAGGCTCATCGTCATCCCTACAAAACCGTTCTTGCCCCGGGAGTACCTTACCGGGCCCACCATGTACCCGCAGACGGTTCATCCAACTCCTCGAATCGGGTCTCAAAAACAAGCTTAGAACCGAGAAAACTCATGGTGGACGCCTCGAAATCACATCACGAGAAACCGTGTTTTTAAAACAATTTATAATTTCCTTTGAAATAGAGCCACTGTTCTCAAATCTAGAGATCTCATGAAAACATCATCTCAATTCATATAAACATAAAGTACGATGTATGAAAATATAGAACGGTAATATAAGCATGTCAAGTATATCATGCAAGCATGTCCTATGATAGTGCTGAACAATGAATGTACTTTATAGTTAAGAATAATATCATGATATGGCAGTTCTACTGTGCAAGTGGCATAGCAATTACTGATGATGAATGTGTGAGCCGGCAATTCTGTTAAGTGTAACATGCGCATCATCGATAATTGTGCAGGTGTACTGGCAGACGATATCATAAAGAGGTAAATACTGGAAACATAACACGTATCTCACGAGGGATAATCCAACATAAACATGAACTATAATAAGGTATACATCTACACATGAACCATACGGTCAGTTTTAAAAGATGTGAATCATAGTTTTGAAAGTGGGGGATATGGTGTTTTGAGGAAAAGACACCATTTAAAAATCCGTAGCCACCCTTGAGATTTCTGTTTAACAGATGCATACGATTCGTCGGTTTTGGAAATAAGTATGGTTCAGATGACATCTTTATGTCAGCGATCCCGCCTCATAGCATCTGGTATGTCAATATCCTCGATCATCATCCTCAAATCACGAGCGCGGATCATTCATCCGGTAAAACTCATCGCATATGGTAATCCATCGTACGGTGGCAACAAACAAAATAGGGATCCTATCGTCCTATTCATCAACAAAGGTACGGATCTAAATTCTCGTACAACATATCTTATCAATCTCATAACATATCTATCTCAACTTATATCGTATTTATCGATCTCATGTCACATCGATATCGATCTCATATCATATCGATATCGATCTCATATCATGCCACTATAAATCTCATACTTGTCATCTTCCAATTACATATATCACGATTCACATCCTCATTTCATATCTCATATATCAAACTGATTCATCCTTAGCTATAATACCATCTCACACTAAATCCTTGATCATATTCGTAAGTTCATACATAAAGTTCTCCAAACTATAACTTAAATACCGATTATCCATACCAAAGGTTGCGGGGGTGCTATACGCCATCCACCCGACTTTCCTCGTAGATATAAATCTACTCACCTGCCAATCTCCTCGCTTAGCCGAAGTCGATGTGCTTCATCGTCTCGGAAGTCCACGCGAAGGTACCTACATATCAACACACGTCGTAACATTATTAAAACCAAGTTCGAAAATCGATACGGCACACGAAATGCTTATAGGTTAGAACCTATCGCTTACGCATGCAAAAATAACCAAATAACCCTCGTCGTTGACGTACAAACGTCCAACAACCAAATCACATCAAGAAATTCATAAATCCAAGTTTCAAATATCGGAAAACATTGCCAAAACCAACTCAAAATGCTCCCAGATTTTAGCACGGGTAGTCTAGGACAAAACAACCAATACAGTAGCTAGGTTATAAGGAGTGTGAGCAATAGGCAAAACCCCATCACCAGAACCTAAAATTGGGCTGGTGAGATATGCTACAGTAACGGGTGGAGCCGGCCATATCTTTGAATTTGGGTCTCGTTCTTCTGTGGTGGTCATCTAGTGGTCTAACTAGGTCAATGTAGTTATTTGATTTTCTTATGAACATCCCAAGTTGCTCTAGATTTCCTATAAATCCCCAAAACTCCACAAAACCGACACGGGAAAATTCTATGTTCGTGTATTAGTTTCTATACTCTGGTCTAGGCCAGTAAACATCAATAAAGTCATGAAAAACACCCACTACACCTCAAATACACCTTCACAATTCATAGAATCCCCTAACCCTCATCTAGAAAATTTCTAACATCACTAATCTACAAAAGTTTAACTCTAATGCACCATAGGATATTAGGAAACTCAAAAACTAAACTAGAAGTGTAGGATATACCTCATTTGGCAACTCAAGAAAATTCTTGGGTTGCCCAAAGTGTTCAAAATCTCTACTTGATGCATCCATGGGGTTTGTAGAGAGCTTGTGATCATTTTTTAGTGAAGAAAGTATAAGGTTTTGGCTTTTTGGGGTGATTTGTGATGGAAGAGGAGGTGGAGGAAGGAGGGAGATGGAAGAGGAGATGGAAGAGGAGAAGAAGAGGAAATGAAGTGAAGCGTGAGGATGAACCATGGTCAAGAGAAGACCCCCCCCCCCTCTCCCTCTCTCTCTTATCCTCCCTCAAGACCATACCTAAGTGTCCCCTTTCACACAAAATTTCTTCTCATGTTCATTTTCTTTTATTACTCATTTTAAAACAAAACAAACCATATATGCACAAATGAAACCATGGGTAAAATAAAAATGAAACAAGTGTTTGCAAACATTACATGTTGCATGAAATCAACGAGGTTAATGCATAATTAGTGAAATCTTAATCAAGTTTAGAATTAAAATTGTATACGATTAATTGTATAATAATTTGTAAAATGCCCAATTCCAAATAAATACCTTTTAAATAAATAAACCATATTAATCTCCAATTATTTTCCAAATATTGGTATATAATTATACCATTTTACGAAAAAACCTATTCGCAAATCGAATAGTTTTTGTGAAATATATTATTTTATTATTTAAATTTCAAAAATAATATTTTATTTTTCTAAAATGTTACACACTTATTGAGCCTATTTCTCTAATACAATAGTTTCACAAACGGTCTTTGCGAGACTGATTAGTAGAGAAGTTGGGTGTTCGGTATCACACGGGCTGTGAGTATGCGACACCGCAATAATTAGCCTTAAGTGCAAGTGGGAGATTGTTGACTATAGTGCCTTCAAGTCAATTATTGTAATCGCAAGCACGCGATTGTGATGATAGAGAGGACCTATACGGGTAGAACAATCTTACTCCAAATGATAGTATGCTATCTGGTTTGTCTTTATCATCATGTACCTGCATTATGTGGCATTACAGATCACTATTACGTGTTGATAGAGCCAATAGGATTCTTGCTTGACTACCAGCATTATGATGGCGATCATATACGTGGGAGCTGGGTGGTCTATAAGCACATCCTTAAATGTCCCTAGTCAAGGTAGTATCGAGACTGAGCACCGATACTCCGGAGTAGACTAGTGTATACTTTTCGAGACCCCGACGAGGGGCGGTGGCCGGTCTCACAAGCCATTAATGTCAGTTAGTCACCTAAGATGGTATACAGGTGCTCATTAGGTTATGAGTTACACCAGACGGACTCGCCGGGATCATGCTAGATGGTATTATACCTATTGTCAGATAGAAGTTCTCAGGTGACATGAGTATAGGTTAATCAGTCGACTTGAGATCGACATTTTTCTCGTATGAGTTCCCACTGTGCTTTGATTACTACCCTACCACGGCTAAAAGGAGTCGTGCAAACAGGTTTTAATTGGGTACAGTCCCGAGCCACATGGAGGCAGTGAGTGGGTCGTTGGGGATTCGTCTCTCCCGGTATTTGGGGTTGATGTCGCATTATGCACGGGTGGCCACCACCAGAAATCCTTGGCCAAGGTAGACGAGATTACTGATTTGGTTCAGTAGTTTCTCAGTAGGTGATGGTCTTCATACCGACACGAAATATCGCGTTATTAGATGTTTGAATTTATCCACCCCCATAGTCCCGATATGCGATACTCTTAGATGAACAGACCGGACTGTACGTAGATTGTCACAGACATGCTCAGTAGGGGTTCAGATGCGTTTTCTTATCGGCCTTCCTTTCTCTCAATACCTGGGTAGCCGTTACGTACGGCTAGTGCCGCTGACGTGCTTATGGTTAAACCCAATGCCAGCGTATTGACGAGTCTTTAGAGTTCCACATAGAGGGTTTCTCTGGTTCAGGCGAAATGATGTAGTAGCCTTATTTTGATACGTGCAGCGTTCCGATCCAATGATTGTACTTGTTATCCGGACTTTTGATCGGACGGTTGATAATTATAACGTTTTGAAAATCATTTAGGTGAAATTTCTGATAACCGGTAAAATAACTGGTGTTTTCCGTAAAAACCAAAATATAATAATTTTTCTTCATAGAATTAAATATACCTATTCTAGCTATGTAATTGCTAGTATTTGGTATTTAATTGGTCACTTGTAAATTTTTAGTTTACTAAAATATTTTCCGTTATTAATTATTTTAAGTTTTCACTAATACATTTAATTAGTGATAATTACAAATTAGAATGGGTTAATACAAGTTTTGTGCATCATGAAACATTAAACTAAAATGTAGCATGTTGTGTTTGAAATGTAATAGAATTGTTAAAAGGGTTCTAGGAATTTAGGAAAAAGTTTAAATTGAAAGAAAATAAAAAGAAAATAATAAACATAGAAGTATGGGGTTTAGATAATTGAGGTATGGTCTTTTTCTTGACTTGGATTTTGTCACACAACACCTCACCCACTCATTCCTCTCACTTGGACGAACCATGGGCTCCCCATCACCAAATTACCACCCCAATTTAAGAAAAGAAAGCAAAGGAAATAAGGAAAGAATAAAGAAAAAGAAACATGGGCTTTGTTGACTTGAGAGAGGGGGGTTATCTTGACTTGGGAAACTTCCACACACCCACACAAACCCACACACTTCCCTTCCCTGCCAAAATTCCGAGCCCTCCTGCTGCTGCTGCCTCTCTCATTTTCCCCAATTCTCCATCTCTTTTTCACCTCCAAAATCCTCAAAACTTCACTCAAAAATCCCACAAACTCCAAATCAAATCCTTACCCATTTTTCCTTGGCTACTCTAGTATGGATCTTGGTGAAAAGAAGCAAGTTTGGGAGGCTAAATTGCAAGCTATATTCCTTGTTAGTGAGGTATAAATCTTAACCAAATTGTTTAATTGTTGCTATAATACTTTAATATAAGCTAATTAGATGCCTAATTAGGTTTTCATTGCAAACTTGGAAATTCAAGAATGGGTTTGAATTCAAGTTAGGGTTTTGAGTATTTGGATTATGGTTGTGTGATATATTTAACATCTTAAGACATGTAAAAGCAATGCTAGTTGCTAGTTTTCTAATTGTTATTTTAAAAAATTGTCCAAATTATATATTTTCCAAACTAGATTTTTATAATTAATGCTAATAGGTGAGATAAAAATCTAGTTAATGTTTATGTGACCTAATTAAGATATTGAGTGAGCATTTTAGCCACTAGATTTGTTAAAACATCAAGTTTTGAATAAAAATGGAAATTGATGCTTATTAGGTTTTTTTTGAAATAAATTGATTTAAATGAAGTTGAGGTTTTGGTGAATTATAACCTATTTCATATAATATATGATGTGTTGTGAATGCGCGATTGGTGCGATTGGGTTTTTGGTTTGGTAGTTGTCGCGTTTAGCGACCCTAGTTGTAGTTTGTGGCGTTGTCGCGGCGTGTTTCGTGTACCAAGTGTGCGCGCGTCTAGTTAGTACGCGTGGTGGACTTGTATTGGTAGTGTCCGCGACTAATTATATTTTTATTCTCTTATTTCCTTGTGTACGTTCTAGGATCGGGAGTAGAGGCGTCGGGTATGGCGCGGAGATGGCAGAGCTGAAATCGGATCAAATTTGCCGAGGCATCCAGGTGAGTAGATATATATCTATGGGGGAAGTCGGGTGGATGGCGTATAGCACTTCCATAGTTTCGTGGTGTTGTCTACGTATATGTGTGTGTGTGTGTGTGTGTGTGTGTGTGTCTATATGTGTGTGTGTGTGTGTGTGTGTGTGTGTGTATTGTGAGACATTATTAATTAGCAGGAATGCTTTAGGAGATCATGGGTTAGTTTTAGCGTAATTGAAGGTTAATGCTTTAGTTTAGTTCGTAGTCGCGAAACCCTAGAGTATAGTTGTTACACACACACATGCACACACGTGATATGTATGCGGTGTATATGGTTATATGTATGTGTGTGTGTGTGTGTGTGTATGTGGATGCGTTGGTGCATACACACACACACACATACATATATGTATACAAGGATGATGGGGATAGTATATGATACTTGGTGATAAGTCAATGTGATCGGGCACGATGCCGTGAGATCGGTTATGTGATGTGGGTCGTGTTATGAGATACGACATGATATTATAGCGGATTGATAGGCGATGTGGTTTCAGACACACGAGGATATATGTTGATGGTATCGGAATGTCCTAGACTTTAGATCAGTACCCATAGTTCATGATATTATGATAATGATACCATATGAAATATGAGATATATAAGATATTTGACCCGTACCCCAATTTGGGATGCTGTATGATGGATCTTACCGTACGAGGTATAAATATGATAATTGATCTGCACTCTTGATTCGAGGATGTCGTATTATATATTTTACTGTACGTGATGCTATTGAGGTGGGATCACCGACTACTAGATATATCGACTCTGACTTAGGTGGATTTCCTTACCCCTTTCGTTTAGTCTCTTAGCTTCGTCCTGTAGTTTACGTGGTAGATGTTAGACTGGGCTCGAGTCATACTTATTTTTAAACTAACGAATCGTGAGTATTTTAAAGACAGGTGTTCACACCATAATATTGCATTATTATATTCCCCATTCTTATTCGTTTTATAAATAAACAGGTGCTTTTGACGCATGTCTGCTACATATTATAGGTTACAGGTTCTTGGATCTAAAACAGTGAAAAAGAGAAAAGACGATGCAAAAGTGGAACTACGACCAGCAAACAGAAGGATTTTGATAAAGCCTACACAAAGATCAGTACAAGGCAACGCAAGGTCCAAGATTACAAAGCGAACGGTTAAAATTCCACTGCAATTGTTCACTGGAGATCTGGAAGAAACCTAGAAGCTATTTTAATAAAAGAACCAAAGAAATAAGAAGCCCAAGAATCCAAGAAAAAGCCCAGGAAAAATCAGCCTCTAGTGCCATCATTGGGCCGCGGAACCGCGGCCCAACCCATGCTGAGGCCGCGGTTCAGCGGCCATACAGAGCCCGTAGAAGTTTAATTTTTTACCAAGTTTCAGAGGCGGCGTCGATCTTTGACTAGGTCTTTTCTTAGAGGGTATTTTTGTAATAGCAGACATGCGGCAATTGTAAACCTAGGGTTTTCTATGAATCTATAAATAGAGACCCAAATACCTCTTTTAGGGTATGCCTCTTTTCACTTCATAAATTCAGATCTGTACTGTGTTCATGTTTGGAGAGAGCCATCAATAAAAATTAGAATGTTCCTTTTATTTCTTTGCTTTAGTTCTCTTTTAATTTAGAATGTCTTTTAATCCCCTAATGAGCGAGTAGTCTCCTCGCTTGGTAAGGTTAGCCTTAGGGAAAGGTTCGAGAGATGAGATCTCTCATCCCTTTCTTGCCCCTTCACACATAAGAATTAGAACTCCATTCATACACGCACACACCGCTCCCTGCGGCACCTTACCCGTCGAGGTAACGGTGATAACGTAGTACAAAGGAACGGTTGCGCGTGTTTTCCATGGAGGTTAGGGTAAAGATCGATAAAGGAAGGACAAGAACCTAAAGGAAGAAACATCTTCCTAAAAGATTCGAATGCACTTTATTGATAATTACCATAACATCTAACAGACCTAAATTAGGGCATTGAAAGTGGTGAGGAAATCTTTAATCTCTCAACTTCCCCTAAGCCTAACCGTAGCAAGACTTAGATCTAGATAATCTTAGTATAACTTAATTTGGTAGTTTTTAGATTTAATAAATCAATCCGACACCCATCGGAATTTACTCGTTAGCGCGATTAGGAAAACACAAAATCCCTGTGGACCGACCCGTACTCACCGGCTAACTACCAAGCGACGCCGTTCTTGATTGCGGTAACATATATTTTTGATCTATAAAATCTCTCTAATCAAATGGCGCCGTTGCCGAGGATGGCGTGTTATTTCCTTTTTGCAATTTCGGGTTAATCTTAATTAAAAAATCATAAAAATTGAAAAATCAAAAAAAAATATAAAAATATATCATCTGTTATTTTTTGGGAAGGGTATTTTTTTTGAATCTTTGCAGGATCGACGGATCTGGAAAAATCCAGAGTGCAAAACAGAAAAAGGTAGATCAGAACAGAAAGGGATTGGAACAACAGAGCATCACAATTTTTTCAGAGACCTGAACGCCGCGCAAGCGCGCTCCCGCCGAGTTTCCGCGGTCCATTTGCCACGTCAGCGCGCGTGTTTTGCACTGTTTGCTCCCCTTTTCCCTCTTCTGCCAATCCCCATATATCTTTTGTCAAATCTTCTGCAGGATTCCTTGCGCTTAAAAAAATCTTCCCTTCCAAATAACAAATCTTGTGCAGGATTCTTTGCGTCGCGCATAAGATAAAATTTGATTGGAAGTGAGTTACTGTTTTGCATATCTTTAATCGGACATTAAGGGGCTTTTGACCAATTCAGATTGGGTGGGGATTTCATCACCCTTCCCAGGACCCCAGAAATCACATAAGGCATTTGCATTGACCATTCTTAATTAAAAAAATAATAGACTCAGCCCTAAGGACTTCGAGCTCAATAGGACAGAGGACTAGTTATAGGCATCGACCGTTTATCCTAACCTGACTTTGCGGTGTCTAGGCAAGTGTGTCTAAGGCAAGTGGTTACTTAATTAGGACCGCTACTTATAGCGGGGAGCCTCCCACTTACCTGGCACTTACCTGGCCGCAATTGGTGGTGAAGAGGCGGTTTGAGGTCCTATTTCTAGCCCTTTGGAACAGTTAGGAGCTGTCTAGCTGACCTAGGTGACCCTAGATCTAGGCCCGATTATGCATTTGTGGTTGATCGCATTTGTGTCAAAGTCTCTTTTCAATAAATCTTTTTGCAAAATTTCCAAATACAGAGAAAAAGGAAAAAGGAAATTTGTTTTTAACAAAACTTGCAAAGTTTGCCGCTAAGAAATCCTTGCACCACCTACCTTCTTTCTCTTCTTTTTCTTCTATCATGGGTACCCCACATCATAAATCACTTTCCGAACATTGGTATCCCGAACCTAACTTTACCTCGTACGTCAATTGTTTCGGTCGATTTAAGGAAGATCCCTCCGTGCCAAAAATTTCTTTGAAAGATCAAATAGAAGCGTATAGGAGAAACAGTTCGACTTCACAACCCACTATGTGTCAACCATGTCAACCTTCACCACCTTCGTACGTTGATACCACTTTTTCAAGTCCTGCTGTAACTCCTAAACCGATGTCTATTGCTGAGCATATTGCTCAATCTCGTAGCCGATCTTTCACCCCCTCTCCACTCATCTAGTTCTAGGGATCCACAAGACTATTTACCTATTTATCCACATATTGATCCTAATCCTGTCCAACCATCCACTTCCTACCAATCCTACCCGACTTTCCCACCTTCACTAGAAACTGTTTCTATACAACCATTTGGGAGTTTCACATATCCAAACAATTTCGAATCTTTTACCGAAACCCCTTCACAACCCATGTCTAGTTTGGAACAGTCGTTGGAAGCATATATTTTAGCAACAAACAAAATGGTTAGGAATGTGGATGCCTTCATAGCCGCCCTTATACAACCTAGTGAACCGGTAGTTAGTTTCCCACTAGCTCCAAATGTTTCAATGTATGAGGAGGCGGTTGGACAGAGTGCGAATTTGAGAGAATTTCTAAATCAAACCTACCCATACCCAATTGAAGCCCACAACTCCGGTTTTCCATCGATTATCCCAAATGATTCACAAGTTGAAAATAAAAACGAGTTGTGTGACTTTGTAGTGCTTGATTTGCCAGATTGTGAAGAACCCCTTTCGAGTGAAACCACACTTAATCCTTTCGATCTTTACACCTCCACTATAGAACCTAAATCGATAAATATCCATGCTTTTGATGAGGTGCCAGAAAAAATTGATTTTCACTTGATTGAGGATATAGACGCCGGGAATATTTTGGATGATGAACCCGTCGATTTGATTGCAATTCATCATCCCGAGTCATTTAATGTTTCTCCCGAACTTCATATGCGTCTTGATTTTGATGATAATGGCATGGATAGGCTAAATATTGAGGAGAATTATGAGGATAGTATCGAGGAGAGTATTGAGGATAATATTGAGGTTGAACCATTTCTGTTTGATGTGTCGGATTTTCCAATTCATCCTCTTGAACCTTTAACTAAATCACCCTCCCTCCTTTCCATCGTTCCGACCACGCAAAATATCACGCTTGAAGACTGTGAGCTTGAAAAATTTCTCTTTGAATCTGGCACCGTTCTCCCAGACGATAATGATTACGAGTGTTTCACTTTTTCGGACGATGTTGAAAACTCACCTCCCGAGTTTGAGTCCTTTGAATTTTCAGATGAGTTAGTTGAACCATCAGACTCGATTGCTTACAGTCGTTTCGAACCATTGATGGAATCTTTCCAGTTCGAGACAGTTTACTACGGTGAGAATGAGACTATCCCTAATTCACTCCCTTTCGTCCGTACTATCGTTCCAACCGTGCAAAAGACCGTTAAGCTTTCATCTCCAATACCAAGTTCGACGTACCCATGCTTTCTTGCGAATCTTGAGGGATTTGACCCCATTTCTCGACGAGTTGATAGATTAGCATAATCACTTTTAACAGTTCGGTCGTCACAAATTGCGCTAATTTAATCACTCAAGATCGTACTCCACTTCTTTCTCTTTTCCGCCATTCTTCTCCTCCGCCGAGACCATATTCCACTCTTCTTCCCATTCGGTCTCGTGCGCTTCTCATTTCTTTTCTTTCCACCCCATTCTTTCACCAACCCTACCATTACCACGATAAGATTTTTGAATGGTTGGTGCTCAACTTTGGCTTATGTAAGGCCTTGTTTAGTTTGGGGAGGACCTTGTTGTATATATGTATATATATTTTTTGTTTTCTTTTTCTATAAAAAAAAATTCAAAACAATAAAAAATTCAAATTTTTTTTTATAAATAAATAAACATGGGAGTGCCGACATTTTGACCCTCTTGGTGTGGCATGACAGTAAGGACACTGTCAAGTTTAAGTTTGGGGGTATGCTCGGTAAACCTTCTTCGTTCGCATTCATATGTATATTTTTGCATTTGCATACTTATTTTTAAAACCCATAAAAATTGAAAAATTTCAAAAATTATAAAAATTAATGTATTCAATTTTGGCCATATTTGACTTGAGTTTGACAAATAGGTTAACTGGCTAGGAACAACTAGATCCTAGACTTAGTAAATTAAAAACCCTAAAAATAACCTTCCTTAAAGTTTAACGGTAGAAACTATATGTCTTTGTAGTTTATTTAGAAATAGGCAAATTTTGAGTTCACTTCTTAGGCTAAGTCGAAAAAAAGGAAAAGTATTGATATTTTTATTAGAGTATAAGTTTGAAAAATAATTCCTAAGCTTAAGTCTAGATTCTGAAAATGTATACCCTACAATTTGCACAATCACGCACCTTGAAGCTTGGAATAGTAGAAGAGACCTTGAAATGCTCTTGTCTAAAGTCCTTAGTAAGATGAAAAATAAAAAAAATAAAAGTGTGAATAAAGAAAAAAATGAACACTGGTTTTTGTGATTACTTAAGGCTAAAAAATAGAAAAATATTTAGCGAGGGTGCTTCATCACCTAGTGCCTTAGACCAACTGGTTTGGGAGTCACTGCTAAAGCCTTGGGTGTTACAAAACTAGGAAGTACGCTTTAAAGTGCAAACGCATCTTGTAATCGATTGTTGGTACCTCAAGAAGTATTAACGGTCGCATGAAGGATGTGTAAGAAAAATTCAATTAAAAATTCACCAATTAATAAGTGCTTTGGACAACGGACAAGAGTATGATTACTTGATTTGAATTTCCAAATGTAGTGGTGATATTTACACACACGCAGGGATATGTGATTGGAGTTTAGATGAGAGATATGAGTGAAGAATAGAACTTGTATTTTTAGTAGAGTTGATAAAAATTCCTAAGTGGAGATGGAACCCCAGAAGGAAAAACTTAAGAAATGCCGAAAGCTAAGTAGGTCTGAAGAACATATATAATCTTAAGTTAAATGATGAGGAAGTGTGAAGAATATAGGTGAATAATTTACGAGTCTATGATAATAGAATTCCTTGTTAGAAAACCTAATTGGAAAATTAAAGTCGAAAAGCCTAATTGATAGGATTTTGTAGGTAGTATCCGCTGAAAACCCTCAACACTCCTCCTACTAGGGACACCTAGAGGTTTAACGGCTTGTTGCACAAGCTCAGTGCAATCGCATTTCCCTGCGAAAGTGCGGTTAGGTTTTTGTCGAGAATAAAACTAAGTTTGCTCGAGGACGTGCAAAAGATAAGTTTGGGGGTATTTGTTCATACCATAATATTGCATTATTATATTCCTCATTCTTATTCGTTTTATAAATAAACAGGTGCTTTTGACGCATGTCTGCTACATATTATAGGTTACAGGTTCTTGGATCTAAAACAGTGAAAAAGAGAAAAGACGATGCAAAAGTGGAACTACGACCAGCAAACAGAAGGATTTTGATAAAGCCTACACAAAGATCAGTACAAGGCAACGCAAGGTCCAAGATTACAAAGCGAACGGTTAAAAGTCCACTGCAATTGTTCACTGAAGATCTGGAAGAAACCTAGAAGCTATTTTAATAAAAGAACCAAAGATATAAGAAGCCCAAGAATCCAAGAAAAATTCCAGGAAAAATCAGCCTCCAGTGCCATCATTGGGCCGCGGAACCGCGGCCCAACCCATGCTGAGGCCGCGGTTCCGCGGCCATCCAGAGCCCATAGAAGTTTAATTTTTTACCAAGTTTCAGAGACGGCGTGGATCTTTGACTAGGTCTTTTCATAGAGGGTATTTTTGTAATAGCAGATATGCGGCAATTGTAAACCTAGGGTTTTCTATGAATCTATAAATAGAGACCCAAATACCACTTTTGAGGTATGCCTCTTTTCACTTCATAAATTCAGATCTGTACTATGTTCATGTTTGGAGAGAGCCATCAATAAAAATTAGTAAGTTCCTTTTATTTCTTTGCTTTAGTTCTCTTTTAATTTAGAATGTCTTTTAATCCCCTAATGAGCGAGTAGTCTCCTCGCTTGTTAGGGTTAGCCTTAGGGAAAGATTTGAGAGATGAGATCTCTCACCCCTTTCTTACCCCTTCACACATAAGAATTAGAACTCCATGCATACACGCACACATCGCTCCCTGCGGCACCTTACCCCTCGAGGTAACGGTGATACCGTAGTACAAAGGACCGATTGCGCGTGTTTTCCATGGAGGTTAGGGTAAAGATCGATAAAGGAAGGACAAGAACCTAGAGGAAGAAACATCTTCCCAAAAGATTCTAATCCACTTTATTGATAATTACCATAACATCTAATAGTCCTAAATTAGGGCATTGAAAGCGGTGAGGAAACCTTTAATCTCTCAACTTCCCCTAAGCCTAACCCTGGTAAGACTTAGATCTAGATAATCTTAGTATAACTTAATTTCGTAGTTTTTAGAGTTAATAAATCAATCCGACACCCATCGGAATTAACTCGTTAGCGTGATTAAGAAAACACAAAATCCCTGTGGACCGACTGATTGATCTAAAAAACTATCTATTACCACAATCAAGAACGGCATCGCTTTGCAGCTAGCCGGTGAGTACGGGTCGGTCCACAGGGATGTTGTGAATCTCCTAATCGCACTAACGAGTTAATTCCGAAGGGTGTTCGGATTGATTATTAAATCTAAAAACCTAATTATTCTATACTACGATTATCTAGATCTAGCCTTGCTAAGGTTAGGTCTAGGGATGGTTTGGAAATGCAAGTAAATCTCAATGCTTTCTATACCCAATTTAGGATCTAAGAGGAGTTATGGTAATTATCAATAAATGGGATTAGATCCATTCGGGAAGGTGTTCCTTCCTCTAGGTTCTTGTCCTTCCTTTAGAGATCCTTACCCTAACCTCTATGGAAAACGCGCGCAACCGGGTCTTTATACTACGGTATCACCGCTACCTTGAGGGGTAGGGTGCCGTAGGGCGCGGTGTGTGCGTGTATGCATGGAGTCCTATTGTAAATATATAATGGGTAAGAAAGGGATGAGAGATCTCATCTCTCAAAAGCCTTCCCCAAAGCTACTAAACAATTATCTATGGCAATGAATCAAATCTACCTAGGGCAAAGAATTTAAATCTAAACTAGTGCAATTAAATAAATCTACTTACAGGTGACTCTCTCCAAACATCAACGCAGGTTGTCAGATCTGAATTCATGAATTGAAAAGAAACACCGATGATCTCCATAAAGAATTCTGAAATTTATTATTAAAAGGAGGCATGAAAAGAATACAAGCTTTAGAGTTCCTATTTATAGAGAATAGGAAACCCTAGGTTACATTTTGATCCGCATGTCTACATTTACGAAAATAGCCCTATGTTGACTAGTCAAAGCCGCAAACGAATTATAGTAAAATTTCCTTCCACAGATCTCTCATGACAGCCGCGGAACCGCGGCCTGGGTAGGCTTGGGCCGCGGTTCCATGGCCCATTGGTCGGCTCAGATGCTGGTCTTTTGTGGGCTTCTTCTGGGTCTTTTTAGTCTTCTAATTCTTTGGTTCTTTTTTCATTTGGGCTTCTACGTTGGTTCCAGATCTCCAGTGAACAATTTTGCAATGGATTTTTAACCGTTCGCCTTGTATTCTTGGACCTTGCGTTGCCTTGTCCATTGTGAACTTTATCTTTGATGTAGGCTTGATCAAGAGTCTTCTGTTTGTTGGTTAAAGTCCACATTTTCATCGTCTTTACATCGTTTTCACTGTTTTAGATCTAAGAACCTGTAACCTGTAATATGTAGCAGACATGCGTCAAAAGCACCTGTTTATTTATAAAAAGAATAAGAATGGGGAATATAATAATACAATATTATTGTAACACCTGAGTCTGTGTTTAGTAGTAATTGCGTGTTAACGTGGGATCTTTTGGTAAAGAGTTTACCAAAACGGGTTCTAGTGATCTATCTAGTTTTATGGATATCCTTGTAAGATGTTATCTCGACCACACACCAGCATATAGCCATCAAAACAGCACATTTCAACCCCACATATCGGCATATTTAAACCTCAGCACATCAGCCCAAAGACAGATCAGCCACATATCATTATTTCAGCCGCCAACAGTCAACTTTGACAACTCCTATACCCTATAGCTCAGCCGTAGCTGCTGCAACAGTAGCACCAACATCACATCAGCCAATTTGTGCACAAATTCAGCCTTAAGGTCAGCTATGGCTGCTGCAACAGCCACCTAACCCCATGAAAAATTCAGCTGAGGCTAGCCCATCATTGCATCAGCCCTCCCTACCAATCTACAACAGCTACTAAACCATCACTATCACCAGCACAATTTCCGGCCCAATTTCAGCAACAAATCTGCAAAGCATCAGCCCCCCCTAAACCCTATGCAGCTACTACAGCCACCCTAACACCAGAAAGTCTACTTAGCCTGCTACAAACAGCACACCAGCCCCAAGACTTCAGCCATTTCATCATTTCAGCTCTTCAGCCCTTCAAAATTCTGCAGACAACAGCAGCAACAGCTGCTCCTTCAGCCCTCAACCCCATACCACACACACACCATCCCATACCACACACACACCACCTCATACCACACACACACCACCTCATACCACTTGACACACCACTTCATACCACACCATACAACACCAGCAACATTTTTCTTTCCATCAGCAACAGCAACAGCAAACACATTTTGCATCAGCATCAGCATCAGCAGTTGCACCAGCTTGGACAGTAGCAGCTCTAGTTTAGCACAGCAGCACCTACCCTCTTCTTCTTCTCCTTCTCCTGAGTTGCAAGGTTCTTAGAGGGTATAACTCCTAAACTTTTCCCATATTGTGTAGATTAGGAGCTTGATTAGCTAGCTTTTGTGATAAATAGAATTTTCATGCTAGAATTGTGCAGTGATGTTAGATTTAATCACTTTAGAGTACTTGTAGTTTAATGAGCCAATTTTGGTGTTGTCTAATCTGTTTTAACCTAGTGGTGTCAATAAAATTAGATGGTTAGCCTTAATTTGCTAAAGTCGATAATCTAGCTTAATTGGTGTCCATATCATGCTTAGTAGTGATATTGGGTGTTTTATGGAGATTTTGAGCAAAGTGAGAATTGCGTTAGCTAGAATAACCTTCTTTGGTGCTAGTGAGGCAAGCCAACCAGAGAAATTCCCCAGATTCCATGTAGACACCCGATTTACCCGACTTGGCATATTTTGGCAGTTTTAGTGACTTTTAACCTCTATAGAATCTGCTGTTGACCCGAACACTTCAGAATAATTTTGAGAAGACTGTAGCATGGTGAGATGAGTAGGAACACACACCCAGAGCACGGGGACCCACCTCCCTAACTTGGCCGCCAATTATTTAGATCTGGCCGCAAATTGCGGCCAGGAAGGGGGTGGAGGTGTTGGGTTTTGGGGTGTGGGTTTGGTCTTGATAGCTAGGGTTTTTGGTTTCTCTAACTTTTCAAGTTTGGCCCTGAGGCAAAATCTGGAACTAGTTGCGTATTTTCGATGTTTTAAACTTGTACGACACGCGCGTGATACGCGTGGTTCTGGGGCGCGCTGCGCGACACAGCGTGTCAGTTCTGGTTCTGGTGGGTTTGTGCGCGTCGCATCGCGTCGTGTGCACACGCGTTTAGTTCACCCACGCGTATCCCTTTTGTCGATATATCACGTTTTGCAGAATTTCTTCTTATATGGTGACTCATGTGAATTCTAGGTTCGCCGGCAGGAACTTCAAGCGCGGCTGAGAAGGGAAAGCAGGTGGTCGGACACACTTAGCACAGGACCACGGGTGAGTAGATTTAACATCTACGGGGGACAATCGTTTGGATGGCGTGAGTCACCCGATAGATTTAGTAGACTTGGTATTACTGGTAACATTGGAGTAATAATGATAAAACTTGCATGATAATTGCTGTAGTCAGTATCTATATGATGTTCAATATACGCAGATTCATTATAGGACACCTGCACCATTACCAGGTTTTATATGTTGCACGAGCACTATTCATGTGAACACACACACCCTGGTAATTGCCATGTCACGACACTAAATAACTTTAAATCTGAAACATGTTAACTGCCTAGAAATGTGACATTGAAATAAGTATTTAAATTGATACCATAAGCATTCATAATCATCGGCATATGCATTTATGATAATTTCATGAGGTTTATGATATTTCTGGATTTCGGGGGAAAGCCGCAAGATTTCAACAGATAATTGTTAAAAATATAAAAGTTGCGGTTTTCTAGTGATGTAAAGTGTCGTCCACCATGAGTTTGTTGTGGTTTTTGAGACCCGTTTCGAGGAGGTGGATGAACCGTCTCGGGTACATGGTGGGCCCGGTATGGTACCCCGGGGCAAGAAGATCGCAGATGATGGCGTTGAGCCTGGCAGGGGACGGATTACCTACCGGTGATTTCATTTGGCACGGCGGATATCCAGAGGATACCGACCGTGGCCGCTGGATTGAGATATGGATTTTGATGTGGATCAGCCGGATAGCTGAGGCCAGAGATACTGGACATAGATATATAAGATTTGGTCAGTTTTGAGGTGTCGTTGCTGGACACGGATTTTATTGATTTCTTGGATATCATGCTGATGTTTAAAAAGAAGTTTTCAAAACAAGTAAGGAATAGTTCTTACACTTACATGTTGAGATCCTGAGATGACTCATATAGCATACATTCATGATGGTATTTTCATGTGGCATACATACCTGTTATCACCTCCATGTGACATATACACTTGCTAGTATACTGTTGATGCATACACACCTGCTAGTACATGTAGCTATACCTGTTTTAGGGATGTCAGGACACTTGTGTGCATGCATACGATAGCTTTAGTAAATGTTATCTATTACTCACGAGCTGGCAACTCACCCCCGTTGTGCCACAGCTTTTCTGCAGGCCCACTCCGTCAGCACTGTAGCGGCGGATACCTTTGCTTCATTTGTACCTTTTGCCTGGACTAGAGGCTTTTGCTCCTAGGTGGGTTATTATCAGTTTGTACCACCTTATATATGCTCATTGTATCTAGAGTACTCCATCTACTTTTGCTACTACTACTACTGTTGCCACTACTGCTACTATCAGTTCAGTTGTACCTGTTTTATTCGAATTACTGTATATTGACCTAGATATGAGATTGTGAGACTTGAGGATTTATTTATGATGTATCTGGGTCGAGCTCACTTGAGTCGACATGTTATTCCTCATGCACTGATTTCTTTTATATTCTGCTGGAATTTTGGAATAAGGGCAAATTGGTTAGGTAATGAGGTAAATGCTTAAATTATTTGGTTTTCCTTCACTCTAAAATTCTTAATTGGGTTTAGTGTTCTGGGCTTCGGCTTACTTATTTTATGGACGCCTTGAGACGTTTCGTAACCTAAGTGCCGGTCGCGTTCCGTACCTTGCGGGTCGTGACAAAGTTGGTATCAGAGCGATAGGTTTCACCTTTCTGAGTGTAGGATGACCCTTAGTAGATGGAGTAAGTGACTTAAGCAGGGTAGCGTAGCGTATGTATGTCCGCGGCATACTTGCGTTGCGGTACTCCGCCTCGGTGACTTTAGGATATATTTGCTTGAAATTCCTTCTTCAATTCCGTGTATCCTACGATCTTATCCCTGTTCCTGTACCAGCTACTATGCCGCCAAAAACTACCAGAGCACAGAGGGCTGCCGCCCGAAACGAGATTCGAGCTGGCTCGTCCGAGACTAGGACTGAGCAGGGTAGTATGCCTACACCGCAGGAACAAACCGATCTGCCTTTCCCAGGCCGTGTGGATAGGCTGGAGACTGGAATGGAGGAGTTGCTACAGATGATGGGGAGTATGCAGAAGCTACGTCAGATGGTAGGAACCCTAGTTGCAGACCACTATGATACCTGCTTCTACTACTACCACTGCGACCATTCCGGTTTCGCTACAGGAGTTTATGAGGCTGAGACCTCCAGTTTTTACGGGTACCGATGCAGCAGAGGACCCGCAGACGTTCCTTGACAGCTTGGCCAGGATTGCCGTTCGCTGAGATGTTCCGATGATCGCTGGATAGAGCTTGCGAGTTTCCGACTAGAGGGTCTCGCACAGATATGGTGGGAGTCCGTTCTGAGAGGTCGAGCTGCAGGTCTATCGCCCATGACCTGGACCGAGTTCACAGCAGTTTTTCTTGCCCGATTCCTCCCGGAGAGCGTTCGCGATGCCAGAGCTCGTAGTTTCGAGGCCTTGGTAAAGACACCTGGGATGACGGTGTCTGAGTATGATGTTCAGTTTACACAGTTGTCCCGATATGCTCCGTATCTGGTGGATACCGAAGCGAAGAGGGTGAAGAGGTTTATACAAGGACTGGATGCCCAGTTATATCTTGCCATTGGCGCCCAGCATTTCGATACCTATTCGGCAGCGATGGATACAGCATTGCGGATGGAGGCACGTATTTCAGCGACTTCGGCCATTTCCGGACCGAAGAGGATTCGTACCGGCATGCCAGATCAGAGACATCATGCCAGATTCCTTCCGCGAGATAGGACCGGCAGAGGATTTGGACGAGGTCATCTATATGGATCGTATACACAGGGACAGCAGTCGTCGCCAGGATGCTTTGGGTGCGGGAGTCTGCACCATCGTGTTAGAGACTGTCCAGCGAGGCGACAGGGAGCGACGACCGTTCCGCACGTGACTCTACCTCCATCACCGCCCCCTCCTCAGAGAGCCCTACTTCCTGCCACAGGCGATGCTCCACGCCAGTTAGGTATACCCAGAGGCCGTGGACGCGGCGCACCGATCCAGAGAGGACGAGGAGGCAGAGGCCGAGGCCGAGGTCAGCCCGCTATCTGAGGAGGTCAGGCCCGAGTTTTTGCATTGACACCCCAGGATGCGCAGGCATCCAATGCCGTCGTTACAGGTACTCTATCAGTTTGTTCTGTTGATACACACGTGTTATTTGATCCCGGATCCACGCACTCTTATGTTTCCACACACTTTGTACCGAGTTTGGGTAGAGAGTCCGGTTTGCTTGATCAGCCGCTTGTTGTGACCACTCCTGTGAGAGAGTCCTTTGTTGCTAGGCACGTGTTCCGATCCTGTACCGTTCGTATTGGCAAGCGAGAGCTGCCTGTCGACTTGATCCTTCTGGAGATGTTGGACTTCGACATTCTTTTAGGCATGGATTGGTTAGCCACGTGCTATGCGTCTGTGGACTGCCGTGAGAAGACAATTAGATTTTGTTTTCCCGACGTGTCGGTTTTTGTTGTGAAGGGGGACCGTGGTGCCGCCCCTCACATGTTGATTTCTTCTTTTCGCGCTGACCAGCTGTTGAGGAAGGGATGTCAGGGATTCTTGGCTTATGTCAGTGATACTAGAGCTACAGATGTTCCGTTGGACCAGGTCCCGGTTGTTTGTGAGTTCCCTGATGTTTTCCCTGATGAGCTTCCCGGACTGCCTCCTGAGCGCGATGTCGAGTTCTGTATTGATTTAATTCCTGGCTCGGGACCTATTTCTATACCGCCTTATCGAATGGCCCCGGCGGAACTTGGAGAGTTGAAGGTTCAGCTGCAAGAATTGTTAGATAAGGGACTTATTCGACCTATCGTTTCTCCATGGGGTGCTCCGGTCCTGTTTGTCAAGAAGAAGGATGGAAGTTTACGCTTATGTATCGACTACCGCCAGCTGAACAAGGTTACCGTACGGAACAGATATCCGTTGCCACGCATAGATGATTTATTCGACCAGCTCCAGGGTGCGGGTTATTTTTCAAGGATCGACTTACGATCAGGATATCACCAGCTGTGAGTCCGACAGGAGGATGTACCGAAGACAGCTTTCCGTACACGCTATGGCCACTATGAATTTTTGGTGATGTCGTTCGGACTCACCAACGCCCCAGCAGCATTCATGGATTTGATGAACCGTACATTCAGGCCGTATCTTGACTTGTTCATCATCGTGTTCATCGACGATATTTTGGTGTATTCCCGGAGCCGAGAGGAGCACGAGCAGCATTTGTAGATTACTTTACAGACCTTGAGGGAGCACCATCTTTTCGCAAAATTTTCCAAGTGTGCCTTCTGGCTGGACAGTGTCAGATTCTTAGGTCACGTGATTACGAGAGATGGCATATGTGTGGACCCGAAGAAGATTGAAGCTGTTCAGCTGTGGCCCAGACCGACATCGGTTACGGAGATCCGTAGTTTTCTAGGCCTTGCAGGCTACTACAGGAGATTTGTACAGGATTTCTCCCGTATTGCTGCACCTTTGACCGGTTTGACCCGGAAGGGAGTTCCTTTCGTTTGGACGGAGGAGTGCGAACGCAGTTTTCAGCAGCTACGGACGTGTTTGACTACGGCGCCAGTATTATCTTTGCCTTCGGGATCAGGCGGATTTATGGTCTACTGTGATGCTTCGCGAGTAGGGTTAGGATGCGTATTGATGCAGCATGGCCGGGTGATCGCGTATGCTTCTCGGCAATTGAAGAAGCATGAACAGAACTACCCTACTCATGATCTGGAGATGGCTGCAGTGGTCTTTGCACTGAAGATTTGGCGACACTACCTATATGGCGAGTCGTGCCAAATATTCACAGACCACAAGAGCTTAAAATACATATTTCAGCAGCGAGATCTGAACCTCAGACAGCATCGTTGGATGGAGTTGGTGAAGGACTATGACTGCGAAATCCTGTACCACCCGGGCAAGGCAAATGTGGTGGCAGATGCTTTGAGCAGGAGGCCCGGGGGTAGTCTATCCTATTTACACACCGTGCAAAGGCAGTCGTCAGCAGATTGGCAGATTTTATGCGACAGCCGAGTTGAGTTCGAGTTCCCTCCAACAGGGGGACAGCTCGCGCATGTTCGTGCGCGCCCACAATTGCTTGACCGTATATATGAAGCACAGCGCAGCGATGACCGTTGTTCAGAAATCATAGCACAGATGGGACAGGGCAGATTTTCCGAGTTCGTGGTTGATGAACAGGGAATTTTACGATTTGGATCCAGACTGTGCGTACCAGATGCTGAAGGATTGCGGCGCGATATTCTTGAGGAGGCACACCGATCGGCGTATAGTGTCCACCCCGGTTCCACCAAGATGTACCATAATTTGAGAGAGACCTACTGGTGGGACGGAATGAAGAGGGACATCGCAGAGTTCGTATCAAGATGCCTGACTTGCCAGCAAGTCAAGGCCGAGCACCAGAGGCCCGTAGGAGAACTACAACCGTTACCCATTCCAGAGTGGAAATGGGAGCAGATTTCGATGGATTTCGTTGTGGGTCTACCCAGGACCAGTCGAGGGTACAACTCCATCTGGGTGATCGTAGATCGATTGACGAAAGCGGCTCACTTCCTGCCGGTGAAGACCACTTTTAGCTTCGCTCGGTATGCCCAGCTTTACATCGACGAGATCGTATGATTGCATGGCGTACCGACTTGTATCGTGTCAGATCGAGGAACCCAGTTCACCAGCCGACTTTGGCAGAAACTTCAGGAGGCTTTGGGCACTCGTTTGAGTTTTAGCACAGCATTTCATCCGCAGACCGACGGACAATCAGAGCGGACCATTCAGACTCTCGAGGACATGCTTCGAGCATGTGTTTTAGACTTCGGAGGTAGCTGGGAACGTCATTTACCTCTAGTGGAGTTCTCCTATAACAACAGCTTCCAGGATACTATTCAGATGGCACCTTTCGAGGCGTTGTATGGAAGAAGACGTATATCGCCCGTTTGTTGGACCGAGTTGAGAGAAAGCAGTATCTTCGGGCCACAGATCGTGCAGGAGACGACCAAGAAAGTGCAGCTGATCTGAGACCGGATGAGGGCAGCCCAGTGCAGGCAGAAATCGTATGCAGACAGGCGCCGTCGCAGATTAGAGTTCGCAGTTGGCGACCATGTTTTTCTGAGAGTCTCTCCGATGAAGGGCGTGATGCGTTTTGGGCGAAAGGGGAAGCTCAGCCCTAGATTCGTAGGTCCCTTCGAGATTCTCGAGCGTGTTGGCGCTGTTGCATATCGTTTAGCTCTTCCACCTAGTTTTTCAGATGTTCATCCCGTTTTCCACGTGTCAATGCTACGCCGTTATCTTCATGACCCTTCCCACGCGATTCAGCATCAGACAGTTCAGCTCGAGCCCGACCTTTCGTTCGCCGTGGAGCCAGTTGAGATATTAGATCGGCAAGTGAAGAAACTCCGATCAAAGGTCCTGCCGTCCGTAAAAGTTCTTTGGCGCAGCCCGAGTAGCGAAGAGATCACTTGGGAGGCCGAGGGAGAAATGCGGACGAAATTCCCTCATCTTTTTGAAGGTACGCATAGTTGCATATTTTAAAATTCGGGGACGAATTTTCTTAAGGGGGGAAGACTGTAACACCTGAGTCTGTGTTTAGTAGTAATTGCGTGTTAACGTGGGATCTTTTAGTAAAGAGTTTACCAAAACAGGTTCTAGTGATCTATCTGGTTTTATGGATATCCTTGTAAGATGTTATCTCGACCACACACCAGCATATAGCCATCTAAACAGCACATTTCAACCCCACATATCGGCACATTTAAACCTCAGCACATCAGCCCAAAGACAGATCAGCCACATATCATTATTTCAGCCGCCAACAGTCAACTTTGACAACTCCTATACCCAATAGCTCAGCCGTAGCTGCTGCAACAGCAGCACCAACATCATATCAGCCAATTTATGCACAAATTCGGCCTTAAGGTCAGCTATGGCTGCTGCAACAGCCACGTAACCCCATGAAAAATTCAGCTGAGGCTAGCCCATCATTGCATCAGCCCTCCCTACCAATCTACAACAGCTACTAAACCATCACTATCACCAGCACAATTTCCTGCCCAATTTCAGCAACAAATCTGCATAGCATCAGCCCCCCCTAAACCCTATGCAGCTGCTACAGCCACCCTAACACCAAAAATTCTACTTAGCCTGCTACAAACAGCACACCAGCCCCAAGACTTCAGCCATTTCATCATTTCAGCTCTTCAGCCCTTCAAAATTCTGCAGACAACAGCTGCTCCTTCAGCCCTCAACCCCATACCACACACACACCACCTCATACCATACACACACCACCTCATACCACACCACACACCACTTCATACCACACCATACAACACCAGCAACATTTTTCTTTCCATCAGCAACAACAACAGCAACAGCAAACACATTTTGCAACAGCATCAGCATCAGCAGTTGCACCAGCTTGGACAGTAGCAGCTCTAGTTTAGCACAGCAGCACCTACCCTCTTCTTCTTCTCCTTCTCCTGAGTTGCAAGGTTCTTAGAGTGTATAACTCCTAAACTTTTCCCATATTGTGTAGATTAGGAGCTTGATTAGCTAGCTTTTGTGATAAATAGAATTTTCATGCTAGAATTGTGCAGTGATGTTAGATTTAATCACTTTAGAGTACTTGTAGTTTAATGAGCCAATTTTGGTGTTGTCTAATCTGTTTTAACCTAGTGGTGTCAATAAAATTAGATGGTTAGCCTTAATTTGCTAAAGTCGATAATCTAGCTTAATTGGTGTCCATATCATGCTTAGTAGTGATATTGGGTGTTTTATGGAGATTTTGAGCAAAGTGAGAATTGCGTTAGCTAGAATAACCTTCTTAGGTGCTAGTGAGGCCAGCCAACCAGAGAAATTCACCAGATTCCATGTAGACACCCGATTTACCCGACTTGGCGTATTTTGGCAGTTTTAGTGACTTTTAACCTCTATAGAATCTGCTGTTGACCCGAACACTTCAGAATAATTTTGAGAAGACTGTAGCATGGTGAGATGAGTAGGAACACACACCCAGAGCACGGGGACCCACCTCCCTAACTTGGCCGCCAATTATTTAGATCTGGCCGCAAATTGCGGCCATGAAGGGGGTGGAGGTGATGGGTTTTGGGGTGTGGGTTTGGTCTTAATAGCTAGGGTTTTTTGTATCTCTAACTTTTCAAGTTTGGCCCTGAGGCAAAATCTGGAACTAGTTGCGTATTTTCGATGTTTTAAACTTGTGCGACACGCGCGTGATACGTGTGGTTCTGTGGCGCGCTGCGCGACACAGCGTGTCAGTTCTGGTTCTGGTGGGTTTGTGCGCGTCGCGTCGCGTCGTGTGCACACGCGTTTAGTTCACGCACGCGTATCCCTTTTGTCGATATATCACGTTTTGTAGAATTTTTTCTTATATGGTGACTCATGTGAATTCTAGGTTCGCCGGCAGGAACTTCAAGCGCGGCTGAGAAGGGAAAGCAGGTGGTCGGACACACTTAGCACAGGACCACGGGTGAGTAGATTTAACATCTACGGGGGACAATCGTTTGGATGGCGCGAGTCGCCTGATAGATTTAGTAGACTTGGTATTACAGGTAACATTGGAGTAATAATGATAAAACTTGCATGATAATTGCTGTAGTCAGTATCTATATGATGTTCCATATACGCAGATTCATTATAGGACACCTGCACCATTACCAGGTTTTATATGTTGCACGAGCACTATTCATGTGAACACACACACCCTGGTAATTGCCATGTCACGACACTAAATAACTTTAAATCTGAAACATGTTAACTGCCTAGAAATGTGACATTGAAATAAGTATTTAAATTGATACCATAAGCATTCATAATCATCGGCATATGCATTTATGATAATTTCATGAGGTTTATGATATTTCTGGATTTCGGGGGAAAGCCGCAAGATTTCAACTGATAATTGTTAAAAATATAAAAGTTGCAGTTTTCTAGTGATGTAAAGTGTCGTCCACCATGAGTTTGCTGTGCTTTTTGAGACCCGTTTCGAGGAGGTGGATGAACCGTCTCGGATACATGGTGGGCCCGGTACGGTACCCCGGGGCAAGAAGATCGCAGATGATGGCGTTGAGCCTGGCAGGGGACGGATTACCTACCGGTGATTTCATTTGGCACGGCGGATATCCAGAGGATACCGACCGTGGCCGCTGGATTGAGATATGGATTTTGATGTGGATCAGCCGGATAGCTGAGGCCAGAGATACTGGACATGGATATATAAGATTTGGTCAGTTTTGAGGTGTCGTTGCTGGACACGGATTTTATTGATTTCTTGGAT
This sequence comes from Agapanthus africanus, assembly GCA_030015575.1. NCBI lineage: Eukaryota > Viridiplantae > Streptophyta > Magnoliopsida > Asparagales > Amaryllidaceae > Agapanthus > Agapanthus africanus. The sequence continues at coordinate 303,741,207 of JASDDO010000022.1, read as the reverse complement.
ATCATGCTGATGTTTAAAAAGAAGTTTTCAAAACAAGTAAGGAATAGTTCTTACACTTACATGTTGAGATCCTGAGATGACTCATATAGCATACATTCATGATGGTATTTTCATGTGGCATACATACCTGTTATCACCTCCATGTGACATATATACTTGCTAGTATACTGTTGATGCATACACACCTGCTAGTACATGTAGCTATACCTGTTTTAGGGATGTCAGGACACTTGTGTGCATGCATACGATAGCCTTAGTAAATGTTATCTATTACTCATGAGCTGGCAACTCACCCCCGTTGTGCCACAGCTTTTCTGCAGGCCCACTCCGTCAGCACTGTAGCGGCGGATACCTTTGCTTCATTTGTACCTTTTGCCTGGACTAGAGGCTTTTGCTCCTAGGTGGGTTATTATCAGTTTGTACCACCTTATATATGCTCATTGTATCTAGAGTACTCCATCTACTGTTGCTACTACTACTACTGTTGCCACTACTGCTACTATCAGTTCAGTTGTACCTGTTTTATTCGGATTACTGTATATTGACCTAGATGTGAGATTGTGAGACTTGAGGATTTATTTATGATGTATCTGGGTCGAGCTCACTTGAGTCGACATGTTATTCCTCATGTACTGATTTCTTTTATATTCTGCTGGAATTTTGGAATAAGGGCAAATTGGTTAGGTAATGATGTAAATGCTTAAATTATTTGGTTTTCCTTCACTCTAAAATTCTTAATTGGGTTTAGTGTTCTGGGCTTCGGCTTACTTATTTTATGGACGCCTTGAGACATTTCGTAACCTAAGTGTCGGTCGCGTTCCGTACCTTGCGGGTCGTGACAATTATGATGTGAATACCGACCCGTACTCACCGGCTAACTACCAAGCGACGCTGTTCTTGATTGCGGTAACATATATTTTTGATCTATAAAATCTCTCTAATCAACAGGCCAAGGGATACTACAAATATTTCAAATGACGTACCTTTTCTTAAAAACACCGTAGCCCCTATTTTCTAAACACCATGATTCATGCTATTTCAAATGCCAAAACTGTATGACTCGTATATATAATGTATATTCTTATATATTGCGGTTACTTCTTCATTTTCCATATATTCCTGCTGTTCGCATCGCATTGCATGTTTAAATGTGTTTTAGTTAGTTATTATGAAACCCATGCTATCAGGACACCAGCACCATTACCGATGATACGTATGCTCCACGTACACCTTCTTGCCGGCTCACACACATCATCATCGGTAATTTTCATGTCACGTACACATTAGAAAACACTATTTCATTGGTATAAATTGCTAGAAGATGGTTTCGACATAGTACTAGTGCGCTTGCTTTCATATGCTAGTTTAGACAATACATTTATTACTATGATATTTCTTGCATGTGTATATTCATTTGCAATGCAATATTATGGGGCTTTATGTCGGTATTCACTGGTTATTGACTTTTGATTATGGGATTCGGATTTTCCATGAGATTTCTGGATTTGGAGAAACCGCAAGGATTTTATAAACTCATTATCATTTCTAAAAATAGAAATTGCGGTTTTCTAGTGATATGATGTGAGATATGTCCACCATGAGTTTTCTCGGCTCTTGAGTAGTATCATGCACCCGATTCGAGGAGGAGGATGAACCTTCTGCAGGTGCATGGTGGACCCGATGCGGTACCCCGGGGCAAGATAGTCGAAGATGATGGTGTTGATCCTGGCAGGGGAGCACTACCGACCGGTTATTTATGACGCGGAGGATACCGGTGTAGTCGTGAGATTTGATTATATGGACCAGTCCGGATTGCCGGAGCCTGGGGATAGTCCGGATTGCCGGAGCCCGAGATATTGAGACATTGAGATATTGAGATTTTATGATATGGGCCAGTCCGGATTGCCGAAGCCCGAGATATTGAGATATTGGGATATATGATTTGTGTCGATACTTGACACGGATTCTCTGTTGATTTCATTGATGATACTTCAGTTTTATACAGAAATCTTACTGAGATAAGAAAACAGTTTTCTTATTCAAGATGTATTTGGTTTTCATCCTTTATGTATTCGTACATCATATATGTGATATGTTGCTACCTGAGGCACTGACACGAGCACTTGGTATTACACTTATGTATAGATGTTTACCCTTGTCATTATTAGATGCTTCAGGTTATATATATTGAGGATTATATTGTATGACCTAGGAGAGAGTCATACATGTGATTTCTTCTCGGCGATGTTTTCTACTCACGTGTTGGCAACTCAACCCCGTTGTGCTACAGCTTCTTGCAGGTTTTGCCGTACAGGTTTCCTTGGCGGCTTTTCTGGCACACTGCTTCTTTCCGGATGATTAGTTTGGTAGATGGGTTCACTTGCATCGTGACCACCGCAATACTTTTATTTATTCAGTTGTATCTATTAAACTCCATCAACCAGACTTGTATTATTTGATAGACTTAGAAGACCGGTTGTATATTCTTTCGACCTTAGAGTCGCGCGCTATATTATTATGGGTTTTTTTTTCTGGTTTTCTTGAAGATGTTGGTTTCCTTGCTGAGTTTTGATCCTCGCCCTTCGGCTTTGTATATTATATTGCATTGCGTGGTTGTTTCCGCCAATTGGCGTAGATCTTGCTCCCGCTTGGGGATGCTTTTATTCATTACTATATATATTCATGTTTATACCCGTTTGGGGCCAGTATTTACAAAGGAGACTCTGCCAAAATTTTCGGGAAAATATGATGTTGCTTTCAAATGTTTAATGTCACTTATTTTATTAAAACCACTTGCTTTAAAACAAGCTTTCCTTCACTTTTTCTTTAAAATGGTTTAGATTTCTGGGCTTTTGGCTTACTTGAATTAGGTGGGGTCCTATTTGCTTCACATGATTCAAGTGCCAGTCACGTGCCATTTCGGGTCGTGACAAAGTTGGTATCAGAGCGCTAGGTTTAATCTTGGTTCAAGTCTATATTTGACTATGCGGAGTCTAGGGCGTATATTTATATTCGAAACCTAGGCTTGACCTTACGGAACTTAGACTTGGTGGTGGGGGTATTAGACCCAAACTTTCGTCGCGTAGGTTGACCTTGGTTGATAGAGTAGGTGACTTAAGTAGAGCGACGTACCGTGTGTATGTTCCGCGGCATACTTACGATACACTACTCCGCTTAAGAAGCCTTATGATGTACATTTCTTTGCACCGTATTCTATTCGTTTCTTGATCTATCTTCATCGATGTCGGATGGTGGTTTCTGTTACCACAGCTGCACGGGCAAAGAGAGCTGCGACTAGAGTTGCGGTCAGCATGAGCTTGTCTTTGACGATGACTGACCAGGGCATAATTCTGGTGACACACGATTGCATAGATGTGTCGTTTTATTGTGTTTTTCGCGTCATGAGCGTTTTGTCACGCCCCGCTTCCCAGAGTACGCTAGATTGGGCACGTGACATAGCCAACCATGCTACCTGTGGGTAGGATGTATCCATCCACAGTCACATTACGGCTGTAGAGATATCAAGAACAAGATAAAACTATCTAAAACTTGTCCATAATCCAGAATAGCAGGAGTCAATAATCAATAAATGTGGAAGCAAAAGATCCAAGACAAATAACTGAAAAGTATGTCCCATAATGCGGGTTCACATCAGGAAATAAATGCAGGAAATAAAACTAACTACTACCGAGCTCACAGCTCAGCCTGCTGGCTGAAGTACTCCTGCTCGGACTGCGACAGCGGTACAGAATCTGGGCCATGAAAAACTCAGACGTCAGCGCGTCATGTCATCAAGTAATATAATATGAACAGTGTAGCAGACAATGTAACATAAACATGAATAAAATGAGAGTAGCAATAATGTGAATCAAGCAGTGCAGGGTAGTGTGCAGTGGGTAACTAAACTGTTCTATCAGGTTTTCTGTTCTAGAGTCTTTGAAATCAATTAATGAATCATCGATGTAACTCAATAGTATCCCGTGCATCCCCGGGACCACGGTCAAGACCCTCGAGGCTGAATCCGAGACGTGCTGCTAGGCAGTAACAGGTAGCAGGATGGGCGAGTGATGTCAGCATCATCACTACGGGGCTGGCCTAGCCTGTAAGACTGATCAGAACAGGTATCGAACTGTTGAGTTACAAGTCAGGTTTCACCTTTGATTTCCCCATACCCCTAAGTTATGTATGTCGAGTCAGGTATTCAGTAATCAAGAACTAATGCCAACACAGGATCAGGTAAAAGCGGGTTTGTCTGGATAGACAACAGGAACGGTCCATGAGGACTACATGTCAGGTTTGTTGGCATTAGACACAAGATCAGGTAACGGGTCGGGTCATGGTACATCAGGTCAAGTCAACAGTGTACGGTACCATGTCAGGTATATCAATATATATATGTATGTGTAGCAATGTCAGGTCAAGATGTAAACAATATCGTGGGTGTGCTCACAATCAGATATATAATCAAACATGGTTATTAACAACATGAGATAGCAATGAATTAAATAATAAGCAGTTTCATTCAAATTACAAGAGTGCAGTAAGACAATATAGCCGTTTAGTCATGTTAACAGGTTTAAGAGCCCTTAGCGGTGCAATAATTTATATAAAGGTTCAATACAGTTATTTCAGGTTAAATGCATACGAGTGTCCGAATGTAACCGAACTACAGGGATAAATGCCACCAGTTATTTTAACAGTAAAATGTGATTGAACAGGTAGATTTGATTATTAGGTTCGATTTGCAAACTGTAAGTTCCATGTTTAACAGTAAAATGATATAATCCAATATCGTAACCGAAAATGGGAAACGATTGTACCAAGTTAAATTTTACAGGTTTGGGGTGTCAATATATATATGTAAATATTGTATAGCATGTAGCAAGGCGTACTTGCTTCGACGGGTCGTGAACCGGGAAAAACGGAACGTAACGTCGGCGGGGAAACTCGCGACGGGCGCACGGCTCACGGATTGAACCCAAACAACGACCAAAGGAACCACGCGGGTCGGGGTACCTCGCTGGATCGTCGGGACACGTTACCGCCACGGCCGGATTTCGGCGAGCACGTGAACAATAAACCGTCAAGAGGTGCAGTTCAAGAATACAAGGAACCAGAGAAGAAAGGAAGGAGGAAAAGAAGTAGAAGGCTTACAGTGGGTCGTAAGAAGGCCGGGAAGGCAGATCGAGATCGCTGGCGGCGACAGATCCGGCGATCGAACTTGTGCAGTGGGGTGCGCGCAGGCTGCGGTGAGGATGCAGGGGTACGGGAATGGAGAAAGGAAGGGAAGAGGAGATGGTCGGGTTGAGAAGGGTGAAGGTGGTGGTGCGGGTGTCGACGACGATGGCTACAGCGGCAAGGGCTGGGGTCGCGGCTGAGGGTGCAGGTGGTTGGGAACGCGGGGAAAGGAGGAAGAGAGGCTTGGTGAGGTGAGGAGGTGCGGGCGCAGGCGACGGTGGTGCCGGCGTGGGGCTGCGGTGGTGATGGGTGAAGGCAGCAGTAGCTAGGGTTCTCGCTGCGACGGGCTCGGATGGGTTTCTGTGTTCTCTTTAAAAAAAAGGAAGGAGGAGGGAATTTTAATATAAGAGAGAGAGAGAATAAGGTTAGAGAGAGAGAGAGAGAGATTTGAGGGGGAGAGAGAGAGAGAAATGGAATGGGGCCCACTCAAAGAGGGTGCTGATTGGCTACGGGGAAAAGTTTAGTTAGGAAAAGATTTATTAGATAAAATAAACAGTAAAAAAATATTATACGTTAAGGAAACATACTAAGGTTCTAAAATATAAAAAATTTGGGATTTTGGCGCTAAATAAAAGATTTCCAAATCGCGCCCGGGTTGGATCCAAAAATTTGAAATTGAAATAATAGGATTTTAAGCGGGATCCAAATTTTAAAATTAAGTGTCTTATGATTAAAAAGCATACCCCCAAAACGGACACGTGTACGCGCGCGTAGCCTTCCAAACTCGCCCGTTTCACCAAACGGGACGAGAACACGATGCACGGACGCTACCACAGGGTTAGGGGTGTCAAGTAGGCCAAGATGAATATTTTTAATTTTATTTTAGATGCCAAAAATTGTTATATGTAGAAATGACTTTGCCGGGTAAAAATTTGCTGTAAGCCACAAACAAGCAGATAAATGAAATGAGTACAACATTAAGCTCAAACAGTAACTGAAATTAGTAGTATTAGGCTCGGGTGTTACATTATACCCAATTACAAAAAGAATTTCGTCCTCGAAATTCCAAGAACACAAAGATAGATAACTACAAGAAAAGGTGAGGAAATTTCTGCCGGATTTCATTTTCTCGTTCCTAAGTGGACTCTCCATGCGAGCGATTACCCCAAGAAACAAGCACAAGGGGGATAACCTTGTTCTTAAGAACCTTTTCCCTTCGATCCACGATTTCAATCGGTCGCTCCTCAAAAGTCAAGTCTTCCCGTACTGTTAGCTCCGAATGATCCAAAACGTGTGTTTCATCTCGAACATACTTACGGAGTTGAGATACGTGAAACACATCGTGCACACTTGTCAAGGACTGCGGTAACGCCAAATGGTACGCTACCTCACCAACACGCTCCAAGATCTCAAAGGGTCCAACGAATCGAGGACTAAGCTTTCCTCGACTCCCAAAACGAATCACCCCTCTAGTCGGTGATATCCTCAAGAACACCAAATCACCCACGGCGAACTCTAGAGGTCTCCTTGACGTATCAGCCCAACTCTTCTGTCGGTCTTATGCTGCTTTCATATGATTTCTGATAGTGTTAACCTTCTCAATTGTCTGTACAACCAAATCTGGTCCCAATAATCTTCGTTCACCGACATCATCCTAACAAACAGGTGAACGACATTTACGACCATACAATGCTTCAAACGGCGCCATCTGGATAGTTGCCTGAAAACTGTTGTTGTACGAAAACTCTACCAAATGTAGATGATCCTCCCAAGAACCCTTGAAATCCAACATGCATTCTCTCAACATGTCTTCAAGAGTTTGGATCGTTCTCTCCGACTGACCATCAGTTTGAGGATGATAAGCTGTGCTAAATATCAATCGAGTCCCCAAACTTTCCTGTAAACTCCTCCAGAAGTGTGATAAGAACCGAGTGTCCCGATCGGACACGATGCTCACCGGTACTCCATGCAATCTTACAATCTCCTGAATGTACCGCTCCGCCAAGGTCTCTGTTGATTGACCAACCCGAAAAGGAATAAAGTGAGATTCCTTGTTCAACCGATTAACAAGCACCCATACAGCATTGTTGCCTTTTGGACTCCGCGGTAAAGTCGTCACGAAATCCATGGTTATATGTTCCCACTTCCACTGAGGAATCGGAAGTGGTTGCAATAAACCAGCAACCCTTTGATGTTCAGCCTTAACTTGCTGACACACCAAGCACTTAGCCACAAAGCGAGCAATCTCTCGTTTCATGCCTTCCCACCAGAAATGTTGTCGAATATTTCGGTACATCTTTGTGCCTCCTGGATATACAGAATAAGCTGAACTGTGTGCCTCTTTCATAAGCTCTTCACAAACATCACCCTTTGGCACACACAAACGGCTACCATACCTCAACGAACCATCTTCGTGGATCAATAAATCTGTCCGTAATCCGGCCTCAACCTGCTCTCGAAACTTTTGTAGTCTAGGATCCTGCGATTGTGCTGCTTTAATATTCTCGATTAATGACGAATGTACTTGCAGATGCATCAACTGTCCCGTAGAACGCGGTAGAACAACCTCCAAGTCAAACCTTCGAAAATCTGCAACAATCTCCCTCTGCGTAGTTAACACCTGAATTGTTGGTAACCGACTAAGCGCATCCGGTACGACATTAACCTTCCCCGGATGGTACTTAAGATCAAGATCGTAGTCAGCCATCAGCTCCAACCATCTACGCTGCCTCATGTTAAGCTCCTTCTGTGTGAACACATACTTCAAGCTCTTATGATCTGTAAAAACTTCGACTCTTTCTCCCAAAAGGTAGTGTCTCCAAATCTTCAAAGCGAAAATCACAGCCGCAGGCTCCAAGTCATGAGTTGGATAATTCTTCTCATGGGTCTTCAATTGTCTCGATGCGTACGCTACAACCTTCCCATGCTGCATCAAAACACATCCCAATCCTTTCCCAGATGCGTCGCTGTGAATCACCAATCCTCCGGAATTGTCTGGCACCATCAGAATAGGGGCGATTATCAACTTCTGCTTCAACGTCTCGAAAGCTAACGCACACTTATCCGTCCATACAAAAGGTACCTCCTTACGCGTAAGATTGGTTAACGGCTCTGCCAGACGAGCAAAGTTCTCCACAAATCTTCTGTAGTATCCGGCTAATCCAAGTAAACTTCTTATCTCAGCAACATTCCTCGGAATAGGCCAATCTCGAACTGCTGCAATCTTTTTGGGATCGACGGCAATGCCATCGCCAGATACAACATGCCCCAAAAACTTCACTTCCTCCAGCCAAAACTCGCACTTACTCATCTTCGCAAACAATTTCTCCTGTCTCAACTTCTGCAGTGCGATCTTCAAATGCTCAGCATGCTCCTCAAAACTCTTTGAGTAAACCAGAATATCGTCGATGAATACCACAATGAACTGATCCAAGAACGGTGAAAAGATTCGGTTCATCAAATCCATGAATACTGCCGGCGCATTCGTTACTCCGAAGGGCATCACTAAGTATCCGTAATGTCCGTACCTATTCCGAAACGCCGTCTTGCAAATATCTTCGGCCTTCACTCGGACCTGATGATATCCGGATCGCAAATCCAGCTTCGAGAATACCCTCGCGCCACTAAGCTGCTCAAAGAGTTCTCCAATGCGAGGGATCGGGTACTTGTTCTTAATAGTCACCCGGTTTAATTCTCAATAGTCGATGCACATCCTTCTTGTGCCATCCTTCTTCTTTAATAGAAGAACTGGAGCTCCCCAAGGTGAGTTACTGCTTCGAATCTAACCCTTTTCAAGCAATTCAGCAACCTATTTCTTAACTTCTTCCAACTCTACTGGTGCCATTGGATTATATGCTTTGGATACTGGCGCTGCACCAGGAATAAGATCAATTGCCAACTCCACGTCTCGCTTCGGCGGTAAACCCGATATATCTTCAAATATGTCCATAAAATCGCGAACAACCGCCGGCTCTTCACCATTATCAACTTCCATTGCTGCAAGAATATTGTTTGTCGGCCTAGCCCTAAACTCGACTGGCCCGACAGAACTGCTCCCTCCAGTGAAGGTAAACTCGGGATGTCCGGGAATCTGGAAAATTACCTTCTTTGCCCTACAGTCAATGTAAGCGTGGAAAGTGCCAAGAAAATCCATTCCCAAGACGACTTCGTAGCTGCCCGTATCAATCACCAAGAAATCTGCAAAAAGCTCCCCTCCGCACACAACAACTGTACAATCTTTACAATCCGTACTATATATGATTTTCCCATTTCCAGTGTGTATGTCCCAAAAACTAGACAGGGTCGTGCAGGCAATCGAGTGTGTAGTTATAAATTTGGATGACATAAAACAATGGGATGCACCAGAATCAAATAATGCCAATGCGGGGAAACCATGAACGAGTAGAGTACCTGAAACGACTTCTCCTGACGCCTTAGCTTCCTCTGCTGTCAAGGTAAAAGCTCGAGCCTGATTAGGTCCTTGAGTCAGCTGTTTCTGCCCTTGGAACGGTTTCTGCAGAGGCTTCTGAATATCATCCCTTGTACGAAGCTTTGACGGAAAAGCATCAACTGCGTGATCAGCCGCTCCACAAACCAAACAAAGTCCCAGCCTCCTTCGACACTCCTTCTGCATGTGCCCAGGTAAACGGAAGTAGTCACAAATCACGCTCTATCTTCGATCAACGATCACAGGCTTCTTCATGGGTGCTACACCTCGACGGTCCACCGGAATACCTCTGCGACCATGAGCTCGGTTAGGTACAAATGCGGGCTTCCTTGCCGCAACTGCTATCTGCTGCAAGCTCCCTTTCATCCCAGATAAACTCTGCTGTTCCCGAGATGTCGTAAGAACCTGTGAGAAAGTGGTCAAACCCAGGGAAACAATCTGCCTCTGGATGTCCACATCCAAGCTGCGCATGAACCTTCGTGCCCTGTCTGCATCGTTGGCAACTAAAGGTCCAGCAAATCTGCTGAGTCTCGTCCACTCTGCTGCATGCATATCCACGGGTACTCCATTCTGCCTTAGCCCAATAAAATTCTCTTCCATTTCCTCCCGTGCAGTCTGTGGGAAGAACTTCTCCAGGAAACTCTTAGAAAAATCCGCCCACTTGATCGGCTTGGGCAAGCGGGTCTCCTCCACAAGCCACCATTCTCGGGCGTAGTCCACTAACTGAATGCGTACCACATCAACTCTTTTGTCATCTGGAATCTGTGCCGCAATCTGCAAATTCTTCGTGTCAACCAGCCACTGCTCGGCTGGCAACGGCTCCTCCAAACCAGTGAATGTAGACGGACCCAAACGTCTGAAATCTGCCACGGTACCAACCCGATCAACTGGTTTAGCTTCAACCTTATCTACGGACTGCTGAACGGTCCGCAAACCTTCCTGAACAGATTCTGCTTGCTGCAGGATCAGCTCGGTCTGTCTCTTTTGATTTTCCAGCATTCCTCTTATCACTCCAAGCATGGCGGCTTCGTCCACACGCCTCTGGTACGTTTTGAAATTCTTATCTGCCATATTCCTGAAATCAAAACACCCAACATTAGCATGATGATAGATTCAATATATAGATCAAGGCTAGAACTCCAAGATACTTAAATAGAGTACCGCATTGTAACTATGCCGCGGTATCATAGCCACAATTACTTAACTCCACCCAAGTCGCCTAAGTCCTAGAGATAACAAGTAATCAGGTTTTCGAGTCGATATGCAAAGGAAGTTTGCACATCGTAAAAGATATAATCAGGAAGGATGTGATTCAAGAATGGTAAATGGCAAAGTGGAAGGACATGTTTCCTAAACACGGGTATTCTGATTCGTGTATTGGGTACAATACCCAACTACAAATGAATCAACCGGACTATCCTATGTCTCTGATACCAAAAGAACCATGTCACGCCCCGCTTCCCAGAGTACGCTAGATTGGGCACGTGACATAGCCAACCATGCTACCTGTGGGTAGGATGTATCCATCCACAGTCACATTACGGCTGTAGAGATATCAAGAACAAAATAAAACTATCTAAAAAATGTCCATAATCCAGAATAACAGGAGTCAATAATCAATAAATGCGGAAGCAAAAGATCCAAGACAAATAACTGAAAAGTATGTCCCACAATACGGGCTCACATCAGGAAATAAATGCAGGAAATAAAACTAACTACTGCCGAACTCACAGCTCAGCCTGCTGGCTGAAGTACTCCTGCTCGGACTGCGACAGCGGTACAGAATCTGGGCCATGCAAAACCCAGACGTCAGCGCGTCATGTCATCAAGTAATATAATATGAACAGTGTAGCAGACAATGTAACATAAACATGAATAAAACGAGAGTAGCAATAATGTGAATCAAGCAGTGCAGGGTAGTGTGCAGTGGGTAACTAAATTGTTCTATCGGGTTTTCTGTTCTAGAGTCTTTGAAATCAATTGATGAATCATCGATGTAACTCAATAGTATCCCGTGCATGCCCGGGACCACGGTCAAGACCCTCGGGGCTGAATCAGAGACGTGCCTCTAGGAAGTAACAGGTAGCAGGATGGGCGAGTGATGTCAGCATCATCACTCCGGGGCTGGCCTAGCCCGTAAGACTGATCAGAACAGGTATCGAACTGTTGAGTTACAAGTTAGGTTTCACCTTTGATTTCCCCATACCCCCAAGTTATGTATGTCGAGTCAGATATTCAGTAATCAAGAACTAATGCCAACACAGGATCAGGTAAAAGCGGGTTTGTCTGGATAGACAACAGGAACGGTCCATGAGGACTACATGTCAGGTTTGTTGGCATTAGACACAAGATCAGGTAACGGGTCGGGTCATGGTACATCAGGTCAAGTCAACAGTGTATGGTACCATGTCAGGTATATCAATATATATATATGTATGTGTAGCAATGTCTGGTCAAGATGTAAACAATATCGTGGATGTGCTCACAATCAGATATATAATCAAACATGGTTATTAACAACATGAGATAGCAATGAATTAAATAATAAGCAGTTTCATTCAAATTACAAGAGTGCAGTAAGACAATGTAGCCATTTAGTCATGTTAATAGGTTTAAGAGCCCTTAGCGGTGCAATAATTTATGTAACGGTTCAATACAGTTATTTCAGGTTAAATGCATACGAGTGTCCGAATGTAACCGAACTACAGGGATAAATGCCACCAGTTATTTTAACAGTAAAATATGATTGAACAGGTAGATTTGATTATTAGGTTCGATTTGCAAACTGTAAGTTCCATGTTTAATAGTAAAATGATATAATGGAATATCGTAACCGAAAATGGGAAACGATTGTACCAAGTTAAATTTTACAGGGTTAGGGTGTCAATATATATATGTAAATATTGTATAGCATGTAGCAAGGGGTACTTGCCTCGACGGGTCGCGAACCGGGAAAAACGGAACGTAACGTCGGTGCGGAAACTCGCGACGGGCGCATGGCTCTCGGAATGAACCCAAACAACGACCAAAGGAACCACACGGGTCGGGGTACCTCGCTGGATCGTAGGGACACGTTACCGGCACGGCCGGATTTCGGCGAGCACGTGAACAGTAAACCGTCAAGAGGTGCAGTTCAAGAATACAAGGAACCAGAGAAGAAAGGAAGGAGGATAAGAAGTAGAAGGCTTACAGTGGGTCTTATGAAGGCCGGGGAGGCAGATCGAGATCGCTGGCGGCGACAGATCCGGCGATCGAACCTGTGCAGTGGGGTGCGCGCAGGCTGCGGTGAGGATGCAGGGGTACGGGAATGGAGAAAGGAAGGGAAGAGGAGATGGTCAGGTTAAGAAGGGTGAAGGTGGTGGTGTGGGTGTCAACGACGTTGGCTGCAACGGCGAGGGCAGGGGTCACGGATGAGGGTGAAGGTGGTTCGGAACACGTGGAAAGGAGGAAGATAGGCTTGGTGAGGTGAGGAGGTGCGGGCGCAGGCGACGGTGGTGCCGGCGTGGGGCTGCGGTGGTGATGGGCGAAGGCGGCAGTAGCTAGGGTTCTCGCTGCGACGGGCTCGGATGGGTTTCTATGTTCTCTTTTAAAAAAAATGAAGGAGGAGGGAATTTTAATATAAGAGAGAGAGGGAGAATAAGGTTAGAGAGAGAGAGAGATTTGAGGGAGAGAGGGAGAGAGAAATGGAATGGGGCCCACTCAAAAAGGGTGCTGATTGGCTACGGGGAAAAGTTTAGTTAGGAAAAGATTTATTAGATAAAATAAACAGTAAAAAAATATTATACGTTAAGGAAACATACTAAGGTTCTAAAATATAAAAAATTTGGGATTTTGTCGCTAAATAAAACATTTCCAAATCGCGCCCGTGTTGGGTCCAAAAATTTGAAATTGAAATAATAGGATTTTAAGCGGGATCCAAATTTTAAAATTAAGTGTCTTATGATTAAAAAGCATACCCCCAAAACGGACACGTGTACGCGCGCGTAGCCGTCCAAACTCGCCCGTTTCACCGAACGGGACGAGAACACGATGCACGGACGCTGCCACAGGGTTAGGGGTGTCAAGTAGGCCAAGATGAATATTTTTAATTTTATTTTAGATGCCAAAAATTGTTATATGTAGAAATGACTTTGCCGGGTAAAAATTTGCAGTAAGCCACAAACAAGCAGATAAATGAAATGAGTACTACATTAGGCTCAAACAGTAACTGAAATTAGTAGCATTGGGCTCGGGTGTTACATGATGGGTTGTTTTTACTAAGATTTCTCGAGCATGCAGATCGGCACCAGAGGATTGGGCCCCTGCTAGAGGCCGGCTAGAATGTGATGACCGTCAATACAATGTTTATTCTTGATAATTGAGGCATTATTTAGCATGAGGACGAATGAGCCAGTTGTTGCTGCGACTGACAAGATATCGCCCCAGATGTTTGAAGCTATTGCAACACGAGCTTGTACTTAGGGATATGATAGAAGATCACTAGTCACCCATGGATGAATGACTAGGACATGTGGTTCGTTTTCATACCCCGATGCGAGGTCATTAGATTGTTTGATTTTAGCTAGAGAAGACTCCACGCAGTTACGATGAGAGTCGATAGAAAATGAACGAATGTCAGAAACCCATTTTTTTCTAAGTTTAAGGTATTCGGAAAAACATGCAAGTAATTCTGTGAACCCTCTAGAAGAATGAAACCCTAACACGACATAATGTCCATGGAACCGCTTTTGAACCTTAGTGTTTGCGGCGGTTCCGCAGTGCCATTAATGAGGCTTGGGTATGCCCTTCTACGGCTGGTCCATAGGTACTGTGTCATGTACAGGGTATTATTAAACTGTGCTCCAGTTTTGAGCTCTCGGGAAATTATGGGACTTTGATGAATCGATCGAAAGGTTTAACGTCGTCCGGATATCATGCGATGGGATACAATACTTGGAATCCACAAGAAAGCTAATTTGAATTTTATAAATCTAGCAATTTAGTCTCAGTTGATCGGTTGCCACGGGATTTTGATGAGATGACGTTCTACTTCGTTGACATCAAAGATGTGATACGCATGCATAGGCATTGAATATAGACATATTTTTCAGAAGGAGTCGTGATGAGTATACAGCTGTTCTGGAACAAGAAATGGATTTAGTAAAGGGTGATAACTTCCGGGCAGTTCGGCAGAAACGAGATATGGGAGAGACCCGACAGAATCTTCTGGAATACTACACGAGAAGACTTAGACCCAGAATCGATCATATCACGCACACCCAGTAGGCTAGAGTTCAGCATCGTTGACGAGACATGTTATGAGTGACCATGATAGTTGGCCAGAGATTTTAGAGGATGTGCCAGAGCAGAACTGTTTCCGTCATCATTTCCATATTGGACCATTGGGCCGAGGAGTTATGTAACTGGAAAATCTGCAGTGAGAGACGAGAGCCTAAGGGCACAAGGCGCCAGACCATGAACAGGAAGCAAGTAGATATCTTGTTCTTCTAGCTTTGGATGCACCGACACCTTTCGACCTTGAAGGAAGGACATATCGACGATAGTGTTTACGGTTTGTGACTTGGTGATTCGAATATCACACGTCCGTCATTTTGGATTTCGGTATTTTGGACAATTTATTTGCATGATTGAGATTTTGTGCACCACAGTTGCACTCGACTTCGATTTGATGTCATTCGAGATGTTGATTTTGATTTCATGCCTATGGTATGCATGTGATTTGACTTGTGCCTTCGGTGTAGTTTTAATGCACTTTTAGTACTTGGTTTGATTTTGTGCACGCTTATGTACGTGATTGTGAGATTATATACCACGGTATACCTGATTTGGATTGATGTATGTTGTATACCGTCGATTTCGATTGTTATATTCGATATTTGTTTTCGTGCACCTTATGCACTTGAGTTGGATTCTTGCACATACTTGGCACGCTTGATGCAGTTTTGGTGCACACCAGATGCACTAAATCGGGATTCTTTGTGCATATCAGATGAACCTGATATTGTTGTCAGGCACACTCGTGGCCCCTGACAGGTGTTTTTGTGCACACCCGTTGCACTTAGATTTTGTTTCTGTGTACTTGTATGGCATATTCATTGATTTCGATTTCTATGCGCACCAGACGCACGTGGCATTCTTATACGCATTTTGGGATTGGGTTCTTTTGGAGCAGTATGTTTTATAATATTTACTATTTGGTATAGTAACTGAACAGGACTAGTCAGAGAATAGTACCTGAACATGTTTTGCATGCATCAATAGTTATTGAAGGGATTTTCAAAAAGGAGCTATAGTCTCAGTATTTACCTATGTGTTCGAGATGACGCGAAACATTTTACAAAGGGAACCCTTCTAAATTATTTTCAAAACGGCAGGACGTGTATATTAAACAAAGGATATATATATATATATATAGATAGTTATTTTTCTTACAACAAACGTCCGTTACTTGTGTTGTGATACGCACATCGCACAACGACTTGAAAAAGGTTTGGCATGCATTTCTTTCAGATGTTTGGACGAGTTTACAACGATGCGTATTATGTACATGTTATAGTTTTGATGTATATCATATTGGTTTTCATATTGGACGTTGACATTGGTATCTTAACGATAACTCCGATGATTGTGCGATGCTTGACAGAGTTTTGATTTTGAGTTTTATACTCGTTTTTCATGCGCATGCATTACGCTAAGATGTGTCTTAAGTATTTAAGATTTCAGAGCCCCGCCGATTTGAGTGTTTTACTGAAATGTTTTAGTATTTGGGGGAGTTTTAATTTAAATTTGGGGACCGAATTTCTTTAGGGGGGAAGACTGTAACGTTTTAAAAATCATTTAGGTGAAATTTCAGATAACCGGTAAAATAACTGGTGTTTTCCGTAAAAACCAAAATATAATAATTTTTCTTCATAGACTTAAATATACCTATTCTAGCTATGTAATTGCTAGTATTTGGTATTTAATTGGTCACTTGTAAATTTCTAGTTTACTAAAATATTTTCTGTAATTAATTATTTTAAATATTATTTTACGTTTTCGCTAATACATTTAATTAGTGATAATTACAAATTAGAATGGGTTAATACAAGTTTTGTGCATCATGAAACATTAAGCTAAAACGTAGCATATTGTGTTTGAAATGTAATGGAATTGTTAAGAGGGTTCTAGGAATTTAGGAAAGAGTTTAAATTGAAAGAAAATAAAAAGAAAATAATAAATATAGAAGTATAGGGTTTAGATAATTGAGGTATGGTATTTTTCTTGACTTGGATTTTATCACACAACACTTCACCCACTCATTTCTCTCACTAACCATGGGCAGCCCCATCACCAAATTACCACCCCAATTTAAGAAAAGAAAACAAAGGAAATAAGGAAAGAATAAAGAAAAAGAAACATGGGCTTTGTTGACTTGAGAGAGGGGGGTTATCTTGACTTGGGAAACTTCCAGACACCCACACAAACCCACACACTTCCCTTCCCTGCAAAAATTCCGAGCCCTCCTCTTGCTGCTGCCTCTCTCATTTTCCCCAATTCTCCATCTCTTTTTCACCTCCAAAATCCTCAAAACTTCACTCAAAAATCCCACAAACTCCAAATCAAATCCTTACCCATTTTTCCTTGGCTACTCTAGTATGGATCTTGGTGAAAAGAAGCAAGTTTAGGAGGCTAAATTGCAAGCTATATCCCTTGTTAGTGAGGTATAAATCTTAACCAAATTGTTTAATTATTGCTATAATACTTCAATATAAGTTAATTAGATGCTTAATTAGGTTTTCATTGCAAACTTGGAATTTCAAAAATAGGGTTTAAATTCAAGTTAGGGTTTTGAGTATTTGGATTATGGTTGTATGATATATTTAACATCTTAAGACATGTAAAAGCAAAGCTAGTTGCTAGTTTGCTAATTGTTATTTTAAAAAATTGTCCAAATTATATATTTTCCAAACTAGATTTTTATAATTAATGCTAATAGGTGAGATAAAAATCTAGTTAATGTTTATGTGGCCTAATTAAGGTATTGAGTGAGCATTTTGGCCACTAGATTTGTTAAAACATCAAGTTTTGAATAAAAATGGAAATTGATACATATTTGGTATTTTTGAAATAAATCGATTTAAATGAAGTTGAGGTTTTGGTGAATTATAACCTATTTCATATAATATATGATGTGTTGTGAACACGCGATTGGTGGGATTGTGTTTTTGGTTTGGTAGTTGTCGCGTTTAGTAACCCTAGTTGTAGTTTGTGGCGTTGTCGCGGCGCGTTTCGTGCACCAAGTGTGCGCGCGTCTTGTTAGTGCACGTGGTGGACTTGTATTGGTTGTGTCTGCGACTAATTATATTTTTATTCTCTTATTTCCTTGTGTACGTTCTAGGATCGGGAGCAGAGGCGTCGGGTGTGGCATGGAGATGGAAGAGCTGAAATCGGATCAAATTTGTCGAGGCGTCCAGATGAGTAGATATATATCTACGGGGGAAGACGAGTAGATGGCGTATAACACTCCCGCAGTTTCGTGGTGTAGTATACGTATGTGTGTGTGTGTGTGTGTCTATGTGTGTGTGTGTTGTGAGACGTTATTAATTAGCAGGAATGCTTTAGGAGATCATGGGTTAGTTTTAGCGTAATTGAAGGTTAATGCTTTAGTTTAGTTCGTAGTCGCGAAACCCTAGAGTATAGTTGTTACACACATACACATGCACACACGTGATATGTATGCGGTGTATATAGTTATATGTGTGTGTGTGTGTATACATTGGTGCACACACACACACACACACACATATGTATACACGGATGATGATGATAGTATATGATACTTGGTGATGAGTCAATGTGATTGGGCACGATGCCGTGAGATCGGTTATGTGGTGTGGGTCGTGTTATGAAATACGACATGATATTATAGCGGATAGATGGGCGATGTGTTTTCATACACACGCGGATATATGTTGATGGTATCGGAATGTACTAGACTTTAGATCGGTACCCATAGTTCATGATATTATGATAATGATACCATATGAAATATGAGATATATATGATATTTGACCCGTACCCCGATTTGGGATGCAGTATGATGGATCTTACCGTACGAGGTATAAATATGATGATTGATCCGCACTCTTGATTCGAGGATAACATATTATATATTTTACTGTACGTGAAGCTATTGAGGCGGGATCACCGACTACTAGATATATCGACTCGGACTTAGGTGGATTTCCTTACCCCTTTCGTTTAGTCTCTTAGTTTCGTCCTGTAATTTACTTGGTAGATGTTAGACTGGGCTCGAGTCATACTTATTTTTAAATTAACGAATCGTGAGTATTTTAAAGACAGGCTAAGAGATACTACAGATATTTCAAATGACGTACCTCTTCTTAAGAACACCGTAGCCCCTATTTTATAAACACCATGATTCGTGCTATTTCAAATGACAAAACATTATGACTCGTATATATAATGTATATTCTTATATGCGGCGGTTACTACTTCATTTTCCATATATTCCTGCTGTTCGCATCGCATTGCATGCTTAAATGTGTTTTAGTTAGTTATTATGAAACCCATGCTGTCAGGACACCAGCACTATTACCGATGATGCGTATTCTCCACGTACACCTGCTAGCCGGCTCACACACATCATCATCGGTAATTTTCATGTCACGTACACATTAGAAAACACTACTTCATTGGTATAAATTGCTAGCGGATAGTTTCGACATAGTACTAATGCGCTTGCTTTCATATGCTAGTTTAGACAATGCATTTATTACTGTGATATTTCATGCATGTCTATATTCATTTGTCATGCAAAATTATGGGGCTTTATGCCAGTATTCACTGGTTATTGACTTTTGATTATGGGATTCGGATTTTCCATGTGATTTCTGGATTTGGAGAAACCGCAAGGATTTTATAAACTCATTATCATTTCTAAAAATAGAAATTGCGGTTTTCTCATGATATGATGTGAGATATGTTCACCATGAGTTTTCT
Source organism: Agapanthus africanus (assembly GCA_030015575.1). Classification (NCBI taxonomy): domain Eukaryota; kingdom Viridiplantae; phylum Streptophyta; class Magnoliopsida; order Asparagales; family Amaryllidaceae; genus Agapanthus; species Agapanthus africanus. The sequence continues at coordinate 303,721,577 of JASDDO010000022.1, read as the reverse complement.
CGGCTCTTGAGCAGTATCATACACCCGATTCTAAGAGGAGTATGAACCGTCTGCGGGTCTATGGTGGACCCGGTGCGGTATCCCGCGGCAAGATGGTCATAGATGATGGCGTTGAGCCTGGCAGGGGAGAACTACCGATCGGTTATTTGTGACGCGGCGAATATCCGAAGGATACCGGCGTGGTCGTGAGATTTGATTATATGGGCCAGTCCGGATTGCCGGAGCCCGAGGCTAGTCCGAATTGCCAGAGCCCGAGATATTGAGATATTGAGATTTTATGATATGGGCCAGTCCGGATTGCCGGAGCCCGAGATATTGAGATATTGGGATATATATTTTTTGTCGATGCTTGACACGGATTCTCTGTTGATTTCGGTGATGATACTTCTGTAACATTTTCAAAAATATAAAATATTAATTTTGGGAATTTTATAATTTAATATTATTTTATTGATTATTTTAATATTTAATGCAAATAAATAGGAAAAATTATGAAAAATTATGGAAAATTCTAAAATGGGTTAATTATTGAAATTATGACATTTTTAAGTTGTGGTGATCATTTTGACACTAATTTAGTGCTAATCGCGATTAAAATCGCTAATCGGGTTTTTTGGTAATTTTGTGCAAAACTTGCACATATCACATTTTCTACACTTGTACACTTTTCTTGCCATGGTTTTTCATTTGGGATCACTATTCTTGTGAGAAGGTTTAGGGTTTAAAAGAAAAGGGAAAAAGGAAAAGGAAAGAGTAGGTAATGATGAGAGAGAGAGGGACAAGGTCAACCCTACCTTTTTTGCACCATGCTTCCATCATTCCTTCACTCTCATTTCTTCCCCTCTCTCCCATAGTTGCTGCTGCTGCTGCTGCTTCCTTTCTTCCCCCCTTCCTCCACCTTCAACCCCTTTCTTCATCTCAAAAACAACCCCAAAACCACATGTCCATTTCATTAAAAATGTGCAAAATCCCTAGATCTACACATGGAGCTAAAGAAGCATGGATTTGGCCACTAGTGGGCAACTCAAGAAAATTCTTGAGTTGCTAATGAAGGTAATTTCTGAACCATTTGCTTAATTATAGCCTTTCCTATAACCCCATATTAAGGTTTAATCGATATTGTGTGATATTATGTATTTGATGAAACCTAGTTAGGGTTTGAGAGGAACTTGGGTTGTATTGTCAAATTGAGTTCAATTGAGGATACACCAACACCCTAGTGTATGAATTGAGACCCTAACCTGAAGTTTAAACCCATAATACGGATTTTAGAAACCGATATCGGGGAAATTGTGTAATCTGCCACTGTTAAATTGAATCTGCTATCATACGAGGTATCCTAAAATAAAATTGAGTGGACAGTAGCATGTGCAGGCACCCAGGAAACTAACCCCAAAACCCTAGCCCCTAACTCTTCTTCCCGGCCGCCAAAACCTCCTTTCTGGCCGCAAATTGCGGCCAGACCAGAGAGGAATCTCCTCGTTTTGCGTGCCTGGCCCCATTTCATCAATTCTTGGCCCTGGGTACTTCTAGTTTTGACAGATTCTTTCTAGGATGAAATCTGGGACATATATCCTAAGTTGTTGTTTTGGATTCGTATTTCCGTATTCCGTATTTTTGATTCTGAAATGGCGGAACGTGTTTTGCCTCGACTATTTGTCGTTTATACGACGATATAGAGGATTTATTGATGGTTTTGAAGGCGTGCCATAGGTTTTCACCTATAGGCCCCTTATCGTATCGTTTTGGATTTTATGCGCCGTTTTAGATTGGATTTGGTTTTAATGCGCATATACGATATTTTGATGTGTAGGTATCCATGAAGACTTCGGGACGACAAGCATACGTGGTGACGTCCGCAATTGGTGAGGCAAGGTGAGTAGATTATATCTACAGGGGGAAGTCGGGTGGATGGCGTATAGCACCCCCGCAGTCCGTAGATAGATTACTTTGCAGTTTACTGTGATATAGGTGTATTGTGGATAGTATAGGGTTAGAAGTGACTAGTGTAGTTCATAGTCGCGAACCCTAGGATAGAATTACACCTATACACACACCCTTGCTTATCACTTGTACTTGCACTATGTTTGACGATATGTGATGACTTTGGAGATGAGTCGATGATGTGGGCTTGGTGCCCTGGGATCGGTGATTTGATACGATTCATATGTGGGATATGACTTGTGATTCTCGCGGGCTTGGGATATGTGTTTTGTAAGTCTACGCTAGCGCCCCGGCAGTCTACAGACGCCAAATGCGGAACAAAAACTTTTAAACTGGCGCTATCGTATACTTTAACCCGGATCTGCCATTATTGCTAAACTAACAAACTGTAAAGAGTGTAGAATGGTTATACCGAACGATCCGAGTCCTTCGTTCTTCAACCATCATCCCACGCTCCGTTGCGGCTGCTCCGATCTCGTCGATCGCCGATCTCCTCGTCGAGGTGGCACCACATGATCGGTTCTTTAAACGGGCTCCCGCCTCTGACTCGAGGCAACTCGATCGTCAAGTTTGCTAAAAGAGACGACCAAGAATGATGTAGAGAATGAGTAGATGACTTTGTCTCACTTCGTCCAAATCCGTGGACGATCGGTTAATGAAGTTGCCAAGGGAATTGGGTGATGGAATGAAATGAGCTTTGGATTCCATACACCCCAAATCTATCATAATCTTTTTTCCAACCATGAAAAACTATCAAGTGAGAGATAGATTGAGGAGAGAGAGGGGTTGTGCACTAATATAGAAGAGGGAGGTGACCGTAGGAGCAAGTGGTGACCATAAGGTATGAAGCTTCTCACTCAAAATATCTTAAGCAAAACAAGAAGCATTAAAGAAAACAATGACTCACTAATAACACCTCATCATACCTTTAATGAAACCATTAATGCACTAATGAGTCATATGCCTCATCATCACTTCTAGAAGCTTCTAGAATGATGACTCACTCATATCTGAAGAAAAGATAAATCCGTCTTTAACCAAATGTTAAAAGACGGCTGATAGAAAACTGGAAACTGGCAACTTCCAAAAGTGATCCTGAAACGAATTTCAGGACAACCCCGAAACTGTATAAATATACCCGCATTTGTATTACGACCGAATACAAATGCAACTGAGACAAAGATATTATACCTACTCAATATAATACTCGGATCCGGCTTAAACCAAAGCCGACCAGTATCATCTGTCCGAAAATCGACACGTGCGTAAACGCACGTGCATTTTCCGAACCCTGCCATAAAACCATACGGCCTCTACAACGTTTCGCCCGAACTTGGGAAACTGTCTGTGGGGGACTCTAATGACTCGTCAGCACCCTGGCAGTGGGTTTAACCACAAACCGTCAGCGGCACTAGCTATGCATAACGGTTGCCCATGGACTGACCTCAAGGGTGGCCGAGGAGCGAACTCAAGGGAGACCGATGAGCGAACTCCTCCGAAAACCCTACTGAGCCTAACAGTGACAATGTATATACAGTCCGGTCCGTTCGTCAATGAGTATCGCATATCTGCCTAGGGGGCTAGCAACGTCAGACCCCCAATAGCAGTATAAGTCGCGTCGGAGTGAAGCCCAATAACACCCTGAGATACTACTGGAGTACCTACCAGTAAATCTCCTGCCACGGCCGTGGGCTTTGTGTAATGGCTCTCCTAGACACAGCACGATCTCGCCCCCAATACCGGGAGAGACGAATCCCCTGCCGATCCGCTCACGTGTCTCCATATGGCTCGGGACTGTACCCAAAAGCTACCTGTTTGCACGACTCCTTTGAGCCGTGGTAGGGTAGGAATCAAAGCACAGTGGGAACTCACACGAGACAAATGACGACCTCAGGTCGATGAACTAACCTGTACACATGTCACCAGGGAACTGCTATCTGACGGTAGATATAATACTAACTAGCAGATTCCCGGCGAGTCCTGTCCGGTGTACTCATAACCCAATGAGCACCTGTATACATCTTAGGTGATCCAACTGACACCAGTGGCTTGTGAGACCGGCCACCGCCCCTCGTCGGGGTCTCGACTGTACACACTAGTCTACTCCGGAGTATCGATGCCCTGTCTCGAAACTCCCACGACTAGGGACCACAATTAAGGATATGCGTATAAACTACCCAACTCTCACGTATATGATCGCCATCATACTGTTGGTAGTAAAGCAAGATCCTAAGGGCTCTATCAAAGTGTAACATGCAATCAGTCACCTGAACATGTACACGACTGATAAAGGCAAACCAGATAGCATACTATCATTTCGAGTAAGACTGTCCTACCGGGATAGGTCCTCCGCAATCATTGCAATCACGTACCTGCGATCCAATAATTGACTATGAGGGCACTATCTCCAACAATCTCCCACTTGCACTCAAGGCTAATATTGCGATGTCGACTACTCACAGCCCGTGTGAAACCGAACATCCAACTCCTCTACTAATCAGTTTCACAAAGCCCGTTTGTAAAACTATTGTGTTCGAGAAATAGCCTCAGTGAGTGGATCCGCCTAGAAGTATCTTTCTGAATCTCTCTTAATCTCAAGTTCGCGGAGAAAGCCATCTCCCGAATTGAGTAATACTTGTCTTAGAACATGTCTGGATATCCGATGGGACCTTAGTTCATAAATGAACTCCATATCCAAAACTTCTTAGACTGTACGGATCACTGAACCTAATCAGTATCCGGCACCATGCCACCCACAGTATCCTCTTGGACCACCTGTCCATAATACTGTCCCTCTTCGTCAGAGGGAAATACTATAACTCTGACAATCACTCTGTCATCCATGTCACCTTTGAAGCTTGGAATGATAACCGTTTCCCGAAGGAGGCTGCCGTTATCAAATCCTTAGAACATGTACCAATGTTCTAAAACTGCTTCCTTATGTTTCTCCAGGATTGGATTAATACAAACTTATTGCATCTAGTGCAAAACCAACATTTGGTGTGGTACTTGACATCTCATGATTGACTCAATTGCCTAAGCAAGTGATCTGCCAATCATGCACATCCCTCTCCCCTTTAGTCTGTACGACACCTTTAGAGAGGGTGACTCCATCATCTGCAGGTACACCACCATGCTAGGAGTCAACTATTCCAAAAACCATTAGAATATCTGTCAAAGTACCCACATTGGGAAACTACCCAAATCCAGATCTAAAACCATAGATCTAGAAACCAGAATGTCAAATATTATATCCATATCCTGTCCGGAGAAACAACTGTGTGACGACCACAGTACAACCGATCGTAGTATAGGAATTTTACATCCTATTCTGTGTATGTCATCCAGATACCATGACATCACAGCCTACTACCTTCTTAACTGATCCACCCCCTATTCTGATTGAAGTCAAACCCATGACTGTCATATCAAAATTAGATGATCTATCTCCGCTATAACTGCTCAAGTCTATAAATAGATATAAGCATCTTGCCCACTATTGTTCCGCTGCTCCCACTGACTACGACAACCCTCCTACCGGGTCTTATATCCTGGAACAACAGTAGTGTCAAGTCTTGGTAGATAAGAACCTCCCTGTAACCGTCCTTGAGGCTACCGAAGTACCTCTCGGGTGTCTGAGGTTACCTACCATACCTGCGGAGTGGCTATTGGAATGTCAAACCTGATTGAATGTATAGGTCCTATTAAATTTTCCGTAATCGTTCGCGGTTCTGGAATCTCTTCCAGTTCTACCATACTCCCACTACTGTTTTCTGAAAAAGATCCATTTTTACTAAAACTGTGGCAAGTCAAGAACAATATCACTATTGATCTTCCTAATGGTAAAATATCAACCCTCGTCATAGCCAGGGTCAACCCACAAACAGCCACTACAGAAACGTGCCCTGAGTTATCCAGTGTCTGGTTTTAAGCATAAGCTGGACAACTCCCCGTACCTTAATTTCTTTTAAGGTACGATCCATTCTATATCCAATACAGAAACTTTGGCACTTATTTAATCGGAACCATATTCAAATCATGCAGCTGTCTCCAGTGCATATTAACTTAATGGAAAGAGGCTAATCAGCATTACTCAACTTAGGAATCCATCCAATTATGAGTAACCTGAAAGAGAAACACGTTTCTCAAAACCATCACTATCATCTGAATACCAATCACAAGAATCTACATCTTCGATCTCTTTGAAGAATCCCGATACTTGTGATACCTGGTTCTCTACTTTATTCTTATACCCACAACTTCTCAAAACTTAGACCTTGTATTTCTACGAAACACTTGTCTAAATACTAGAGAAGTTATAAGTAAACAGAATATAGTACGAGGACCTACCCCTTTGTCCTGAAGGACACTTGGACAACATACAATACTCTGTATAAGTCCGCTGAGTTAAACAACTCGAAACCTGTGCGTTGTCGGTGGAAAACTGTACCCTAGCGATTTCCTCAAATATCACCAATTACAACGAATTCCGATATAATGAGGATGATCATCTAATTCCCAATATCTTACTCCCACTCATCATCTGTAAAACCATACAGATATGAGAATGAAACCTGGTAAATACATACCCTTGGAGTAAGTGTCTAATCAGGAAAACAGTTTTTCCTTTAACAATGCACCGAAACATGAAAATGTTTCGTAGGGGTATCCTGGTATTCATAGCAATGCCTCTTCCATAATCCAATTCATGACTTCAACCGTATATTTTATTGCCGTCTCTCCAAATCCCTTTATTTGTCTTTAGTCGTTACCTTCTGTACACCATCGTTAGGCTAAATGGTTTTCTTCCTTCCCTACCGTTCGGCACCAGCCTATGGTTTGGAAGAAGACTATCCAGTAAGCATAATAGGTGTACCCTCCTAAACCAAGGAGTACTCGCATCTCGAGAGAAGGTGACGATAAAAGACAACTGAATAATACCTTATTCTCTTTAAAGGTGAAATAGGAGCGGCGATGAAGTACGCGGTTTTGGTCGTGAATGATATCAGTCGCAATTTACTTTGCCCTCTTTCTAATCCCTTTATTTTGTCTTTACATATTACCTTCTGCACACCCTACTTATGCTAATTGGTTTTCTTCATTCCCTACCTTTCGGCACCAGCCTATGGTTTGGAATAAGACTATCCAATAGGCGTAATAGGTGTACTCTCCTAAACCAAGGAGCTCTCGCAACCTGAGAGAAGGTGATAATAAAAGACAACTGAATAAACTAATTCTATTTCTCCTGAACCTGGATCCATCCTCGAAGAAGTCCCTTCGAGTTCGTATATAACCATACGATGGATCTATCCAATGGAAGTGGATACCCGTAGTAATACGGGTGTTCTGAGAAATTCAAAGGGTAAAAGAAGAAGTGGCAATGACTTATGCAACTCAGACAATCCAAAAGCCAGTATTTTAAGAAGGTTCGGTCAACTTGGTCACTGAGTCATAGTCTAGGGTCGGTCAAAGGTCGCTGCCAAAGAGAGAGAGAGAAAAGAAACACTCTGCGTGCACTCTAACCTAGATCAGAATGGTCATCATTTTATCTAATCCGGAAACCTCCCACTGTCCTGTCAAATTCTCCTCCAAACCTAAAGAAGAATCAATCGGGATCACCCGAAGAGTAAACCAACTCATCAGTGGGAATCGGGATCCAACTCTCATCGCATGTTAACGTAATGGAATGCATCCACGTTATTCATACTCCAGAAGGTATGCGCATACTTGGCAAGTTTCAGTTTCTTTAGAAACTCCCGATATCAATTTCTTGCCCCATGCTCTTATAACCTTGGCTTTGGTCAAAATGTCATAAGTCACATGCCAAGTTCTACCCGTCACTATCTTGTCAATTTGAACCCACCCGCACATGCCCCTGACTTTGGCCAATCGGCAGAACGACTGTCCCAAACTAACTCATCTATCTATGCAACAATTGAATACCCAGCAGCTACCAAACACTATGCCTTAACTTTGGCTAAAATGCATAGCTTGAATACTACTAAATACCCAAAAGAAGTGACGGAGGGCTACGGCTGGTTTTTGGCGAAAAACCTTTAGCGTAGTGAACTTGATATCGCTGAAGGAACCTGATAGCTTTTTTAAAATATAGTGACGAAAACCTTTTGCTAAAGAGGTCACTCCCGGTAAAGGGATCTCGGCTCTTTCCTCGTGGAATGAGGTGCAGGATATTCCACTGAATACCGCTATGCAAAGCAACTTGTAATCGACTATAGTAAAGTTATTACCCTGACGCAAACTTCTGTCCAAGGGGTCTTTCCCGGTGAAGGGATATCAGCCCTTGCCTCGTCGAATGAGGTGCTGGATATTCACACCGAATACCGCTATGCATAACAAAAGAAAACGTCTTTGCAATAACACCTTTTTAAAATTGTTCCAACAACTCAAACAGGTTTGTTTTAACTTTGCGTTGATCAGAATCAACACAGTCCCATCAATAATCACACCAGAAAAGAACGAAAATAAAATGTACGTATATGCCATCCGCATTCGTCACTGGGTCCCGTCATCACCCGTTAGGTTACTTAACTAACGACAGAGCGGGGGCTGGACTAGCGCGGGTGTAAAACATATACAACATCTAATAGTATATAAACCAATATACATAATCGCTCCAGGCGTGATAATATGCAACATTACAGAAAAGTAATAAGCATCACAGAACAATACAGATATTTGGGATCCCCGAGTTTCACAGAGCCGCTGCTGAAACTCGACGTTCCCCTGTCGTGTGGATAGCCTGTGCAATGAAACCTAGACCCCTACGGGTGCGGCAAGTTACCCGCCAAAACCTGAAGCGAGGCAGTCCCCACAGCATAGTGAATGGAACACCCGGCACTTCACGGAATCCGGTAAATTGAGCACCCCTCCTTGGGTCAACCTGTACCCCCTACGAGTGCGGCGAATAGTCTGCCAATTCTGAAGTGGGGCCCCTCTGCCTCTCAAAGCCATGAGATGCGGACCCGTTGCTTTCCCGAACCCGGCTATCCGTGCACTCCGTCGCGGGGTAAAACCTAGTACAGTAATGAAAAATAGTACAATAGGTACATCGACCGCATCCTGGTCGTGCCCCAAAAGAATATTATACAACAGGCAGTGACGGCAGTCCACAAGTTGGACGCTCGCCCCGCAATATCAAATGTACAAATAAACTCAAACTGTACTACCATTGCACACTGCTATCCACCACGACAAATCCGCAACAATACAGCACAACACAGAACATCAACGCGAATGTCACGTTCGCAAACCCGTCTAAAAGAACTATAGCAGTTAAACGCCGTTTACCGATCAAATGACATTCCCGGTCGGAGATATAATGTAAGCACTGTAAACTAACGTGTTTAAATTTCGATCGACCAAAGACCAAATTTCAAAAAGTGGGCCCCAAAGCTTACTGGTGAACAGTAACAAAATCTGGGCCAAAAATTTATATACCAAAAACACCAAAATTCCACCAAGAACCCACTGGAAAACAATTGGAGCACGTGCTCCTCACATGGCCGCGGAAGCGCGGCCAAACCATGGGTTTGGCCGCCCTTCCGCGGCAACTTGGAGGAGTCACGACTCCAAATTTCGTCGTGGGTCTTATAATTCTCTGCTCTGATTTTTAAGACATCCAGAAATCAATTTCGACTCCGTTTAAAAACAACAGAAACTGTCAAGTAAGGAAAATGATATTTTTGGCAGTTTTCGATTTTCGGTCGGATCGATGTTTTAAACGCGTTAGCACAAGTTAGTATAGCAAAATGGTTAGGCTCTGATACCACTGTAAGTCTACGCTAGCGCCCCGGCAGTCTACAGACGCCAAATGCGGAACAAAAACTTTTAAACTGGCGCTATCGTATACTTTAACCCGGATCTGCCATTATTGCTAAACTAACAAACTGTAAAGAGTGTAGAATGGTTATACCGAACGATCCGAGTCCTTCGTTCTTCAACCATCATCCCACGCTCCGTTGCGGCTGCTCCGATCTCGTCGATCGCCGATCTCCTCGTCGAGGTGGCACCACATGATCGGTTCTTTAAACGGGCTCCCGCCTCTGACTCGAGGCAACTCGATCGTCAAGTTTGCTAAAAGAGACGACCAAGAATGATGTAGAGAATGAGTAGATGACTTTGTCTCACTTCGTCCAAATCCGTGGACGATCGGTTAATGAAGTTGCCGAGGGAATTGGGTGATGGAATGAAATGAGCTTTGGATTCCATACACCCCAAATCTATCATAATCTTTTTTCCAACCATGAAAAACTATCAAGTGAGAGATAGATTGAGGAGAGAGAGGGGTTGTGCACTAATATAGAAGAGGGAGGTGACCGTAGGAGCAAGTGGTGACCATAAGGTATGAAGCTTCTCACTCAAAATATCTTAAGCAAAACAAGAAGCATTAAAGAAAACAATGACTCACTAATAACACCTCATCATACCTTTAATGAAACCATTAATGCACTAATGAGTCATATGCCTCATCATCACTTCTAGAAGCTTCTAGAATGATGACTCACTCATATCTGAAGAAAAGATAAATCCGTCTTTAACCAAATGTTAAAAGACGGCTGATAGAAAACTGGAAACTGGCAACTTCCAAAAGTGATCCTGAAACGAATTTCAGGACAACCCCGAAACTGTATAAATATACCCGCATTTGTATTACGACCGAATACAAATGCAACTGAGACAAAGATATTATACCTACTCAATATAATACTCGGATCCGGCTTAAACCAAAGCCGACCAGTATCATCTGTCCGAAAATCGACACGTGCGTAAACGCACGTGCATTTTCCGAACCCTGCCATAAAACCATACGGCCTCTACAACGTTTCGCCCGAACTTGGGAAACTGTCTGTGGGGGACTCTAATGACTCGTCAGCACCCTGGCAGTGGGTTTAACCACAAACCGTCAGCGGCACTAGCTATGCATAACGGTTGCCCATGGACTGACCTCAAGGGTGGCCGAGGAGCGAACTCAAGGGAGACCGATGAGCGAACTCCTCCGAAAACCCTACTGAGCCTAACAGTGACAATGTATATACAGTCCGGTCCGTTCGTCAATGAGTATCGCATATCTGCCTAGGGGGCTAGCAACGTCAGACCCCCAATAGCAGTATAAGTCGCGTCGGAGTGAAGCCCAATAACACCCTGAGATACTACTGGAGTACCTACCAGTAAATCTCCTGCCACGGCCGTGGGCTTTGTGTAATGGCTCTCCTAGACACAGCACGATCTCGCCCCCAATACCGGGAGAGACGAATCCCCTGCCGATCCGCTCACGTGTCTCCATATGGCTCGGGACTGTACCCAAAAGCTACCTGTTTGCACGACTCCTTTGAGCCGTGGTAGGGTAGGAATCAAAGCACAGTGGGAACTCACACGAGACAAATGACGACCTCAGGTCGATGAACTAACCTGTACACATGTCACCAGGGAACTGCTATCTGACGGTAGATATAATACTAACTAGCAGATTCCCGGCGAGTCCTGTCCGGTGTACTCATAACCCAATGAGCACCTGTATACATCTTAGGTGATCCAACTGACACCAGTGGCTTGTGAGACCGGCCACCGCCCCTCGTCGGGGTCTCGACTGTACACACTAGTCTACTCCGGAGTATCGATGCCCTGTCTCGAAACTCCCACGACTAGGGACCACAATTAAGGATATGCGTATAAACTACCCAACTCTCACGTATATGATCGCCATCATACTGTTGGTAGTAAAGCAAGATCCTAAGGGCTCTATCAAAGTGTAACATGCAATCAGTCACCTGAACATGTACACGACTGATAAAGGCAAACCAGATAGCATACTATCATTTCGAGTAAGACTGTCCTACCGGGATAGGTCCTCCGCAATCATTGCAATCACGTACCTGCGATCCAATAATTGACTATGAGGGCACTATCTCCAACATGTTTACCCCCACATGCATACTTACTGATGTTACCGTTTTGTACTAGACATAGAGTAGTACTCCAGACTATATGATCTGATGATGGTGATATCTGTTATGTGACGAGACAGTGAGATGTTGACCCCTACCCAGCTATTGGGGATGCCGTACGACGATTTACCGTACGAGCCGATACTGATAATAGATCCGCACTCATAACTCGAGGATATCTTATGATATGATATTGAGGCGAGATCACCGACTATATATCTTTATATATGCTGACTCAGATTTAGGAGGTTTCCACACCTACCCCTCCTGGTAGACCTGATACTTAGATGTAGTTTGCATTGTAGATACTTCACTGTGGTGTTGACTACTAGATTTCTGCAGTCTCATGCTATTCGCATTGCTGGCCTACATTCATTGCTATATTATTTTTATGCTGTTAGGACACCAGCACCATTATCGATGATGCGTATGCTTCACGTACATTAATTGCCGGCTCACACACTTCATCATCGATAATTGCCATGCCACCACACTGTAGTACTATTGCATTCATGAGATGATTCTTCCTTCGACATATGCACATTACTATTCCATGTTGCATGATTTCCGATATGATTACTTTTCTTTACATGTCGCATACTTCATGGATTGATTGCATAGCACATCGCATTGGATGTACTTCTTGATGTTGGATTTTCATGGGATTTCTGGATTTGGGAACCGTGTCCTTTTCAATAGCAATCATTTAAAAACCCGGTTCCCTTGATATGATATTTGGGGCGTCGCCCCGTGTTTTCTCGGTGCTAGAGGATGTACTGAGAGAGGGCTGACCCGGACTGACGGAAGCCCGATGGATTGATAGAGGCTGACCCGGACTGACGGGAGCCCGATGTACTGAGAGAGGGATGACCCGGACTGACGGATTCCCGATATATATATATACTCTGATAGAGGGCTGACCCGGACTGACGGAAGCCCGATGTACTAAGAGAGGGATGACCCGGACTGACGGATTCCCGATATATATATATACTCTGTGAGAGGGCTGACCCGGACTGACGGAAGCCCGATGGATTGAGAGAGGGATGACCCGGACTGACGGATTCCCGGTATATACATTAAGAGAGGGCTGATCCGGATTGACGGAGCCCCATATGGATGAGGATTTACGTGTCGATGCTAGGCACGGGTTTTCATGATGTTTTTCCATGATATTGTTTGTATCCTCATACTTGCATACATGATGCTTATCGTCAGTGGGTGACGAGTGGACGGGTTCCACATATATATACAGACTGGATTTACACTTATCATACTTCATTTGTATCTATAACAGGGTATGAGGGCGCTGTTATATATACCCTTACACCAATATTAGTGGTATGGGACGCTAATATATGTGTATTGATATCATTGATATTTCATAATACTTACTTCATGTAGACATACCTTATATTGATGACATGTTATTACCTGAGTATCTGGCACTGCATACATGATTAGATGTTATCTTGCCACCTTGTTACACTCAGATGTACTCTTGTGGATTATATTACTGATCGTTGACTTAGGTTTATGTCTTGCATTCGGTTTCTGCTTGTAGATGTTTTTATTCACGAGTTGGCAACTCACCCCCGTTGTGCCACAGTTCTTGCAGGTTTTGCCGTACAGGTCCTATTGCGGCATTTCTGGCACACTACCTTCTTACGGGTGATTTGCTTTGGTAGGTGGATTCTTTCGTATCAGGAATCACCTTGGTATTTATTTATTTCATTGTATCTAGAAATTGTCCATCAACCAAAACTTGTATATTCTTTCAGACTCAGAGACAGTGTTGTATTATTCGACCTTAGAGTCGCGCTTAGTAGTATTGCGGTTTTCTTGTTGTTTTTTAGCTTTCTTTGGATTTGATCCTCGCCACTTGGCGTTGTATATTATTATATCATTGCGTGGTTGTGACCGTCGATTGACGAAGAGCTAGCTCCCGCTTGGGGATGCCTTTATCATTTTATATATTGTTATTCATATTGTACCCCATTCGGGGCCAGTTTTACAAGAGAAACTCTGCCGAAATTTTTAGAAAAGACTTTATTGTTTTCAAAACGTACTTTCGGCTTAGTTATTTAAAAACCTTGATTTCAAACCTGTATTCTTCACTTCTTTAAACCAGTTTTCTTTACTTATTCCTAAAATGGTTTTAGATTTCTGGGCTTTTGGCTTACTTGGATCAGATGGAGTCCTATAGACTTCATATGTTTCAAGGGCCAGTCACGTGCTCTTTCGGGTCGTGACAAAGTTGGTATCAGAGCGCTAGGTTGACCTTGGTTCGAGTCTAAGTTTGACTATGTGGAGCCTAGGGCGTTGTTTTTATACGGAACTTAGGCTTGACCTTACGGAACTTAGACTTGGTCGAGGGGGTATTCGACCCGAACTTTCGTCGTATTAGGATGAACCTTGGTTGATGGATTAGGTGACTAAAGTAGAGTGACGTACCGTTGGTATGTTCCGCGGCATACTTACGACACGCCACTCCGCTTAAGGAACCTTAGGATGTACATATTCTTCGAGATCAGTGATTCTCTTCATATCCTGGATTATACATCCATTTGAGATCCCCGATTCTATTAGTTTCATGATCATACCTTCATTGATGTTGTTCCTTCCTATGATCATGTATCCACTTTGGATCTGCTGTTCCCTTTCTTGCCATTGATGTGCTCTCTTTGATACTCGATTGAGATTCCTGTCACCATGTTTGAGCGCAGTTTGGGCTGCTGCTAGGGTTACGGCCGGTGTGAGCTCGTTTGGTACGAGGGCCGACCATTGTGTTTTCTGGTGACATGGGAACGTCTCGAGTTAGTGTTGGTGATTGTGACCTCTAGTGGAGGCGAGGGCTTAGTCTTGCACCGGATGATCGGGCCATTGTTAGAGCTACCAGTTGAGAGATGACTGTTGATGTACAGCATACCTCAGAGATGTGATGTCGCCTATCGTGCAGACAGACGGACCAGCTGTTGCTGAGATTGACAGGATGTTGCTTTCGGAGCTTACGAGCTGAGATTGCCGGAGCTTTCAGGCAGATGCGCGACAGATGGTAGCTAGTCTACCCGATTTGAGAGACGAAGGTGATTCGTCCGAGTTTGCGCCCGAGCGGGCCCAGTTGAGTTGAAGATTTCCAGTGTGGAGAGTCTTACTCAGATCTAGAGCAGATCGACTCAGAGATGACCGCCAATGTGTTGCCTTTCCTGGAGGATAGAGGCGTTGTTCGGCGTACAGGCGTATGAGCCAGTTGCTGCTGCAAATGACGAGATATCGCCCAGATGATTGGAGCTACTGCAGCATGAGCATGTTCTTAGAGAGAGGATAGCGAGTTGCTAGTCACCGAGGATGGATGACTAGGACGTGTGGTGAGTTCGCTTACCCCGATGCGAGGTCATCAGGCGGATTGATTCCAGCTAGAGACGACTTCACGCAGGTTCGTTGAGAGTCGATAGAGACGATCGAATGTCAGGCGCCTATTTTCCAAGTTTAAAGTATACGGAAAGACATGCAGGTGATTTTATGGACCCTCTAGAAGAATGAAACCCTAACTCGACTTAATGACCGTGTGATAGCCTTTGAACCTTAGGGTTTACAGCGGTTCCGCGGCGCCATTAGTGAGGCTTGGGTTTGCCCTTCTACGGCTGGACCACCGACGCTGTGGCATGTACTCGATACTATTAAACTGTACCCGAGATGTGAGCTCTTGGGGGATTATGAGGATCTGACGAGTCGATCGGATGGTTCGACATCTTTCGGATATCGTGATGGGATACTGCTTGGGAGACTCCAGATGCGAGCATAGCCGTTGGAGCACAGTACATGCAGCCATGTTGAGACGAGTCCGAATCAGTCGACATTGACGCAGAGTGAAGAAAAGAGTTCGCGAGGCATTTCGACGAGGTGACGTCCCACTCCGCTGACATCAGAGATGTGATACGCACCCAGAGGTGTAGTATATGGATATATCTTCCAGAAAGAAGCGCGATAAGTATGCAGCCGTTCCGAAATAAGCTTTAGCTTCAGCATTGGATGATGACTTCCGGGCATTTCGGCAGGAATGAGATTTGAGAAAGGAACCTCGACAGGACTTTTCTGGAGTACGATACGGGGAGACCTGGACCAGGAGTAGTCGTTTTGCGCACACCCAGCAAGACGGAGTTCAGCCTGACATCTTCTATAGAATGATGGAGCTACAGAGTACGCGATTTCGAGTCCGTGTGAGAGACTTCAGATTGGCCGAAGCCGAAGGCAGTTCAGTGCATAGTAGCTTGGCATGACGTCATAGTGGACGATGATAGAGACAGTTGGAACAAGAGGTTCGTGTGAGACACTAACGAGCTGTCATTGCTTCCCGTCGAGACTAGAGACCTGATTTGCTTACAGAGACGTCGGGATGTGACCAGTTTCTGAGAAATGTTGTTCTGAGGACACAGGTGTCTTTTGAGCGAGAAGAGGTTGTGCAGGAAAGCCAGCCTCTGTACAGATCGGCATAGGCATGATTGGAAGAGACCTTGAGCAGGATTCCTTCCAGGACGTTGCTGCAATGATGTTTGCACCCAGGATCAGATGTGTGACGTACATTCAGAGAGCCAGAGGCCGACGCCAGTGATATGCTGCCTTACGAGTGGTCGTGAGGTTTGACCGAGAGGTGACCAGAGAAGTGCCAGAACGGAATCGTCCCCGTTAGCACACCTGACAGGGCCGATGAGCCGATTGACTGTGAGATTGGTAACCCACAGAGAAGATAAGGACTTAGAGAGTCAGAGGACGCCAGACCGTGAACAAGAGGCACGTAGATATCCTGCGCTACTAGCAATGGATTGCGCCGACTCCTTCTCGACCTTGAAGGAGGATCTACCGAAGACGGTATTTATGATTTGTGATTTTGTGATTCGATTATCACGTATCCGTCATTTTGGATTTCGGTATTTTGGGCGTTCTGTTTGCATGATTTAGTTTTGGCGATTGAGTTTCATGATATTGATTTCATGCACCCACTGGATATTTATATATTTTGCGTAGAGTTATTACATTTGAGATATTGATTGAGAATTCATGCCTACAGTATACAGTGATTTGATTTACACTTCCAGCAAAGTTTTCATGTACCTGTAGTGTTTTGATATGCGATTTTGGTGCACGCCAGATGCACTAAATCGGAATTCCTCGTGCATGTCACATGCACCTGATTTATTTTTCTGTCAGGCACACACGTTGCCTACGACAGATGTTTCGTGCACACCCGTTGCACCTAGATGTTGTTTTGTATACCTGTTTGACACATTTATGGATTCTTGATTTCCGTGCGCACCAGACGCACAGGATTGCGTTACGTGCATTTTGGGATTTATTCCTTTTGGAGCAGTACCTTTTATGATGTTGGATGTTTGCTTTCATGCTGAGCAGGACTAGTCAGTGGACGGTACCTGGATATACTTTTGCATGCTTTTGCATCAGCTACTTACATGTATGGATTGGATGTCTACATGTGTAGTTTTGATCCATATCATATCGGTTTTGTATTGGATTTGACATTGTGTTTTTACCTCGACTCCGATGATTGCGAGATGCTTGACGGAGTTTTGCTTTTGAGTTATCTGCTCATTTTTCATGCGCATGCATTGCGCTGTGACGTTTTATGTATTGATATTTTCGGAGCCCCGACAAAATGGATTATTACTGAAACTGTTTTTTTTGTATTCGGGGTTTAAATTTAAATTCGGGGACCGAATTTCTTTAAGGGGGGTAGATTGTAACATTTTCAAAAATATAAAATATTAATTTTGGGAATTTTATAATTTAATATTATTTTATTGATTATTTTAATATTTAATGCAAATAAATAGGAAAAATGTTAGAAAAATTATGAAAAATTATGGAAAATTCTAAAATGGGTTAATTATTGAAATTATGATATTTTTAAGTTGTGGTGATCATTTTGACACTAATTTAGTGCTAATCGCGATTAAAATCGCTAATCGGGTTTTTTGGTAATTTTGTGCAAAACTTGCACATATCACATTTTCTACACTTGTACACTTTTCTTGCCATGGTTTTTCATTTGGGATCACTATTCTTGTGAGAAGGTTTAGGGTTTAAAAGAAAAGGGAAAAAGGAAAAGGAAAGAGTAGGTAATGATGAGAGAGAGGGGGACAAGGTCAACCCTACCTTTTTTGCACCATGCTTCCATCATTCCTTCACTCTCATTTCTTCCCCTCTCTCCCATAGTTGCTGCTGCTGCTGCTGCTTCCTTTCTTCCCCCCTTCCTCCACCTTCAACCCCTTTCTTCATCTCAAAAACAACCCCAAAACCACATGTCCATTTCATTAAAAATGTGCAAAATCCCTAGATCTACACATGGAGCTAAAGAAGCATGGATTTGGCCACTAGAGGGCAACTCAAGAAAATTCTTGAGTTGCTAATGAAGGTAATTTCTGAACCATTTGCTTAATTATAGCCTTTCCTATAACCCCATGTTAAGGTTTAATCGATATTGTGTGATATTATGGATTTGATGAAACCTAGTTAGGGTTTGAGAGGAACTTGGGTTGTATTGTGAAATTGAGTTCAATTGAGGATACACCAACACCCTAGTGTATGAATTGAGACCCTAACCTGAAGTTTAAACCCATAATACGGATTTTAGAAACCGATATCGGGGAAATTGTGTAATCTGCCACTGTTAAATTGAATCTGCTATCATACGAGGTATCCTAAAATAAAATTGAGTGGACAGTAGCATGTGCAGGCACCCAGGAAACTAACCCCAAAACCCTAGCCCCTAACTCTTCTTCCCGGCCGCCAAAACCTCCTTTCTGGCCGCAAATTGCGGCCAGACCAGAGAGGAATCTCCTCGTTTTGCGTGCCTGGCCCCATTTCATCAATTCTTGGCCCTGGGTACTTCTAGTTTTGACAGATTCTTTCTAGGATGAAATCTGGGACATATATCCTAAGTTGTTGTTTTGGATTCGTATTTCCGTATTCCGTATTTTTGATTCTGAAATGGTGGAACGTGTTTTGCCTCGACTATTTGTCGTTTATACGACGATATAGAGGATTTATTGATGGTTTTGAAGGCGTGCCATAGGTTTTCACCTATAGGCCCCTTATCGTATCGTTTTGGATTTTATGCGCCGTTTTAGATTGGATTTGGTTTTAATGCGCATATACGATATTTTGATGTGTAGGTATCCATGAAGACTTCGGGACGACAAGCATACGTGGTGACATCCGCAATTAGTGAGGCAAGGTGAGTAGATTATATCTATAGGGGGAAGTCGGGTGGATGGCGTATAGCACCCCCGCAGTCCGTAGATAGATTACTTTGCAGTTTATTGTGATATAGGTGTATTGTGGATAGTATAGGGTTAGAAGTGACTAGTGTAGTTCATAGTCGCGAACCCTAGGATAGAATTACACCTATACACACACCCTTGCTTATCACTTGTACTTGCACTATGTTTGACGATATGTGATGACTTTGGAGATGAGTCGATGATGTGGGCTTGGTGCCCTGGGATCGGTGATTTGATACGATTCATATGTGGGATATGACTTGTGATTCTCGCGGGCTTAGGATATGTGTTTACCCCCGCATGCATACTTACTGATGTTACAGTTTTGTACTAGACATAGAGTAGTACTCTAGACTATATGATCTGATGATGGTGATATCTGTTATGTGACGAGACAGTGAGATGTTGACCCCTACCCAGCTATTGGGGATGCCGTACGACGATTTACCGTACGAGCCGATACTGATAATAGATCCGCACTCATAACTCGAGGATATCTTATGATATGACATTGAGGCGAGATCACCGACTATATATCTTTATATATGCTGACTCAGATTTAGGAGGTTTCCACACCTACCCCTCCTGGTAGACCTGATACTTAGATGTAGTTTGCATTGTAGATACTTCACTATGGTGTTGACTACTAGATTTCTGCAGTCTCATGCTATTCGCATTGCTGGCCTACATTCATTGCTATATTATTTTTATGCTGTTAGGACACCAGCACCATTATCGATGATGCGTATGCTTCACGTACATTAATTGCCGGCTCACACACTTCATCATCGATATTTGACATGCCACCACACTGTAGTACTATTGCATTCATGAGATGATTCTTCCTTCGACATATGCACATTACTATTCCATGTTGCATGATTTCCGATATGATTACTTTTCTTTACATGTCGCATACTTCATGGATTGATTGCATAGCACATCGCATTGGATGTACTTCTTGATGTTGGATTTTCATGGGATTTCTGGATTTGGGAACCGTGTCCTTTTCAATAGCAATCATTTAAAAACCCGGTTCCCTTGATATGATATTTGGGGCGTCGCCCCGTGTTTTCTCGGTGCTAGAGGATGTACTGAGAGAGGGCTGACCCGGACTGACGGAAGCCCGATGGATTGATAGAGGCTGACCCGGACTGACGGGAGCCCGATGTACTGAGAGAGGGATGACCCGGACTGACGGATTCCCGATATATATATATACTCTGATAGAGGGCTGACCCGGACTGACGGAAGCCCGATGTACTGAGAGAGGGATGACCCGGACTGACGGATTCCCGATATATATATATACTCTGTGAGAGGGCTGACCCGGACTGACGGAAGCCCGATGGATTGAGAGAGGAATGTCCCGGACTGACGGATTCCCGGTATATACATTGAGAGAGGGCTGATCCGGATTGACGGAGCCCCATATGGATGAGGATTTACGTGTCGATGCTAGGCACGAGTTTTCATGATGTTTTTCCATGATATTGTTTATATCCTCATACTTGCATACATGATGCTTATCGTCAGTGGGTGACGAGTGGACGGGTTCTACATATATATACAGACTGGATTTACACTTATCATACTTCATTTGTATCTATAACAGGGTATGAGGGCGCTGTTATATATACCCTTACACCAATATTAGTGGTATGGGACGCTAATATATGTGTATTGATATCATTGATATTTCATAATACTTACTTCATGCAGACATACCTTATATTGATGACATGTTATTACCTGAGTACCTGGCACTGCATACATGATTAGATGTTATCTTGCCACCTTGTTACACTCAGATGTACTCTTGTGGATTATATTACTGATCGTTGACTTAGGTTTATGTCTTGCATTCGGTTTCTGCTTGTAGATGTTTTTATTCACGAGTTGGCAACTCACCCCCGTTGTGCCACAGTTCTTGCAGGTTTTGCCGTACAGGTCCTATTGCGGCATTTCTGGCACACTACCTTCTTGCGGGTGATTTGCTTTGGTAGGTGGATTCTTTCGTATCAGGAATCACCTTGGTATTTATTTATTTCATTGTATCTAGAAATTGTCCATCAACCAAAACTTGTATATTCTTTCAGACTCAGAGACAGTGTTGTATTATTCGACCTTAGAGTCGCGCTTAGTAGTATTGCGGTTTTCTTGTTGTTTTTGAGCTTTCTTTGGATTTGATCCTCGCCACTTGGCGTTGTATATTATTATATCATTGCGTGGTTGTGACCGTCGATTGACGAAGAGCTAGCTCCCGCTTGGGGATGCCTTTATCATTTTATATATTGTTATTCATATTGTACCCCATTCGGGGCCAGTTTTACAAGAGAAACTCTGCCGAAATTTTTAGAAAAGACTTTATTGTTTTCAAAACGTACTTTCGGCTTAGTTATTTAAAAACCTTGATTTCAAACCTGTATTCTTCACTTCTTTAAACCAGTTTTCTTTACTTATTCCTAAAATGGTTTTAGATTTCTGGGCTTTTGGCTTACTTGGATCAGATGGAGTCCTATAGACTTCATATGTTTCAAGGGCCAGTCACGTGCTCTTTCGGGTCGTGACAACTTCGGTTTTATACAGATATCTCTCTGAGATAAGAAAACAGTTTTCTTATTCATGATGTATTTGGTTTTCATCCTTTATGTATTCGTACATCATATATATGATATGTTGCTACCTGGGGCACTGACACGAGCACTTGGTATTACACTTATGTATAGATGTTTACCCTTGTCATTATTTGATGCTTCAGGTTATATATATTGAGAATTATATTGTATGACCTAGGAGAAAGTCATACATGCGATTTCTTCTCGGTGATGTTTTCTACTCACGAGATGGCGTATAGCACCCCCGCAACCGTAGAATATGATATATATATATATATGTTGATGTGATATAGGGATGCTTAGCAAATGGGGTTTTCTAGAAGACCATAGGTTTGATTAGGCGTACTCATAGGAAGATCTACCCTTCTGTTAATTTCCTTAGTGTGAGCCGTTAGTTGTATTTCGTTGCGCACACACACACTTGTTATTATATGTGGTATATGTATATGTGTGTATATATATACACATATGGACATGTGGATATATATATATATACACATATGGACATGTGGATATATATATATATACACACACACACAGTATACATATACGGGTAAGATGGGGATAAGATGTATTATATGGTTTGAGTCGGTACGATCGAGCAGGATGTCAAGAGATAATTGATACTAGATTTAGGACGAGACATCGTTTATGATGCGATATATTAGCGGATCATAGGCGTTGTTTACATAACATGCGATAACATGTGATTTGATAAATAATAGATTGTACGAGACCTTAGATCCATACCCTATTTATGATATTTTACGACGATTGATACCGTACGAACTATATGATATATATATGTGATATTTGACCCGTACACTCGATTTTGAGGATGTCGTACGATGGATTTTACCGTATGGGATGTATATGATGATTGATCCGCACTCTTGACTCGAGGATGTCGTACGATGGATATTACCATACGTGATACTATGAGGCTGGATCGCCGACTACTAGATATATCAACTCGGATATGCTTTCAATTCCTATTTACTTTTGACACGGTTCTTAGTTTAGCCTTTAGTTGCTTAGATAAATGTTAGCTTAGGCTCGAGTCATACCTATTTTCAAAACTGACGAATCGTAGGCATTTTCAAAGGATAAACCGTGGGACGCTACGGATTTTCAAAAGACATCTCTTTTCTCAAAACACCGTAGTTCCTACTTTTCTAAAAACAACGATTCGTGCTATTTAAACACGATAAACGGTATGGCTCGTATGTAGATTTGAATACCTTATTGTTGTTTTTACTGTTTATTTTCTGTTATGATCTTGTCTGCTAGGGCACCTGCACCATTACCGTTGATGCGTATATTGCACGTACACTTACTTGCCAGCTCACACATATCAGCATCGGTAATTGCCATGTCACGTACACTGTAGTAACCGTTATTTCATTGTTTGCACCGATAACGGTAGATAAGTAGTTTTGTTTCGCATTCATGATATCATATGCTAGTTTAGACATTGCATTTCTTACTTAGATGCTACATGCATTTACAATTATATAGGATCTGGTTATACACTGTGGATTTGGCTCTTTTTCGGCATTCATTATCTCATTGTTGATTCATGATTATGAGATTTTGGTATTTCATGATATTCTGGATTTGGGAAACCACATGTGAAATTTAAAAGCTTATGCTCCTTTTTAAAAGAAAAATGTGGTTTTTCTTGATATGATGTGTGGCGTCCACCATAAAATTTCTCGGTACTGGAGCATATATGATATATGATTACCCGATTCGAGGAGTGAGGAGACACCGTCTGCGGGTACATGGTGGACCCGGTGTGGTACCCCGGGGCAAGAAGGCCGTATAGAGATTGAGACGTTAAGCCCAGTAGGGGAGCACTACCGACCGGTGATAGTTGGCGCGGCGGATATCCGGAGGATACCGACCGTAGAGATCAGATAATATGGGTCGATCCGGACTGATAGAGCTCGAGATATGAAGATTATGTGTCGCTGATGGACATGGTTTTTGTAACGTTTCTGAAATCGTTATATAATTTTTTCCGTTTAAGGGTAAAATAATCGGTATTTTTCGTTTTAACCCGATTGTGATCAAACTTCTGTATAGACTTGTTTGCAACTAGTTTTACTAGAATGAAGCTAGTTTGCAGGTTTTGTGGGTCACTTGGAAGTTTTGGTTCACTTTGAAAATTTTCCCTAATTAAAGTATTATTTTAAGTTGTTATTTAAGCTCTTAATTAGTGGTAATTACAATTTTGGCTTGGATTAATTACTTCTAATGTGAATTTATGCTAACTAATCACTAGATTAAGCTTAATCCATTCTTGCCAAAATATCTAGATATTTGATATTTAAAATGGAATTTTAAAAGAAAAGAAAAGGTGGAAAAAGAGACTTTAATGCATTAATGAGCTTTTATCTTGGTTTTACACTAGATATTTCCAAACTTTCACAAAACCCCCTTCACCTTTGCATCTTGGCCAAACCCATTTGCTTGCTGCCCTTCTTCTTTCCTCGCTCCATTTCACTTGAAAAAGCTTCAAAAAAATGATCAAAATTCATGAAATATTCACAAAAACTCAAATACAAATCCATACTCCTTAATATTTAGCCTAAACTAACTTAGTTCTTCATTAAAGTTAGCATTTTGGGAGGTTATTTTGGAAATCAATTTGCAAGTTTGATAGCATGTTTATGAGGTATAAATCCTAACCATAATCCTTTATTGTTTCTTAAATCCTTAATGCTTGCTTATTTAGATGTTTAATATAGCTTCAAGTTCATGTTTAGTTCATTCATGAAAAGGATTATGATTTTCAAGTTAAGGTTTTGATATATTTAAGTGGTTAATCATGAAGTATAGACTTGGGAAAACATAATCAAATTGTGAGAATGTTATTTGTTATTTTTCCTAATTGTCTTTTAAGCTTAATCGCAAACTAAGTTTTAACAAAGCATTTTTGGGTGAGATTAAAATTATGAAAATGATTTGGATCACTAAGTTAAGCTACTTTGTGTTGTTGGAAATTGCTAGAATTGTTAAGTTTCTAGACTTGTGCTAAATTGCGGTAAAAGTTGCTTACTAGTTTTCTTGTAAAAATTAAACGTGGGTTTTAATTGTAGTATAGATGATGTATATATTTTTATCTACGATAATTATTGTGTTGTGAATGTGTATTGGTACGATTGGGTTTTTGGCGTGGCAGTTTTCATGTATAGCGACCCTAGTGAGGGTTTTGGCTATGTTTTCCGGTATTTGGATTTCTTGGTTTTGCGACTGGATATTGTATTTGGGCATTGGACGTTTTTACGTCAACGACGAGGGTTGTTTGGATGTTTTTCCTGCGTAGGCTATAGGTTCTAACCTAGGAGCGCACCGCGTGCCGTATTTGGATTTCGGAATTTTATATTAATAGCATTGCGATTTCATATTGATTGTAGGTACCTTCGCGTGGATTTCGAGACGACGAAGCGCATCGACTATGGCTAAGCGAAGAGTTTAGCAGGTGAATAGATTTATATCTACGGGGGAAGTCGGGTGGATGGCGTATAGCCCCCCCAAACATTGATATGGAATATCGTTTGATTATTTTATCCTGATAAATGATATGCAACGGACATGATTGTAGGATTTACAAACGATAATATGATAGAAGTCGATGCTAATGGACATATTGACATATAAGAATATGAAATGATAAGTGAATCATGATGGCTACCAATTGAAAGAGAACAAGTGTGACGTTTATATAATGTGATGCGAGATATTAATGCGATGAACGAGTATACGATGTGATATGATGACTTAGTGTGATATATCGTTATATGGATTCGAGTCGATATGAGATTGCTGATACCTTTATAGGTCCCTTGATACGAGTTGGACATAGATGTGACCTGAGAGATAGGTATATTTATATGGATAATGTTTTGCATATTGAGTGATATGCCGTACGAGACTTAGACCCGTACCCCGATATTGTAAAGGTTGATAGAATCCCTATTTGTTTAATACCGCCGTATGATGGATTTACCGTACGCGATGAGTTTTATCTGTTGATTTATCCATACCATTTTTTAGAGGATGTCGTACGATGGATTGTACCGTACGTGATATTGTGAGGCTGGATGTCGATTGATAGATTCACCGACTCGGTCATGTTAGATACGTATACCTTATAGCATTTAGTTCACGATGTGCATTATGCTGCATTCATATTATTCTCATTGCATTTCATATACCTGTGTTAGTACACCTACACCATTATCGATGATGCGTATGTTACACTTACACATATTGCCGGCTCACACACTTTATCATCGATAATTGCTATGTCACTACATAGTAAAACTTCTACATCATGCTATGATATACTTGCTATGCTCACATCACTGTTCCTTGTTGCATGACATACGGATATGCTTACATTCTGTTATATGTTGTATACCTACAAGCTCACACATATACCTTACTATAGTTATATGTTCCGCTTTATATGACATATATATCGGTGGTATGGGACGCTGTTATATTTGTATATTGGATTCGGATACTTATGGACCGCATGATATATTTAATGACTTGATGCATTTAAATAGCGGACTTTTCCCATGATATGCTCATATTGTTGTTCTATGTTGCATATGTTATATTACATGGATTTACACATTTGAGATATGTTTTCATGCGATTTGGGGATTTCTAGTGTCGATGTTAGGCACTTATATTCCGAGATATTTATAGATATTGGAACCGATACGTGGAACACAAGTGTCGAGGTTGGACACTTAGGTTTCGAGGAACGTATGTATATCAGAGCAACCGATACGTGGAACACGAATGTCGAGGTTGGACACTTGGGTTTCGAGGAACGTATGGATATCAAAAAACCGATACATGGAACACAAGTGTAGAGGTTGGACACTTGGGTTTCGAGGAACGTATGGATATGAGTATTTATGTGTCGATGCTGGACACTAGTTTTCATGATGTTTTCGGGTGTCGAAGTTTGACACTCAGGTTTCATGAGACTTACAGATTGAGCTGCAGCTGAGGATGCGGTGTTACCTGCATGTGTTTTCATGATATTTGCATGCATGAGTTGTTGTGTCAATGGTTGAAACATGGATGGGATCCACTGCATACATGCATTGATTTTATTGCTGGACGAGATCCACCTGCCTGCATGCATTGATTATATTGTTGGATGATATCCACTTGCTGATAGGAATTTATTATGTGTTGGCACTTATGCAGATACAGTCACCCTAGATATCATAGTATTACTTTTATGATATAGTTAACCTAGGAATCGTTGTTTATTTCGATTTCTACCTGATGATGTTTTTCTCTTCACGAGTTGGCAACTCACCCCCGTTGTGCCACAGTTCTTGCAGGTTGACCGCAGGGATCAGTTGTGGCATCGCTGGCACACAGCTGTTTTCGGGTGACTTGCTTGTGGTAGGTGGTACATGTTGGATCGTGCCCCTGTTGTATTCATTATTATTATTCTATCTAGTCACTCCATCAATTCAGAAACTAGTTATTGTATATGTTGCAGACTTAGAAGACTTGTAGTTGCGAGACTTGAGCGATGGGTTTTATGTTCGCTTTTGGGGTTGTTGTCGTGCTTTACTTTATTTCCTTGTGTGGATCTTCGCCGTTGGGTGCCGTATACTTGTTTTTATACTTGTGGTGGTTGTTTCCGCCGTTGGGCGTGATTTGCTCCCGTTTGGGGATGCTTTATTATATTCTTTGTTGTACCCGTTTTCGGGGTTAGTCTTTACAAAGGAGGTTCTACCCAATTTTTTTCAAAAGACAAAACAAGATTTACTATACCTTTATTTCAAAGCTTCACCTCTTTATTTATTAAAAAGGTTTAGATTTCTGGGTTTCAGCTTACTTGAATTACGTTACGCCTGTAGACGTCGCGTGATTTAAGTGCTGGTCGCGAGCGAATATTTTGGGTCGTGACAGTTTTCATGATGCTTTCGAGTGTCGATGCTAGGCACTCAGATTTTATCATGATTTTGTGTGTCGATACTGGACACACCCATTTGATGATGCATTCATGCATAATATACATGACATATAGTTACTTGATGACACGGACATGAGTACTTGATATCACACATATGCTTATATTGTCACCTTTACTGCTACTCGATGTTATCGTGCTACTATTACTATTGTATTGTATTGTATGACCTAGGAGATAGTCATATCTTCGGTTTCTACTCGGTGATGTCTTCTACTCACGAGTTAGCAACTCACCCCCGTTGTGCCACAGTTTTCTTGCAGGTTTGACCGCACAGGTTCCGTTGCGGCTTGCTGGCACACTACCTTCTCCAGGGTGATTGCATTGATTAGGTGGGATACTTATGCGTCGTGGCCACCATTATACTTGTATCTTTTATTATTCAGTTGTATCTAGTTAAAAGTTCCATCAACCAGACTTTTATATTTGTCGACTTAGAAAACGTTATTGTATATTCTTTTGGCTTAGAGTCACGTTCATGTATTATTCTTATTTCTGGTTCTTGATAATGCTTTGTTTTCTTTGCTTTATTCGTGGTTTTGATCCTCGCCTTCAGCATTGTATATTTATATTCTTGCATGGTTGTTTTTCACCATTTGGCGAAGATCTAGCTCCCGCTTGGGGATGCCTATTATTATTATCACTTGTATTTGTTTTCGGATAAAATATACAAATGAGGTGCTGCCAAATTTCGAATGACAGAAAAGTTTTCAAGTTAAATATGAATATGGCATTTTCATATACTTTTACTTATGTATATAAGGAATAAACTTGATTTCTTTATACCTTTATTTCAAAACTGCACCTCCACTATTTTCCCTAAAAGGTTTAGATTTCTGTGCTTTTGGCTTACTTGGATTAGGTAGAGTTCTATAGACTTCACATGGTTCAGGTGCCAGTCGCATGCTTTTTTCGGGTCGTGACAAAGTTGGTACCAGAGCATTAGGTTTAACCTTGGTTCGAGTCTAGGTTTGACTATGCGGAGTCTAGGGCGTATATATATTAGGAACCTAGTCTTGACCTTACGGAACTTAGACTTGGCTGAGGGGGTATTAGACCCGAACTTTCGTCGCGTAGGTTGACCTTGGTTGATGGAGTAGGTAACTTAAGTAGAGTGACGTACCGTGTGTATGTTCCACGGCATACTTACGATACGCTACTTCGCTTAAGTAGCCTTAGGATATACATTTCTTATGCATTGCATTTCTATTCGTTCCTATAATCTATCCTCATCGATATCGGATTGTGGTTTCCGTTACCTTGGCAATACGAGCATAGAGAGCTACAGCTAGAGATGTGGTCAGCACGAGCTCGTCATGGACGAGGACTGATCAAGATGTATTCCGATGACACACGAACGCGCTGATTTATTGTTTTATTAAAATTTCTTGTTGACACGAGCGTTCGAGATCTACACCAGATGATCGGGCCATTGCTAGAGGCCAGCCAGATTGCGAAGATTAGTAAGGTACCGTCTACTCCAGATGATTGAAGCGTTGTCTACCGTGCAGAAAGATGAGCCAGCTGTTGCTGAGTTGATAAGATATCTTCTTCAGACCATTGAAGCTAATGCAGCCTGAGTTTATACACGGGGATGTGACAGAAGGTAGCTAGTCCATGTTGAATAAAGGGACTGAGATGATTTGTCTGATCTGATGCGCCGACGCGGACTCAGT
Source organism: Agapanthus africanus (assembly GCA_030015575.1). Taxonomy (NCBI): domain Eukaryota; kingdom Viridiplantae; phylum Streptophyta; class Magnoliopsida; order Asparagales; family Amaryllidaceae; genus Agapanthus; species Agapanthus africanus. Next base: position 303,692,057 of record JASDDO010000022.1, on the reverse strand, counting down.
TAAGTTGAAGAATTCCAGTTTGAAGGATCTTACACAGATTTAGAGTGAATCGATCAAGAAAGGATATTGTTCATTGGATGCTCTGATGAAAGATTGGTAAGTTGACCAGCTTCGGATGGAAGAAACTCACCCAGATGTATTGTGAGTTGATCGAGAACGGACGAATGGAGCATATTACCCCGACGATTTGGACGAGTTACTGAGAACGTAATTGTCCTGATGTCATCTACAGGATATTAGAGATGCCGAGTTCGTAGATTCGGAAAGGAGACTCCAAATATGACTATAGCCAATTGGAGCGCACTCCATACAGCTACGAAGAGATGATTCTGAATTGGTCCATATTGAAGGGAAGCGGAGTAAGATATTCGTGTGAGATTGTAATGAGTTGTTGTTCCACTCCGTTGATGCCAGAGACTTGATACGCACGCAGAGGCGTTGGATACAGACATATTTTCCAGAGAAAAGTCATGAAGAGAATGCAGCTGTTCCGGAACAAGAAATGGATTAAGTAAAGAGTGCCAACTTTCGAGGAGTCCTGCATAGATGAGATTTGGGAGAGACCCCCGACAGGATCTTTCTGGAATAGTACACGAGAACACTTGGATCAGGATCGAGGGTATCACGCACATTAAGTGTGCCAGAGATTGCCATCATTGACGTGATAGTTACGAGTGACCATGATAATTGGTCAGGAGATCTTCAGAGAAGCGCCAGAACGGAACTGTTTTCGTCATTACTCTGAAATCAGGCTGTCAAGCTGAGGAGTCATGTAACTGGTAATCCGCGGAGAAAAACGAGGATCTAAGGACAGATGACGTCAGACTGTGGGCAGGAGGCAAATAGATATTCTTCCTCTACCAGGCTTGGACGCACCGGAACCTTTTGACATCGAAAGAAGGGCACCTCGATGGCGGTTATTATAATTTGCGCATTGGTGATTCACATATTACGTTTTCGTCGTTTTGGATTCCAGTATTTTTATGACTGTTCATGATTGATATTTCCTACGTGCACTACAGTTGCACTTATTCGTATTTTCATGTATCAGTTGTACTGATGTTTGTTTTTGTGCATACCCATTGCACTTGATTTTGATTTCATGCACACATTGTGCACATGATTTTGACTTATACTTTCAGTGTAGTTTACACCCACTTTCAGTATTTAATATGGTTTTGTGAGCATAGATGCACATGTTTGTGAGTTTATATACTGCGGTATACTTGATTTTGATTGTTGTATGTCGTATACCGTTGATTTCGATTTTTATACTCGATATTCATTTTCATGCACCCTAGTGCATTAGATTTATGTTTTTGTGCACCTTGTGTACTTGATTAGGATTTTTGCGCACACTTGGCACGCTAGATATGATTTTGTGCATGCTAGATGCACTAAATCGAGATTCTTTGTGCATATCAGATGCACCTGATTTTGTTGTCGTGCACACCCATTGTACTCGACATATGTTTTTGTGCATACCCGTTGCACTTAGTTTTTTTTATGTACAAATCTGTGGCACATGTGTTTGATTTCGACTTCCGTGCGCACCAGACGCACGTGGCTTTCTTTGCTTATATTTTTGGGATTGATTTCTTTTGAGCAGCATGTTTTATGATATGTACTACGGTTTAGCGGCAGAGCAGAACTAGTCTGAGGACAGTACCTGAGTATTTTTGCACGCATCAATATTTACGGAAGGGATGTTCAAAAATAGCTATAGTCTCAATATTTTCCTACGTGTCCGTGAGTGACACGAGAATTTACCAGAAAACCCTTCCCAAGGTTATTTTCAAAAAGCGGAACGTGTATCTTAACTAAAACATATATAGATATGTAGCTATTTCTTTACAAAATGAGTGTACGCTACTTGTGCCGTGATTTGCGCATCGCACGGCGATTTGAAAAAGGGGATTCGGCATACACTATTATTCAGTCGTTTTGACGATTTCACAAGATGCGTACTATGTATATGTTATAATCCAAATTATATCATATTTGATTTTCGTAATGGATTTTGGTACTAGTATTTTTGCATTAACTCCCATGATGGCTTGATGCTGGAAGGAGTTTCGATTCTGAGATTTGCACTCGTTTTTATGCGTATGCATTGCGTTATTATATGTTTTATGTATTCGTGATTTCGGTGCCCCGACGACTTGATTGTTTTGCTGAAATGTTTTAGTATTTGGGGGAGTTTAAATTTAAATTCGGGGACCGAATTTATTTAAGGGGGGAAGATTGTAACATTTCAGAAAAATAAAACATTATTTTTGGAATTTAAATAAATTAAATAATAAATATTATGGATATTTTAAAAGCATGGAGATTGGTTTTAAATGAAATGGTATAATTATATACCGATAGTTTGGAAAATTAATATGAATTATTGATTTTGAAAGAATTTATGTGATCTTGACATTTTATAAAGTATTATATAATTAATTGTTTACAAGTTAATGCTAAAATTGATTAATATTTCTCTAATTATGTATTAATCATGTTCATGTGCATGGCATGTAACAAAGCATGTTTCAAATACTTGTTACATTTTAATTGATATGCACCATGGTTTCTTCTTTTTTTTTAAATGATTTTTTAAATAAAAGGAAAGATGAGGAGATATTTTGATGAGAGAAGGGAGACAAAGAGGAATGGGCAAAAGAGAGAGGGGGGTCTTCACTCCACCATGTTTCCATCTTCATTTCTCATCTTCTTCTCCTCCTTCATCTCCCTCATCCCTCCACCTCCTCTACCACCTATGGCTACCATCAAAAACACCTCAAAACACCATACCCCCTTCTCTAAAATGGTGCACAAGCTCACTACAAGCATGATGGTATGATCAAGTGGAGATTTTGAACACTTTGGGCAACTTAAGAAAATTCTTGAGTTGCCAAATGTGTTATATTTCTACTCCTTTTATTAAGTTTTTAGATCTTCTAATACCCTATTGTAGTTTAGAGTGAAACTAAGGTAGTTTAGTGATGTCGGAAAATTTCAAGACGGGGTTTAGGATTTTATCTATTGAAAAGGTGTATATGAGGTGTAGTTAGTGACCACAGCCTCTTTAGTGTTAATCCGGGACCAAACTTAGTGTTGAAAAACCAAATCATAAACTGGAAATTTTCCCAATGTCGGTTTTATGGAGTCTTGAGGACTAAATGGAATCTGAAGCAACTTAGGCTGTTCATAAGAAAAACAAACAACTACATTGACCTAGATAGACCACTAGGAGACCACCACAGGAGAACGAGACACCAATTCATTGATGGGCCCGGTGACGCCGGATTTTTGAGCTATCTCGCCGGGCCAATTTTGGGCATTGGTGTTGAGGTTTGGTCTATAGCTCACACACCTTATGACCTAGCCTCTGTATTGTTAGTTTAGTCCCAATGTACTTCAGAAAAAATCTGGGAGCATTTCAAGTTGATTTTGGCAATTTTTTTCCGATTTGTAAAACTTGGTTTTTGATATTTGAATTTGTATTCGGTCGTTGGACGTTTGTACGTCAACGATGAGGGCTATTTGGATGTTTTTGCATACGTAGGCTATAGGTTCTAACCTATGAGCTCTTCGCGTATCGTATCGGTTTTCGAAAAGGATTTTGATGAAATCACGATGTGTTTATATATGTAGGTACCTTCACGTGGACTTCAGGATGACAAGGGAGAGCAAGGCGTCATCGTTTTCAGCAAGCAAGGATCGAAAGTGAATAGATATATATCTACGGGAGAATTCGGGTGGATGGCGTATAGCACCCTCGCAACCGTAGAATATGATATTGTTATATATGCGCGCGCGCGCGTGTGTGTGTGATAGGGATGCTTTGCAAAATAGGGTTTTATAGAAGACATTAGGTTAGATTAGGCATACTCATAGGAAGATTTATCCTAGTGTTAATTTCCTTAGTGTGAGCCGTTAGTTGTATTTCGTTGCACACATACACACTTGTTGTTATATGTGTTATATGTATATGTGCATACACAAACACACACACACACACACACACACACACACACACACACACACACACACATATGGACATGTGGATACACACACACACACACAAACACACATATGGACATATGGATACACACACACACATACATAGTATACATATATGGGTAAGATGAGGATATGATGTATTATATGGTTAGAGTCGATACAATCGAGCAGGATGTCAAGAGATAATTGATACTAGATTTGGGACGAGACATCATTTATGATGCAATATATTAGCATATCGTAGGCGTTGTTTACATAACATGCGATAACATGTGATTTGATAAATAATAGATTGTACGAGACCTTAGATTTGTATCCTGTTTATGATGTTGTATGACAATTGATACCGTACGAACTATATGATATATATATATGATATTTGACCCGTACCCTCAATTTTTTAGATGTCGTACGATGAATTTTACCGTACGAGATGTATATGATGATTGATCCGCACTCTTGACTCGAGGATGCCGTACGATAGATATTACCATACGTGATGCTATGAGGCTGGATCGCCGACTACTAGATATATCGACTCGGATATACTTTCGATTCCTATTTACTTTCGACTCGGTTCTTAGTTTAGCCTTTAGTTGCTTAGATAAATATTAGCTTAGGCTCGAGTCATACTTATTTTCAAAACTGACGAATCGTAGGAATTTTCAAAGGATAAACCGAGAAACACTACGGATTTTCAAAAGACATCTCTTTTCTCAAAACACCGTAGTCCCTACTTTTCTAAAAACAACGATTCATGCTATTTAAACAAGATAAACGGTATGGCTCGTATATAGATTTATATACTTTATTGTTGCTTTTACTGTTTACTTTCTGTTATGATCTCGTCTGCAAGGCCACCTGCACCATTACCGATGATGCGTATACACGTACACTTGCTTGCTGGCTCACACACATCAACATCGATAATTGCCATGTCATGTACACTGTAGTAACCGTTATTTCATTGTTTGCACCGATAATGGTAGCTAAGTAGTTTTGTTTCGCATTCATGATATCATATGCTAGTTTAGACATTGCATTTCTTACTTAGATGCCACATGCATTTACAATTATATAGGTTCTGGTTATACACTGTGGATTAGGCTCTTTGACGGCATTCATTATCTCATTGTTGATTCATGATTATGAGATTTCGGTATTTCATGAGATTCTGGATTTGGATTAGGCTCTTTGACGGCATTCATTATCTCATTGTTGATTCATGATTATGAGATTTCGGTATTTCATGAGATTCTGGATTTAGGAAACCGCATGTGAAATTTAAAAGCTTATGCTCCTTTTAAAAAGAAAAATGTGATCTCCTTGATATGATGTGTGGCGTCCACCATGAGATTTCTCGGTACTGGAGCATATATGATATATGATTACCCGATTCGAGGAGTGAGGAGACACCTTCTGCTGGTACATGGTGGACCATGTGCGGTACCATGGGACAAGAAGGTCGTATAGAGATTGAGACGTTGAGCCCGGCAAGGGAGCACTACCGACCGGTGATAGTTTGCGCGGCGGATATCCGGAGGATACCGACCGTAGTCATGAGATCAGATGATATGGGCCGATTCGGACTGACGGAGACCGAGATATGAGGATTATGTGTCGCTGATGGACACAGTTTTCATGATGCTTTCGAGTGTCGATGCTGGGCACTCGGATTTTCTCATGATTTTGTGTGTCAATGATGGACACACCCATTTGATGATGCATTCATGCATAATATACATGACATATAGTTACTTGATGACACGGACATAAGTACTTGATATCATACATATGCTTATATTGTCATCTTTACTGCTACTCGATATTATCGTGCTACTATTACTATTGTATTGTATTGTATGACCTAGAAGATAGTCATACCTTCGGTTTCTACTCGGTGATGTCTTCTACTCACGAGTTGGCAACTAACCCCCGTTGTGCCACAGTTTTCTTGCAGGTTTGACCGCACAGGTTCCGTTGCGCCTTGCTGGCACACTACCTTCTCCAAACTGATTGCACTGATTAGGTGGGATACTTTTGCATCGTGGCCACCATTATACTTGTATCTTTTATTATTCAGTTGTATCTAGTTAAAAGCTCCATCAACTAGACTTGTATATTTGTAGACTTAGAAAACGTTATTGTATATTCTTTTGGCTTAGAGTCACGCTCATGTGTTATTCTTATTTCTGGTTCTTGATGATGCTTTGTTTTCTTTGCTTTATTCGTTGTTTTGATCCTCGCCTTCGGGGTTGTATATTTATATTCTTGCGTGGTTGTTTTCCGTTTTTTGGTAAAGAGCTAACTCCTGCTTGGGGATGCCTATTATTATTATCACTTGTATTTGTTTTCGGGTAAAATATACACAGGAGGTGTTGCCAAATTTCGAATGACAAAAAGGTTTTCAAGTTAAATATGAATATGGCGTTTTCATATACTTTTACTTATGCATATAAGGAATAAACTTGATTTCAGTGTACCTTTATTTCAAAACTGCACCTCCACTATTTTCCCTAAAAGGTTTAGATTTCTGGGCTTTTGGCTTACTTGGATTAGGTGTAGTCCTAGAGATTTTACATGATCCATGTGCCAGTCGCGTGTATTTTCCAAGTCGTGACAGCTGTGAAGAGCATTCTTAAGTACTTGAGAAGGACTAAAGAGATGTTCTTGGTGTATAGTAACGGAGAACTCCAGGTGGAGTCCTTTACCGATTCGATCTTCCAGAGTGATAAGAACGACAGCAAGTCTGACTCGGGTTTTGTCTTCACCCTCAATGGAGGGGCGGTATGTTGGAAGAGTTCCAAGAAAGATACCGTAGCAGACTCGACGATGGAGGCTGAATACATCGCTGCCAATGATGCTGCCATAGAGGCTGTCTTGATGAAGAAGTTCATTATTGAACTTGGTGTAGTTCCATCCATTGAAGATCCAATACCCTTGTATTGTGATAACAATGGAGCTGTGGCTTTGGCCAAGGAATCTTGGTCCCATCTGCGATCTAGACATATTCTGAGGCTGTATCACCTGATCCGGGAGATAGTTGATCACCGGGAGATCGAGGTTAGGAGAGTAAATACGAAGGACAACACGGCGGATCCACTCACGAAGGCCCTCCCCCAAACACAGTTTGAGAGACTTTTTGGGATGTTGGGTATGCGATACTACAACAACTGGCCTTAGTGCAAGTGGGAGATTATTAGGAATATGTATGCCCTAGAAGCCATTATTGTATGATATAGTGGATGCTTGGACATATATATAGAAGACTTTCTTGCTCGACATGATAGTATGCTATCCGGTCGCTCCTTATCTTAACATGTACACTTGTATTAGTATACTGTCTCTCTGATACATGTTGATAATGCCCTTAGGATGAAGGCATGACTACCAGGACTATGATGCAGATCATACTAGTGGGGCTTGTGTAGTCTGCAAGCATATCTTTTAACAGTTCCTAGTCGAGAGAATATCGAGACAGGGCATCGATATTCCATAGTAGACTAGTGTGTACGTTTCTTGACCCTGTATGGGACGATGGTTGTGTTGGAGATAGTGCCCTCAGAGTCAATTATTGGATCACAGGCACGTGATTACAATGATTGAGAGAGGACCTATACCGTTAGAACAATCTTACTCAAGATGATAGTATGCTATCTGGTTTATCTTTATCATCGTGTACTGTTTCAGGTGACCTTACAGGTCACTATTGCACATTGATAGAGCCCTTAGGATTCTTTCTTGACGGCCAGCAGTATGATGGCGATTATATACGTGAGAGCTGGGGTCTATAAGCACATCCTTAAAAGGTCCCTAGTCGTGGGAGTTTTCGAGACAGGGCATCGATACTCCAGAGTAGACTAGTGTATACAGTCGAGACCCCGACGAGGGGCGGTGGCCGGTCTCACAAGCCACTAGTGTCAGTTGGTTCACCTAAGATGTATACAGGTGCTCATTGGCTTATGAGTACACCGGACAGGACTCGCCGGGAACATGCTAGTTGGTCTTATACCAGACATCAGATAGCAGTTCCCTGGTGAAATATGTACAGGTTAGTTCATCGACCTGAGATCGTCATTTGTCTCGTGTGAGTTCCCACTGTACTTTGATTACTACCCTACCACGCTCAAAGGAGACGTGCAAACAGGTTTTAGTTGGGTACAGTCCCGAGCCACATGGAGGCAGTGAGCAGATCTTCAGGAGTTCGTCTCTCCCGGTATTGGGGGTGAGGTCGCGCTGTGTCTAGGAGAGCCATTACACGAAGTCCTTGGCCAAGGCAGGAGATTTACTGGTAGGTATTCCAGTAGTATCTCAGGGTATTCTGGGCTACACTCCGACACGACTTGTACCGCTATTGGGGGTCTGACTTTTACCAACCACCTAGGCCCGCCATGCGATGCTCATAGACGAACGGATCGGACTGTACGGATATTATCACTGGAAGGCTCAGTAGGGTATCAGGATGAGTTCGCTCATCGACGTCCCTTTTGGTCAATACTTGGTAGCCCGTTACGTATGGCTAATACCTCTGACGTGCTAGTGGTTAAATCCACAACCAAAGTATTGACGAGTCTTTAGAGTCCCCCACAGACCGTTTTCTCAAGTTTCGGACGAAACGCTGTAGAGGCCGTATGGAGATATGGCAGGGTTCAATCATATACGTACGGTATTGCACGAATCATGATCGGACGGATAATACTAGCGGGCATTGGTTTAAGCCGGATCCTTGTATTGTACAGTATAGATTTTGTCTCATTGCATTTGTATTCGGTCGGAATACAAATGCGGGTATGTATATACAGTCGCGAGGTTTTCCTGTAATTTATTACGGGATCGTTTTTTGAAGTTGCCAGTTTGCTTTCCGTTTCGGCCATTTTACTTTGTTTCTTTCCTTGGCTGAAAATTGGTGGAGGAGGGCTTATTTGCAAATTTGCAAATTGGCATTGTGGAGGGTGGTCTTTGTAAATTGTTGCTTCATGATTAACCACCATACATTGACTTCTTGGTTCATGATTGTTAATCATGGCTTGACTTTTGAGATATGATGAGTGATGGGCTTTTTGACTGGATTGGTGATCATTGTTTCTAATGATAACCCTTTTCTTTTCCTTGCATTATTGACTCTCTTCTTCTTTGAGAGAAGGCCGGCCATTCTTCATATGGGGGCTGTCCAATTTTTGTGAGGTTTTATCTATCTCTTTGGCTCACACAAAAACTCCATCGTACCATCCAAAGTTGAGTCCTCCACCTCCACTCCAAATGGGCAACTTCTAGTAACCACAAGAGACAAACCATCCTACACTTCATCTACAGTATTCTTGGACACGTCGACTCGCCAACTTCGTGCCCGAGTTGCCTCGGTCCAGAGGTGGGAGCCCGTAAAAGAACCCGGCGATGTGGTGCCCTTCCGACGAGGAGATGAAGACCGGAGATTCCACAGGGAGATCGGGACGACGACGAGAAGACCGAAGGACATGGATCGCTCGGTATATCTCTCTACCCCTTCTCTAGTTAGCTAGGAGTAGGTTAATGGCCCGATCCAGGTTTTATAGTATGCGGTGGTGCCGGTTTACAAGTTTCGTAAAAGTATCGTTTCCGCATTTTGGCCTCGGATTGACGGCCGGGGCGCCGCCGTGCACTTACAATGGTATCAGAGCCATGCCATTAACCTAGTCTAGCTTGCTCTAACATGTTTACAAGTTCGATCGAACGGATTTTTCAAAAACCCGCATTTTCTGGTCTAGTTGTTGTCGCTTTTATTTTGTGCTCCAAAAATTTTTCTGAGCATGTCAAAAAATCGTGCAGGGTTTTTTAAGTATTCTGTGAAATTTTTGTTCACTGTTGTTCCTGTAGCACCGCGGAACCGCGGCCTTACCCCTGTTCCGGCCGCGGTTCCGCCGCAGTATTAAGGAAACAGTGCACCAAATTTTTACAGAGGGTCTTGGACTTGGAAATGGGGGTTTTAGTATATTCTGTTTGGGCCCAGATTTTCTTTGAGTGCTACAGTAGTGCTTGGAGCCCACTTGGGAAAATTTAGTCGATCGAAAATTTTAAACATGTTAGTTCACAGTATTTACATTATATCTGCGACCGTGAATGTCATTTGATCGGTAAATCCTGTCTAACTGCTATAGCCCTTTTAGACGGATTTGCGAACGTGACATTCACGTTGATGTTCTGTGTTGTGCTGTGATGTTGCGGATTGGTCGTGGGGGATAGCCTGGATGCAAGGGTAGTACAGTTTCATTTTATATGTACATTTGATATTGCGGGGCGAGCGTCCGACATGTGGATTGCCGTCACTGCTTGTTTGTATATTGTTCTTTTGGGGCACGACCGGGCTGAGGTCGATGTACCCGTTGTATGTATATTTTACTTTCTGTACTAGGATTACACCATGGAGGGGTGCACGGATAGCCGGGTTCTAGAGGGCAACGGGTCCGCATCTCATAGCTTTGAGACGGAGGGGGCTTCACTCTAGAATTAGCGGGCTATTCGCCGCACTCGTAGGGGGTACAGGTTGACCTAAGGAGGGGTGCCCAAGTTACCGGATTCCGTGAAGTGCTGGGTGGTCCATTCGCGTTGCTGAAGGGGGCTGCCTCGCTTCAGGTTTTGGCGGGTAACTTGCCGCGCCTGTAGGGGTCTAGGGTTTCATTGCACGGGCTATCCACAAGACCAGGGGAACGTCGGGTTTCAGTAGCGGCTCTATGAAACCCGGGGATCCCAGATATCTGTATTGTTCTGTGATGCTTATTACATTTCTATGATGTTGCATTTTATCACGCCTTGAGCGAATATTATATATTGATATATATACTAGTAGATGTTGTATATGTTTTGCATCCGCGCTAGTCCAGTCCCCGCTCTGTCGTTAGTTAAGTAACCTAACGGGTGATGACGGGACCCAGTGGAGAATGCGGATGGCGTATACGTACATCATTATTTTCGTTCTTTATTGGTGTGATCAATTGATGGGACTGCATTGATTCGGATCAATAAAAGATAAACAAACCTATTCTGATGTTGTTGGAACAATTTTCAAAAAGCTGTTATTGCAAGGACGTTCACTTTTGTTTTGCACGGTGGTATTCGGTTATGAATATCCAGCACCTCAGTCGACGAGGCAAGGGCCGAGATCCCTTCACCGGGAGTGACCCCTTAGACAGAAGTTTGCGTCAGGGCAATAACTTCACTATAGCCGATTACTTTTTCTTTGCATCGTGGTATTCAGTTGTAATATCCTGCACCTCATTCTACGGGGAAAGAGCCGAGATCCCTTCACCGGGAGTGACCTCTTTAGCAATGGTTTTCGCTACTATATTTTTAAAAGCTATCCAGTTCCTTCAACGATATCAAGTTCAGTACGTTAAAGGTTTTTCGCCAGAAACCATTCGTAGCCCTCCGTCATTTCAGTTAAATGTTCGGTAGTATTCAAGCTATGTATTTTGACCTACGCCAAGGCATAGTGATTGGTAGCTGCCGGATATTTATCTGTTGCATAGATAGATGCGTTAGTTTGGGACAGTCGTACTACTATTTTGGCCTACGTCAAGAGTATGTACGGGTGGGTTCAAATTAACCTGGACAATGACGGGTAGAACTTGACATGTGACTTATGATATTTTGGCCTACGTCAAGGTCATAAGAGCATGGGGTAAAAATCACATCGGGAGTTTCTAAAGAAACTGAAACTTGCCAGATATGCGTATACCTTCTGGAGTGTGATAACGTGAGCGGATTCCATCACGTTATCATGCGATGATAGTTGGATCCCGATTCCCACTGATGAGTTGGTTTACTCCTCGGGTGATCCCGACTAATTCTTCTTTCAGGTTTGGAGGAGAATTTGACGGTACAGTGGGAGGTTTCCTGATTAGATAAATTGGTAACCATTCTGATCTAGGTTAGAGTGCACGCTGAGTGTTTCTTTTCTCTCTCTCTCTCTTTGGCAGCGACCATGACCCGACCCTAAGACTATGACTCAGTGACTAAAATTAACTGAACCTTCTTAAACACTGGCTTTTGGATTGTCAAAGTTGCAAACCTTTTTGTCACTCCTACTTTTACCCTTTTCTCCAGGACACCCCGTATTACTACGAACGTCCACTTCCATTGGATAAAACCATCGTATGGTTATATACGAACTCGAAGGAATTTATTCGAGGATGGTTTCTGGTTCTGGAGAAAAAGAATAGGACTATTCAGTTGTCTTTTCATTTTACCTTCTCTCAGGTTGCGAGTGTTCCTTGGATTAGGACGGTACACCCATTATGCTAATTGGATAGTCTTCTTCCAAACCATAGGCTGGTGTCGAACGGTAGGGAATGAAGAAAACCATTTAGCCTAAACGGTGTGCAGAAGGTATTAAGTAAAGACAAATAAAGGGATTAGTAAGAGGGCAAAGTAAACTGCGACTGCTATTCACGACCAAACCAAGTATTTCATTACCACTCCCACTTCACCTTTGTATTTCTCCAGAACACTCCGTATCACTGTGAAGATCCACAGTTATTTGGATACTCTATCGTATGGTTATATACGAACTCGAAAGGAACTTGTTCCAGTTCGGGGATGGATTATGGTTTGGGAGAAATAGGAATAAGGTTTATTCGATTGTCTTTTATCTTCACCTTCTCTCGCATTGCGAGTTCTCCTAGGGTTAGGACAGTACACCCATTACGCTTATTGGATAGTCTTCTTCCAAACCATAGGCTGGTGCCGAACAGTAGGGAAGGAAGAAAACCATTTAGCCTAAGAGGGTGTACAGAAGGTAATGACTAAAGACATATGAAGGGATTTGAAGAGATGGAAATGAAATACACGGTTACAGTTGTGAATCTGGATAATGGAAGAGGCATTACTAGGAATACCCGGATAACCCTACGAAACATTTTCATGTTTCAGTTTCACTGTGTACTGTTAAAAGAAAACTGATTTCCCAATTAGCCCTTGCTCCAGGGTATGTATTTACCAGGTATGATTCTCACATCTGTATGGTTTTACAGATGATGAGTGAGAGTAAGTTATTGGGAATTAGGTGATCATCCTCAATATATCGGAATTCGTTGTAATTAGTGATATTTGAGGAAATCGCCTGCGCTGTTTGCCGGTCGGCAAATATTTGGTTTTGAATATCCGTTGCTATGCACCAATTTCAAATTGATATATCTGTACGTCTATTTTTATAGAGTGAGATATAACTTTTTGAAATTATGTCTATGACATTTACCTATATCAGTGGATGGTTAGGTAAGGAGCATTATACAACGGTGTAATTCTTCTTAACCATAAGTACAGTTTTCAACTTACGATACACAGGGATTGAGTTATTGGACTCAGGGGACTTATACAGAGTATTGTATGTTGTCCAGTATCCATTAGGACAGAGGGGTTGTTCCTCGCACTATATTCTGTTTACTTGTGACTTCTCTAGTTCTTAGACATGCGTTTCGTGGAAACACAAGGTCTCAGTTTTGAGAAGTTATAAGTATAAGATTAAAGTAGAGAACTAGGTATTGCAAGTTGTTAGTTATATGTATGCCCTAGAGGCCATTACTGTACATAGGATGTATATTGTAGTGGATGCTGGGACATATATAGGGAGGACTTTCTTGCTCGACATGATAGTATGCTATCTGGTTACTCTTTACCTTAACATGTATACTGATTGTCTCTCTGTTACATGTTGGCAAAGCCCTTAGGATGTGTACTTGACTACCTGGACTATGATGCGGATCATACTAGTGGGGACATGGTAGTCTATAAGTACATCCTTCAAGGTCCCTAGTCGTGGGTGTATCGAGACGGGGCATCGATATACCAGAGTAGACTAGCGTATACCTTCTCGACCCATATAGATGGGCGATGGATGATCCCATATCCATTGGTGTTTGACATCGGAGATGATATACGGGTGCTCAGTAGAGACTGGGTACACTGGACGGACTCGCCGAGAACTCCCAGATGGTATTATACCTCACGTCAGATGGCAGTTCTCTGGTGACACTGGTACAGGTTAGTCTGTAGACCCGAGATCGTCATAGAGTCTTGTGTGATACCCACTGTGCTTTGATTTCCACCTTACCACGTTCAAGAGGGCATGCAAAACGGTGGTTTTTGGGTACAGTCCCGAATCACATGGAGGCAATGAGCGATAGGAGGGGATTCTTCTCTCCCGGTATAGGGAGTTGATGTTGCGCTGTGTTCGATTGGCTATAACCGGAAATCCCTGGCCAGGGTTGCTGAGATTTACTGGTAAGTGTTACCAGTAGTTTCTCGAACTGTTATAGACCTCACATCGACACGACTTATCGGGCTATTGGGGTCTGACGTTTACTACCCCTAGGCAAGATATGTGACATATCAGACGATGAGACCGGACTGTACGGTAAGTGTTACTGGTTGGATTCATAGGAGTGTGAGCGGGCTTGCTCGTCGATCTTCTGATCGCTCAATACCCGGTTGGCCGTTACGTTTAGTAGACCGCTTGCGGCTTGTGGGTGTTTGATATGATCATCACCTGCTGCCGGCGTATTGACGAGTCTTTAGAGTCCTATACAGAGGTTTCCTGGCTCAAGCAAAACGAAATAGGAGCGCATATGAGATATGTGCGGGACCGAGAATAATACCAGTATATGATACTGTATTCGATTCTCGCGATATGTGACAGAGATCGGTTATATGCGATATAGCCGGGTTATCGGATCAAGTGTTGATTCGATAAGTTGTTACTATTGATATTAGTCGGTTATATGCGATATGACCGGATCGTTAAATCAAGTATTGATTTAATGATTTAATGCATAATTATATATTTGATATATTACTTTGCATTAACTAGTATTGGTTCACTTTAAAAGGATTTTCTCACTTGATGTGCACATTGTATATGTGATATACTTTTGTACACTAGTTTGTATCATGTTTGATGATACATGCTAACTTGGGTTTGTGTAAAGAATTAAACCATGGTTATTAAATGGTTAGGGTTTTGATTTTCTTATCTATTCATTTTTTTATTTATTCTTTTTGGAAGGATAAATAAAGTGGTGACTTTTTTTTGTTTCTTTCTTGAAACTTCTTGAAGTGTTGAAAGTCAAAGCCATTTTGTTTCTTTCCTAAACCCTAACCCTTTAACTTAACCCTAATTCATTCTCTACACTTGACCATGGTTGGATTATGATAAGTATTCATTTATTTTCTATTTGCAAATAACTTATCATAATATATCTTCTTCTTCTTCTTCAAGATGAAGAAGCTTGCCTCCATCAATGGCAACTAGTGAAAAAGAGTGAGAAATCCAATTATAAAGTGAACCCACTTCCTATTTATTCATCCTCTACCACTTTCCAAGTAGTATTGGGTGTTTTCTTCACAAGTTTCATGGCTTGGTGAAGTTGGAGCTTGATCTTGTGATGCCTCGACGTAGATCATCTTCGGCATCGAAGTCGACGACCAAGCCCGCTCATTTCTCCGATGAAGCCGATGCTAGAGTCATGGATTCGATTTAGACAGCGAGGAGACATCATCACGGAGCTATGGAGGTGGAGGACCGGATCTACAAAGGTTGTATTTTCCGTTCACTTAGTTAAGTTGTTAACTAGCTTCTTGTTTCGCCTAAAAATCTAGTTAACGATCCGTATTAGGGTTTCTCGACACTTGTAAAACTATGAAAATAGTATGGTTGATGCCTTGTGAGACCTCATTAGCGTGCCTAGGAACCCTATAGTGGTATCAGAGCTTGGCTAGAGCCTTAGGCGAAGTCTTGACGACGTTTGAAACCCGATCGAACCCGAAACCCCAATTTTTCCATGCTCTCTGGACTTTTTTCAAAAACTGGGTTTTTTCCAGATTAAAAATATGCAGAAAATTAAGCAGGGGCTTATAGGAATTACTGAAAATTTCGTGGACCTAAATCGATTAAACCACCGCGGAACCGCGGCATAAGCCTGCTTGTGCGGCGGTTCCGCGGCCGTACTGTTGATTCATCCAATAAATGTTTCACAGTAATTCCTCTTTGTTAGTGCTGTATTTTCTGGGATATTTTAATATTTACTCTACAGTTGAGTTTTCTGGGGTTGTTTAGGGAACTCGTGGATTCGATCGGATTGTCTAATTTTGTCTACGTTTTTTTCTTGATAATTTTTGAATATTTTAAAAAGTTCGACCGGATATAAATACCCAATTTTTCCACTGCCGGAAAATTTCCAAGTGTTGGATTTTTCCGTGGTTTGAAGACGTTCTAAGTAGTGCAAGTAACTCGATGGACCCTCTAGAAGACAACAAACCTTAACTCGATTATGTGACCGTCTTGAACTTCCCTTTGAACATTCGTGTTTGGGCGGCGTGCCACATGTGAGGCGTTGGCTTGACCCTTCTACGGCTGGACCATTGGTACTGAGGCATGAACTGAATGTTTTTAGACTTATTTCATGTGTTGAGCAGTATCGGGAAAACTTGGGTGTTCGATTGTTCGATCGGAAAGTTTAACATTTTCTATTTATCCGGAATGTGATACAATAATTGGAATTCACAAATAGTTATGAGATAACTGAATGAATGTTATAAATCTAGCGGTTTAGTCTCACTTGATCGGTTGCCACGAAATTTTGATGTGATCAAAAGTCCGTCGCAATCACGTAGCGTACGCGGATACTCTCCGGATAAACTTAATAGACAGCTACACCCCATAGCCCCGACCAAGTGACTGTAGGAGAACCCCGTCACCGAAAGCATCCGTTCGGGTGCTCGCGGCAGCGGTGTTCCTCCTTGGTGCACTTCGTCGACGGTATCGGGGGTGCGGCCGCCTACTAAAGTTTGCGACGAGCATTCGATCAGGATGTCGGGAATCTTGTTGAATTGCCCGACTTGATGTTGAAAAGAGTTTTCGATTTTGAGACTAAAATGCGGGGTTTATAATTGTTAGGCATGCGATGTCTAAGGAATTCATTTGATTAGGCATGCGATGTCTAAAGAGTTTGCGGATTCCAACTGTTGTAGTTTTACACTTTCTTTTCTGTGACCGTAAATGTAATATGTGATATCGCCGGTTTCGTTGCTATATGCCAACGAAAATTAGGATACGCATGTTTACTTATGTTGATGACATGTGATGTTATGTGTTGCTGGATATGTTATATTGGATCGTCGCGTTTGAATAGCCGGGGTTTTTTTTTTATGTGAGATGAGTATTTTTCATTTTAATTCATGTAAAAAAAAATGTATGTAATATTCTTTTATTGGGGCACTTCCAGGTTGCGGAAGTTGTCACCGTTGATGTATATTATTTACTTTTCCGCACTAGGATAGACCCAAGGAGGAGGGCACAAGTAACCGGGTTCTGGAGTCCAGTGGGAGACCAACTCGAGGAGTCGAGTCCGGGTCTCCTAACTCTAGAATTGGTAAGGTTGCTTGCAGCTCTCGTAGGGGTCTAGGGGTGTGGGTTTGGCTATTCATCGCGACCGTGGAATCCGTGTTTTATACTGGCTCGTATTGAAAACACGGACGTCCTAGTATATCCAATATTTCATATGTTTCTTCTACTGCGATATCGTGATGTGATCATGTGATGTTCTGTGATAGATACAGTATATAGTATATATGATATATTATATAGACGTTACTTATGTTTTACACCCGCGCTAACCCTGCCCCACTCTGCCGTTAGTTACCTAACCTAACGGTGCACGAGAGGACATCGAGGCGAATGAGGATGGCATAAGTGTACGTCCTATTTATCTGTGATGATTAGGTACTTAAATGATGGGACTTCATTAATATGATTAATGAAAGTAAAAGAAACCTAAAGATGTTGTAGAATCGAATTTCAAAATAAAACAGGTAGCTACAGTTCTTGCTTTGCACAGCGGTATATATGATATATCCTGCACCTTATTCGATAAGGAAATGACCGAGATCCCTTCACCGGGAGTGACTCCTTTAGCAATAACTGGCAGATGCTACAACTCTCGGTTTGTCTTTTGATTGCTTCTATAGTTTCTACTTTGCACAGTGATATATATGATATATCTCGCACCTCATTCGACGAGGAAAGGGCCGACGATCCCTTCACCGGGAGTGACCCCTTTAGCAAAACTAGAAAAGCCTCAAAAACACTCCATTTTAAAATCATTTGATTCTACAACGATATCAAGTTCATTACGCAATAGGTTTTCAGAAAAACCTATCGTAGCCCTCCGTCATTTCAGATAAGTTGTATATAGTATTCGTGCTGCATTTGTTGGCTTTCGTCAAGGTGCAGTGTGCGGTAGCTATATGCTGCTTATCTGCTGCATACGATGCGATTGGATTAGGGTAGTCGTGCGGCTTTGTTGGCTTTCGTCAAGGGTCGTGCGGGTGGGTTTAATTCAATCAGGAAATGACGGGTTGAACTTGACTAGCGGGCTATGATTTGTTGGCTTTCGTCAAGGTCATAGCACGTTAGGGGCAAAATATTATCTGGAATTTCAAGTGTTGAAATTTGCAATGAGATTGCATACCTTCTATGAGATAGTTGGATCCCGATACCCGCTGCGAGTAAGAGTTACTCCTGGGAGAGTTTTACACATTACAATTAGCCGATCAAGTAGGTGTCTAGAAAGGTGTTAACAAGGTTACGCCTCTGGGAAAACGAGGTTTACATTAATTAGGTTCGTGCGAAAGCACGGGGCACCTCCCTCAAAGTACCGACACTGGCCTGGCTGAAAGATTGGCGAACTTGTAGAGTGTAATTAATCCCGGCTAGTCTTTCCTTTTAGGGTTTGAAGGAAGATTTGATAAAAACAGTGGGAGCCATCCTGATTAGATAAAATAATAACCAATCTATTCTTGCAAGAGTGCACGCTGAGTGTTTTCTTCTCTCTCTCTCCAGGTAGCGACCATGTCACGCCTTAATCAAGATAATAAAACGGATATATTGATTGAACCCTCTTGTTATACTGAGCTGGGGAACGTTGGTCCCGCTCCAACTTATAATTGTTATAAGACAGAGCAGGAAATTAGGGATTACCAGAATTCCCGTGCCGCCCAAACGAAGAAAGTGCATATGATGCATCTCCTTCAGGTGTGTTCATTATACAGAACTGTTTCTCAATATCCTCTACGTCCTGGGTATTTGATACAGGATCAGGATCCCAAATATGTAATCTGTTACATAGGGCTACAGAAAGGAAGAGAACTGAGAACGGGTGATAAGTTTCATGAGGCAGAAAACGGGGCAAGTGTTGCAGCCAAGTCTGTTGGTCACTGTCACCCTGTATTACAACTACATTGATTCTGAACGAATGTTATTAGATACCGAACCTGATATACAAAATCATATCGGTCTCTTTATTAGTAAAGAAATGATAAAATTTTGTATTGTTGGATAATGTTTTGAACATTTCCTATATCAAAAGTTGATCGGTTCAGGCACGTTATCTAAAAGCATTAATGTTCTAAATCAAACTACAGTTCTTAGTATACGGAACACACACAAGAGGAAGAGTTCAGAAATGGACGGATCCTTCTTGAGGTATTGTAGACTAGGTCAAATCAATGCGACCCGACTAGCGAAAGTTACATTTAGATGTATATTTAAATCAGTTTGAATTTACATCTTATGAAACTTGCCAGTCATGTCACAAAGATTAGATGACTGTAGCTCTGTTTACTGGAAACAGAGAAAGAGTTCGTGAACTCTTGGGATGATACATGTTGATGTATGTAGGTCCCCAGTCTACACATGCCAAGACCGGTTCTTTGTACTTCATTACATTCTCTGATAATCTCTCGAGATTCAGACATATGTTCCTGTTGAAACACAAGTCCGAACCTTTTGAGATATTCACAGAATATAAGTTAGAAGTAGAGAACCAAAATATGGGTATAAGTATTATGTCCTTTGATGTGATCGAGGAGGAGAATACTTGTGCATGGAAATCCTGGACTATTCTAAAGGAGAATGAGATTCTCTCTCAGAATTACTCCTCCGTATACACCATAGCACGATAGTATATCGGGGCGGAGCAATAACACCCTATGTGATTTGGTTTGCTCTATGATGAGTACTACTGAGTTTTCCTATTTCCTTTTGGGAGATATGCACTTAAGAAGTTGCATACCTGTTGAATAGGGTTCCGATCAAATCAGATGCCTACCATTTCATATGAGATATGGAAAGGGAAGAGCCCATCTCTTAAGTTAGTTAAGATTTGGGGTTGTCCGGCCTATGTCTAAAAGCAAAATCCGGACAAGATCGAGGCAAGGTCAGTTCTGTAGAACTGGAAACGTTTCAGCTATACAAACTACTGCAGATGATTTGATAGAACCAAAGGATTCAGTAGATTCCAACGAACCTCAGCCTCTCCGCCGATCTAGTAGGGTTCCTCACCCACCTGAGAGATACTTCGGTTTCTCTATGACAGTGGGAGTGAGGAATGCATCATGAGATGATGACCCAACTAGTTTCGAGCTGGCCATCAAGAGTGGGACTCTGTAAGAATGGCTGGATGCTTAGCGATCTGAGATGTAATCCTTATACACCAACAAAGTATGGACTTTAGTTTCTATATCTGAAGGGTTAAATCTCCATCAGGAGCAAGTATATCTTGAGAAGATTACTTGGTGTACATGGAAAAGTTAAGACTTTCAAAGCTAGACTTGTTAAAGGTTTGCATCATTGACCAGGCATGGATTATGTTGAAACCTTTTCTAAGGATCTATGCTTAAGTCCATCCAGATCCTACTTGCCACTGCTACATACCATGACTACGGTATCTGGTGGTTGGGTGTCATGACAGCTTTTCTAAATGATGTTTTGGAAGAAAGCGTCTATAAGTACACAGCCAGAGGGCTTCGTAGACAGTGGGAGCAGCGGAAACGTGTGCAAGATGTTTTATATGATAAAGCAGGCATCGCGGAGTTGGAACGTCTGTTTTGATGAGTTTGTCAAAGAGTTTGACACCATCAAAATGGTAGATGAACCTTGTATATACAAAAAGGTAGTAGGGAGTATGGTAGTGATCCTCGTAGAGTACGTGGATGACATACTCTTGATAGGGAAGGAGTTTCCTATGCTACACTCGGTCAATCTCCGCTTATCATAATGATTCTCCATATAGGATCAAAAATGATACCTACTAAATCCTGGATTTTGGATCTATGAGATAGATCTAATTGGATGTTAGGAATCTCACTGGTAATAGTGAGATGGTATCAATCGATCATGGGGAAAATCACTGGAAGTGTTCCACGGTGATAAAGACGACTGAATGTCAGTCACAGGCATTGTCTTTACCCTCAGTAAAGGGACGGTATGTTGGAAGAGTTCCAAGCTAGATACCGTGGCATACTAGACGATAAAGGCTGGATACATCGCTACTTAAGACGCTACCAAAGAGGAAGTCTGGGTGTATAATAGTTCATGAGATGAACTTAGTTCCTCCCATTGTGTGATAATGGACTTGTGACTTATGCCAAGGAACACCCGTCCCATCAGTGATCCAGACATATTCTAAGGCAGTATCACCTGATTAGGAGAGCAGACTCAGAGGACAACACGGCGGATCCACTCACAATGGCCTTTTCCCAGAGAGAGATTTTTATGGGATGGTTGAGTATGAGATACTACAACCACTGCTACAGATGGCCCTAGTGCAAGTGGGAGATTGTTAGTTATATGTATGCCATAGAGGTCATTACTGTATATAAGATGTATATTGTAGTGGATGCTGGGACATATATAGGGAGGACTTTCTTGCTCGACATGATAGTATGCTATCTGGTTACTCTTTACCTTAACATGTATACTGATTGTCTCTCTGTTACATGTTGGCAAAGCCCTTAGGATGTGTACTTGACTACCTGGACTATGATGCGGATCATACTAGTGGGGACATGGTAGTCTATAAGTACATCCTTCAAGGTCCCTAGTCATGGGTGTATCAAGACGGGGCATCGATATACCAGAGTAGACTAGCGTATACCTTCTCGACCCATACAGATGGGCGATGGATGATCCCATATCCATTGGTGTTTGACATCGGAGATGATATACGGGTGCTCAGTAGAGACTGGGTACACTGGACGGACTCGCCGAGAACTCCCATATGGTATTATACCTCACGTCAGATGGCAGTTCTCTGGTGACACTGGTACAGGTTAGTCTGTTGACCCGAGATCGTCATAGAGTCTTGTGTGATACCCACTGTGCTTTGATTTCCACCTTACCACGTCCAAGAGGGCGTGCAAAATGGTGGTTTTTGGGTACAGTCCCGAATCACATGGAGGCAATGAGCGATAGGAGGGGATTCGTCTCTCCCGGTATAGGGAGTTGATGTTGCGCTGTGTTCGATTGGCTATAACCGGAAATCCCTGGCCAGGGTTGCTGAGATTTACTGGTAAGTGTTACCAGTAGTTTCTTGAACTGTTATAGACCTCACATCGACACGACTTATCGGGCTATTGGGGTCTGACGTTTACCACCCCTAGGCAAGATATGCTACATATCAGACGATGAGACCGGACTGTACGGTAAGTGTTACTGGTTGGATTCATAGGATTGTGAGCGGGTTGCTCGTCGATCTTCTGATCGCTCAATACCCGGGTGGCCGTTACGTTTAGCAGACCGCTTGCGGCTTGTGGGTGTTTGATATGATCATCACCTGCTGCCGGCGTATTGACGTGTCTTTAGAGTCCTACACAGAGGTTTCCTGGCTCAAGCAAAACGAAATAGGAGTGCATATGAGATATGTGCGAGACCGAGAATAATACTAGTATATGATACTGTATTCGATTCTCGCGATATGTGACAGAGATCAGTTATATGCGATATAGCCGGGTTATCGGATCAAGTGTTGATTCGCTAAGTTGTTACTATTGATATTAGTCGGTTATATGCGATATGACCGGATCGTTAAATCAAGTACTGATTTAATGATTTAATGCATAATTATATATTTGATATATTACTTTGCATTAACTAGTATTGGTTCACTTTAAAAGGATTTTCTCACTTGATGTGCACATTGTATATGTGATATACTTTTGTACACTAGTTTGTATCATGTTTGATGATACATGCTAACTTGGGTTTGTGTAAAGAATTAAACCATGGTTATTAAATGGTTAGGGTTTTTATTTTCTTATCTATTCATTTTTTTATTTATTCTTTTTGGAAGGATAAATAAAGTGGTGACTTTTTTTTGTTTCTTTCTTGAAACTTCTTAAAGTGTTGAAAGTCAAAGCCATTTTGTTTCTTTCCTAAACCCTAACCCTTTAACTTAACCCTAATTCATTCTCTACACTTGACCATGGTTGGATTATGATAAGTATTCATTTATTTTCTATTTGCAAATAACTTATCATAATATATCTTCTTCTTCTTCTTCTTCAAGATGAAGAAGCTTGCCTCCATCAATGGCAACTAGTGAAAAAGAGTGAGAAATCCAATTCTAAAGTGAACCCACTTCCTATTTCTTCATCCTCCACCACTTGCCAAGTAGTATAGGGTGTTTTCTTCACAAGTTTCATGGCTTGGTGAAGTTGAAGCTTGATCTTGTGATGTCTCGACGTAGATCATCTTCGGCATCGAAGTCGACGACCTAGCCCGCCCATTTCTCCGATGAAGCCGATGCTAGAGTCATGGATTCGATTTGGACAGCGAGGAGACATCATCACGGAGCTATGGAGGTGGAGGACCGGATCTACAAAGGTTGTATTTTCCGTTCACTTAGTTAAGTTGTTAACTAGCTTCTTGTTTCGCCTAAAAATCTAGTTAACGATCCGTATTAGGGTTTCTCGGCACTTGTAAAAGTATGAAATTGGCATGGTTGATGCCTTATGAGACCTCATTAGCGTGCCTAGGAACCCTACATAAGTATCGGGATTCTTCAAGGTGATCGAAGATGTAGATACTTGTGTATGGTATTCAGTTGATAGTAATGATTAAGAGAACTTGCTTCTCTTTCAGGTTACTCATAATTGGAAGCATTCCTAAGTTGAGTAATGCTGATCGGCCTCCTTCCATTTAGTTGACATGCACTGGAGACAGCTGCATGATTTGAATCTGGTTCAATTAAATCGGTGCCTCTGGTTCAATATTGGATATAGAACAGTTCATATCTTAACAATGTTAAGGTACGGGGAGTCGTTCGGCTTATGCTTAAAACCAGACTCCGGATAACTCATGGCACGTTTCTGTAATGGTTGTTTGTGGGTTGACCCGGGCTATGACGAGGGTTGACTTTCTACCATCTGGAATATCAATAGTGATATTGTTCTAGACTCGCCATAGTTTTAATAAAAATGGATTTTTTCAGAAAACAGTAGTGGGAGTATGGTAGAACTGGAAGTGATTCCAGAACCGCAAACGATTACTGAAAATTTGATAAGAACCTAAAGATTCAATCTGGTTTGACATTCCATTGGCTACTCCGCAGATATGGTGGGTAACCTCAGGCACCCGAGAGGTACTCCGGTAGCCTCAAGGACGGTGACAGGGAGGTTCTTGTTTACCCAGACTTGCCATTGTTGTTGTTCCAGACTATGAGACCCGGAAGGAAGATGAGTATAGCATCGTTCTAAACAAGCTTTAGAAGTGTACGTCTATATGACTCTGCCAGAGGGTTGTCATAGTCAGTGGGAGCAGCGGAAGCATTGGTGGAAAAGTGGCTTATGTCTATTTATAGACTAAAGCAGAAATAGCGGAGGTGGATCATCTATTTCTGATGTGACAGTCATAGGTTTGACTTCATCAGAATAGGGGATGGATCTGTTAAGAAGGTAGTAGGGTGTGATGTCCTGGTATTTGGATGACACACACAGAGTAGGAAGTGAAATTCCTATACTACGGTCGGTTATACTTTGGTTGTCACACAGTGGTTTCTCCACATGGGACTTGGATATAATATCAAGACATTCTGGTTACTGGATCTATGGTTTTAGATCTAGATTTGGGTAGTTTCCCAATCAGGGTACTTAGACAGCATTCTGAAGGTGTTTTAGAATGGATGACTCCAGGCACGGTAGTGTACCTGCAGGTGATGGAGTCGCCCTCTCTAAAGGTGTCTTACAGACTAAAGTGGAGAGGGATGTGCATGATTGGCAGATCACTTGCTTCGGCAACTGAGTCAATCATGAGATGTCGAGCACCACACCAGATGTTGTTTTTTGCAGTAGATGCAATATGTTGATATTGATCCAATCCCG
Organism: Agapanthus africanus; assembly: GCA_030015575.1. NCBI lineage: Eukaryota > Viridiplantae > Streptophyta > Magnoliopsida > Asparagales > Amaryllidaceae > Agapanthus > Agapanthus africanus. The sequence continues at coordinate 303,666,860 of JASDDO010000022.1, read as the reverse complement.
GAGAAACGAACGGAAGCAGTTTTAGAACATAAGTGGATGTTCTAGGGATATGATAACAACAGCCTCTTTTAGGAGACAGTTATCATTCCAGGCTTCCAAGGTGACATGGATGACAGAGGGGTTGTCAGAGTTATAGTTTTTCCTCTGACGAGGGGCAGTACTATGGACAGGTGGTCCAGGCGGATACTGAGGGAGGCATGGCACAGGATACTGATGAAGTTCAGTTGACGATACAGTCTAAGAAGTTTGGATTTGGAGTTCATTTATGAACTAGGTCCCATCAGATATCCAGACACATTCTAAGACAGGTATTGCTCATTTCGGGAGATGGCTTTTTCCACGAACTTGAGATAAAGAGAGACATAGAAAGAAATATTAGAGCGGATCCACTCACTGAGGCTATTCGTCGAACGCATTAGTTTCGCAAGAGGGTTTTATGAGAATGATTAGTAGAGGAGTTGGGTGTTCGGTATCACACAGGCTGTGAGTATGCGACATCGCAATAATTAGCCTTGAGTGCAAGTGGGAGATTGTTGGAGATAGTGCCCTCAGAGTCAATTATTGGATCACAGGCACGTGATTACAATGATTGAGAGAGGACCGATACCGTTAAAAAAGTCTTACTCATGATGATAGTATGCTATCTGGTTTATCTTTATCATCGTGTACTGTTTCAGGTGACCTTACAGGTCACTATTGCACGTTGATAGAGCCCTTAGGATTCTTGCTTGACGGCTAGCAGTATGATGGCGATTATATACGTGAGAGCTGGGGACTATAAGCACATCCTTAAAAGGTCCCTAGTCGTGGGAGTTTTCGAGACAGGGCATCGATACTCCAGAGTAGACTAGTGTATACAGTCGAGACCCCGACGAGGGGCGGTGGCCGGTCTCACAAGCCACTGGTGTCAGTTGGTTCACCTAAGATGTATACAGGTGCTCATTGGGTTATGAGTACACCGGAAAGGACTCGCTGGGAACATGCTACTTGGTCTTATACCAGACGTCAGATAGCAGTTCCCTGGTGACATGTGTACAGGTTAGTTCATCGACCTGAGATCGTCATTTGTCTCGTATGAGTTCCTACTGTACTTTGATTACTACCCTACCACGCTCAAAGAAGACGTGCAAACAGGTTTTAGTTGGGTACAGTCCTGAGCCACATGGAGGCAGTGAGCGGATCTTCAGGGGTTCGTCTCTCCCGGTATTGGGGGTATGGTCGCGCTGTGTCTAGGAGAGCTATCTCAGGGTGTTCTAGGCTACACTCCGACACGACTTGTACCGCTTTTTGGGGTCTGACTTTTACCAACCACCTAGGCCCGCCATGCGATGCTCATAGACGAACGGACCGGTCTGTACGGATATTGTCACTGACAGACTCAGTAGGGTGTCAGGATGAGTTCGCTCATCGACGTCCCTTTTGGTCAATACTTGGTAGCCCGTTGGAGAGCTTGTTCTAACATCTCTGCCGCCCTTATTTTATGTTGTTATTTCTTTCGCGCGTTCTACCTTCCTGAGGAGTTACGTATGGCTAATACCTCTGACGTGCTAGTGGTTAAATCCACAACCAAAGTATTGACGAGTCTTTAGAGTCCCCCACAGACCGTTTTCTCAAGTTTCGGGCGAAACGCTGTAGAGGCCGTATGGAGATATGGCAGGGTTCAATCATATACGTGCGGTATTTGCACGGATCATGATCGGACGGATAATACTAGCGGGCTTTGGTTTAAGCCGGATCCTAGTATTGTACAGTGTAGATTTTGTCTCATTGCATTTGTATTCGGTCGGAATACAAATGCGGGTATGTATATACAGTCGCGGGGTTTTCCTGTAATTTATTACGGGATCGGTTTTTTGAAGTTGCCAGTTTGCTTTCCGTTTCGGCCATTTTCCTTTGTTTCTTTCCTTGGCTAAAAATTGGTGGAGGAGGGCTTATTTGCAAATGTGCAAATTGGCATTGTGGAGGGTGGTCTTTGTAAATTGTTGCTTCATGATTAACCACCATACATTGACTTCTTGGTTCATGATTGTTAATCATGGCTTGACTTTTGAGATATGATGAGTGATGGGCTTTTTGACTTGATTGGTGATCATTGTTTCTAATGATAACCCTTTTCTTTTCCTTGCATTATTGACTTTCTTCTTCTTTGAAAGAAGGCCGGCCATTCTTCATATGGGGGCTGTCCAATTTTTTTTGAGGTTTTATTTATCTCTTTGGCTCACACAAAAACTCCATCGTACCATCCTAAGTTGATTCCTCCACCTCCACTCCAAAAGGGCAACTTCTAGTAACCCCAAGAGACAAACCATCCTACACTTCATCTACAGTATTCTTTGATACGTCGACTCGCCAACTTCGTGCCTGAGTTGTCTTGGTCCAGAGATGGGAGCCCGTAAAAGAACCCGGCGATGTGGTGCCCTTCCGACGAGGAGATGAAGACCGGAAATTCCGTGGGGAGATCGGGATGACGACGAGAAGACCGAAGGACACGGATCGCTCGGTATATCTCTCTACCCCTTCTCTAGTTAGCTAGGAGTAGGTTAATGGCCCGATCCGAGTTTTATAGTGCGCGGTGGTGCCGGTTTACAAGTTTCGTAAAAGTATCGTTTCCGCATTTTGGCCCCGGATTGACGGCCAGGGCGCCGCCGTACACTTACAGGTTGATCCTATAACCATTGGTGTTTGACATCAAAGACTGTGCACATGTGCTCATTAGAGAATGGGTCCACCGAACAGGACTCGCCGAGAACTCCTATATAGTACCATACATATCGTCAGATAGCAGTTCTCTGGTGACACTTGTAAAGGTTAGTCTCTAGACCCAAGATCGTCATAGTGTCTTGTGTGGTTCCCACTGTGCATTGATTTCCTCCCTACCACGGCTCAAAGGAGCCGTGCAAACATGTGGATTTTGTAGGGTTACTAGGCACACTAAGGAGGTTCCACAAGGCATCAACCATGCCAAACAAAAATTTTCCGGTGCAGAGAAACCCTAAACTAGATCGTTAACTAGAATGATAGGCGAAAAGCAAGCAAGCAAACGACTTTGCTACTAAGTGAAAGGGATTACAACCTTTGTTGATCCGGTCCACCACTGCTTTAGCTCCGTGTTGACATCCCTCCGCTGCGATCATCGGATCCCGGACTCTAGAAATGGTTTCGTCGGAGAAATGATCGGGCTAGGTCATTGACTTCGAGGCCGAAGATGATCTACGTCGGGGAGACTCAAACTCAAGCTATTCCTTCATTCGGTCGAAAACTTTGTGAAGAGAACACCCTATACTACATGGCAAGTGGTAGAGGATGAAGAAATAGGAAGTGGGTTCACTTTAGAATTGGATTTCTCACTCCTTTTCTCATGATTCCATTGGAGCTAGCAAGCTTTTTCAAGCTTGATGAAGATGAAGAAGAAGAAAGAATCATATGAATAATATCCAAAGTGAAACCTATCCAAATGAATGATGGCACCATGGTTGAGTTAAGCCCTCATGCTTAACTCTTGTAGAGATTTAACCAAACCATTAGGTTAAAGGTTGAGTTAACTAATATCTAAAAACATATAACAAAAGAGTTGACTTTGTCAATGTTTATCAAGCTTCATGAAGCTTGATAACTTTGACCAAAGTCACACTCTTTTGTTATATGCTTAAGAAAATAGTAAACCCTAATCTAATCTTAATTTGGTTCAAGTCTCATACACACAACTTGTTTGTATCATCAAGCATGATACAAACATGTACACTTGCATATATCACATATAAACAATGTGCACATTCAAGTGAGAAAATAATCTTAAATGAACCAATACTAGTTAATGTAAAGTAATATATCAAATATATAATTATATATTAAATCATTAAATCAACACTTGATTTAATGATCCGGTCATATCGCATATAACCGACTAATAACAATAGTAACAACTTATCGAAACAACACTTGATCCGATAACCCGGTTATATCGCATACAACCGATCAATGTCACAAATCATGAGAATAGAATACAGTATCACATACTGGTATTATTCTCAGTCCTGCACATATCTCATATGCGCTCCTATTTCGTTTTGCTTGAGCCAGGAAACCCCTGTGTAGGACTCTAAAGACTCGTCAATACGTCGGCAGTATGTGATGATCATATTAAACACCCACAAGCCGCAAGCGGTCTGCTAAACGTAACGGCCACCCCGGTATTGAGCGATCAGAAGATCAACAAGCAAGCCCGCTCACACTCCAGTGAATCCAACGAGTAACACTACCGTACAGTCCGGTCTGTTCGTCTGATATGTCGCATATCTTGTCTAGGGGTGGTAAACGTCAGACCCCAATAACTCGATAAGTCATGTCGATATGAGGCTCATAACGGGTCGAGAAACTACTGGTAACACTTACCAGTACATCCCTAAATCTGCCTTGGCCAAGGACTTCCTGTTATAGCCAATCGAACACTGCGCAACATCAACTCCCTATACCGGGAGAGACGAAACCCCTCCTATCGCTCATTACCTCCATGTGATTCGGGACTCTACCCAAAAACCACCTTTTTGCACGCCCTCTTGGATGTGGTATGATAGAAATCAAAGCACAGTGGGAATCACACAAGACTCTATGACGATCTCGGGTCTACAGACTAACTTGCACCAGTGTCACCAGAGAACTGCCATCTGACGTAAGGTATAATACCATCTGGGAGTTCTCGGCGAGTCCGTCCAGTGTACCCAGTCTCTATTGAGCACCCGTATATCATCTCTGATGTCAAACACCGATGGATATGGGATCATCCATCGCCCATCTATATGGGTCGAGAAGCTATACGCTAGTCTACTCTGGTATATCGATGCCCCGTCTCGATACACCCACGACTAGGGACTTTGAAGGATGTACTTATGGACTACCATGTCCCCACTAGTATGATCCGCATCATAGTCCAGGTAGTCAAGTACACATCCTAAGGGCTTTACCAATATGTAACAGAGAGACAATCAGTGTACACGTTAAGGTAAAGAGTAACCAGATAGCATACTATCATATCGAGCAAGAAAGTCATCCCTATATATGTCCAAGCATCCACTACAATATACATCCTATGTATAGTAATGGCCTCTAGGGCATACATATAACTAACAATCTCCCACTTGCACTAGGGCCATCTGATAGCAGTGGTTGTAGTATCTCATACTCAACCATCCCATAAAAAATCTCTCTCTGGGAAAAGGCCTTTTGTGAGTGGATCCGCCGTGTTGTCCTCTGAGTCTGCTCTCCTAACCTCGATCCCCTGGAGATCAACCATCTCCACGATCAGGTGACACTACCTAAGAATATGTCTGGATCACTGATGGGACGAGCGTTCCTTGGCATAAGCCACAACTCCATTGTCATACAATGGCAGGAACGAAGTTCATCTCATGAACTAATATACACCCAGACTTCCTCTTTGGTAGTATCTTTGGTAACGATGTATCTTGCCTTTAATCGTCTAGTATGTCACGGTATCTAGCTTGGAACTCTTCCAACATACCGTCCCTTTACTGAGGGTAAAGACAATGCCTGTGACTGACATTCAGTCATCTTTATCACTCTGGAACCTTTCCAGTGATTCTCCCCAGGACCGATTGATACCTTCTCACTACAACTAGTGAGTATTCTAACATCCAATTAGATCTATCTCATAGATCCAAAACCCAGGATTTAGTATGTATCACTTTGATCCTATATGGAGAATCCTTGTGATAAGCGAAGATTGACCGAGCGTAGCATAGGAAACTTCTTCCCTATCAAGAGTATGTCATCCACGTACTCTACGAGGATCACCACCATACTCCTTACTACCTTTTTGTATATACAAGGTTCATCTACCATTTTGATGATGTCAAACTCTTTGACTAACTCATCAAAACAGATGTTCCAACTACGCGATGCCTGCTTTATCACATAAAACATCTTGCAAATGTTTCCGCTGCTCCCACTGTCTACGAAGCCCTCTGACTGTGTACTTATAGACGCTTTTCTCCAAATCATCATTTAGAAAAGCAGTCAAGACACCCAACCGCCAGATATCGTAGTCATGGTATGTAGCCGTGGCAAGTTGGATCTGGATGGACTTAAGCATAGCTACTTAGAAAAGGTTTCATCATAACCCATACTTGGTCAATGATGCAAACTTTTAACAAGCCTAGTCTTGAAAGTCTCAACTTTTCCATCTACACCAAGTAATCTTCTCAAGATATACTTGCTCCTGATGGGGATTTAACCCTTCAGATGAAGCCACCAAAGTCCATACTTTGTTGGTGTATAAGGATTCCATCTCAGATCGCTAAGCATCAAGCCATTCTTACAGAGTCCTACTCCTGATGGCCAGCCCGAAACTAGTTGGGTCATCATCTCATGATGCAATCCTCGCTCCCACTGTCATAGAGAAATCGAAGTATCTCTCAGGTGGGTGAGGAACCCTACTAGATCGGCGGAGAGGCTGAGGTTCGTTGGTTGCTATTGAATCCTTTGGTTCTACCAAATCAGCAGCTGCAGTTTGTATAGCTGGAACTGTTTCCAGTTGTACATAACAGACATTGCCTCGAGCTTGTCCGGATTATGCTTTTAGACATAGCCCGGAAAACCCCAAATCTTAACCAACTTAAGATATGGGCTCTTCCCTTTCCATATCTCATATGAAATGGTAGGCATCTGATTTGATCGGAACCCTATTCAATAGGTATGCAACTTCATAAGTGCATAACTCCCTAAAAGGAAATAGGAAACTCAGTAGTACTCATCATAGAGCACACCATATCATATAGGGTGTTATTGCTCCACCCCGATATACCATCGTGCTATGGTGTATGCGGAGGAGTAATGCTGAGAGAGAATCTCATTCTTAGAATAGTCCAGGAATCCCGTGCTCATGTATTCTCCTCCTTGATCACATCAAAGGACATAATACTTTTACCCGTATTTTGGTTCTCTACTTCTAACTTATATTCTATGAATATCTCAAAAGGTTCAGACTTGTGTTTCAACAGGAACATATGTCTGAATCTTGAGAGATTATCAGAGAATGTAATGAAGTACAAAGAACCGGTCTTGGCATTTGTAGACAGGGGACCTTCATACATCATATGTATCATCCCAAGAGTTCACTAACTCTTTCTCTGTTTCCAATAAACGGAGCTATGGTCATCTTATCTTTGTGACATGACTGGCAAGTTTCACAAGATGTAAATTCAAACTAATTTAAATATGCATCTTCAATGTAATTTCAGCTAGTCGGGTCGCATTGATATGACCTAGTCTACAATACCTCAAGAAGGATCCATTCATTTCTGAACTCTTCCTCTTGTGTGTGTTCCGTATACTAAGAACTGTAGTTTGATTTAGAACATCAATGCTTTTAGATAACGTGCCTGAACCGATCAACTATTGATATAGGAAATGTTCAAAACATTATCCAACAATACAAAATTATATCCTTCTTTACTAATAAAGAGACTGATATGATTTTGTATATCAGGTTCGGTATCTAATAACATTTGTTCAGAGTCAATGTATTCTGGTAATACAGGGAGACAGTGACCAACAGACCTGGCTGCAACACTTGCCCCGTTTTCTGTCTCATGAAACTTATCACCCGTTCTCAGTTCTTTACCTTTCTGTAGCCCATGTAACAAATTACATATGCGGGATCCTGATCTGGCATCACATACCCAGGACGTAAAGGATACTGAGAAACAGTTCTCTGTAATGAACACACCCAAAGATGATGCATCAACATGCACTCTCTTCGTTTGGGTGGCACGGGAATTCTGGTAATCCCCAAATTCCTGCTCTGTCTTATAACAATTATAAGTTGAAGCGGGACCAACGTTCCCCAGCACAGTATAACAAGCGGGTTCGGTCAATATATCCGTTTTATTATCTTGATTAAGGCGTGATATGGTCGCTACCAGGAGAGAGAGAGAAGAAAACACTCTGCGTGCGCTCTTGCAAGATCAGATTGGTTATTATTTTATCTAATCAGGATGGCTCCCACTGTTTTTATCAAATCTTCCTTCAAACCCTAAAAGGAAAGATTAGCCGAGATTAATTACACGCTACAAGTTCGCCAATCTTTCAGCCAGGCCAGTGTCGGTACTTTGAGGGAGGTGCCCCGTGCTTTCGCACGGACCTAATTAATGTAAACCTCGTTTTCCCAAAGGCGTAACCCCGTTAACACCTTTCTAGACACCTACTTGATCGGTTAATTGTAATGTGTAAAACTCTCCCAGGAGTAACAATTACTCGCAGTGGGTATCGGGATCCAACTATCTCATAGAAGGTATGCAATCTCATTGCAAATTTCAACACTTGAAATTCCCGATAATATTTTTCCCCTAGCACCTATGACCATGGCTAAGGTCAACAAATCATAAGCACTATTCAATTTCTACCCGTCATTTCGTGATTAATTAGACCCACCCTCATGACCCTTGGCTAAGGTCAACAAAGCCACATGACTGTCCTAACTAATCGCATCATATACGGTGTAGGAAGACATCACTTAGCTACCGTACACTACGCCTCGGCTATGGTCGACAAACGTAGCACGAATACTAAGTACTCTACTTCCTAAAATGACGGAGGGCTACGACAGGTTTTTCTGAAAACCTACTGCGTAATGAACTTGATATCGTTGTAGAATCAAATGATTTTAAAATGGAGTGTTTTTTAGGCTTTTCTAGTTTTGCTTAAGGGGTCACTCCCGGTGAAGGGATCGTCGGCCCTTTCCTCGTCGAATGAGGTGCAGGATATATCATATACATCTCTGTGCAAAGCAAAAACTATAGAAGCAATCTAAAGAGAAACAGAGGGTTGTAGCATCTGCCAGTTATTACTAAAGGAGTCAATCCCGGTGAAGGGATCTCGGTCCTTTCCTTATCGAATAAGGTGCAGGATGTTCTACAAGGAACACCGCGATGCAAAGCAATAACTGTAGCTACCTGTTTTTGAAAATTTGATTCCACAACATCTTAGGTTTATTTTCTTTCATTAATCACATTAATGAAGTCTCATCATTTAAATCACCTAAACATCACAGATAAATACGACGTACACTTATGCCATCCGCATTCGCCTCGATGTCCCCTCGTGCACCGTTAGGTTAGGTAAGTAACGACAGAGCGGGGCAGGGCTAGCACGAGTACAAAACATAAGTAACATCTATATAATATATCATATATAGTATATACAGTATTTATCACAGAACATCACATGATCACATCACAGATATCGCAGCAGAAGAATTATATGAAATATTGGATATACTAGGACGTCCGTATTTTCAATATGAGCCTGTATAAAACACGGATTCCACGGTCGCGATGAATAGCCAAACCCACACCCCTAGACCCCTACGAGAACGGCAAGCAACCCTACCAATTCTAGAGTTAGGGAGACCAACTCGACTTTCAAGCTTGATGAAGATGAAGAAGAAGAAAGAATCATATGAATAATATCCAAAGTGAAACCTATCCAAATGAATGATGGCACCATGGTTGAGTTATGCCCTCATGCTTAACTCATGTAGAGATTTAACCAAACCATTAGGTTAAAGGTTGAGTTAACTAATATCTAAAAACATATGACAAAAGAGTTGACTTTGTCAATGTTTATCAAGTTTCATGAAGCTTGATAACTTTGACCAAAGTCACACTCTTTTGTTATATGCTTAAGAAAATAGTAAACCCTAATCTAACCTTGATTTGGTTCAAGTCTCATACACACAACTTGTTTGTATCATCAAGCATGATACAAACATGTACACTTGCATATATCACATATAAACAATGTGCACATTCAAGTGAGAAAATCAATCTTAAATGAACCAATACTAATTAATGTAAAGTAATATATCAAATATACAATTATACATTAAATCATTAAATCAACGCTTGATTTAATGATCCGGTCATATCGCATATAACCGACTAATACCAATAGTAACAACTTATCGAAACAACACTTGATCCGATAACCCGGCTATATCGCATACAACCGATCAATGTCACAAATCACGAGAATAGAATACAGTATCACATACTGGTATTATTCTCAGTCCCGCACATATCTCATATGCGCTCCTATTTCGTTTCGCTTGAGCCAGGAAACCCCTGTGTAGGACTCTAAAGACTCGTCAATACGCCGGCAGTAGGTGATGATCATATCAAACATCCACAAGCCGCAAGCGGTCTGCTAAACGTAACGGCCACCCGGGTATTGAGCGATCAGAAGATCAACGAGCAAGCCCGCTCACACTCCAGTGAATCCAACGAGTAACACTACCGTACAGTCCGGTCTGTTCGTCGGATATGTCGCATATCTTGTCTAGGGGTGGTAAACGTCAGACCCCAATAACTCGAGTCGTGTCGATATGAGGCTCATAACGGGTCGAGAAACTACTGGTAACACTTACCAGTACATCCCTAAATCTGCCTTGGCCAAGGACTTCCTGTTATAGCCAATAGAACACTGCGCAACATCAACTCCCTATACCGGAAGAGACGAAACCCCTCCTATCGCTCATTGCCTCCATGTGATTCGGGACTCTAACCAAAAACCACCTTTTTGCACGCCCTCTTGGACGTGGTATGATGGAAATCAAAGCACAGTAGGAATCACACAAGACTCTATGACGATCTCGGGTCTACAGACTAACCTGCACCAGTGTCACCAGAGAACTGCCATCTGACGTAAGGCATAATACCATCTGGGAGTTCTCGGTGAGTCCGTCCAGTGTACCCAGTCTCTACTGAGTACCCGTATATCATCTCTGATGTCAAACACCGATGGATATGGGATCATCCATCACCCATCTATATGGGTCGAGAAGCTATACGCTAGTCTACTCTGGTATATCGATGCCCCGTCTCGATACACCCACGACTAGGGACTTTGAAGGATGTACTTATGGACTACCATGTCCCCACTAGTATGATCCGCATCATAGTCCAGGTAGTCAAGTACACATCCTAAGGGCTTTACCAATATGTAACAGAGAGACAATCAGTGTACACGTTAAGGTAAAGAGTAACCAGATAGCATACTATCATATCGAGCAAGAAAGTCATCCCTATATATGTCCAAGCATCCACTACAATATACATCCTATGTATAGTAATGGCCTCTAGGGCATACATATAACTAACAGATTTTGGGTACAGTCCCGAGTCACATGGAGGCAGTGAGCAATAGGAGGGGTTTTGTCTCTCCCGGTATTGGGAGTTAATGTTGCGCTATGCTCGACTGGTAAGTGTTATTAATAGTTTCTCGAAAGGTTATAAGCCACACATCGGCATGACTTATCAAGTTATTGGGGTCTAACGATTCCACCCCTAAACTCGATATGCGACTTATCGGATGAAGAGACCGAATTGTACGGTAAGTGTTGCTTATAGGTGTAGGGTTCCTAGGCACTCTTGTGAAGGTTCATAAGGCATCAAACATGCCCGAATAAAATTTTAGACGTGCCGAACAACCCAAAGCCGGGATCTTTGCTGGATTATTAGGGTTTTACATGCAAGTAAACATCTTTACTACTAAGTGTGAGGGATTACAACCTTTGTAGTCCGCTCCTTCGCTTCACAAGCTCCGAGTAGAAGTCCCTTCGCCGCGATCCACGATCTCCCGGACTCAAGAGAGGCTCCATGACTCGAACGATCCATGCTAGCTTGTAGTGTTCCGCTTCTCCGATGATCTACGTCGAAGTTGCTATAACTCAAGCTCTCTCACTCTAATGAGGTGAACACCCTAATCTAATGGGCTAGATTAGATGAGGATGATGGAGTAGTATTTATGCTTTCTTTTTATATCATTTTCTCATAAGAAATCATCACAAAAGAAATAACTAGTGAGCTCTTTCAAAAAACTCAAGAGAGAAGAAGATGAAGAATAATGAGATAATCCTTTTGTGATGAATAGTATATAAGAATATATGATTGATTATGGAACCATGGTCAAGGATGAGAAGCTTAACCTTTGTAGAGAATAAACTAGAGCTAGGGTTTGGTTAGCTTAAGGAATGTGTCATGGATAAATATCAACCATAATATCTTAACCAAGACAAAAGGAAATCCTTCTAGAATGAGCAAGAAGGAGCTAACCCTAATCAAACCCTAATCTCTTTTTATCATCACTAAACATGTTTCATAATAAATCATATCATGTTACTATAATATATATCACATATATATTATATTTGTAACAAAAGAAAATAATACAATTAATATATATCGCATATATATCAATGTATTATCCGGTGAGAAAATGAAATAATAAAGCGAGCCAATATTAGATAATGTAATACAATATATCATATATATCATTATACATTAAATCATCGAATCAACACTTGATCCGACGATCCGGCTATATCGAATACAACCCACTAATATATCATGTACCGATTCATCGAATCAACACTTGATCCGATGACCAGGTTCATATCTAAATATCGCGAGAATATAATACGGTATCTCATATCGCATTATCCTCGGTCCTGCACATATCACATATGTGCCTCTACTCCGTTTTGCCTGAGCCAAGAAACCTCTGTGTAGGACTCTAAAGAATCGTCAATACGCCGGTAGCAGGTAATGATCATATCAAACACCCACAAGCTGCAAGCGGTCAGCTAAACGTAACAGACACCCAGGTATTGAGCGATCAGAAGATCAACAAGCTAGCCTGTACGTTCTCCTGTGAATCCAATCAGTAACACTCCCGTACAGTCCGGTCTGTTCATCTGATATGTCGCATATCAAGTCTAGGGGTTGTATACGTCAGACCCGGTAACCGATAAGTCGTGTCGATGTGAGGCTCATAACAGGTCGAGAAACTACTGGTAACACTTACCAGTATATCTCTATATTAGCCCTGGCCAGGGACTTCTAGTTATAGCCAATCGAACACAGCACAACATCAACTCCCTATACCGGGAGAGACGAATCCCCTCCTATCGCTCATTGCCTCAAAGTGATTCGGGACTGTACCCAAAAGCCACCGTTTTGCACACCCTCTTGGACGTGGTAAGGTAGAAATCAAGCACAGTGGGAATCACACAAGACTCTATGACGATCTCGGGTCTACAGACTACCATGTACCAGTGTCACCGGAGAACTGCCATCTGACGTATGGTATATCACCATCTGGGAGTTCTCGGCGAGTCTGTCCAGTGTACCCAGTCTCCACTGAGCACCCGTACACCATCCTTGATGTCAAACACCGATGGATATAGGATCATCCATCGCCTATCATATGGGTCAAGATGCGTATACGCTAGTCTACTCTGGTGTATCGATGCCCTGTCTCGATATACCCTCGACTAGGAACAGTTATAGGATGTACTCATCGACTACTATGGCCCCACTAGTATGATCTCATCATAGTCCCAGTAGTCGAGTACAGATCCTAAGGGCTTTATCAACATGTGAGAGTAAGACAGTAAACCAGTACAAGTCAACATGTTAAGATAAAGTGAAACCAAATAGCATATTATCATGACGAGCAAGAAATTCCTCTCTGTATATATCCAAGCATCCATCATAATATACATCATATGTACAACAATGGCCTCTAGGGCATATACATAACTAACAATCTCCCACTTGCACTAAGGCCAGCTGCTGTAGAATCTCATACCTAGCATCCCGAATAATCTCTCAAACTGTATCTGGGGAATGGCCTTCATGAGTGGATCCGCAGTGTTGTCCTTCGTATCTACTCTCCTGACCTCCATCTCCCGGCGATCAACTATCTCCCTGATCTGGTGATACCGCCTCAGAATATGTCTGGACTTCTGATGGGACCTGGGTTCCTTGGCCAAAGCCACAGCTCTATTGTTATCGCAATACAGAGGTATTGGATGCTCAATGGATGGAACCACACCAATTTCAGTAATGAACTTCTTAATCCAGACAGCCTCTTTGGCAGCATCGTTGGCAGCGATGTATTCAGCCTCCATCGTCGAGTCTGCAACGGTATCCTGTTTGGAACACTTCCAACATACCGCCCCTCCATTGAGGGTAAAGACAAATCCCGAGTGCGACTTAGAGTCGTCCTTATCACTTTGGAAGCTGGAATCGGTAAAGGACTCCACCCGGAGTTCTCCATTACCATACACCAAGAACATGTCTCTAGTCCTTCGTAAGTACTTGAGAATGTTCTTCACAACTGTCATGTGACTCTCTCCAGGATCTGCTTGATACCGACTCACTACACTTAGTGAGTATGCTACATCGGGTCTGGTACATAGCATCACATACATGATAGAGCCTACTGCCGAAGCATAGGGTATCCCTTGCATGCGAGCTCTCTCTAAATCAGTCTTGGGAGACATCTCTTTGGAGAGAGTGAGTCCAAAGATCGTGGGTTGGTTCCCACGCTTGGATTCTTCCATACTAAACCTCTTTAGTATGGTGTCAATGTACCTGGATTGGGACAATCCCAGTATCCGTTTAGATCTATCTCTATAGATCATGATTCCCAATATGCAGGAGGCATCGCCTAGATCTTTCATTGAGAATCTTTGTGATAAGAAGAGCTTGACTGATTGCAGCATAGGAATATTATTTCCTATCAAGAGTATGTCGTCTACGTATAATTCGAGGAAGACAACCTTACTCTCTGCTACCTTCTTATAGATACAAGGTTCATCTATATTTTTGATGAAGTCAAACTCTTTGACTACAACATCAAAACAGATGTTCCAACTCCACGATTCTTGCTTCAACCCATAAATGGATTTAAGCAGTTTGCACACCTTTCCGCTGCTCCTACTATCTATGAAGCCCTCTGGCTGAGTCATTTACACGCACTCTTCTAAATCACCGTTTAGAAAGGAGGTCTTAACATCCATTTGCCAGATTTCGTAGTCATGGTATGTAGCAATGGCAAGTAAGATCCGGATGGACTTAAGCATAGCCACTGGAGAAAAGGTTTCGTCATAATCCACACCTGATCGTTGACGAAAACCCTTTGCTACAAGTCTAGCTTTGAAAGTCTCAACTTTTCCATCTACACCAAATTTCTTTTTAAAAATCCACTTGCTCCCAATGGATTTTACCCCTTCAGGAACATTTTCCAAAGTCCATACTTTATTGGTGTACATAGATTCCATCTCAGATCGCATTGCATCCAGCCATTTAACAGAGTCACCACTTGTGATGGCCTGCTCGAAACTAGTTGGGTCATCATCTTCCATGATGCAATCCTCGCTTCCACCATCAATGAGAAAACCGTAGTATCTCTCAGGTGGACGAGAAACCCTGCTAGATCGGCGGAGAGGCTGGGGTTCGTCGGGTACTACTGAACCCTCTGGTTCTACTAAATCTTCAGTTGCAGTTTGTGTTGCTGGAACCTCTTCCAGCTCTACCTCTTTGCCACTAATTTCTTTTGCAAGAAATTCCTTTTCCAAAAAGGTGGCATGTTGAGCAACAAACACTTTTTGTTCCTCAGCATGGTAGAATAGATATCCATACGAATTGCTTGGATATCCTACAAACTTACATAGAACTGATCGTGCCTCGAGTTTGTCCGAATTTTGCTTTTTAACATAGGCCGGACAACCCCATATCTTAACTCTTTTAAGAGATGGTCTCTTCCCATTCCATATCTCATATGGAGTGGTAGGCACAGATTTAGTTGGAACTCTATTCAATAGGTATATGGCTGTCTCCAGCGCATACCCCCAGAAGGAAATAGGTAACTCAGCTGTACTCATCATAGAGCGCACCATATCTAATAGGGTGCGATTTCTCTGCTCCGATACACCGTTGTGCTGTGGTGTATAAGGAGGAGTAAGCTGAGAGAGAATCCCATTCTCTTTTAGATAATCTAAGAACTCATTGCTTAAGTATTCACCTCCTCGATCAGATCGAAGAATCTTAATACTTTTGCCCGTTTGGTTCTCTACTTCGTGCTTATATTCTCTAAATTTCTCAAAAGCTTCAGACTTGTGTTTCATCAGGAACACATATCCGAATCTTGAGAGATCGTCGGTGAATGTAATGAAGTAGGAAGAACCGTTCCTGGCATGCGTAGACATGGGACCGCATACATCACTATGTATCAGTCCTAAGAGTTCGGTAACTCTTTCTCCGTGTCCACTAAACGGAGCTTTGGTCATTTTACCTTTGAGACATGAATGGCAAGTATCATAAGATGATAATTCGAACGGGTTCAAATATCCATCCTTATGTAACTTAGCCAGTCGTGTCGCATTGATATGACCAAGTCTACAATGCCACAAGAAGGATTCGTTCATTTCTGAACTTTTCCTCTTGTGTGTGTTTTGTATATTGAGGACTGTATTTTGATTGAGAATGAATATGCCATTATGTAACGAGCCTGATGCAATCAACTTTTGATCTAGGAATATGTTCATAACATTATCCTTTACTACAAAATTATATCCTTCTTTACTTAATAAAGAAACTGATATAATGTGGCACATCATGTTCGGTATATAATAGCACTCATTCAGAATCAGTGTATTAGGACTTGGTAATACTAGGTGATATTCGCCAACTACTTTGGCTACAATACTTGCACCGTTCCCTACTTGAACGGAATGATCAGCTTTTTCCAGTTCTCTACCTTTACGTAGCCCATGTAACAATTTACATATGTGGGATCCTGATCCGGTATCTAATACCCAGGACGTAGGGTGAACTGAGAAACAGTTCTTAATAACTAACACACCCGAAGAAGGTGCATTAACATGCATGTTCTTTTGGGCGGCTTGAGAATCCAGATATTCTCCTATTCCCTGTTCATTCTTATAACTCTTATAAGAAAGAACGGGTCCAACGTTCCCCTGCTCAGTATAATAAGCGGGTTCAGTCAATACATCCATATTATTATCTTGATTATGGCCTGACATGGTCGCTACCTGGAGAGAGAGAGAAGAAAACACTTTAGCGTATGATCTTGCAAGATTAGATTGGTTATTATCTTATCTAATCAGGATGTCTCCCACTGTTTTTATCAAATATTCCTTCAAACCCTAAAAGGTAAGATTAGCCGGGATTAATTACACCCTACAATTTCGTCAATCTTTCAGACAGATCAGTGTCGGTACTTGAGGGAGGTTCCCCATGCTTTCGCACGGACCTAATTAAAGTAAACCTCGTTTTCCCAGAGGCGTAACCCCGTTAACATTTTTCTAGATACCTACTTGATCGGCTAATTGTCCTGTGTAAAACTCTCCCAGGAGTAACTCTTACTCGCAGTGGGTATCGGGATCCAACTATCTCATAGGAGGTATGCAATCTCATTGCAAATTTCAACACTTGAAATTCTCGATAATGCTTTTACCCCTAGCAACTTATGACCTTGGCTAAGGTCAACAAATCATAAGTGCTAGTCAAGTTCAACCTGTCATTTCTTGATTGAATTAAACCCACCCGTACGACCCTTGGCTAAGGTCAACAAAGTCGTACGACTACCCTAACTCAATCACATCTCATGTTTTAGCAGATAAATACTAATTAGCTACCGTACACCACGTCTTGGCTAAGGTCAACAAACGCAGCACGAATACTAACTAGTCTCTATCTGAAATGACGGAGGGCTACACAGGTTTTTCAGAAAACCCTGAGCGTAATGAACTTGATATCGTCGTAGAATTGAGTGTTTTTGAAAAGGAGTGTTTTTGGGCTTTTCTAGTTTCTCTAAAGAGGTCACCCCCGGTGAAGGGATCTCGGCTCTTTCCCCATCGAATAAGGTGCAGGATATATCACATATATCACTGTGCAAAGCAAGAACTATATAAGCTGTCAAAAACTAAACCGCGTGTTTGTAGCATCTGCCAGTTTCGCTAAAGAGCTCACTCCCAGTGAAGGGATCTTGGCTCTTTCCTCATCGAATAAGGTGTAGGGTATATCATATATACCGCTATG
This sequence comes from Agapanthus africanus, assembly GCA_030015575.1. NCBI lineage: Eukaryota > Viridiplantae > Streptophyta > Magnoliopsida > Asparagales > Amaryllidaceae > Agapanthus > Agapanthus africanus. Next base: position 303,648,936 of record JASDDO010000022.1, on the reverse strand, counting down.
CAAAGCAAGACTGTAGCTACCCTTTTTATAAAGTTTTGATTATACAACATCTTTTAGGTTTCTTTTGTTTTTATTAATCTCATTAATAAAATCACATCTGCTTATGCTTCCTAAGCATCACAGAAGAAACGAAAGCAGTAATATTTATATATCAACATATATATATATAGTATAAGCATTCGTCTCAGACAGTAATATGATCTCATCACAGAACATTGCAGCAGAAGAACATATATGAAATATTGGATATACTAGGACGCCCGTGTTTTCAATACGAGCCTGTATAAAACACGGATTCCACGGTCGCGATGAATAGCCAAACCCACATCCCTAGACCCCTACGAGAGCGGCAGTAACACTGCCAATTCTAGGGTTAGGAGACCCGGTCTCGACTCCTCGAGATGGCCTCCCACTGGACCCTAGAACCCGGTTACTTGTGCTCCCCTCCTTGGGTCTACCTAATGCGGAAAAGTAAATAATACACAATGGTGACATCAACCTCATCCCGAAAGTGCCCCAATAAAAGAATATTACATACAAATGAATTTTACATGAATGAAAATAAAAACCCTCATCTTACATAAAACCCCCAGCTATTCAGAACACGACGATCCAATATAACATATCACAACAACACATAATATCACATATCATCAACGTAAGTAAGTATGCATACACCGATCGTCGTTGTCGTATAGCAACGAAAACCGGCAATACAACTACATATTACACTTACGGTCACAGAAAAGAAATTGTAAAACTACAATATTTGGAATCCACAATCACTTTAGACATCGTAAATCCGAAATATCACATACTTCGCATTTCATGCCTAACTCTATGAATTCCACATATTGTATCACATTCCAGATAAATAGACAGTATTAAACTTTTCGAACAGATAATCAAATACCCAAAATTTCATAAATAGCTCAACACTTGAGCGGAGTTCAAATAATCCCAGAATATGTCACAGTACCAGTGATCCAGCCGTAGAAGGGTCAAGCCAACGCCTCATATGTGGCACGCCGTACTGCCCCAAACCCTAAGCTTTAGAGGCAGTTCAAGACGGTCACATAATCGAGTTAAGGTTTGTTGTCTTTTAGAGGGTCCACCGTGTTACTTGCACATTATTCCGAAAGATTTAAACCCAATAAAAATTCAACACTTGAAAGTTTTTCGTGCCAGGAAAAAATGAGTTAATGATATACGTTCGAACATTTTAACAGTTTCTAAATATCCAGAAATAATAACGAATTTAAATTTTCCGATCGAATCAACGATTACAAAATAAACCACAGAACACTCAACACTTGAGTGAGAATGAAAAATACCCAGAAAGTATATAAGCAGCATAAGGAATTACTGTGAAAACAGAAGGATCAAATCAAACATTACTGCCGCGGATCCGCGGCCCAAGCAAGGTACGGCCGCGGTTCCGTGGCTCTATGTAAGGATGACGTCATCGTTTTTCACCGTTATTCATAAAATTGCCTGCAGATTTTTTTAGGTATTTTTAATTCAGAAAAAATCGCATTTTTGAAAAATATCCAGAGAGGGGTTCATTTTCGTCGTATCGGGTTCGATCGGAGTTTTAACTTCGTATACACGTCGCCTAATGCTCTAGCTAGGCTCTGATACCACTGTAGGGTTCCTAGGCACTCTTGTGAAGGTTCATAAGGCATCAAACACGTCTGAATAAAATTTTAGACGTGCCGAACAACCCAAAGGCGGGATCTTTGCTAGATTATTAGGGTTTTACATGCAAGTAAACATCTTTACTACTAAGTGTGAGGGATTACAACCTTTGTAGTCCGCTCCTTCGCTTCACAAGCTCCGAGTAGAAGTCCCTTCGCCGTGATCCACGATCTCCCGGACTCAAGAGAGGCTCCACAACTCGAACGATCCATGCTAGCTTGTAGTGTTCCGCTTCTCCGATGATCTACGCCGAAGTTGCTATAACTCAAGCTCTCTCACTCTAATGAGGTGAACACCCTAATCTAAAGGGCTAGATTAGATGAGGATGATGGAGTAGTATTTATGCTTTCTTTTTATATCAGTTTCTCATAAGAAATCATCACAAAAGAAATAACTAGTGAGCTCTTTCAAAAAACTCAAGAGAGAAGAAGATGAAGAATAATGAGATAATCCTTTTGTGATGAATAGTAGATAAGAATATATGATTGATTATGGAACCATGGTCAAGGATGAGAAGCTTAACCTTTGTAGATAATAAACTAGAGCTAGGATTTGGTTAGGTTAAGGAATGTGTCATGGATAAATATCAACCATAATATCTTAACCAAGACAAAAGGAAATCCTTCTGGAATGAGCAAGAAAGAGCTAACCCTAATCAAACCCTAATCTCTTTTTATCATTACTAAACATGTTTCATAATAAATCATATCATGTTACTATAATATATATCACATATATATTATATTTGTAACAAAAGAAAATAATACAATTAATATATATCGCATATATATATCAATGTATTATCTGGTGAGAAAATGAAATAATAAAGCGAGCCAATATTAGATAATGTAATACAATATATCATATATATCATTATACATTAAATCATCGAATCAACACTTGATCCGACGATCCGGCTATATCGAATATAACCGAGTAATATATCATGTACCGATTCATCGAATCAACACTTGATCCGATGACCAGGTTCATATCTAAATATCGCGAGAATATAATACGGTATCTCATATCGCATTATCCTCGGTCCTGCACATATCACATATGTGCCTCTACTCCGTTTTGCCTGAGCCAAGAAACCTCTGTGTAGGACTCTAAAGAATCGTCAATACGCCGGTAGCAGGTGATGATCATATCAAACACCCATAAGCTGCAAGCGGTCAGCTAAACGTAACAACCACCCAGGTATTGAGCGATCAGAAGATCAACAAGCTAGCCTGTACGTTCTCCTGTGAATCCACTCAGTAACACTCCCGTACAGTCCGGTCTGTTCGTCTGATATGTCGCATATCAAGTCTAGGGGTGGTATACGTCAGGCCCAGTAACCGATAAGTCGTGTCGATGTGAGGCTCATAACAGGTCGAGAAACTACTGGTAACACTTACCAGTATATCTCTATATCAGCCTTGGCCAGGGACTTCCAGTTATAGCCAATCGAACACGGCACAACATCAACTCTCTATACCGGGAGAGACGAATCCCCTCCTATCGCTCATTGCCTCCATGTGATTCGGGACTGTACCCAAAAGCCACCGTTTTGCACGCTCTCTTGGACGTGGTAAGGTGGAAATAAAAGCACAGTGGGAATCACACAAGACTCTATGACGATCTCGGGTCTACAGACTACCATGTACCAGTGTCACCGGAGAACTGCCATCTGACGTGTGGTATATCACCATCTGGGAGTTCTCGGCGAGTCTGTCCAGTGTACCCAGTCTCCACTGAGCACCCGTACACCATCCTTGATGTCAAACACCGATGGATATGAGATCATCCATCGCCCATCATATGGGTCAAGATGCGTATACGCTAGTCTACTCTGGCGTATCGATGCCCTGTCTCGATATACCCTCGACTAGGAACAGTTATAGGATGTACTCATCGACTACCATGGCCCCACTAGTATGATCTCATCATAGTCCCAGTAGTCGAGTACAGATCCTAAGGGCTTTATCAACATGTGAGAGTAAGACAGTAAATCAGTACAAGTCAACATGTTAAGATAAAGTGAAACCAAATAGCATACTATCATGACGAGCAAGAAAGTCCTCTCTGTATATATCCAAGCATCCATCATAATATACATCATATGTATAACAATGGCCTCTAGGGCATATACATAACTAACAATAGGCTCTGCGGGAGTTTGGACAAGTTTGCTTGTTGATCTTCTATTCGTTCAATACCTGGGTCGCCATTACGTCAGCTAGTACCGCTGACCGCTTGTGGGTATCTGATGTGATCATTACCTACTGCTGGTATATTGACGTGTCTTTTGAGTCACACACAGAGGTTTTCTAGCTCAAGCGACACGAAGTAGGGAACATATGGAGATATGTGCGGGAGCTTGATTAAATACGAGTATGTGATACCATATTCTAATCTAGCGATATTTGATATCGGTTAGGTTATATATGATGTAATCAGATTATTGAATCAAGTGTTAATTCAATGATTTGATTTATGTATATATATTTGATATTGACCGGTTATATATGATATGATCGGATTATTGAATCAAGTGTTGATTTAATATTTAATATTGAATATTAGCCTGTTATATATGATATATCCGGATAATTGAATTAAGTGTTGATTTAATGTTTTGATATACATATATAAATGATATTAGTCGGTTATATATGATATAACCGGATTATTGAATCAAGTGATAATTTAATAATTTGATATATATATATATATATATATATATATATATATGCTCACTTAAGATTTTCTTCTCTTAATAATATTTGTGTGTGTGTGTATTAATATATGAATTGTATCATGGTTGATGATATATAGAACTAGAATATATGAGAATCACACTAGATGAAAAGATGAGAAGATAATGATTTATTTTTTATGAACTAAAAAAAAGAAAATGAGTCATTGTTTTGGTGGCTTGTAGAAGCCTTGAGAAGCCATGACTCACCTCTTTTCTTTTGGCTTATTCATTGATATTTATCACTATCAATCCCATCTTATCTCATCACCTCGAAGGTTCATTCTCTCATCCAAGTTCATCATCATCTCTTCTTCATCTCCTCTTTAGGATTTTCTTAAGTTGAGAAAAGAAAAGAGAATATTATTTCTAGTGAGCAAATCTCCTACTTTATCAACCTACACTAATTTAGCTCATTAGTTTAGGTGGTTTTCTTCACTAATACCTTAATTAGTGAAGAGTGGACTTGAGTGAAAGAGATTTCAAGGTGGATCATTTTCGGCATCGAAGACATCAAGCAAGCTCGATCCTTTCTCAAGTGGAGTCAAAGAAGAGTTCTAAGGACTACTACTTAGAGCATTAGAATTGAAGGACTTGGTCTACAAAGGTTGTAAACTCTCTTCACTTAGTTTAGAACTTGTATGCTTGCTGCATAACTCTAATTCTCTAGTTCAATTCTTATTTAGTATGCTTAGACCTCTAGATTTTTTAAAATTGCATACTTGATGCTCTTTGAACACCAGTAGAGATGCTAAGACTTCTTTTCAGTTTGGTAACACAATTGACTTTCTGTCAAAGGTGCAGCCAGACGTCTGTTCGACGATAACCGCGAATTTCAGGTCGAGATTTATCTCGAAAATGCGGTTATTTGGTAGCAGTTTTGTAATTTCTGGAATTTTATTATAACTTAAATTGTATAGGCTATATATATGATCTTAGAGTTATTAATTAAGATTAACTTTGGAGAGTTTTAGATCATGAAGTAAAAGGAGCAAACGACGTCTCCATGAGGGATATAAGCTATCGAAGATGAAGGAAAATTTGTAGAAGGTGAGAGATCTCGTTGGAGATCATAAGGAGAGAGTATGATAACTTTTGTAAGGTTTTCTTTTTCTCAAGTTCTAATAAAAATTCTCGCCGTCCTTACCTCTCCCCCAAAAAACTCTTGTGTTATTTTTATTGCGGTTTGCATCTAGTTCTTTTGTTATTCGTCTATAAAGAGATCTAAGTTTATAAATCTGAAAGGTATTTTCCGCTACGTTGCCGATTGATCCTGTGGTAACAACAAAAAACATGCCTTATGTTTGCAGATAAACGGGGATCATATCATTTGTCCAGGACAGAAATCAATTTGACAACAAAAGTTTATTTAATTATCTTACATTGATATTTCATTTATTAGACAGTTCCAAGAAAATAACCCCCCCCCCCCCCCTCGGTAGAGTATTGTAAACCATATATGAAGGTCTCCTAGTGATGTGTTTTAACTAATGTTGGGATAGTAGAATCTATTTTAAGTAAAATCAACTGGGACATGTTGGCATAAGAAATCAAATATATTCATGGTAATGTATGTCACGTTAGCCACTACAACTGAGTTTCTTTTACTTTTGCCTAATTACCCATGGCCACTGTCGTGCGTATTGGGGAATGACTAAGAATCTCATTTTAAGCCCCTTAAACAAGGTCAGGTTTACCCAATGAACTTTATCAGCAAGATTGATTATATATATATATATATATATATATATATATATATATGAGGAAACGGATTATCAGCTAGCAAGCTGATATTAAACCGTCAGTTAGTCTATTACATAGCTCAATCCGACCGTCAAATCGATAACTAATTGTTTCCAACAGTAGCTCAAGTATGTTCTATATGAACCAACATACATGTACATGCCATATCAAAAGATTAATGGAATAAGTTTGAGATCTGCGAATATATATGCATCAAGTAGGCCTTTAATTCTGTTTCTTCTATTTTTAATTTTATTTTTCCGTTTTTTAAACCTATAGCTTTGCCCTCTGCCATTCAAATCTTATACGGTTCTCCCTGAATTTTGTGAGAGCTAAACGAGGAAAGGACAGAATCCCTCCTTGGCTCCATTTAAACTCAGTGTATGGATGGCTTAATGGAGAATTAATCTCTGTCTAATTGATTAACCAAAATGTTCTCGAATCCATACTTTGCATCCTGCTTCAAAACCCCAAAGACACAGTCTCAGAGGGACCGAGAACTCGAATCATTCAAACTCAATAAGGAGTTCGTCTCCACTCTCTCCTCCGAGCTTGGCTGGGGCCTTCCCATCCGTCGCTACCAAAGCTTCTGGTTCCCAGAAACTATCCTCCCTGGCATCCTCTCCCTCCAGCAAACCTTCCATCCTCCGTCCAACACCATCCTATTAGTCTCCTACCCCAAGTCTGGCACCACCTGGCTCAAAGCCCTCGCCTTTGCCATCACCAATCGCTCTCCCTCTAATAACAACAAAGATCACCCTCTCCTCTCTCGCCACCCCCACGACTGCTCCCCTTATCTTGAAGGCATCTTTGCCACCCCCTCCGTCCCTGATATCAACATCCTCCCTACTCCAAGACTCCTCGGCACGCATTGCCCCTACTCTGTCCTTCCAGACTCCGTGAAGAATTCAAATATCCGGATTGTTTACATCTGTCGTGAGCCGAAAGACACCCTAGTGTCAATGTGGCACTTTGCCAACGAAATGCGGCCCGAGGGAGTGGGAAAGGCATCTTTCGATAAGGTGTTTGATTTGTTTTGCGATGGAATTGCGGCGTACGGGCCGGTATGGGACCATCAGCTGGAGTACTGGCAGGAGAGCTTGAAAAAACCGGAGAAAGTGATGTTCTTGAAATATGAAGAGATGAAGGAGAATCCGGAGGGGAATGTGAGGAGATTGGCGGGGTTTTTGGGACAGGCGTTTACGGAGGAGGAGGAGAGGAATGGGGTAGTGGGAGAGATGGTGAGGTTGTGTAGCTTTGAAACCTTGAAAGGGTTGGATGTGAACAAAAAGGGAGTGAGGGGGAAAGAGGTCGATTGGGCTATAAAGAATTCTTCATTTTTCAGGAAAGGGATGGTGGGAGATTGGAGAGAGCATTGTACTCCGGAGATGGCCCAAAGAATGGATAGAATTACTCTGCAGAACCTAGATGGCTCTGGATTGAGCTTTAACAAGCAAGTAGAGCAGCTTCAGAATTGACTCATGCTAGTTATATATGGAAACAAGTTTCCTGCATGTGTGGTGCATGTAGATCGAAGAAAGATTACAATTGCATATATAAACTTAAAATGTCATAGGCCCTATTTGTTTAGGCATCTCCTTTAACCGTATCGGCCATCCATGCACATCCGTGTCTTGCAGTTTCTCATTGAGAGCCCTCCAATGCTCACATGCACAATTGATACGAAGTTGTAATCCTACCAACTGAATTTTGTTTTATGAGAATTTGTATTTGTAATATATCGCTTAAATAAAGCATTTTACTGAAAATTAAAATTATGACGTCTTTGTGCTCACGATTATCACAAACGCGCTCATGTGTCTAGTGGCACTTGGTTTAGAGCCAGGTATTTGAAATTCCTTTTTCTTGATGTGCATTACCACGATAAACCAGTGATAACTATGAACTATCAGCAAAAAAGACATGTTTATGTTAAGTCATAATAAATAAACTTTAAGATAGTTAACCAATATTCACTCATACTTAAGCATAGTTTAGTGTGATCCTTATCTTAATTAATTTTATTTATGATTAAAGTTACTGCTTATAAAACTAAGACTTTACATCTTTCCAACTTTTTTATTGTCAGGGTTTTTCCAATTCTTTCTTCTCAACAATTGTATGGTAAGAAACATCACTTCTAAATGATTCATATAATGCACTATTTTAATTTATTTACCATTATGAATATTCTCAAAAGTTACTATATTGTTAAGGTAATAACTAATTTGATTTAGCGGTTGTCTTAACATCTGCACGGAAGAGTTTGCTTGATTCATTCGGTTTGGTTTAAAGGAAAATTGTAGTAACAAACAAATCAAAAGTTTGAATAATTCAATATTTAAGATATTTATTTGTTTTCGCATTATTGAGCTCATGTCAAAAAGTAGATTAGTCGGTTTGATAATGCTCGTAAGAAAGAACTCCCCAGATCACGACACCAGTGACGTGTCATCCACGTAAACCCACTAGATTCCTAAGGACTGCGCAGCTGGAATAAATATATGCATTGGGGACATTCATCGGGCCTCGCCTCCGAGACTGCACCAGATCTTCTAAGAAGACCTCCCCGGAGTATTTTCCCCCTTCGGCTGACCGCCAGCTAATAGCTCGTCTACAAGCTATCCTATAGCTGAGACTCCATAGCTCACATGCTCGTCCCCGAGCTAGTCTATACCTGAGATTGCTCAGCGTCCATGTTTGGCCGGGAGTACGGAGCCTAAGCACCTCCCGTACCAGCTCCGTGTATTTCGCCACGACAAAATCTCCGCCGCTCCACGTCCCGCATCCCACGCCAGCGTATCCCGCCATTAATAGGCGTATCCCGCCATCAATGCGAACGAGACGCAGGGGCGTAACGGACGGAAAAAATCTCGCATTGGCTCGCTCCATGCGACTGCTATATAAACCCCTCTTCCAAACAATTCAGGTATCTCGTACTCATTCCAATATGCCACTATCCTGCCATTATTTCTCGGTACTAACTTGATCGTCGGAGGGTCTACGATAGCTTCCCACCCCGGGACTTCCCTTGCAGGTAGCCAGGCGTCAACAAAAACCAACAACCCATTGAGATCCACACGCTCAGCCCTCATCTCAAATCTCAATCATTCAACACCGCTGGCCCCAAGATCGATGGAGGACAACATCTGAGGAAGAAATCGACCTCCATCAGTTGGCGCCGTCTGTGGGAACCCTTTTCCTTTTCCACCCAAGAAAGTTGATCTTCCACCCTCGATGTTGTTGGCTATAGTGCCCTCAAGGCAATTATTGTAATCACAGACAGGTGAGTATGATGATTGAGGGATGTGCTATACGGATAGAACAGTCTTTCTCAAAATGATAGTATACTATCTGGTTTGCCTTTATCATCATGTACATGCATTATGTGGTATTATAGATCACTATTACATGTTGATAGGGCCCATATGATTCTTACTTGACTACCAACATTATGATGACGATCATATACGTGGGAGCTAGGTGGTTTATAAGCACATCCTTAAATGTCCTAGTCACGGGAGTATCGTGACTGGGCATCGATACTCCGGAGTAGACTAGTGTATACTTATCGAGATCGCAATGAGGGGCGGTGGCCGGTCTCACAAGCCATCGGTGTCTGTTTGTCACCTAAGATAGTATGCAGGTACTCATTGGGTTATGAGTACATTGGACGGACTCACCAGGAACATGCTAGTTGGTATTATATCAATTGTCAGATAGCAGTTCCCAGGTGACATGTGTATAGGTTAGTCTATCAACCTGAGATCGTCATTTATCTCGTGTGAGTTCCCTCTGTGCATTGATTACTACCCTACCATGGCTCAAAAGAGTCGTGCAAACAGGTTTTAGTTGGGTACAGTCCCGAGCCACATGGAGGCAGTGAGCGGATCGTCGGGGATTCGTCTCTCCCGGTATTGGGGGTTGATGTCGAGAGGTGCACGGGTAGCCATCACCCAAAATCCTTGTCTAAGGTGGATGAGAATTACTGATTTGGATCAGTAGTTTCTTAGTTAGTGATGGGCTTCATACCAACACGAAATATCGCGTTATTAGTGTCTGACTTTATCCAACCCCTAGACTCGATATGCGATACTTTTAAACGAATAGACTGGACTGTACGAATATTGTCACAGACATGCTCAGTAGGGGTTCAGATGAGTTTGCTCGTCGGCCTTCCTTTCGCTCAATACCTAGGTGGCCGTTACGTACAGCTAGTGCCGCTGACGTGCTTGTAGTTAAACCCACTTCCAGCGTATTGACGAGTCTTTAGAGTCCCAAACAGTGAGTTTCCTTGCTTCGGACGAAACGATATAGAGGCCGTATGATTTTACGGCAGAGTTCGATCATATATCTGCACTTGTGCACGTATCATGATTCAGACAGATAATACTAGTTGGCTTTGGTTTAAGCCGGATTCTAGTATTATATTATTGGATTATTTTCGTCTCTTGGTATTCGTATTTTTCGAAATACGGATACAGGTATGTATATACGGATGAGAGGTATTCTTGTAATTTATTACAAGGTGCTTCTAGAAGAAGACACCTCATTTAGTTGTAACCATTTAGATTAAATGGTTAATGAGGTGGAAAAGATTAGGTGTTGTATGCATTTATTGAAGCATGGCTTTGTGGTGACTCATGGGGTGACTCATGTAGTGACTCATGGTTACTATTGTGGCATGCTTGATATTTTCTTTGTGTTGTGAGATATTTGTGAGGTTGGATAATTCTTTTGGTTCACAACACTTAGCCATTTTCTTCATGGTTTGGCTTCACACAACACTCTCATCTCCTCATGTTTCTTCTTCTACCTCCATCCTAAAAGTCGCATGTGTTGAGAAACCTAGGGTGTTTGGAGACAAATTAATCCATCATTAGACTCTACATCCTTTAGGCTATCTAGTTTAGCGAACTAGGTACCCTAGTTACCTCGGCTATGAGGTTGGAGCTCGAACTACAAATCCTCAGGTGGATCATCTTCGATGGATGGAGACCAGAGGCCAAACTCGATCCATGGCGCCTCAAAGAGCTTGGGATGATGGTAGAAGACCGAAGGACTTGGTTCATTCAGTATAATACATCTATCACTTAGTTTAGCTCTTTAGTAGTTTGCTAGTTTAGGGTTTATGGTTCGGTCCGGCGGCTTTCGTTAGCGCCAAGTTTTTAAACGCCAGTTTTTGTTCTGCACCGACCTCGGTAGATGGCCAGGGTGCCGGCGAAACCCAACATGGTATCAGAGCCACCCCATAAACCCTATTAGCTAGTTTGCACACGGTTAAAATCTCGATCGACCAAAATTTCTGAATCGTTTTTCCAATTTGACATGTTTTTTGCCGATTTTCAAGCTTGTTCAAAAAAATCTTTCAGAGGGTCTTAAAAATACGTGCAGGCATTTCTAGAGGAGGACAAGAAATTTGAACACTTGAACCATCAAGTTGGCCGCGGAAGTGCGACAATACTAGCCTATTGGCCGTGGTTCCGCGGTCGTCTTGAGGCCAAAGCGTGCCAAATTTCTTATGACACTCCAATACGTGGAAATATGAATTTTGTGATATATGGTTTTGGCCCAGATTTGTTTGAGTGCTGGATATGCCTTTGGGGCCAATTTGGGAAAGTTTAGTCAATCGAAATTTTAAGTGTGCGTGTTTATTAGTGCATGTGATATATCTGCGACCGTGAATAGCATTAGAACGGTAGAACTCGACTAGTTGCTATATGTTCGACTAGACGGGTTTGCGAACATGACATTCACGTTGATGTTCTGTGTTGTGATGATATTGTGGATTGGTTGTCGTGGTGGATAGCCAGTGGTGCAATGGTAGTAGTACAGTTCATATTTATTTGTATATTCTGTATTGCGGGGCGAGCATCCGACATGTGGACTGCCGTCTCTTTCGGTTTGTATATTCTTTTATTGGGGCACGACCGGGTTGAGGTCGATGTCACCATTGTATATACTTTTCTTTTCTGTACTAGTATTACCCGGCGGTTGAGTGCTCGAATAGCCGGATTCTAGAGGGCAACGGGCCCGCATCTCAAGGCGTTAAGACGGAGGGGGCCTCACTCTAGAATTTGTAGGCTATTTGCTGCACTGTAAGGGGTACAAGATGACCCACAGAGGGGTGCTCAAGTTACCGGATTCCATGAAATGCTGGATGGCCCATTCACTTTGTTGATTGGGGTTGCCTTACTTTTGAGATTGGCGGGTAACTTGCCGAACTCGTAGAGGTCCAGGTTTATATTGCACAGGCTATCCACACGACCAGGGGAATGTCGGGTTTCACTTGTCGTTCAAAAGAAACCTGGGGCTCCCAAATTATCCGTTTTTTCCGTGATACTTATCGCTTTTCTGTGATGTTGCTTTTATCATGCCTAGGATGGATGTTATATATATATATATATATATTTATATATATAGTAGTAGATGTTGTATATGTTTTGCACCAGCGGTAGTCCAGCCCCCGCTCTGCCGTTAGTTAAGTAACCTAACGGTGCATGACGGGGCCCCGTGGCGAATGCGGATGGCATATACGTACATTGTATTTTCTTCTTTTCTGGTATGATATTGTTTAATTGATGGGACTGCTTTAATTTTGATTAATGGAAGGAAAATAACCTATATGATGTTGTTGGAACCAAGTTTTTAACAAATTGACATTACAGACGTTTCTTTTTGCTTTGCACAACGGTATTCAGTTATGAATATCCTGCACCTCATTCGACAAGGCAAGAGCCGAGATCCTTCACAGGGAGTGACCTCTTGGGCAAAAGTTTGCATCAATGTAATAACTTCACTATAGTCGATTCTTTTTCTTTGCATTGTGGTATTCAGTTTGGAATATCATGCACCTCATTCGATGAGGAAAGAGCCGAGATCCATTCACAGGGAGTGACCTCTTTAGCAAAAGTTTGCGCCACTATATATTTGTAAAACCACTCGGTTCCTTCAACGATATCAAGTTCATTACGTTAAATGTTTTTCGCCAAAAACCACTCGTAGCCCTCCGTCATTTCAGATGGGTACCAAATAGTATTTGTGCTATGTTTGTTAGCAAGCGTCAAGACATAGTGAACGGTAGCTGAGTGATATTTATCTGTTGCATGGATATGCGATTGATCGAGACAGTTGTACAGCTTTGTTGGCAAGCGTCAAGAGTTTTTGCGGATGGGTTTGAGTTAATCTAGGACAATGACAGGTTGAACTTGAGTAGTGGCCTATAACTTGTTGGCAAGCGTCCAGGTTATAGGTCGTTAGGGGTAAAAAACATATCGGGGGTTTCAAACATACAGGAAATTTTCCAGGCATGCGCATACCTTCTGGAGTGTGGTCACTTGAGTGACTTCCATCAAGTTATCATGAGATGATAGTTGGATACCGATTCCCACTGATGAGTAGGTGTTACTCCTCGGGTGATTTTAGATGATCACGATTAATTCCCCTTTTAGGATTTGAGGGAGAATTCGAGGAAACAGTGGGAGCTATCCTGATTAGATAAATTGATTAACCAATCTAATCTAGGTTAGAATGCACACTAAGTGTTTCTTTTCTCTCTCTCTCTTTGGCAGCGACCATGACCCGACCTCATACTAAAACTCATGAACCAAGTTAACCGAACCTTCTTAAAACACTTTGGCTTTTGGATAGTCACGGAGTCACATATATCATTGCCAATCCAATATCCCCTTTGTATTTCTCCAGAACACTTTGTATCACTACAAAGATCCATATTGCTTGGATATTCCATCGTATAATTACATACAAACTCGAAGGAACTTGTTCCAGTTCGAGGATGGATTCTGGTTTTGAAGAAATTGAATAGGATTATTCGGTTATCTTTTCCCTTTACCTTCTCTCATGTTGCGAGAGCTCCTAGAATTAGGAGAGTATACCTATTACGCTTATTGGTTAGTTTTCTTCCAAACTATAGGCAGGTGCCGAAAGGTGGGGAAGGAAGAAAACCAATTAGCCTAAGTGTGGTGTACAGAAGGTAATAAGTAAAGACATATAAGGGGATTAGAATAAGGGCAAAGGAAATTGCGACTGCTATCATTCACGACAAAACTGCATATACCCCTGCCACTCCTACTTCACTTTTGGATTTCTCCAGAATACTTCATATCACTACGAAGATCTATATTGCTTGGATATGCCATCGTATAATTACATACGAACTCGAAAGAACATGTGCCAGTTCGAGGATGGATTCTGGTTCGGAAGAAATAGAATATGATTATTCAGTTGTTTTTTCTCTTTACCTTCTCTTAGGTTGCGGGGCTCTTGGTATTAGAAGAGTACACCTATTACACTTATTGGATAGTCTTCTTCTAAACCTTAGGCTGGTGCCGACGGGTAGAGAAGGAAGAAAATCAATTATCTTAAGTATGGTGTATAGAAGGTAATAAGTAAAGACATATAAAGGGATTGGAGTGAGGGCAAGGAAGTATACGGTTACTGTCATGAATCTGGATAGTGGAAGAGGCATTACTAGGAATACTAGGCTACCCCTTCGAAATATTTTCATGTTTCAGTTTCACTGTGCGATGTTAATTGAAAATTGTTTTCCTAATTAGATTCTGACTCCAGGGTATGTATTTACCAGACTTGATTCTCACATCTGTATGGCGTTACAGATGGTGAGTGGGAGTAAGATATTGGGAATTGGGTGATTAGATACTATATATATCAGAATTCTTTGTAATTGGTGATATTTGAGGAAATCACCTGGGTTTTGCCTAACGGCAAATATTTGGTTTTGAATATCTATTGTTATGCACCAATTTCAAACTAATATATCTGTACGTTTATTTTATAAAGTGAGATATAGCTTTTTGAAATTATGTCTATGACATTTACCTATATTAGTTGATGGTTAGGTAAGGAGCATTCAATAATGGTGTAATTCTTCTTAACCATAGTACAGTTTTTCAACCTACGATGCACAGAGTTTGAGTTATTAAACTCAATGGACTTATACAAAGTATTGTATGTTGTCCGATGTCCGTTAGGACAAAGGAGTTGGTACTCTAACTATATTCTGTTTATTCATGATTTCTCCAGTTTTAGACAAGTATTTTGATGAAATACAAGGTCCGGATATTGAGAAGTTATAGGTATAAGAATAAAGTAGAGAACCATATGTTGCAAGTATCAGGATTCTTCAAGGTGATCAAAGATTTAGATACTTGTGTTAGGTATTCCGTTGTAAATAATAGTTTTGAGAACTTGCTTCTCTTTCAGGTTACTCATAAGTGGATGCATTCCTTGATGAGTAATGCTGCTTGGCCTTCTTCCATTTGGTTGATATGCACTGGAAACAGTTGCATGATTTTTGAATCTGGTTCCCATTAAATTAGTGCCTATGTTTCTATATACTGGTTATAGAATGGATTCATATCTTAACGATGTTAAGGTATATGGAGTAGTCCGGCTGATGCTTAAAACCAGAATCTGGAAAACTCAAGACACGTTTCAGTAATGGCAGGTTGTGAGTTATCCCGGGCTTCGACGAGAGTTAACATTCTACCATCAGGAAGATCAATAGTTATATTTGTTGGGTTTAGCTAGTGCCCCGGCCATCAATCCGTGACCAAATGCAAAACAAAAATTTAAAAAAACTGGCGCCAACGGAACCCGATGCCTTGATCTACGATTAACCATAGACTAGCAAACAAGGAAGAAGTTTAGATTGGTTATACCGAGTTGATCCGTGTCCTTCGGTCTTCAACCACCTTCCCATGCTCTTAGAGGCCTCCATGACCAAGCTTGATCTCCGGTCTCCCTCCATCGAAGATGATCCACCCGAGGATTTATGAAACGAGCTCCTAGTTCATAACCGAAGTAACTAGGGTATATACTTTGCTAAACTAGATAGCCAAGATGATGTAGAGTCTAATGAGGGATTAATTTATCTCTAAACACCCTAGGTTTCTCAACACATGAGAGGGTTAGGATGGAGGAAGAAGAAGAAGCCATGAGAGATGAGAGTGTGAAGCTTTAGCAACTCAAGAAAAATGATGGCTTGTTGTGTGAGTGTGTGAGAATATCAAGCCAAGAAAAATATCACTCACACACAAAAATATCTCAAGCGAGGAAAATATCTCACATAACAAAACAAAAAATATCAAGCATGCAAGAATAGTGTATCATGAGTCACCCAATAATTCACCCAATAAGTCACCCCATGAGTCACTAAATCAAGCATGCTTGAATTAAGATAAGCACACTCATCTTTCACCTCAATTAACCATTAAACTAAATGGTTAATAAATATAATGAGGTGTAATCTTCTAAATACTATTCTTGTAATAAATTACAAAAATTCCCCTCATCCGTATATACATACCCGTATCCGTATTCCGAAAAATACGAATATAATGAGATAAAAATAATCCAACAATATAATACTAGAATCCGACTTAAACCAAAGCCACCAGTATTATCCGTCCGAATCCTGATACGTGCACAAGTGCACGTAAATGATCGAACCCTGCCGTAAGACCATACGGCCTCTACATCGTTTTGCCAGAAGAAGGGAAACCCTCTGTATGGGACTCTAAAGACTCATCAATACGCTGGAAGTGGGTTTAACTACAAGCACGTCACCGGCACTAGCTGTACGTAACGGCTACCCAGGTACTGAGCGAAAGGGAGGCCGACGAGCAAACTCATCCCGAAACCCCTACTGAGCCTGTCCGTGACAATATCCGTACAGTCTGGTCTATTCGTCTAAGAGTATCGCATATCGAGTCTAGGGGGTGGATAAAGTCAGACCCCTAATAACGCAACATGTAGTGTCGGTATGAAACCCATCTCCCACTGAGAAACTACTGATCCGAGCCAGTAATTCTCGACTACCTTAGCCAAGGATTTCTGGTGATGGCCACCCATGCACAACGCGACATCAACCCCCAATATCGGGAGAGACGAATCCCCTGACGATCCGCTCACTGCTTCCATGTGGCTCAGGCCTGTACCCAACTAAAACCGGTTTACACGACTCCTTTGAGCCGTTGTAGGGTAGTAATCAAAGCACAGTGGGAACTCACACGAGACAAATGACGATCTCTGGTCGATAGACTAACCTATACACATGTCACCTGGGAACTGCTATCTGACAATAAGTATAATACCAACTAGTATCTTCCCGACGATTCCGTCCGGTGTATTCATAACCCAATGAGCACCTATATACATCTTAGGTGAACAAACTGACAATAATGGCTTGTAAGACCGGTCACCGCCCCTCGTCGGGGTCTCGACCAGTATACACTAGTCTACTCTGGAGTATCGATGCCCAATCTCGAAACTCCCACGACTAGGGACATTTAAGGATGTGCTTATAGACCACCCAGCTCCCATGTATATGATCGCCATCATAATGCTGGTAGTCAAGCAAGAATCTTATGGGCTCTATCAACATGTAATAGTGATCTATAATGCCACCTAATGTTGTACATGATGATAAATACAAACCAGATAGCATACCATCATCTCGAGTAAGACTATTCTACTGGTATAGGTCCTCCTTCAATCATGATAATCACCTGCCTGCGACTATGATAATTGCCTTGAGGGCACTATAGCCAACAATCTCCCACATGCACTTAAGGCTAATTATTGCGGTGTCGCATACTTACAGCCCGTGTGATACCGAACACCCAACTTCTCTACTAATCAGTTTCGCAAAGCTCGTTTGTGAAACTATTGAGTTCGAGAAATAGCCTCAATGAGTGGATCCTCTCCAATGTTTCTTTCTGTATCTCTCTATATCTCAACTTCGAGGAGAAAGCTATCTTCCGAAACGAGCAATACCTGTCTTAGTGTCACGACCCGAAAGAGCACGTGACTGGCCCTTGAACCATATGAAGTCTATAGGACTCCATCTGATCCAAGTAAGCCAAAAACCCAGAAATCTAAAACCATTTTAAGGATAAATAAACAACAAGCAATATACTATACAACGCCGAATGGCGAGGATCAAAATTCAAAAGAAACCCAGATAAGCATGAAAACTGTAACACTACTAAGCGCGACTCTAGGGTCGAAATAATACATCACTAGTGTCTGAGTCTGAAACAATATACAAGTTTTGGTTGATGGAAATTCTAGATACAATGAATAATACAAGTACAATGGTGGTTCTTGATGCAAAAGAATCCACTTACCAAATGCAATTCACCCACAAGGAAGCAGTGTGCCAGAAATGCCGCAATGGAACCTGTACGGCAAAACCTGCAAGACCTGTGGCACAACGGGGGTGAGTTGCCAACTCGTGAATAGAAATATCTACAAGCAGAAACCGAATGCAAGACATAAACCTAGGTCAAACAATCAGTAAAATATAAACCACAAGAGTACGTCTGAAGCATGATAAAGTGGCAATGTAACATCTAAGCATATATGTAGTGCCAAGTACTCAGGTAATAACATGTCATCAGTATAAGGTATGTCTGCATGAAGTATGATCAATGTAAATCCAGTATGTATGTGATCAAGTCTGTATAAACGTGGAACCCGTCCACCCATCATCCAATGACAATAAACGTGGAACCCATCCACCCGTCACCCAATGACAATAAACGTGGAACCCGTCCACCCGTCACCCAATGACAATAAGCATCATGCATGAAAATGCGAGGATATAATCAAATCATGGAAAACATCATAAAACCTGTGCCTAAAATCGACACGTAAATCCTCATCTATCGGGCTCCGTCAGTCCGGATCAGCCCACGGGCTATGTCTGCGGAATCGGCCCTCAGCCCCGACAGTACACCCATATCCATCTATCGACTCTGGTCAGTATCCTCTGGATAACCGCCAGGTCCAACCAATCACCGGTAGGTAGTAGTCCCTCTGCCAGGCTCACCGTCTACTACACAGCGAAACTGTTCTCGCCCCGGGGTACCATACCGGGTCCACCATGTACCCGCAATCAGCCTCATCCGCCTCCTCGAATCGGGTTTCACATGTCGCTCTCAGCACCGAGAAAACACATGGTGGACGCACTGAAATATCATATCAAGGGTAACCGGGTTTTTAATACAATTATATATTCTCTTTTGAAATACCCACGGTTCCCAAATCCAGAAATATCATGGAAACAACATATCTCAATGCGTATAATCAAAACATGATGTATGCGACATGTAAAGAAAGGTAAGCATATCAGGAGTCATGCAACATGGAATAGTAATGTGCACATGTCGTGGGAAACCGCTCTTTTAAAACGAATCAGTTTTGAAGAACATCTTGCGGTTCCCAAATCTGTAATCAAGTCAGAATCATCTATGTTTGTGTACAGGTATAAGTGTACAATATGCCAAGCAAGAATCATATCATGATGCAACAGTACTACAGTGTAGTGGCATGACAATTATCGATGATGAATTGTGTGAGCCGGCAAATAGTGTACGTGAAACATACGCATCATCGATAATGGTGCTGGTGTCCTAACAGCATAATAATAATATAGCGATAAACATATGCAAGCAATGCGAATAGCATGAATATGCGGAAATCAAGTAATCAACACCACAGTGAATAGTCTACTATGCAAACTACAGATCTAAGTATCAAGTCAATCGGGAGAGGTATGGAAACCACCTAAATCTGAGTCGATATATATATAGATATACTAGTCGGTGATCCTGCCTCAATAATATCGCGTACGATACAGTATATCGTAAGACATCCTCGAGTCATGAGTGCGGATCTATCATCAATATAGGCTCGTACGGTAAATCATCGTACGGCATCCCAATAGCTGGGTACGGGTCAATATCACATTCCTCTCATCAGATATCAGGTATCATTATCATCATAACACATAATCTGGGGTACTGATATAAGTCTAGTACAAATCGATACCATTTATAAAGCATGAATGCGGGGGTAAACGCACTTCCAAAGCCCGCAAGAATCACATGTCGTATCCCAAATACGAATCACATCAAATCACCGATCTCGCGGCACAATGCCTAACATCATCGACTCATCTCCAATGTCATCCAATATCATCAAACACAGTGCAAGTGAAAGGAATATTCAAGGGTGTGCGTGTAGGTGTAAATCTATTCTAGGGTTCGCGACTATGAACTACACTAGTCACCTCTAACCCTACACTATCCATAATACACCTAACTATCATATACAATAACAACTACGGACTGCGGGGGTGCTATACGCCATCCACCCGACTTCCCCCTGTAGATATAATCTACTCACCTTGCGTCTTTATCTTTCGATGTCACCACGCGTTTGCTTGTCGTCCCGAAGTCTTCATGGGGTACCCACACATCAAAGTGTCGTATATGCGCATTAAAACCAATTCAAAACTAAAACGGCATACGAATCCCAAAACGATACGATAAGGGGCATATAGGTTAGAACCTATGGCACGCCTTCAAAACCATCAATAAAATCCTCTATATCGTCATATAAACGCCAAATAGTCGAGGTAAAACACAAGACACAAATTCAGAATTAAGAATACGGAAACACGAATCCAAAACAGAAACTTAGGAAATATGTTCCAGATTTCACCCTAGGACAAATTGGACAAATCTATATATACCAGGGGCCTAATCTACAGATAAGGGAACACCAAAACCAAAACGAGGCAAATCCACCATGGTCTGGCCGCAAATTGCGGCCAGAATGGATAAATCTGCGGCCGGCTTGATGAGTTAGGGGTTGGGGTCTTGGTGGTAGCTTCCTGGGTGCCTGCACATGTCACTGTCCAAACAATTTTAATTTAGGATGTCTCGTGTGATAGCAGATTCAATATACCCCTCACAGATTTCACAAATTCCCCGATATCGGTTTCTAAATCCGTAATCCGGGTCTTAAGTCTCAGGTTTGGGTCTCAATTCATACACTAGGGTGTTGGTGAAGCCTCTACTGAACTCAATTTCACATTACAACTCATAATTTCCTCAAACCCTAACTAGGTTTTCCTTAACTCCACAATATCACACAATATCGGTTCAATCTAAACATGGGGGTAAAGGAAATGCTAAAACTAAGTTAATGATCTAGAACATACCTCATTTGGCAACTCAAGAATGTTCTTGAGTTGCCCCTAGTGGCCAAAATCCTTGCTTCTTTAGCTCCAAGTGTAGATCTTGAGCTTGTGCAAACTTTTAATGAAATGAGAGTGGGGGGTTTTGGAGTTGTTTTAAAGGTGTTTAGAGGGTATTGAAGAGGGGAGGGAGGTGAGGTGCAGGAGGAGCAGCAGCAGCAGCAGCAATGGAGGGAGAGGGAGGGAAAATGAATGAGGAATGAAGAGAATAGCTAAGTCCAAAGTCAAAGAAAACCCATACCTTTCTCTCTCTCACCATACCTCATTTCTTTATTCTTTTCCCATTTTCTTTTCCTTTTCTTTTTCTTATTCTCTCAAAATCCTTCTCCCAAGAATAGTAAACCCAAAGTGAACCATGGCAAGAAAATGCACAAGTGTGAAAAAGTGATATGTGCATGTTTTGCACAAAAAATGCTAAAAAACCGATTAGCGATTTTTAATCGCGATTAGCACTAAATTAGCATATAACTAATCAATTAAACTTAGAAATGGCGTAATTCTCTAATTTACCCTATTTAAAATTTTCCAAATTTTTTCCCCATTTATTTGTATTTAATTATACCGAATTATTAAAATATTCAATAAAATAATATTAAATTATAAATTTCCCAAAATTAATATTTTTATTATTTCGAAATGTTACACTTAGAATATGTCTGGATATCTGATGGGACCAGTTCACAAATGAACTTCATATCCAGCAAACTTCTTAGACTGTATCGTCAACTGAATTTAATCAGTATCATGCGCCATGCCATCCTCAGTATCCGCTTGGACAATGTAACACCTTAGAATGTGATAAGGGGTTATTATGCTTTAATGTGGGCTTTTTAGTAAAAAGTTTACCAAAACGGTTTTCAAATATTTTATCAGGATTTTTGAATATTTTATTAGAATTTATTTTGGACTGTATACACATGTGCATGTTAACTAGGGCTAAGTTTGGGGTTAAACCATGTTTATATAACCATGGTGGACTAACCCATTTAATTAGGTTAATATGAATTAATTAAGTGTATTAGTTTTTTTTTAATATAATTTGTGTTAGGGGTTGACTTGTGAATGGGAGAGAGAGGGGGGGGGGGAATGATGGCTTGAGCCATGGTAGGTTATGATGAGAGAGAGGGGGGTTGACTCTCACCTCTATTTTCTTTTTTGTCAAACACTCATTATCACTCTTTCTTACATCTCTCTCCCTCTCACTTTCACACACACAACACATAACTACAGCAGTAGCAGCAGAAGCAACAGCAACAGCAACAGCAACAGCATCAGAAGCAACAGCATCAGCAACAGCATTAGCAACAGCAACAACAGCAACAGTAGTAGAAGCAGCAGAATTCCCTTCTCCTCCTCTTCTTCTTCTCCTTCTTCTGGCACCCTAGGTTCAAGTGAGGTATAATTTTTAAGCTTAACTTCTTTGTTTGACTAAGCATGTGATTATTAAGCTAATTTAGTGATTAATGTGATTTTAGTGCTAGTTTTGGTGATTTGAGTGGAGATTTGGCCAAGTGAGAATTTTTATGGCTAATATAGCTTGACTAAGTGTTTTTAATGCCATCTAAACCAAGTTTTGCACCAGATTTCACAAAAATACCATATTGTTTCATTTTAGTGTTATATAGCATTTTAATGTAAATTGTTAGCCATTTTGAGATCTGTTGTTGACCCGAGTGCTTCAGGAAAAATTTGAGTTTATTGGAGCATGCTCATAGACCTAGATCACACACACAGAGCACGAGATCCCCAGCCCACTTTTTGGCCGCAAATTTATTCATTCTGGCCAAAATTTGCGGCCAGATGGTGGTGTCTGGTGTTGGGGTTTGGGCTGTGGGAGTCTGCTGTATATTTAAGGGCTTGGGTATATGCAACTTTTTTATATTTCCACTCGAGTCAAAATCTGGAACCTAAAACCTTTTTTCGGTACTTTTTAACTTGTGCGACACGTGCGTATTGTGTGTTGGGTTTGTTGTTCACTGCACGACACAGCGAGTCGGGGTGGTTTCTGGCGAGGTTACACACGTTTTGACGTATCGAGTACACATGCGTTTAACTTCTAACGCGAGATTTTCCTTTGATCGTGATATCGCATTTTTGGCAGGATTTCGCCTTATGTGTATTGCCTGTGTATTTCTAGGGTCGATCGCGGAGACATCGGACGCGGCGCGGAAGGGAAAAGCGGTCGTTGGACCCGGCCAGCACGAGATCACGGATGAGTAGATGTAACATCTACGGGGGAAAATCGTTTGGATGGCGCAACGTGCCCGATAGTTCGGATAATTTAAAAGACTTCTAATGTACCTAGCATTTATGAGTATAGTGCCTAGTTAAACATCTTGCTGCACTCATGATCCTATATATTTACATACATGTGCGAACTCATTTCATAGGACACTTGCACCATTGCTAGGGTTTTATGTAGCACGAGCACTATTCATGCGGACACAGAAGCCTTGGTAATTGGTATGCCACAACACTAGATAACTTGTATAACATGAAATCTAGAACAATTTCACCATATATGATGCTTAAACCTGTGCTAATGCATTTAAATTTCTCAAGATGAACATGTACGATTGCTAGTCATATGCATGTACCTCATTACATCATTCGTTCATGCCTAGCCTATTAGTCACACATTGCAGTTCGACTTGTTGATACTATAGGCATTCATTATCATTGACATGTGCACTTATGATGATTTTCTTGAGGATTTCAGCACTTGAGATTTATGAGATTTGGGGAAAAGCCGCAAGGATTTAATAAACCTGATATTATTTTAAACATTGAAAGTTGCGGTTTTTCTCGTGATATGATACATGTGTCGTCCACCATGGGTTTTCTGTTGGTTTTTGAGACCCATTTCGAGGAGTTGGATGAACCGTCTCGGGTACATGGTGGGCCCGATAAGGTACCCCGGGGCAAGAAGATTGAGGTGTAGACGATGAGCCTGGCAGGGGCAGACTACCTACAGGTGATTGTTGGCGCGGCGGATATCCAGAGGATACCGACCGTGGTCGTGAGATATAGATACTTTGAGATGGGTCAGCCGGACGGTTGGGGCATGAGATACTTGTGATATGGATACATGAGTTTTGAGACAGTCGATTGAGGTGTCGATGCTGGACACGTATTTCTGTTGATTATATTGATATTATACTGATATTTTAAAATAGTTTTCTAAGATGAAAATAATGATTTTCTTATATCAACATATTCAGATCACAGGTTGAACTTGATGCATGT
Source organism: Agapanthus africanus (assembly GCA_030015575.1). Classification (NCBI taxonomy): domain Eukaryota; kingdom Viridiplantae; phylum Streptophyta; class Magnoliopsida; order Asparagales; family Amaryllidaceae; genus Agapanthus; species Agapanthus africanus. The sequence continues at coordinate 303,624,418 of JASDDO010000022.1, read as the reverse complement.
TACATACATACCTGCTAGTACATCATGCAAGATTAGTATTGTACAATTGATTCATGTTGCATACATACCTGCTAGTACATCATGGCAGATTAGTATTGTAAATTGATTCATGATGTATACATATCTGTTAGTATATCATGCCATATCAGTATTGTTGATGTTATGACACTTTGCGTGCATACTTACGATAACCTCTTTAGATGTTATTTATAACTCACGAGTTGGCAACTCACCACCGTTGTGCCACAGCCTTTTTGCAGGTCCGCTCCATCAGCACTGTAGCGGCGGACGCACTTGCTCCTTTTTCCTGGACTTGAGTCTTTTGCTCGTAGGTGGGTTGTGATATTATTTTGTTTCCACCTTGTATATTCATTGTATCTAGAGTACTCCATCTACTGTACCTGCTACTTGTATTGATGTATATTGACCTAGAGACTAGACAGTGAGATTTGTGGAGTTTTATGTTATTTCTCTGGGTCGAGCTCACTTGAGATGACATGATGCTTATTACTTGTACCTTTTATGCTTATTTCGCACATTGATGATTTACATTGCGTGGGATTTGAGTCCGCTTCGGCGAAGAGTTAGCTCCCGCTTGGGGATGACTTATTTCATGTTATTCATATATTCCTGTTTTGTACCCGTTTGGGGGCCAATATTTACAAAGGAGACTCTGCTGAAATTTTTGGAAAAATGGATGTTGCTTTTAAAAAGCTTGATGTGACTTATTTGATTAAAATCGTTTTCAATAAATTGGTTCTCCTTCACTCTATTGCTTAAATAGGTTTTGATTTCTAGGCTTTGGCTTACTTAGATTACGTACGCCATGAGACGTTTCGTAATATAAGTGCCAGTCACGTCCGTACCTTTCGGGTCATGACAATGTTGGTATCAGAGTGATAGGTTTTACCTTTCTGAGTGTAGGATGACCCTTGGTAGATGGAGTAAGTGACTTAAGCAGGGTTACGTACCGTGTGTATGTCCGCGACATATTGCGATACGGTACTCCGCCTTGGTGACTTTAGGATATACTTGCTTGAAATTCCTTCTTCAATTCCGTGTATCCTATGATTCTATTGCACAGTTCTTATTATCCTGTTTCCTGTACCAGCCACTATGCCGCCGAAGGCTACGAGGGCGCAGAGGGCTGCCGCCTTAGATGAGATCCGAGCAGGCTCGTCCGAGACGAGGACCGAGCAGGACGGTATACCTACCCCTCAGGGACAGACTGATCCGCCTTCCTCAGGCCGCATGGATAGGCTAGAGTCTGGAATGGAGAAGTTACGACAGATGATGGGAGGTATGCAGGAGTTACGACAAATGGTGGTATCCTTAGTAGAGGCCAGTCGTGCACCGAGATCGGAGGACATACCTACCATAGCACAGACTATGATAGTACCTGCTGCCCTGATAGTTGCTCCTACTACTACTGTGGCTATTCCAGTATTACTACAGGATTTCATGAGGCTGAGACCCCCAGTCTGTAAGTGCACGGCGGCGCCCCGGCCGTCAATCCGACGCCGGAATGCGGAAACGATGATTTACTTTAACTTTTGAACCGGCACCACCGCGCACTATAAACCCAGATCGGGCCATTAATCTAATCCTAGCTAACTAGAGAAGGGGTATAGAGATATACCGAGCGATCCGTGTCCTTTGGTCTTCTCGTCGTCGTCCCGATCTCCCCGCGGAATCTCCGATCTTCACCTCCTCGCCGGGTTCTTTTACGGGCTCCCACCTCTGGACCGAGGCAACTCGGGCACGAAGTTGGAGAGCCGACGTGCCTAAGGATTGCTGTAGAATACGTGTAGTGCTCTATGTTTCATTTGGGGTTTGAGGAAGTTGCCTTTGGTGGAGGAAATGAACTAAACCTTTTTGGAGATGAACTTGGGAATTTTTGTAGCATGAAAAGAACAAAAATTCCCCATTCAAATTTTGGACAGCCCCTCCTTACTTGGCCGGCCATGGCTCATTTGGAAAAATGAAAGAGTGGAGAGTGTATCAATCAAAAAGAGTGAGCCCAAAAATCAATCAAGAGAGAGAAAAGGTGATGATGATAAAACAAAGATCACAAATAAGAACCTCACTCCAAAACCTAATCATCAACAACCATGATTACTCCAAAAGTCATGCCATGATGAAAAGAAGAAGTCAAATGGTAGTAGAATTATCATGATACAACAATATGCAAATAACACCTTCCACTAATCAAATTTGCATGCTTGCAAATAAGCCCTCCTCCACCAATTTCCGGCCAAGGAAAGATACAAAGAAAATGGCCGAAACGGAAAAAAAACTGGCAACTCCAGAAAACTGATCCCGTAATAAATTACAGGAAAACCCCGCTACTGTATATACATACCTGCATTTGTATTCCGACCGAATACAAATGCAATGAGACAAATCTACACATTACAATACTTGGATCCGGCTTAAACCAAAGCCCGCTAGTATTATCCGTACGATCATGATCCGTGCAATACCGCACGTATCTGAACGAAACCCTGCATATCTCCATACGGCCTCTACAACGTTTCGCCCGAAACTTAAGAAAACGGTCTATGAGGGACTCTAAAGACTCGTCAATACTTTGGTTGTGGATTTAACCACTAGCACGTCAGAAGTATTAGCCATACGTAATGGGCTACCAGGTATTGACCAAAAGGGACGTCGATGAGCGAATTCATCCTGACACCTTACTGAGCTTGTCAGTGACAATATCCGTACAGTCCGGTCCGTTCGTCTATGAGCATCGCATGGCGGGCCTAGGGGGTTGGTAAAAGTCAGACCTCCAAAAGCGGTACAAGTCGTGTCGGAGTGTAGCCCAGAACACCCTGAGATACTACTGGAATACCTACCAGTAAATCTCCTGCCTTGGCCAAGGACTTCGTGTAATGGCTCTCCTAGACACAACGCGACCTCACCCCTAATACCGGGAGAGACGAACCCCTGCAGATCCGCTCACTGCCTCCATGTGGCGCGGGACTGTACCCAACTAAAACCTGTTTGCACGTCTCCTTTGAGCGTGGTAGGGTAGTAATCAAAGTACAGTAGGAACTCACACGAGACAAATGACGATCTCAGGTCGATGAACTAACCTGTACACATGTCACCAGGGAACTTCTATCTGACGTCAGGTATAAGACCAACTAGCATATTCCCGGCGAATCCTGTCCGGTGTACTCATAACCCAATGAGCACCTGTATACATCTTAGGTGAACCAACTGACACCAGTGGCTTGTGAGACCAGCCACCGCCCCTCGTCGGGGTCTCGACTGTATACACTAGTCTATTCTGGAGTATCGATGCCCTGTCTCGAAACTCCCACGACTAGGGACCTTTTAAGGATATGCTTATAGACTACCAGCCCCCACGTATATGATCGCCCTCATACTGCTGGCAGTCAAGCAAGAATCCTAGGGGCTCTATCAACGTGCAATAGTGACCTTTAAGGTCACCTAAAGTAGTACACGATGATAAAGATAAACCAGATAGCATACTATCATCTTGAGTAAGACTGTCCTACCGGGATAGGTCCTCCCTCAATCAATGCAATCACGTGCCTGTGATCCAATAATTGACTCTGAGGGCACTATCTCCAACAATCCCCCACTTGCACTCAAGGCTAATTATTGCGATGTCGCATACTCACAGCCCGTGTGATACCGAACACCCAACTCCTCTACTAATCAGTCTCACAAAACCCGTTTGCGAAACTATTGCGTTCGAGGAATAGCCTCAGTGAGTGGATCCGCCTTGATGTTTCTTTCTATGTCTCTCTATATCTCAAGTTCGCGGAGAAAGCCATCGCCCGAAATGAGCAATACCTGTCTTAGAGTATGTCTGGATATCTGATGAGACCTAGCTCATAAATGAACTCCAAATCCAAGCTTCTTAGACTGTATCGTCAACTGAACTTAATCAGTATCCTGCGCCATGCCTCCCTCAGTATCCTCCTGGACCACCTGTCCATAATACCGCCCCTCGTCAGAAGGAAAACTATAACTCTGACAACCTCTCTGTCATCCAAGTCACCTTGGAAGCCTGGAATGATAACTGCCTCCCGAATGAGGCTGTCGTTATCATATCCCTAGAACATTCACTTATGTTCTAAAACTGATTCCGACTGTTTCTCTAGGATTGGATCAATGTCAACTTACTGGATCTAGTGCAAAAACAACATCTGGTGTAGTACTTGACATCTCATGATTGACTCAATTGCCTAAGCAAGTGATCTGCTAATCATGCACATTCTTCTCCCCTTTAGTCTGTAAGACACCTTTAGAGAGGGTGACTCCATCACCTGCAGGTATACCACCATGCCAGGAGTCGTCCATTCTAAAGCACCTCTAGAATGCCGTCTAAGTACCCTGATTGGGAAACTACCCAAATCTAGATCTAAAACCATAGATCCAGTAACCAGAATGTCTGATATAATATCCAAGTCCCATGTAGAGAAACCACTGTGTGACAACCAAAATGTAACCGATTGTAGTATAGGAATATCACTTCCTACTCTGTGTATGTCATCCAAATACCAGGACATCACACCCTACTACCTTCTCAACAGATCCATCCCCTATTCTGATGAAGTCAAACCTATGACTGTCACATCAGAAATAGATGATCTATCTCCGCTATATCTGCTTTAGTCTATAAATGACATAAGCCACTTGTCCACTATGCTTCCGCTGCTCCCACTGACTACGACAACCTTCTGGCAGAGTCATATAGACGTACACTTCTAAAGCTAGTTCAGAACGACGCTATACTCATCCTCCTGCCGGGTCCCATAGCCTGGAACAACAGCACTGGCAAGTCTGGGTAAACAAGAACCTCCCTGCCACCGTCCTTGAGCATACCGAAGTACCTCTCGAGCGCCTGAGGTTACCCACCATATCTGCGGAGTGGCCAATGGAATGTCAAACCAGATTGAATCTTTAGGTTTTTATCAAATTTTCATTAATCGTTTGCGGTTCTGGAATCACTTCCAGTTCTACCATACTCCCACTACTATTTTCAGAAAAAATCCATTTTTGTTAAAACTGTGGCGAGTCAAGAATAATATCACTATTGATCTTCCAGATGGTAGAAAGTCAACCCTCGTCATAGCCTGGGTCAACCCACAAACAACCATCACAGAAACGTGCCTTGAGTTATCCAGAGTCTGGTTTTAAGCATAAGCCGGACAACTCCCTGTACCTTAACATCGTTAAGATATGAACTGTTCTATATCCAATATAGGACCAGAGGCACTGATTTAATTGAACCAGATTCAAATCATGCAGCTGTTTCCAGTGCATGTCAACTAAATGGAAAAAGGCCGATCAGCATTACTCAACTTAGGAGTTCTTCCAATTATGAGTAACTTGAAAGAGAAAGCAAGTTCTCTTAGTCATTACTATCAACTGAATACCCTACACAAGTATCTACATCTTCGATCACCTTGAAGAATCCCGATACTTGCAACACCTGGTTCTCTACTATATTCTTATACCTATAACTTCTCAAAACTCAGACCTTGTGTTTCTCCGAAACACATGTCTAAGAACCAGAGAAGTCACAAGTAAACAGAATCTAGTATGAGTACCAACCCCTCTGTTCTAATGGACACTGGACAACATACAATACTCTGTATAAGTCCATTGAGTCTGATAACTCAATCCCTGTGTGTCGTAGGTTGAAAACTGTACTTATGGTTAAGAAGAATTACACCGTTGTTCAATGCTCCTTACCTAACCATCCACTGATATAGGTAAATGTCATAGACATAATTTCAAAAAGCTATATCTCACTCTATAAAAATAGACGTACAGATATATCAATTTGAAATTGGTGCATAACAACGGATATTCAAAACCAAATACTTGCCGTCCGGCAAACAACCCAGGTGACTTCCTCAAATATCACCAATTACAACGAATTCCGATATAATGAGGATGATCACCTAATTCCCAATAACTTACTCCCACTCATCATCTGTAAAACCATACAGATGTGAGAATCATACCTGGTAAATACATACCCTGGAGTAAGTATCTAATCGGGAAATCAGTTTTCCTTTAACAGTACACAGTGAAACTGAAACATTGAAATGTTTCGATGGGGTATCCGGGTATTCCTAGTAATGCCTCTTCCAATATCCAGATTCACAACTGTAACCGTATAATTCTTTGCCATCTTTCCAAATCCCTTTATATGTCTTTAGTCATTACCTTCTGTACACCCCTTCAGGCCAAATGGTTTTCTTCCTTCCCTACCGTTCGGCACCAGCCTATGGTTTGGATGAAGACTATCCAATAAGAATAATGGGTGTACTGTCCTAATCCTAGGAGCACTCGCAATGCGAGAGAAGGTGAAGATAAAAGACAACCGAATAAACCTTATTCCTATTTCTCCTGAACCAGAATCCATCCCCGAACTGGAACAAGTTCCTTTCGAGTTCTTATATAACCATACGATGGAGTATCCAATAAACTGTGGATCTTTGTAGTGATACGGAGTGTTCTGGAGAAATACAAAGGTGATTTAGGATTGGCGAAGAAATACTTGGTTTGGTCGTGAATAGCAGTCGCAATTTACTTTGCCCTCTTACTAATCCCATGATATGTCTTTACTTAATACCTTCTGTACACCATCGTTATGCTAATTGGTTTTCTTCATTCCCTACCGGTCGGCACCTGCCTATGGTTTGGAAGAAGACTATCCAATTTGCGTAATAGGTGTACTACCTCCTAAACTAAGGAGTACTCGCAACCTGAGAGAAGGTAAAAGGAAAAGACAACTGAATATTCCTATCCGTTTTCTTCAGAACCGGAAACCATCCTCGAATAAATTCTTTCGAGTTCGTATATAACCATACGATGGTTTTATCCAATGGAAGTGGACGTTCGTAGTAATACGGGGTGTCCTGGAGAAAAGGGTAAAGTAGGAGTGGCAATGAGGTATGCAACTCTGACAATCCGAAAGCCAGTGTTTAAGAAGGTTCGGTTAACTTGGTCACTGAGTCATAGTCTTAGGGTCGGGTCAATGGTCGCTGCCAAAGAGAAAGAGAGAAAAGAAACACTCAGCGTGCACTCTAACCTAGATCAGAATGGTTACCAATTTATCTAATCAGGAAACCTCCCACTGTGCCGTCAAATTCTCCTCCAAACCTGAAAGAAGAATTAGTCGGGATCACCCGAGGAGTAAACCAACTCATCAGAGGGAATCGGGATCCAACTATCATTGCATGATAACGTGATGGAATCCGCTCACGTTATCATACTCCAGAAGGTATGCGCATATCTGGTAAGTTTCAGTTTCTTTAGAAACCCCCGATGTGATTTTTACCCCATGCTCTTATGACCTTGACTTTGGCCAACATATCATAAGTCACATGTCAAGTTCTACCCGTCATTCTCCAGGTTAATTTGAACCCACCCGTACATACCCTTGACTTTGGCCAAAATAGTAGTAAGACTGTCCCAATCCAACGCATCTATCTATGCTGCATATGAATACCCAATAGCTACCAATCACTGTGCCTTGACTTTGGCCAACATACACAGCTTGAATACTTATTGACTATCCATATGAAACGACGGAGGGCTACGAATGGTTTCTGGAGAAAACCTTTAACGTAATGAACTTGATATCGTTGAAGAAACGGATAGCTTTTTATAAAAAATATAGTGGCGAAAACCTTTGTTAAAGAGGTCACTCCCGGTGAAGGGATCTCGGCTCTTTCCCTGTAGAATGAGGTGCAGGATATTCCAACTGAATACCACGATGCAAAGCAAAAGTAATCGGCTATAGTGAAGTTATTGCCCTGACGCAAACTTTTGTCCAAGGGGTCACTCCCGGTGAAGGGATCTCGGCCCTTGCCTCGTCGACTGAGGAGCTGTATATTCATAACCGAATACCACTGTGCAAAACAAAAGAGAACGCCATTGCAATAACAGCTTTTTTTGAAAAATGTTCCAACAATATCAGAATAGGTTTGTTTAGCTTGCATTGATCCAAATCAACGCAGTCCCATCAATTGATCACACCAATAAAGAACGAAAATAATGATGTACGTATATGCCATCCGCATTCGCCACTGGGTCCCGTCATTACCCGTTAGGTTACTTAACTAACAATAGAGCGGGGACTGGACTAGCGCGGATGCAAAACATATACAACATCTACTAGTATATATATCAATATATAATATTTCGCTCAAGGCGTGATAAAAAATGCAACATCACAGAAATGTAATAAGCATCACAGAACAATACAGATATCTGGGATCCCCGGGTTTCATAGAGCCACTACTGAAACCCGACGTTCCCCTGGTTGTGTGGATAGCCTGTGCAATGAAATCCTATACCCCTACGGGTGCGGCAAGTTACCCGCCAAAACCTGAAGCGAGGAATCCCCCTTCAGCAACGTGAATGGACCACCCAGCACTTCACGGAATCCGGTAACTTAGGCACCCCTCCTGGTTCAACCTGTACCCCCTACGAGTGCGGCGAATAGCCCGCCAATTCTAGAGTGAAGCCCCCTCCGTCTCAACGCCATGAGATGCGGGCCCGTTGCCCTTTAGAATCCGGCTATCCGTGCTCTCCACCTTGGGGTAATCCTAGTACAGAAAGTAAAATATACATACAACGGGTACATCGACCTCACCCCGGTCGTGCCCCAAAAGAATAATATACAAACAGGCAGTGACGGCAGTCCACATGTCGGACGCTCACCCCGCAATATCAAATGTACATAAAAATACCAAATCTGTACTAACATTGGATCCAGGCTATCCCCACGACCAATCCGCAACATCACAGCACAACACAAAACATCAACGTGAATGTCACGTTCGCAAATCCGTCTAAAAGGGCTATAGCAGTTAGACAGGATTTACCGATCAAGTGACATTCACGGTCGCAGATATAATGTAAATACTGTGAACTAACATGTTTAAAATTTTCGATCGATTAAATTTTCCCAAGTGGGCCCCAAGCACTACTGCAACACTCAAAGAAAATATGGGCCCAAAAATAATATATCAAAAACCCCATTTTCAAGTCAGAAGGCCTCTGTAAAAAATTGGTGCATTGAACATCCAAAGTGGCGGCGGAACCGCGGCCCAAGCATGGGTTTGGCCGTGGTTCCGCGGTGGGATAGTGAGAACATGCAACCAAATTTTCACATAATTCTTATAATTGCCTGCATGTGTTTCTGCAACAACCTGAAATTTTTTTCGAGCCAAAAATATTTCGACAGAAACTGATGCTTTTGAAAATGCGGTTTTTTGAAAATCCGATCGATCGAACCGGTAAACACGTTAGAGCAAGCTAGACTAGGTTAATGGCGTTGCTCTGATACCATGTAAGTGCACGGCGGCGCCCCGGCCGTCAATCCGACGCCGGAATGCGGAAACGATGATTTACTTTAACTTTTGAACCGGCACCACCGCACTATAAACCCGGATCGGGCCATTAATCTAATCCTAGCTAACTAGAGAAGGGGTAGAGAGATATATCGAGCGATCCGTGTCCTTCGGACTTCTCGTCGTCGTCCCGATCTCCCCGCGGAATCTCCGGTCTTCACCTCCTCGCCGGAAGGGCACCACGTCGCCGGGTTCTTTTACGGGCTCCCACCTCTGGACCGAGGCATCTCGGGCACGAAGTTGGCGAGACGACGTGCCCAAGGATTGCTGTAGAATACATGTAGTGCTCTATGTCTCATTTGGAGTTTGAGGAAGTTGCCTTTGGTGGAGGAAATGAACTAAACCTTTTTGGAGATGAACTTGGGAATTTTTGTAGCATGAAAAGAACAAAAATTCCCCACTCAAATTTTGGACAGCCCCTCCTTACTTGGCCGGCCATGGCTCATTTGGAAAAATGAAAGAGTGGAGAGTGTATCAATCAAAAAGTGTGAGCCCAAAAATCAATCAAGAGAGAGAAAAGGTGATGATGATAAAACAATGATCACAAATAAGAACCTCACTCCAAAACCTAATCATCAACAACCATGATTACTCCAAAAGTCATGCCATGATGAAAAGAAGAAGTCAAATGGTGGTAGAATTATCGTGATACAACAATATGCAAATAACACCTTCCACTAATCAAATTTGCATGCTTGCAAATAAGCCCTCCTCCACCAATTTCCGGCCAAGGAAAGATACAAAGAAAATGGCCGAAACGGAAAACAAACTGGCAACTCCAGAAAACTGATCCCGTAATAAATTACAGGAAAACCCCGCTACTGTATATACATACCTGCATTTGTATTCCGACCGAATACAAATGCAATGATACAAATCTACACATTACAATACTTGGATCCGGCTTAAACCAAAGCCCGCTAGTATTATCCGTCCGATCATGATCCGTGCAATACCGCACGTATCTGATCGAACCCTGCCATATCTCCATACGACCTCTACAGCGTTTCGCCCGAAACTTGAGAAAACGGTCTGTGGGGGACTCTAAAGACTCGTCAATACTTTGGTTGTGGATTTAACCACTAGCACGTCAGAAGTATTAGCCATACGTAACGGGCTACCAGGTATTGACCAAAAGGGACGTCGATGAGCGAACTCATCCTGACACCCTACTGAGCCTGTTAGTGACAATATCCGTACAGTCCGGTCCGTTCGTCTATGAGCATCGCATGGCGGGCCTAGGGGGTTGGTAAAAGTCAGACCCCCAAAAGCGATACAAGTCATGTCGGAGTGTAGCCCAGAACACCCTGAGATGCTACTGGAATACCTACCAGTAAATCTCCTGCCTTGGCCAAGGACTTCGTGTAATGGCTCTCCTAGACACAGCGCGACCTCACCCCCAATACCGGGAGAGACGAACCCCTGCAGATCCGCTCACTGCCTCCATGTGGCTCGGGACTATACCCAACTAAAACATGTTTGCACGTCTCCTTTGAGCGTGGTAGGGTAGTAATCAAAGTACAGTGGGAACTCACACGAGACAAATGACGATCTCAGGTCGATGAACTAACCGGTACACATGTCACCAGGGAACGGCTATCTGACGTCAGGTATAAGACCAACTAGCATGTTCCCGGCGAGTCCTGTCCGGTGTACTCATAACCCAATGAGCACCTGTATACATCTTAGGTGAACCAACTGACACCAGTGGCTTGTGAGACCGGCCACCGCCCCTCGTCGGGGTCTCGACTGTATACACTAGTCTATTCTGGAGTATCGATGCCCTGTCTCGAAACTCCCATGACTAGGGACCTTTTAAGGATATGCTTATAGACTACCAGCCCCCACGTATATGATCGCCCTCATACTGCTGGCAGCCAAGCAAGAATCCTAGGGGCTCTATCAACGTGCAATAGTGACCTGTAAGGTCACCTAAAGCAGTACACGATGATAAAGATAAACCAGATAGCATACTATCATCTTGAGTAAGACTGTCCTACCGGGATATGTCATCCCTCAGTCATTGCAATTACGTGCATGTGATCCAATAATTGACTCTGAGGGCACTATCTCCAACACAGTCTTCACCGGCACAGATGCAGCGGAGGATCTGCAGAAATTCCTTGACAAATTAGCTCGGATTTGCCGTTCGCTCAGATGTTCCGACGATAGATGGGTGGAGCTTACGAGTTTCCGTCTGGAGGGCCTTGCGCAGACGTAGTATGAGTCGGTCGAGAGAGGTCGAGCTGCAGGTCTATCTCCTATGACTTGGGCCGAGTTCACAGCAGTATTTCTAGCCCGTTTCCTTCCAGAGAGCGTTCGTGATGCTCGAGCTCGTAGTTTTGAGGCTTTGCGCAAGACTCCTGGGATGACAGTGTCTGAGTATGATGTCCAGTTTACGCAGTTGTCCAGATATGGTCCGTACTTGGTTGATACTGAAGAGAAGATGGTAAAGAGGTTTATGCAGGGACTTGACACCCAGTTATTTCTTGCCATCGGCGCCCAGCACTTCGACACTTATGCAGCTGTTATGGACACGGCCTTACGGATGGAGGCGCGCATTTCAGAGACTTCGGCCGTTTCTGGGCCGAAGAGGATTCGTACCGATATTCCAGCTCAGAGGCATCACGATAGATTCTTTCCGAGGAATCGTGGCGGCAGAGGAGTTGGACGGGGTCAGCTATTTGGTTCTTATCCGCAGGGCCAGCAGGCGTCGCCAGGATGTTTTGGGTGCGGGGGTCCGTACCATCGTATCAGAGACTGTATGGTGAGACGACACGGAGCGGCGACAGTTCCACACATGACTTTACCACCTTCACCACCTCCTCAGAGAGCTCTACTTCCTACCTCCGGTGGTGCTCTACGTCAGTTAGACGCCCCGTGAGGCCGTGGACACGGCGTTCCTATTCAGAGAGGACGAAGAGGCAGAGGCTGAGGCTGAGGTCAGCCAGCTATTGGTGGGGGACAGGCCCGAGTATTCGCTTTGACCCCGCAGGATGCGCAGGCATCCAATGCCATTGTGACAGTTACCTTGCCAGTATGTTCTTTCGACGCGCGAGTATTATTCGACCCAGGTTCCACACATTCGTATGTATCTACACACATTGCACTGATGTTGGGCCGTGAGTCATCGCCATTAGATCAGCCGCTTGTTGTTATTACTCCGGTAGGCGAGTCGTTTGTCGCTCGTTTTGTGTTTCGTTAGTATCGGGGAGAGGGATTCATCGGTTGATTTGATTCTCCTCGATATGTTGGACTTTGATGTGCTTCTGGGCATGGACTGGCTAGCCACTTGTTATGCATCTGTGGACTGCCGTGAGAAGACAGTCAGATTTAGCTTTCCGGGGGAGCCAGTCCTTGTTATTCAGGGAGACCGCAGTGTCACCCTTCCCATCTTGTTTTCGTCTCTTTGCGCCGGTCATCTCTTACGGAAGGGATGTCAGGGATTCTTAGTTTTTGTTTGTGATACTCGAGCTGCAGAGGTTCCGTTGGACTAGGTCCCGATTGTGTGTGAGTTCCCTGATGTTTTCCTTGACAAGCTGCCTGGGTTACCGCCTGAGTGCGATGTTGAGTTCTGTATTGACTTGATTCCCGGCTCGGGGCCTATTTCCATACCGCCTTATCGGATGGCCCCGGTGGAGCTTAGAGAGCTGAATGATCAGTTGCAGGATTTGTTAGATAAAGGGCTTATTCGACCTAGTGTATCTCCGTGGGGTGCTCCTGTCCTGTTCGTCAAGAAGAAAGATGGCAGTTTGCGCTTGTGCATTGATTACCGCCAGCTGAATAGGGTTACCGTACGGAACAGGTATCCTTTACCATGTATCAATGATTTGTTTGACTAGCTTCAGGGCACGGGATAATTTTCGAGGATTGACTTGCGATCGGGTTACCATCAGTTGCGGGTGGGGCAGGAGGATATTCCGAGGACGGCTTTTCACACACATTACGGGAACTATGAGTTTTTGGTGGTGTCGTTCGGACTCACCAATGCACCAGCCGCGTTTATGGATTTGATGAACCGCATTTTCAGGCCGTATCTAGATCTGTTCATCATCGTGTTTATTGACGACATTTTGGTATATTCCCAAAGCCGAGAGGAGCACGAGCAGCACATGCGGATCACATTGCAGACTTTGAGGGAGCACCAGCTGTTTGCGAAATTCTCTAAGTGCACATTTTGGCTTGACAGCGTTGATTTCTTGGGTCACGTGATTACGAGAGATGGCATATGTGTGGACCCGAAGAAGATCGAGGCCGTTCAGCATTGGCCCAGACCGACATCAGTTACGGAGATCCGCAGTTTCCTAGGCTTGGCTGGCTACTACCGACGATTTGTTCAGGGCTTCTCCCGTATCGCTGCACCGTTGACCGGGTTGACCCGGAAGGGGGTTCCTTTTGATTGGACCGAGGCGTGCGAGCATAGCTTCCAGCAGTTGAAGACTCGTCTGACTACTGCACCAGTGTTGTCATTGCCTTTGGGATCGGGCGGATTCGTGGTTTATTGCGACGCTTCTCGAGTGGGACTAGGTTGCGTGTTGATGCAGCACGACAGGGTTATCGCCTATGCTTCTCAGCAGCTGAAGACGCATGAACAGAACTATCCTACGCACGATTTAGAGATGGCTGCAGTGGTGTTTGCACTCAAGCTCTGGAGACATTACCTATACGGAGAGTCATGCCAGATATTCATGGACCACAAGAGCTTGAAGTACATATTTCAGCAGCGAGACTTGAATTTGAGACAGCGCCGTTGGATGGAGCCGGTGAAGGACTATGATTGCGAGATCCTTTACCATCCGGGCAAGGCGAACGTAGTGGCTGATGCTTTGAGTAGGAGGCCCGGAGGTAGTTTATCTTGTTTGAGCGCCGTACAGAGGCAGTCGTCAGCAGATTAGAAGATTTTATGCGACAGCCGAGTTGAGTTCGAGTTCACTCCGACCGGGGGACAGCTTGCGCATATTCGTGAACGTCTGCAGTTGCTTGACCGTATTCGCGAGGCACAGCCCAGTGATGACCGTCTTTCAGAGATAATGGAGTAGATTAAGCAGGACAGAGATTCTGAGTTCATGATCGATGATCAGGGGGTACTGCGATTTGGGACTCGATTGTGCGTACCCGATTCTGTGGGACTGCGGTGTAAGATTCTTGAGGAGGCGTATAGATCGATATATAGCGTTCATCCAGGTTCCACCAAGATGTACCGCGATATGAGAGATGTTTATTGGTGGGACGGAATGAAGAAGGGCGTCACAGACTTCGTGTCGAGATGCCTGACTTGTCAGCAAGTCAAGGCCGAGCACAAGAGGCCCGCTGGAGAGTTGCAGCCTTTGCCCATTCCGGAGTGGAAATGGGAGAAGATTTCTATGGACTTCGTTGTGGGTCTACCCAGGACCAGTCGAGGGTATGACTCCATTTGGGTGATCGTGGATCGATTGACGAAAGTGGCTCACTTCCTGCCAGTGAAGACAACTTTCGGTTTTGCTCAGTATGCCCAGATTTACATCGACGAGATCGTACTGTTGCTTGGCGTCCTGACTTGTATCATGTCAGACCGAGGCACCCAATTTACCAGCCGACTATGGAAAAGACTTCAGTAGGCGTTGGGCACCCATTTGAGTTTCAGCACAGCATTTCATCCGCAGACCGATGGCCAGTCAGAGCGGATCATTCAGACTCTCGAGGACATGCTACGAGCGTGCGTTTTAGAATTCGGTGGTAGCTGGGATCATCATTTACCCTTAGTGGAGTTCACCTACAACAACAGCTTCCAGGATACTATTCAGATGGCACCTTTCGAGGCCTTGTATGGGAGGAGATGTAGATTGCCTGTCTGTTGGACTGTGCTCAGCGAGAGAAGTATTTTGGGGCCGCAGATCGTGCAGGAGATGACCGAGAAAGTACAGTTGATTCGAGATCGGATGAGAGAGGCTCGGAGCAGGAAAAAATCGTATACGAAAAGACGCCGTCGCAGACTAGAGTTCGCAGTTGGCGATCACGTTTTTCTGAGGGTCTCTCCGATGAAGGGCATGATGAGATTTGGGCGAAAAGGAAAGCTGGGTCCCAGATTTGTGGGTCCCTTCGAGATCCTCGAGCGTGTCGGCGCAGTTGCATATCGTTTGGCTCTTCCACCCAGCTTTCCGGACGTTCACCCCGTATTCCACGTGTTGATGCTTCGCAGATATCTTCATGACCCTTCTCACATGATTCAGCATGAGACTGTTCAGCTTGAGCGCGATCTTTCGTTCACCGAGTAGACAGTAGTGATATTGGATCGGCAGGTGAAGAAACTTCGATCAAAGGTCTTGTCATCTGTGAAGGTTCTTTGGCGCAGCCCGAATGGTGAAGAGATCACTTGGGAGGCCGAGGGAGAGATGCGGAAGAAATTCCCTCATCTCTTTGAAGGTACGTGTTGCTATATTTTAAATTCGGGGACGAATATTTTTTAAGGGGGGAAGATTGTAACACCTTAGAATGTGATTAGGGGTTATTATGCTTTAATGTGGGGTTTTTAGTAAAAATTTTACCAAAATGGTTTTCAAATATTTTATCAGGATTTATGAATATTTTATTAGAATTTATTTTGAACTGCACACACATGTGCATGTTAGCTAGGGCTAAGTTTGGGGTTAAACCATGTTTATATAACCATGGTGGACTAACCCATTTAATTAGGTTAATATGAATTAATTTAGTGTATTAGTTTTTTCTAATATAATTTGTGTTAGGGGTTGACTTGTGAATGGGGGGGGGGGGAGAGAGAGAGGGAATGATGGCTTGAGCCATGCTAAGTTATGATGAGAGAGAGGGGGGGTTGACTCTCACCTCTCTTTTCTTTTTTGTCAAACACTCATTCTCACTCTTTCTCACATCTCTCTCCCTCTCACTTTCACACACACACACACACACACACAACTACAGCAGCAGCAGAAGCAACAGCAGCAGCATCAGAAGCAAAGTAGCAGCAGAAGCAACAGCAGCAGCACCAGCTTCAGCATCAGCAGCAGCAACAGCATTAGCAACAGCAACAACAACAATAGCAACAGTAGCAGAAGCAGCAGAATTCCCTTCTCCTCCTCTTCTTCTTCTCCTTCTTCTTGCACCCTAGGATCAAGTGAGGTATAATTTTTAAGCTTAACTTCTTTGTTTGACTAAGCATGTGATTATTAAGCTAATTTAGTGATTAATGTGATTTTAGTGCTAGTTTTGGTGATTTGAGTGGAGATTTGGCCAAGTGTGAATTTTTATAGCTAATATAGCTTGACTAAGTGTTTTTAAGGCCATCTAAACCATGTTTTGCACCAGATTTCACAAAAATACCATATTGTTTCATTTTAGTGTTATATAGCGTTTTAATGTAAATTGTTAGCCATTTTGAGATTTGCTGTTGACCCGAGTGCTTCAGGAAAAATTTGAGTTTACTGGAGCATGCTGTTGGAGATAATGCCCTCAGAGTCAATTATTGGATCACAGGTACGTGATTGCAATGATTGATGGAGGACCTATCCCGGTAGGACAGTCTTACTCGAGATGATAGTATGCTATCTTGTTTACCTTTATCATCGTGTACTGTTTTAGGTGACCTGGCACGTCGCTATTACACGTTGATAGAGCCCCTAGGATTCTTGCTTGACCACCAGCAGTATGAGGGCGATCATATAAGTGGGAGCTGGGGTCTATAAGCATATCCTGAAATGGTCCCTAGTCGTGTGAGTTTCGAGACAGGGCATCGATACTCCATAATAGACTAGTGTATATAGTCGAGACCCCGACGAGGGGCGGTGGCCGGTCTCACAAGCCACTGGTGTCAGTTGGATCACCTAAGATGTATACAGGTGCTCATTGGGTTATGAGTACACCGGACAGGACTCGCCGGGAACATGCCAGTTGGTCATATACCAGACGTCAGATGGCAGTTCCCTGGTGACATGTGTGCAGGTTAGTTCATCGACCTGGGGATCGTCATTTGTCTTGTGTGAGTTCCCACTGTACTTTGATTACTACCCTACCACGGCTCAAAGGAGTCGTGCAAACAGGTTTTAGTTGGGTACAGTCCCGAGCCACATGGAGGCAGTGAGCGTATCTTCAGGGGTTCGTCTCTCCCGGTATTGGGGGTGAGGTCGTGCTGTGTCTAGGAGAGCCATTACACGAAGCACTCGGCCGAGGCAAGGAGATTTACTGGTAGGTATTCCAGTAGTATCTCAGGGTGTTCTGGGCTACACTCCGACACGACTTGTACCACTTTTGGGGGTCTGACTTTTACCAACCCCCTAGGCCCGCCATGCGATGCTCATAGACGAACGGACCGGACTGTACGGATATTGTCACTGACAGGCTCAGTAGGGTTGTCAGGCTGAGTTCACTCACAGACATCCCTTTTAGTCAATACGTGGTAGCTCGTTATGTATTGGCTTATACCTCTGACGTGCTAGTGGTTAAATCCATAACCAAGGTGTTGACGAGTCTTTAGAGTCCCCCACATTCAGTTACTCAGCTTTCGGGCGAAAGGTTGTAGAGGCCGTATGGAGATATGGCAAGGTCCGATCAGATACGTGCGGTATTGCACGGATCAGGATCTGACAGTTTGTACTATAGGCCGTATGGTTATATGGCAGGGTTCGATCAGATACGTACGGAATTGCACGGATCAGGATCGAACAGATATTGCTAGCCGGTTTTGGTATGAGCCGGATCCTAGTATAGTACAGTGGAGATTTTGTCTCATTGCATTTGTATTTCGGTCGAAATACAGATGCGGGTGTGTATGCACAGTATCGGGGTTTTTCCTGTAATTTATTACGGGACCAGTTTTATGGAGTTGCCAGTTTGCTTTCCGTTTCGGCCGATTTCCTTTGTTCCGTTCATTGGCCGAAGTTTGGTGGAGGAGGGTTTATTTGCATTGTTGCAAATAAGCATTTGTGGAGGGGGTCTTTGCATATTATCATGTCATGATACTTGTCCCATCATTTGACTTTCCTTTTTCATGATAGCTTGACTTTGGATGTCATCATGGTTGTTGTTGATTGGTTGGTGGAGTATGGATTTGGTTGTGATGATTGTTTCTTTTCACCATTCTTTTCTCTCATGATTATGATAGTGGTTGAATCATTTTTTACACCACACACTCTCTCTCCAATCTTACTCCCCCCTTGTCTTTGGCCGGCCATTCCCTTAGGGGAGTGAATGGATTCATTATTATGGTGTGGCATTTTGTTTCTCATGCTTGCTAGAAAAGCCCTCTAGCTCATTTCCTAAAGTTGCTCTCTTTTCCTCCACCAATGGCAATTCCACAATCCCCAAAAGTGAGACATGGTTCTTCACACATTCTACAGCAAATCTTGGGCACGTCGAGTAGCCGGCTTCGTGCCCGAGTTGCCTCGGCATTGAGGTGGCAGCCCGTAAAAGAAGTAGGCGATGTGGTGCACTTCCGGCGACGAGGAGGAGACGGGACATTCCGCAGGAGATCGGGACGACGACGAGAAGAACGGAGGACTCGGATCTATCGGTATACTTCTCTTCCCTTTCTTGTTAGTAGCTTAGACTTGTTAATGGTTACGATCCGGATGCTTAGTGCACGGGGGTGCCGGTTTGCTAAGTCCGCAAAATTAAAGTTTTTCACCGCTTCCGCATTCCGGCGTCGGATTGACGGCCGGGGCGCCGCCGTGCACTTACAGTGGTATCAGAGCCTCGCCATTAACTTAGTCTAGCTTGGTTTAATGTGTTTGCATTTCCGATCGATCAAAAAGTTCCAAAACTGCATTTTACCTTCGCATCAGTTTCTGTTGAAAATGTTTTGTCTCGAAAAATTTTTCAGGTTGTAAAATATTGATGTACTGGAAAATCTAAGAGCTCTGTAAAAATTCGATGAAGTGACTCCACAGTTGGAGCGCGGAACCGCCGCGAAAACCCCCTTCCCGCCGCTGTTCCGCCGCGCACTGTGGAGATCACTGCACCAATTTTTTACAGAGGTTTTCTGGGGTGAAAAGTGAGGTTTTGGAATAATAACATTGGGCCCAGAATTTCTTGATCTGCTACAGTTTTGATTGGGGGCCCACTTGTTAAAATTTGATTGATCGAAAATTTTAAACACATATTTCACAGTATTTACATTATATCTGCGACCGTGAATGTCACTCGATCGGTAAATCCGGTCTAACTGCTATAGCCCGGTTAGACGGATTTGCGAACGTGACTTTCACCTTGATGTTCTGTTTTTGCTGTGATGTTGCGGATCGGTCGTGGGGATAGCCTGGATGCAATGCTAGTACAGTTGTGATTGTATTATGTACATTTGATATTGCGGGGCGAGCGTCCGACATGTGGACTGCCGTCACTGCCAGTTTGTATTATTATTTTGGGGCACGGCCAGGTTGCGGTCGTTGTACCCGGTGTATGTATATTTTACTTTCTGTACTAGGATTACCCCAGGAGGGGTGCACGGATAACCGGGTTCTAGAAGGCAACAAGCCCGCATCTCATGGCATTGAGACAGAGGGGGCTTCACTCTAGGATTGGCAGGCTATTCGCCGCACTCGTAGGGGGTACAGGTTGACCCAGGAGGGGTGCCCAAGTTGCCGGATTCCGTGAAGTGCTGGGTGGTCCATTCACGGTACTGAAAAGGGCTGCCTCGCTTCAGGTTTTGGCGGGTGACTTGCCGCGCCCGTAGGGGTCTAGGATTTCATTGCGCAGGCTATCCACACGACCAAGGGAACGTCGGGTTTCAATAGTGGCTCTGTGAAACCCGGGGATCCCAGATATCTGTATTGTTTCTGTGATGCTGTACATTTCTGTGATGTTGCATTTCTTTCACGCCTTGAGCGAAATATAATATATTGGTATATATATTAGTAGATGTTGTATATGTTTTACATCCGCGCTAGTCCAGTCCCCGCTTTGTCGTTAGTTAGCTAACCTAACGGGTAATGACGGGATCCAGTGGCGAATGCGGATGGCATATACGTACATCAGTATATTTTCGTTCTTTTTGGTGTGATCAATTGATGGGACTGCATTGATTCGGATCAATGCAAGTTAAAAACAAACCTAATCTGATGTTGTTGGAACACTTTTTCAAAAAGCTGTTATTGCAAGGACGTTCACTTTTGTTTTGCATCGTGATATTCAGTTGGAATATCCTGCTCCTCAGTCGACGAGGCAAGGGCCGAGATCCCTTCACCGGGAGTGACCCCTTGGACAAAAGGTTTGCGTCAGGGCATTAACTTCACTATAGCCGATTACTTTTGCTTTGCACCGTGGTATTCAGTTGGAATATCCTGCGCCCCATTCTACGGGGAAAGAGCCGAGATCCCTTCACCGGGAGTGACCTCTTTAGCGAAGGTTTTCGTCACTATATTTTCAAAAAGCTATTCGTTCCTTCAACGATATCAAGTTCATTACGTTAAAGGTTTTCGCCAGAAACCATTCGTAGCCCTCCGTCGTTTCATATGGGTAGTCAATAGTATTCAAGCTGTGTTTGTTGGCCTTAGTCAAGGCACAGTGTTTGGTAGCTGTTGGGTGTTCATATGCTGCATAGATAGATGCGTTGGTTTGGGACAGTCGTATAGCCTTGTTGGCCCTAGTCAAGGGCTTATACGGGTGGGTTCAAATCAACCTGGATAATGACGGGTAGAACTTGACATGTGACTTATGATTTGTTGGCCTTAGTCAAGGTCATAAGAGCATGGGGCAGAAATCACATCGGGAGTTTCAAAAGAACTGAAACTTGCCAGATATGCGCATACCTTCTGGAGTGTGATACCGTGAGCGGATTCCGTCACGTTGTCATGCGATGAGAGTTGGATCCCGATTCCCACTGATGAGTTAGTTTACTCCTCGGGTAACCCCGACTAATTCTTCTTTCAGGTTTGGAGGAGAATTTGAGGTACAGTGGGAGGATTCCAGATTAGATAAATCGGTTACCATTCTGATCTATGTTAGAGTGCATGCTAAGTGTTTCTTTTCTCTCTCTCTTTGGCAGCGACCATTGACCCGACCCTATGACTATGACTCAGTGACCAAGTTGACCGAACCTTCTTAAACACTGGCTTATGGATTATCAGAGTTGCAAACCTCATTGCCACTCCTACTTTTTCCCTTTTCTCCAGGACACCCCGTACTACTACGAACGTCCACTTCCATTGGACAAAACCATCGTATGGTTAGATACGAACTCGAAAGAATTTATTCGAGGATGGTTTCAGGTTCTGGAGAAAACGGATAGGACTATTCAGTTGTTTTTTCTTTTCACCCTCTCTCAGGTTGCGAGTACTCCTTGGTTTAGGAGTAGTACACCTGTTACACAAATTGGATAGTCTTCTTCCAAACCTTAGGCTGGTGCTGACCGGTAGGGAATGAAGAAAACCAATTAGCATAACGATGGTGTGCAGAAGGTATTAAGTTAAGACAAAGCAAGGGATTAGTAAGAGGGCAAAGTAAATTGCAACAGATATTCACGACCAAACCAAGTTTTTCTTCGCCAATCCTAAAATCACCTTTATATTTCTCCAGGACACTCCGTATCACTACGAAGATCCACAGTTTATTGGATACTCCATCGTATGGTTATATACGAACTCGAAAGGAACTTGTTCCAGTTCGGGGATGGATTCTGGTTCAGGAGAAATAGGAATAAGATTTATTCAGGTGTCTTTTATCTTCACCTTCTCTCGCATTGCGAGTGTTCCTAGGATTAGGACAGTACACCCATTATGCTTATTGGATAGTCTTCTTCCAAACCATAGGCTGGTGCCGAACGGTAGGGAAGGAAGAAAACCATTTGGCCTAAAGGGGTGTGCAGAAGGTAATGACTAAAGACATATGAAGGGATTTGGAGAGGTGGCAAAGAACTACACGGTTACAGTTGTGAATCTGGATAATGGAAGAGGCATTACTCGGAATACCAGGATACCCCATCGAGACATTTCAGTGTTTCAGTTTCACTGTGTACTGTTAAAGGAAAGCTGATTTCCCGACTAGATACTTACTCCAGGGTATGTATTTACCAGGTATGATTCTCACATCTGTATGGTTTTACAGATGTTGAGTGGGAGTAAGTTATTGGAAATTGGGTGATCATCCTCATTATATCGGGATTCGTTGTAATCGGTGATATTTGAGGAAGTCACCTGGGTTGTTTGCCGGTCGGCGAATATTTGGTTTTGAATATCCGCTGTTATGCACCAATCTCAAATTGATACATCTGTACGTCTATTTTTATAGAGTGAGATTTATCTTTTTGAAATTATGTCTGTGACATTTACCTATATCAGTGGATGGTTAGGTAAGGAGCATTGAACAGCGGTGTAATTCTTCATAACCAAAGGTACAGTTTTCAACCTACGACACACAGTGAATGAGTTTTCAGACTCAAGGGACTTATACAGAGTATTGTATGTTGTCCAGAGTCCATCAGGACAGAGGGGTTGGTCCCCGTACTATATTCGGTTTACTTATGACTTCTCTATTTTTATGGACAGGTGTTTCGCGGAAACACAGGGTCCGAATTTTGAGAAGTTATAGGTATTTGAATATAGTAGAGAACCAGGTGTAGCAAGTATCGGGATTCTTCAAAGAGATCGAAGATGTAGATACTTGTGTATGGTATTCAGTTGATAGTAATGATTAACAGATCTTGCTTCTCTTTCAGGTTACTCATAATTGGAAGCATTCCTAAGTTGAGTAACGCTGATCGGCCTCCTTCCATTTAGTTGACATGCACTGGGGACAGCTGCATGATTTCAATCTGGTTCAATTAAATCAGTGCCTCTGGTCCTATATGGGATATAGAACAGTTCGTATCTTAACGATGTTAAGGTACGGGGAGTTGTCCGGCTTATGATTAAAACCAGACACTGGACAACTCAAGGCACGTTTCTGTAATGGCTGTTTGTGGGTTGACCCAGGCTATGACGAGGGTTGACTTTCTACCATCTGGATGAACAATAGCAATATTGTTCTAGACTCGCCACAGTTTTATCAAAAATGGATTTTTTTTCAGAAAACAGTAGTGGGAGTATGGTAGAACTGGAAGTGATTCCAGAACCACAAACGATTACTGAAGATTTGATAAGGAACCTAAAGATTCAATCTGGATTGACATTCCATTGACCACTCCGCAGATGAGGTGGGTAACTTCAGGCACCCGAGAGGTACTACGGTAGCCTCAATGACGGTGACAGGGAAGTTCTTGTTTACCCACATTTACCATTGCTGTTGTTCCAGGCTGCGAGACCCGGCAGGAGGATGAGTATAGCGTCGTTCTGAACTGGCATCAGAAGTGTACGTGTATATGACTCTGCCAGAGGGTTGTCGTAGTCAGTGGGAGCAGCGGAAGCATTGGTGGACAGGTAGCTTATGTCTATTTATAGACTAAAGCAGATGTAGCGGAGATAGATCATCTATTTCTGACGTGACAGTCATGGGTTTGACTTCATCAGAATAGGGGATGGATCTGTTGAGAAGGTAGTAGGGTGTGATGTCATGGTATTTGGATGACATACACAGAATAGGAAAAGAAATTCCTACACTACAATCGGTTATACTTTGGTCGTCACACGGTGGTTTCTCCACAAAAGAAATGGATTTTATGTCAGACATACTGGTTACTAGATCTATGGTTTTAGATCTAGATTTGGGTGGTTTCCCAATCAGGGTACTTAGACAGCATTTTAAGAGTATTTAGAATGGACGATTCCTGGCACGGTAGTGTACCTGCAAGTGATGGAGTCACCCTCTCTAAAGGTGTCTTACAGACTAAAGTAGAGAGGGATGCGCATGATTGGCAGATCACTTGCTTAGACAAGTGAGTCAATCATGGATGTCAAGTACCACACCAGATGTTGTTCTTGCAGTAGGTGCAATAAGTTGACATTAATCCAATCCTGGAGAAACAGTCGGAAGCAGTTTTAGAACATAAGTGAATGTTCTAGGGATATGATGACGACAGCCTCATTCGTGAGACAGTTATCATTCCAGGCTTCCAAGGTGACATGGACGACAAGGAGGTTGTCAGAGTTATAGTTTTCCCTCTGACGAGGGGCAGTATTTTGATATACTTCGGATTAGACTTCTTGATCCGCAAAGCAGAAGGAAACAATTTCTTTAAGGTTATCCGCCCAAAGAACTTCAGGGCTTCGGACTAATGGATCGGGCGCATAAGACCACCATACAGAAAACTCGGAAACCTAGGTGAAAGAAAAAACAGAACAAGTCTCCCGTTTAGGCCGCGTCACACCACTCGTTCCAAACTACGACGAATTGGCTGCGATGTACTGCTTGTACAAGTCTGGATCTAGTCGCTGCAGATCAGTCGCTGCGATCCATGTATTCTCGGACAGATCTATACAAACTTACCCTGTAATCCCGGGTCGCTCTAAAAATCAAACGATGAATATGAAGTCCGGGAGGCTGCAGGTACTATGGATCCTCTGACTCCAGGCAATACTGAGGGAGGCATCGCGCAGGATACTGATTAAGTTCAGTTGACGATACAGTCTAAGAAGTTTGGATTTGGAGTTCATTTATGAGCTATGTCCCATCAGACATCCAGACACATTCTAAGACAGGTATTGCTCATTTCGGGAGATGGGTTTCTCCGCGAACTTGAGATATAGAGAGACATAGAAAGAGACATCAAGGCGGATCCACTCACTGAGGCTATTCCTCGAACGCAATAGTTTCGCAAACGAGCATTGTGAGTTGTTCGGTATCACACGGGCTGTGAGTATACGACATCGCAATAATTAGCCTTGAGTGCAAGTGGGAGATTGTTGGAGATAATGCCCTCAGAGTCAATTATTGGATCACAGGTACGTGATTGCAATGATTGATGGAGGACCTATCCCGGTAGGACAGTCTTACTCGAGATGATAGTATGCTATCTGGTTTACCTTTATCATCGTGTACCGTTTTAGGTGACCTGGCACGTCGCTATTACACGTTGATAGAGCCCCTAGGATTCTTGCTTGACCACCAGCAGTATGAGGGCGATCATATAAGTGGGAGCTGGGGTCTATAAGCATATCCTGAAATGGTCCCTAGTCGTGTGAGTTTCGAGACAGGGCATCGATACTCCATAGTAGACTAGTGTATACAGTCGAGACCCCGACGAGGGGCGGTGGCCGGTCTCACAAGCCACTGGTGTCAGTTGGATCACCTAAGATGTATACAGGTGCTCATTAGGTTATGAGTACACCGGACAGGACTCGCCGGGAACATGCCAGTTGATCATATACCAGACGTCAGATGGCAGTTCCCTGGTGACATGTGTGCAGGTTAGTTCATCGACCTGGGGATCATCATTTGTCTTGTGTGAGTTCCCACTGTACTTTGATTACTACCCTACCACGGCTCAAAGGAGTCGTGCAAACAGGTTTTAGTTGGGTACAGTCCCGAGCCACATGGAGGCAGTGAGCGTATCTTCAGGGGTTCGTCTCTCCCGGTATTGGGGGTGAGGTCGTGCTGTGTCTAGGAGAGCCATTACATGAAGCCCTCGGCCGAGGCAAGGAGATTTACTGGTAGGTATTCCAGTAGTATCTCAGGGTGTTCTGGGCTACACTCCGACACGACTTGTACCGCTTTTGGGGGTCTGACTTTTACCAACCCCCTAGGCCCGCCATGCGAAGCTCATAGACGAATGGACCGGACTGTACGGATATTGTCACTGACAGGCTCAGTAGGGTTGTCAGGCTGAGTTCACTCACAGACATCCCTTTTAGTCAATACCTGGTAGCCCGTTATGTATTGGCTTATACCTCTGACGTGCTAGTGGTTAAATCCACAACCAAGGTGTTGACGAGTCTTTAGAGTCCCCCACATTCAGTTACTCAGCTTTCGGGCGAAAGGTTGTAGAGGCCGTATGGAGATATGGCAAGGTCCGATCAGATACGTGCGGTATTGCACGGATCAGGATCTGACAGTTTGTACTATAGGCCGTATGGTTATATGGCAGGGTTCGATCAGATACGTGCGGTATTGCACGGATCAGGATCGAACAGATATTGCTAGCCGGTTTTGGTATGAGCCGGATCCTAGTATAGTATAGTGGAGATTTTGTCTCATTGCATTTGTATTTCGGTCGAAATACAGATGCGGGTGTGTATGCACAGTATCGGGGGTTTTCCTGTAATTTATTACGGGACCAGTTTTATGGAGTTGCAGTTTTCTTTCCGTTTCGGCCGATTTCCTTTGTTCCGTTCATTGGCCGAAGTTTGGTGGAGGAGGGTTTATTTGCATTGTTGCAAATAAGCATTTGTGGAGGGGGTCTTTGCATATTATCATGTCATGATACTTGTCCCATCATTTGGCTTTCCTTTTTCATGATAGCTTGACTTTGGATGTCATCATGGTTGTTGTTGATTGGTTGGTGGAGTATGGATTTGGTTGTGATGATTGTTTCTTTTCACCATTCTTTTCTCTCATGATTATGATAGTGGTTGAATCATTTTTTACACCACACACTCTCTCTCCAATCTTACTCCCCCCTTGTCTTTGGCCGGCCATTCCCTTAGGGGAGTGAATGGATTCATTTTTATGGTGTGGCATTTTGTTTCTCATGCTTGCTAGAAAAGCCCTCTAGCTCATTTCCTAAAGTTGCTCTCTTTTCCTCCACCAATGGCAATTCCACAATCCCCAAAAGTGAGACATGGTTCTTCACACATTCTATAGCAAATCTTGGGCACGTCGAGTAGCCGGCTTCGTGCCCGAGTTGCCTCGGCATTGAGGTGGGAGCCCGTAAAAGAAGTAGGCTATGTGGTGCACTTCCGGCGACGAGGAGGAGACGGGACATTCCGCAGGAGATCGGGACGACGACGAGAAGACCGGAGGACTCGGATCTGTCGGTATACTTCTCTTCCCTTTCTTGTTAGTAGCTTAGACTTGTTAATGGTTACGATCCGGATGTTTAGTGCGCGGGGGTGCCGGTTTGCTAAGTCCGCAAAATTAAAGTTTTTCACCGCTTCCGCATTCCGGCGTCGGATTGACGGCCGGGGCGCCGCCGTGCACTTACACATGCTAACTAGACCTAGATCACACACAGAGCACGAGACCCCCAGCCCACTTTTTGGCCGCAAATTTATTCATTCTGGCCGCAATTTGCGACCATATGGTGGTATCTGGTGTTGGGGTTTGGGCTGTGGGAGTCTGCTGTATATTTAAGGGTTTGGGTATATGCAACTTTTTTATATTTCCACTCGAGTCAAAATCTGGAACCTAAAACCTTTTTTCGATACTTTTTAACTTGTGCGACACGTGCGTTTTGTGTGTTGGGTTTGTTGTTCACTACGTGCCACAGCGAGTTGGGGTTGTTTCTGGCGAGGTTACACACGTTTTGACGTATCGATTACACACGCGTTTAACGTCTAACGCGAGATTTTCCTTTGATCGTGATATCGCATTTTTGGCAGGATTTAGCCTTATGTGTATTGCCTGTGTATTTCTAGGGTCGATCGCGGAGACATCGGACGTGGCGCGGAAGGGAAAACCGGCGGTTGGACCCGGCTAGCACGAGATCACGGGTGAGTAGATGTAACATCTACGGGGGAAAATCGTTTGGATGGCGCAAGGCGCCCTATAGTTCAGATAATTTAAAAGACTTCTAGTGTACCTAGCATTTTTGAGTATAGTGTCTAGTTAAACATCTTGCTGCACTCATGATCCTATATATTTACATACATGTGCGAACTCATTTCATAGGACACTTGCACCATTGCCAAGGTTTTATGCAGCACGAGCACTATTGATGCGGACACACACGCCTTAGTAATTGCTATGCCACAACACTTGATAACTTGTATAATCTAAAATCTAGAACAATTACACCATATATGATGCTTAAACCTGTGCTAATGCTTTTAAATTTCTCAGGATGAACATGTAGGATTGCTAGTCATATGCATGTACCTTATTTCATCATTCGTTCATGCCTAGCCTATTAGTCATACATTGCAGTTCGACTTGTTGATACTATAGGCATTCATTATCATTGACATGTGCACTTATGATCATTTTCTTGAGGATTTCAGCACTTGAGATTTATGAGATTTTGGGGAAAAGCCGTAAGGGTTTAATAAACCAGATATTATTTTAAACATTGCAAGTTGCGTTTTTTCTCGTGATATGATACATGTGTCGTCCACCATGGGTTTTTTGTTTGTTTTCAAGACCCGTTTGGAGGAGTTGGATGAACCGTCTCAGGTACATGGTGGGCACGGTAAGGTACCCCGGGGAAAGAAGATCAAGGTGTAGACGATGAGCCTGGCAGGGGCAGACTACCTACAGGAGATTGTTGGCGCGGCGGATATCCAGAGGATACCGACTGTGGTTGTGAGATATTGAGATATTGATACTTTGAGATGGGTTAGCCGGACGACTGGGGCCTGAGATACTTGTGATATAGATACATGAGTTTTGAGATAGTCGATTGAGGTGTCGATGCTGGACACGTATTTCTGTTGATTCTATTGATATTATGCTGATATTTTAAAATAGTTTTCTAAGATGAAAATAATGATTTCTTATATCAACATATTCAGATCACAGGTTGAACTTGATGCATGTTGCATACATACCTGCTAGTACATCATGCCAGATTAGTATTGTACAATTGATTCATGTTGCATACATACCTGCTAGTACATCATGGCAGATTAGTATTGTAAATTGATTCATGATGTATACTTATCTGCTAGTATATCATGCCATATCAGTATTGTTGATGTTATGACACTTTGCGTGCATACTTACGATAACCTCTATAGATGTTATTTATTACTCAAGAGTTGGCAACTCACCACCGTTGTGCCACAGCCTTTTTGCAGGTCCGCTCCGTTAGCACTATAGCGGCGGACGCACTTGCTCCTTTTGCTCTTTTTGCTCCTTTTGCCTGGACTTGAGACTTTTGCTCGTAGGTGGGTTGTGATATTATTTTGTTTCCACCTTGTATATTCATTGTATCTAGAGTACTCCATCTACTGTACCTGCTACTTGTATTGATGTATATTGACATAGAGACGAGACAGTGAGATTTGTGGATTTTTATGTTATTTCTCTGGGTCGAGCTCACTTGAGCCGACATGATGCTTATTACTTGTGCCTTTTATGCTTATTTCGCACATTGATGATTTACATTGTGTGGGATTTGAGTCCGCTTTGGCGAAGAGCTAGCTCCCGCTTGGGGATGCCTTATTTCATGTTATTCATATATTCCTATTTTGTACCCGTTTGGGGGCCAATATTTACAAAGGAGACTCTGCCGAAATTTTCGGAAAAATGGATGTTGCTTTTAAGAAGCTTGATCTGACTTATTTGATTAAAATCGTTTTCAATAAATTGGTTCTCCTTCACTCTATTGCTTAAATAGTTTTGATTTCTAGGCTTTGACTTACTTAGATTACGTACGCCTTGAGACGTTTTGTAATCTAAGTGCCAGTCACGTTACGTATCTTTCGGGTCATGACAATGTTGGTATCAGAGTGATAGGTTTTGCCTTTCTGAGTGTAGGATGACCCTCGGTAGATGGAGTAAGTGACTTAAGCAGGGTAACGTACCGTATGTATGTCCGCGGCACATTGCGATACGGTACTCCGCCTAGGTGACTTTAGGATATACTTGCTTGAAATTCCTTCTTCAATTCCGTGTATCCTATGATTCTATTGTATTGTTCTTATTATCTTGTTTCCTATACCAGCCACTATGCCACCGAAGGCTATGAGGGCGCAGAGGGCTTCCTCCTGAGATGAGATCCGAGCAGGTTCTTTCGAGATGAGGACCGAGCAGGACGGTGTACCTACCCCTCAGGGACAGACTGATCCGCCTTCCTCAGGCCGCATGGATAGGCTAGTGTCTGGTATGGAGAAGTTACGACAGATGATGGGAGGTATGCTGGAGTTACGACAGATGGTGGGATCCTTAGTAGAGGCCAGTCGTGCATCGAGATCGGAGGACGTACCTACCACAACACAGACTACGATAGTACTTGCTGCCCTGACAGTTGCTCCTACTACTACAGTGGCTATTCCAATATCACTACAGGATTTCATGAGGCTGAGACCCCCAGTCTTCACCGGCACAGATGCAGCGGAGGATCCGCAGACATTCCTTGACAAATTAGCTCGGATTTGCCGTTCGCTCAGATGTTCCGATGATAGATGGGTGGAGCTTACGAGTTTCCGTCTGGAGGGCCTTGCGCAGACGTGGTGTGAGTCGGTCGAGAGAGGTCGAGCTGCAGGTCTACCTCCTATGACTTGGGCCGAGTTCACAACAGTATTTCTAGCCCGTTTCCTTCCAGAGAGCGTTCATGATGCTCGAGCTCATAGTTTTGAGGCTTTGTGCAAGACTCCAGGGATGATAGTGTCCGAGTATGATGTCCAGTTTACGCAGTTGTCCAGATATGCTCCGTACATGGTTGATACTGAAGAGAAGAGGGTAAAGAGGTTTATGCAGGGACTTGACACCCAGTTATTTCTTGCCATCGGCGCCCAGCACTTCGACACTTATGCAGCTGTTATGGACACGGCCTTACGGATGGAGGCCCGCATTTTAGAGACTTCGGCCGTTTCTGGGCCGAAGAGGATTCGTACCAATATGCCAGCTCAGAGGCATCGAGACAGATTCTTTCCGAGAGATGGTGGTGGCAGAGGAGTTGGACGGGGTCATCTATTTGGTTCTTATCCGCAGGGCCAGCAGGCGTTACCAGGATGTTTTGGGTGCGGGAGTCCATACCATCGTATCAGAGACTGTATGGTGAGACGACAGGGAGCGGCGACAGTTCCACACATGACTTTACCACCTTCACCACCTCCTCACAGAGCTCTACTTCCTACCCCCGGTGGTGCTCCACGTCAGTTAGACGCCCCCAGAGGCCGTGGACGCGGCGGTCCTGTTTAGAGAGGACGAGGCAGCAGAGGACGAGGCAGAGGTCAGCCAGCTATTGGTGGGGGACAGGCCCGAGTATTCGCTTTGACCCCTCAGGATGCACTGGCATCCAATGCCGTTGTGATAGGTACCATGCTAGTATGTTTTTTCGACGTGCGAGTATTATTCGACCCAGGTTCCACACATTCGTATGTATCTACACACTTTGCTCCGATGTTGGGCCGTGAGTCATCGCTGTTAGATCAGTCGCTTGTTGTTATTACTCCGGTAGGCGAGTCGTTTGTCACTCGTTTTGTGCTTCGTTTGTGTTCCGTTCGTATCGGGGAGAAGGATTCATCGGTTGATTTGATTCTCCTCGATATGTTGGATTTTGATGTGCTTCTGGGCATGGACTTGCTAGCCACTTGTTATGCATCAGTGGACTGCCGTAAGAAGGCAGTCAGATTTAGCTTTCCGGGGGAGCCAGTCCTTGTTATTCAGGTAGATCGCAGTGTCACCCTTCCCATCTAGTTTTCTTCTCTTCACGCCGGTCAGCTCTTACGGAAGGGATGTCAGGGATTCTTATCTTCTGTTTGTGATACTCGAGCTGCAGAGGTTCCGTTGGACCAGGTCCCGATTGTGTGTGAGTTCCCTGATGTTTTTCCTGACGAGCTAGCTGCCTGGGTTACCGCCTAATCGCGATGTTGGGTTCTGCATTGACTTGATTCCCGGCTCGGGGCCTATTTCCATACCGCCTTATCGGATGACCCCGGAGGAGCTTAGAGAGCTGAATGATCAGTTGCAGGATTTGTTAGATAAATGGCTTATTTGACTAAGTGTATCTCCGTGGGGAGCTCCTGTCCTGTACGTCAAGAAGAAAGACGGCAGTTTGCGCTTGTGCATTGATTACCGCCTGCTGAACAGGGTTACCGTACGGAACATATATCCTTTACCACGTATCGATGATTTGTTCGACCAGCTTCAGGGCACGGGATAATTTTCGAGGATTGACTTGCGATCGGGTTACCATCAGTTGCGGGTGCGGCAGGAGGATATTCCGAGGACGGCTTTTCGCACACATTACGGGCACTATGAGTTTTTGGTGATGTCTTTCGGACTCACCAATGCACCAGTCGCGTTTATGGATTTGATGAACCGCATTTTCAGGCCGTATCTAGATCTGTTCATCATCGTGTTTGTTGACGACATTTTGGTATATTCCCTGAGCCGAGAAGAGCACGAGCAGCACCTGCGGATCACATTGCAGACTTTGAGGGAGAACCAGCTGTTCGGGAAATTCTCCAAGTGCGCATTTTGGCGTGACAGCGTTGATTTCTTGGGTCACGTGATTATTACAGATAGCATATGTGTGGACTCGAAGAAGATCGAGGCCGTTCAGCATTGGCCCAGACCGACATCAGTTACGGAGATCCGCAGTTTCCTAGGCTTGGCTGGCTACTACCGAAGATTTGTTCAGGACTTCTCCCGTATCGCTGCACCGTTGACCAGGTTGACCCGGAAGGGAGTTCCTTTTGATTGGACCGAGGCGTGCGAGCATAGCTTCTAGCAGTTGAAGACTCGTCTGACTACTGCACCAGTGTTGTCATTGCCTTCGGGATCGGGCGGATTCGTGGTTTATTGCGACGCTTCTCGAGTGGGACTAGGTTGCGTGTTGATGCAGCACGACAGGGTTATCGCGTATGCTTCTCGGCAGCTGAAGACGCATGAACAGAACTATCCTACGCACGATTTAGAGATAGATGCAGTGGTGTTTGCACTCAAGCTCTGGAGACATTACCTATACGGAGAGTCGTGCCAGATATTCATGGACCACAAGAGCTTGAAGTACATATTTCAGCAGCGAGACTTGAATTTGAGACATCGCCGTTGGATGGAGCCGGTGAAAGACTATGATTGCGAGATCCTTTACCATCCGGGCAAGGCGAACGTAGTGGCTGATGCTTTGATTAGGAGGCCCGAAGGTAGTTTATCTTGTTTGAGCGCCGTACAGAGGCAGTTGTCAGCAGATTGGTAGATTTTATACGACAGCCGAGTTGAGTTCGAGTTCACTTCGACCGGGGGACAACTTGCGCATATTCATGCACGTCCGCAGTTGCTTGACCGTATTCGCGAGGCACAGCCCAGTGATGACCGTCTTTCAGAGATCATGGAGCAGATTAGGCAGGAAAGAGATTCTGAGTTCATGATCGATGATCAGGGGGTACTGCGATTTGGGACTCGATTGTGCATACCCGATTCTGAGGGACTGCGGTGTGAGATTCTTAAGGAGGCGCATAGATCGATACATAGCGTTCATCCAGGTTCCACCAAGATGTATCGCGATCTGAGAGATGTTTAATGGTGTGACGGAATGAAGAAGGGCGTCACCGACTTCATGTCGAGATGCCTGACTTGTCAGCAAGTCAAGGCCGAGCACCAGAGGCCCGCTGGAGTGTTGCTGCCTTTACCCATTCCGGAGTGGAAATGGGAGCAGATTTCTATGGACTTCGTTGTAGGTCTACCCAGGACCAGTCGAGGGTATGACTCCATTTGGGTGATCGTGGATCGATTGACGAAAGAGGCTCACTTCCTGCCAGTGAAGACCACTTTCGGTTTTTCTCAGTATGCCCAGATTTACATCGACGAGATCGTACAGTTGCATGGCATCCCGACTTGTATCGTGTCAGACCGAGGCACCCAGTTTACCAGCCGACTATGGCAGAGACTTCAGGAGGTGTTGGGCACCTATTTGAGTTTTAGCACAACATTTCATCCGCAGACCGACAGCCAGTCAGAGCGGACCATTCAGACTCTCGAGGACATGCTCCGAGCGTGCGTTTTAGAATTCGGTGGTAGCTGGGATCATCATTTACCCTTAGTGGAGTTCTCCTACAACAAAGCTTCCAGGATACTATTCAGATGGCACCTTTCGAGGACTTATATGGGAGGAGATGTTGATCGCCCGTCTGTTGGACTGAGCTCAGCGAGAGCAGTATTTTGGGGCCGCAGATCGTGCAGGAGATGACCGATAAAGTACAGTTGATTCGAGATCGGATGAGAGCGGCTCGGAGCAGGCAGAAATCGTATGCGTACAGATGCCGTCGCAGACTAGAGTTCGCAGTTGGCGATCACGTTTTTCTGAGGGTCTCTCCGATGAAGGGCGTGATGAGATTTTTGTGAAAAGGAAAGCTTGGTCCCAGATTTGTGGGTCCTTTCGAGATCCTCGAGCGTGTCGGCGCAGTTGCATATTGTTTGGCTCTTCCACCCAGCTTTCCGGATGTTCACCCCGTATTCCACCTATCGATGCTTCGCAAATATCTTCATGACCCTTCTCACATGATTCAGCATCAGACCGTTCAGCTTGAGCGCGATCTTTCATTCACCGAGTAGCCAGTAGTGATATTGGATTGGCAGGTGAAGAAACTTCGATCTATGGTCTTGCCATCTGTGAAGGTTCTTTGGCGCAGCCCGAATGGTAAAGAGATCACTTGGGAGGCCGAGGGCGAGACGCGGAAGAAATTCCCTCATCTCTTTGAAGGTATGCGTAGCTATATTTTAAATTCGGGGATGAATTTTCTTTAAAGGGGGAAGATTGTAACACCTTAGAATGTGAATAGGGGTTATTATTATTTAATGTGGGGTTCTTAGTAAAAAGTTTACCAAAACGGTTTTCAAATATTTTATCAGGATTTATGAATATTTTATTAGAATTTATTTTGGACTGCACACACATGTGTATGTTAACTAGGGGTAAGTTTGGGGTTAAACCATGTTTATATAACCATGCTGGACTAACCTATTTAATTAGGTTAATATGAATTAATTAAGTGTATTAGTTTCTTTTTTAATATAATTTTTGTTAGGGGTTGACTTGTGAATGGGAGAGAGAGAGAGAAAGGGAATGATGACTTGAGCCATGCTAGGTTATGATGAGAGAGGGGGGGTTGACTCTCACCTCTCTTTTCTTTCTTGTCAAACACTCATTCTCACTCTTTCTCACATCTCTCTCCCTCTCACTTTCACACACACACACAACTACAGCAGCAGTAGCAGAAGCAACAGCAGCAGCAACAGAAGCAAAGCAGCAGCAGAAGCAACAGCAGCAGCATCAACTTCAGGATCAGCAGCAACAACAGCAACATCAGCAACACAACAATAGCAACAGTAGCAGCAGCAGCAGCAGAATTCCCTCTTCCTCCTCCTCCTCTTCTTCTCCTTCTTCTTGCACCCTAGGATCAAGTGAGGAATAATTTTTAAGCTTAACTTCTTTGTTCGACTAAGCATGTGATTATTAAACTAATTTAGTGATTAATGTGATTTTAGTGCTAGTTTTGGTGATTTGAGTGGAGATTTGTCCAAGTGAGAATTTTTATGGTTAATATAGCTTGACTAAATGTTGTTAAGGCAATCTAAACCAAGTTTTGCACCAGATTTCACAAAAATACCATATTGTTTCATTTTAGTGTAATATAGCGTTTTAATGTAAATTGTTAGCCATTTTGAGATCTGCTGTTGACCCGAGTGCTTCAGGAAAAATTTGAGTTTACTGGAGCATGCTCACTAGACCTAGATCACACACACAGAGCACGAGACCCCCAGCCCACTTTTTGGCCGCAAATTTATTCATTCTGGACGCAATTTGCGGCCAGATGGTGGTGTCTGGTGTTGGGGTTTGGGCTATGGGAGTCTGCTGTATATTTAAGGGTTTGGGTATATGCAACTTTTTTATATTTCCACTCGAGTCAAAATCTGGAACATAAAACCTTTTTTCGATACTTTTTAACTTGTGCGACACGTGCATTTTGTTTGTTAGGTTTGTTGTTCACTGCACGACACAGCGAGTCGGGGTGGTTTCTTGCGAGGTTACACACGTTTTGACGTATCGAGTACATACGCGTTTAAGTTCTAACACAAGATTTTCCTTTGATCGTGATATCGCATTTTTGGCAGGATTTAGCCTTATGTGTATTGCCTGTGTATTTCTAGGGTCGATCGCGGAGACATCGGATGTAGCACGGAAGGGAAAAGCGGTGGTTGGACCCGGCTAGCACAAGATCACGGGTGAGTAGATGTAAGAACTACGGGGGAAAATCGTTTGGATGGCGCAAGGCGCCCGATAGTTCGGATAATTTAAAAGACTTCTAGTGTACCTAGCATTTATAAGTATAGTGCCTAGTTAAACATCTTGCTGCACTCATGATCCTATATATTTACATACATGTGCGAACTCATTTCATAGGACACTTGTACCATTTCCAAGGTTTTATGCAGCACGAAGACTAATCATGCGGACACACACGCCTTGGTAATTGCTATACCACAACACTAGATAACTTGTATAACCTGAAATACAGAACAATTTCACCATATATGATGCTTAAACCTGTGCTAATGCATTTAAATTCCTAAGGATGAACATGTAGGATTGCTGGTCATATGCATGTACCTCATTACATCATTCGTTCATGCCTAGCCTATTAGTCATACATTGCAGTTCGACTTGTTGATACTATAGGCATTCATTATCATTAACATGTGAACTTATGATGATTTTCTTGAGGATTTCAGCACTTGAGATTTATGAGATTTTGGGAAAAAGCCGCAAGGATTTAATAAACCTGATATTATTTTAAACATTGAAAGTTGCGGTTTTTCTCGTGATATGATACATGTGTTGTCCATCATGGGTTTTCTGTTGGTTTTCGAGACCCGTTTTGAGGAGTTGGATGAACCGTCTCGGGTACATGGTGGGCCCGGTAAGGTACCCCAGGGCAAGAAGATCGAGGTGTTGACGATGAGCCTGGCAGGGGCAGACTACCTACCGGTGATTATTGGCGCGGCGGATATCCAGAGGATACCGACCGTGGTCGTGAGATATTGATACTTTGAGATGGGTCAGCCGAACGGCTGGGGCCTGAGATAATTGTGATATGGATACATGATTTTTGAGATAGTCGATTGAGGTGTCGATACTGGACACGGATTTCTGTTGATTCTATTCATATTATGCTGATATTTTAAAAGAGTTTTCTAAGATGAAAGTAATGATTTTCTTATATCAACATATTCAGATCACGGGTTGAACTTGATGCATGTTGCATACATATCTGCTAGTACATCATGCCAGATTAGTATTGTACAATTGATTCATGTTGCATACATACCTGCTAGTATATCATGCCAGATTAGTATTGTAAATTGATTCATGCTGTATACATATCTGCTAGTATATCATGCCATATCAGTATTGTTGATGTTATGACACTTTGCGTGTATGCTTACGATAACATCTATTGATGTTATTTATTACTCA
Organism: Agapanthus africanus; assembly: GCA_030015575.1. Classification (NCBI taxonomy): domain Eukaryota; kingdom Viridiplantae; phylum Streptophyta; class Magnoliopsida; order Asparagales; family Amaryllidaceae; genus Agapanthus; species Agapanthus africanus. The sequence continues at coordinate 303,586,846 of JASDDO010000022.1, read as the reverse complement.
CGAGTTAGCAACTCACCCCCATTGTGCCAAAGCCTTTTTGCAGGTCAGCACTGTAGCGGCGAACGCACTTGCTCCTTTTGCTCTTTTTGCTCCTTTTGCTCTTTTTGCTCCTTTTGCCTGGACTTGAGACTTTTGCTCGTAGGTGGGTTGTGATATTATTTTGTTTTCACCTTGTATATTCATTGTATCTAGAGTACTCCATCTACTGTACCTGCTACTTGTATTGATGTATATTGACCTAGAGACGAGACAGTGAGATTTGTGGACTATTATGTTATTTCTCTGGGTCGAGCTCACTTGAGCTGACATGATGCTTATTACTTATGCCTTTTATGCTTATTTCGCACATTGATTATTTACATTGCGTGGGATTTGAGTCCGCTTCGGTGAAGAGCTAGCTCCCGCTTGGGGATGCCTTATTTCATGTTATTCATATATTCTTGTTTTGTACCCGTTTGGGGGCCAATATTTACAAAGGAGACTCTGCCGAAATTTTTGGAAAAATGGATGTTGCTTTTAAAAAGCATGATGTGACTTATTTGATTAAAATCGTTTTCAATAAATTGGTTCTCCTTCACTCTATTGCTTAAATGGGTTTTGATTTCTTGGCTTTGTCTTACTTAGATTACGTACGCCTTGAGACGTTTCGTAATCTAAGTGCCAGTCACGTTCCGTACCTTTCGGGTCATGACAGCCAACCTGTCCAACATACTGTCCCTCAAAAGAGGAAAAACTATAACTCTGTCTGTCGCTCTGTCATCCAGGTCACTTTGGAAGCCTGAAATGATAACCGTCTCTCGAAGGAGGCTGCCATTACCATATCCCAAGAACATCCACTTATGTTCTTAACTGCTTCCCAACATTTTTCCAGGATTGTATTAATATATAAACTTATTGCAGCTTGTGCAAAAACAGTATCCGGTGTGGTACTTGACATCTTATGATTGACTCAATTTCCTAAGCAAGTGATATACCGATCATGCAAATCCCACTCCCCTTTTAGTCCGTATGACATACTTTAGAGAGGGTGACTCCATCACCTGCAGCTACACCACCATGCCAGGAGTCGTCCATTCTAAAATACCTTTAGAATAGTGTCAAAGTACCTAAATTGGGACACTTCCCAAATCAAGATCTAAAACCATAGATCTAGTAACCAGAAACCCTGATATTATATCCATATCCTATGTGGAGAAACAACTTTAAGACAACCACAGTATAACCGATCGTAGTATAGGAATTTCACTTCCTATAAAGTGCATGTTATCCAAATACCAGGACATCACACCATACTACCTTCTTACCAGATCCATCTCCTATTCCGATGAAGTCAAAGCCTATGATTGTCACATCAAAAATAGATTATCTATCTCTGCTATATCTGCTTTAGTATATAAATAGACATAAGCTACTTGCCCACTATGCTTCCGCTGCTCCCACTGACTACAACAACCCTCTGGCAGAGTCATATACATGCTCTTCTAAAGCTAGTTTAGAACGACGTTATACTCATCCTCCTGCCGGGTCTCATAGTCTAAAACAGCAGCAATGGCAAGTCTGGTAAACAAGAACCTCCCTATCACTGTTTCTGAGAAGACCGAAGTACCTTTCTGGTGCCTGAGGTTACCCACCATATCTGCGGAGTGACTAATGGAATGTCAAAACCAATTGAATCTTCAGGTTCTATAAATTTTTAGGAATCGTTTGTGGTTCTGGAATCACTTCTAGTCCTACCATACTCCCACTAATGTTTTCTAAAAAGAATCCATTTTACTAAAACTGTGGCGAGTCAAGAACAATATATCTATTGATTTTCCATATGGTAGAAAGTTAACCCTCTTCATAGCCCGGGATAACCCACAAACTGCCATTATTGCAACGTACCTAGAGTTTATCCAGAGTCTAATTTTAAGCATAAGCCGGAAAACTCCATATACCTTAACATCGTTAAGATATGAACCATTCTATATACAATATAGAAACAGAGGCACTAATTTAATTAAAACCAGATTCAAATCATGCAGCTGTCTCCAGTGCATGTCAACTAAGTGGAATGAGGCCAAGCAGCATTACTCATCTAGGAGTGCATCCACATATAAGTAACCTGAAAAAGAAACAAGTTCTCAAAACCATTACTATCAACGAAATACCTAGCTCAAGTATCTACATCTTCGATCACCTTGAAGAATCCTAATACTTTGCAACATATGGTTCTCTAATTTATCCTTATACCTATAACTTCTCAAAACTTGGACCTTGTATTTCAACGAAATACTTGTCTAAAACTAGAGAAGTCATGAGTAAATGGAATATAGTATGAGTACCAACCCCTTTGTCCTAATGGAAACCGGAGAACATACAATACTTTGTATAAGTCCCCTGAGTTTAATAACTCAAACCCTGTGCGTCGTAGGTTGAAAGCTATACTACAGTTAAGAAGAATTACACCGCTGTTGAATGCGTCTTACCCAATCATCAACTGATATAGGTAAATATCATAGACATAATTTCAAAAATTTATATCTCACTTTATAAAATAAACGTACAGATATACCAGTTTGAAATTGGTGCATAATAATCAGATATTCAAAATCAAATATTTGCCGTCAGGCAAAAACCCAGGTGATTTCTTCAAATATCACCAATTACAACGAATTTCGATATAATGAGGATATAATCACCTAATTCCCAATATCTTACTCCCACTCATCATCTGTAATACCATACAAATGTGTGAATCAAATATGGTAAATACATACCATGGAGTAAGAATCTAATTAGGAAATCGGTTTTTAATTAATAACTCACAGTGAAACTGAAACATGAAAATGTTTCGAAGGGATATCCGGGTATTCCTAGTAATGCCTCTTCCACTATCCAAATTCATGATTGTAACCGTATATTTCCTTGCCATCTCTCCAATCCCTTTATTTGTCTTTACTTATTACCTTCTATACACCACCCTTAGGCTAAATGGTTTTCTTCCTTCCCTACCTTTCGGCACCAGCCTATGGTTTGGAAGAAGACTATCCAACAAGCATAATAGGTGTACCCTTCTAATCCTAGGAGCCCTCGCAACCAGAGAGAAGGTATAAAATAAAAGAAAACTTGAATAATCCTATTCGATTTCTCCTGAACCGGAAACCATCCTTGAACTGGAACAAGTTCCATCGAGTTCGTATGTAACTATACGATGGCATATCCAATAAATGTGGATCTTCCTAGTGATACGGAATGTTCCGGAGAAATGCAAAGGTAAAATAGGAGTGGCGATGATATATGTGGTTTCGTCGTGAATGATAGCATTCGCAATTTACTTTGCCCTCTTTCAAATCCCTTTATATGTCTTTACTCATTACCTTCTGTACACCACACTTAGGCTAATTAGTTTTCTTCCTTTCCTACCCTTCGGCACCAGCCTATGGTTTGGAAGAAGACTATCCAATAAGCGTAATAGGTGTACTCTCCTAATACCGGGAGCTCTCGCAACCTGAGAGAAGGTAAAGGGAAAAGACAACTAAATAGTCATATTCTATTTCTCCAGAACCGACAACCATCCTCGAATCTGAAACAGGTTTCTTCGAGTTCGTATGTAACTATACGATGGTAATATTCAATAAATGCGGATCTTCGTAGTGATATGGAATGTCCTGGAGAAATGCAAAGGGTAAAAGTAGGAGCGACAATGATATATGCGACTCTGACAATCTAAAAAGCCAATGTGTTTTAAGAAGGTTCGGTTAACTTGGTTCATGAGTTTTAGTCTAGGGTTGGGCCATGGTCGCTGCCAAAGAGAGAGAGAAAAGAAATACTCAGCGTGCACTCTAACTTAGATCAGAATGGTTAATCACTTTATCTAATCAGGATGCCTCCCACTGTTTCCTCGAATTCTCCTCCAAACCCAAAAGAAGAATTAGTTGGGATCATCTAAAATCACCGAGGAGTAATCCTACTCATCAGTGGGAATCGGGATCCAACTATCATCGCATGATAACTTGATGGAACCCACTCAAGTTATCACACTCCAGAAGGTATGCGCATGCCTGGTAAGTTTCCTTTATGTTTGAAACTCCCGATGTGATTTTTGTAGGGTTACCTAAGACGACAGCGAGGTTTCGGAAGGCATCGTCCATACAAAATTCAAATTTTTGCCGTTTTAGCTAACCCTAACCTAGAATCGTTAACTAGAAATCGACGGAATATAAAATGCAAACACTTTGCAAGTCTAGTGAGCAAGTAATACAACCTTTGTAGACCGTTCCTTCACTTCAATAGCTCCTTGTAGTAGTCCTTTCGCTGCGATCGTGAACTCCAGACTCTAGAGAGGCTCCCATGAAGAAACGAACATGCTTGCTTCGATGTCTTCAAGGCCGAAGATGATCTACGTCGAGGAGACACTAACCCAAGCTATCTCTTCACTAATTGTGAAATTAGTGAAGCAAACACCCTATACTAAATAGCAAGTAGTAGAGTATGATGAAGTAGGAAGTGGGCTCACTTTAGACTTGATTTTCTCACATTTTTTCTCATACCTCCATTGAAGTAGAAAGCTTTTTGAGGAAGAAGAAGAAGAAAGAACACATCATATGAATTCAACCAAATGAATTATTGCAACCATGGGTGAGTTAAGCCCTCATGCCTAACTCATGTAGAGAATAAACCAAGGGCTTAGGTTAAGGGTTGGGTTAACTAATATCCTGAGGAATGACAAAAGAGTGGACTTTGTCAATATTTCTACAAGCTTCATCCAAGCTTGACAACATTGACCAAGTCTTCTCTCTTTTGTTATAGCTTAAGAAATAAATAAAACCCTAACTTAACCCTAGCATGGTTTAAGTTTCATACACCCATCTTGCTATGTATCATCAAGCATGACACAAAATAATGTACACTTGCATATATCACATATATACAATGTGCACAAACCAAGTGAGAAAAGAATCATAAGTGAGCTAATACTAGTTAATGTAATGTAATATATCTAATATATAATTATACATTAAATTATCAAATCAACTCTTGATTTAATAATCCGGCTATATCACATATAACCGACTAATATCATGTGTAACAACTTATCGAATCAACACTTGATCCGATAACCCGGTTATATCGCATACAACCGACCAATGTCATATATCGCGAGAATACAATACGATATCACATACTCATATCAATCTCGGCCACACACATATCACATATATGCTCTTACTCCGTTTCACTTGAGCCAGGAGACCTCTGTGTAGGACTCTAAAGACTCGTCAATACGCCGACAACAGGTGATGATCATATCAAATACCCACAAGCCGCAAGCGGTGTGCTAAACGTAACGGCCACCTGGGTATTGAGCGATCAGAAGATCAACAAGCAAGCCTACTCGTACTCCTGCGAATCCAATCAGTAACACTACCGTACAGTCCGGTCTCTTCGCCTGATATGTCGCATATCTCGTCTAGGGGTGGTAAACGTCAGACCCTAGTAACTCGATAAGTCTTGTTGATATGAGGCTCATAACGGGTCGAGAAACCACTAATAACACTTACCATTATATCTCTAAAGCAGGCCTGGCCAGGGACTTCCTGTTATAGCCAATCGAGCACAGCGCAACATCAACTCCCAATACCGGGAGAGACGAAACCCCTCCTATCGCTCATTGCCTCCATGTGATTTGGGGCTGTAGCCAAAAGCCACCGTTTTGCACGTTCTCTTGAACGTGGTAAGGTGGAAATGAAAGCACAGTGGGAATCACACAAGATTCTATGACGATCTCGGGTCTACAGACTAACCTGTACCAGTGTCACCAGAGAACTGCCATCTGACGTAAAGTATAATACCATCTGGGAGTTCTCGGCGAGTCTGTCCAGTGTACCCAGTCTCCACTGAGCACTCGTATATTGTCTCTGATGTCAAACACCAATGGATATGTGATCATCCATCGCCTATCTACATAGGTCGAGAAGCTATATGCTAGTCTACTCTGGTATATCGATGCCCTGTCTCGATACACCTAAGACTAGGAACATTTGAAGGATTACTTAGCAACTACACTGTCCCCACTAGTATGATCTGCATCATAATCCTAGTAGTCAAGTACTTATCCTAAGGGCTTTATCAACATGTAACATAGAGACAATCAGTGTACATGTTAAGATAAAGAGCAACCAGATGGCATACTATCATGTCGAGCAAGAAAGTCCTCCATATATATGTCCAAGAATCCACTACAATATACATCGTATGTACAGTAATAGCCTCTAGGGCATACATATCACTAACAATCTCCCACTTGCACTAGGATCATCTGTTGTAATATCTCATACCCAACAATCAGCAGTGGTTGATGTATCTCATACTCAATCATCCCATAAAAGTCTCTACTGGGAAATAGGCCTTTGTGAGTGGATCCGCGCTGCTGTCCTCAGTGTCTACTCTCCTAACCTCGATCTCCCTGGAGATCATCCATCTCCATGATCAGGTGATACTGCCTAAGAATATGTCTGGATCGCTGATGGGACGGGGGTTCTTAGGCCAAAGCCACAACTCCATTATCACACAATGGTAGGAACAAAGTTCATATCATGAACTTATATACACCCAGACCGCTTCTTTGGTAGCATCGTAGGTAGCGATGTATCCAGTCTTTAATCGTCTAGTTTGTCACGGTATCTAGCTTGGAACTCTTTTAACATACCGTCCCTCCACTGAGGGTAAAGACAATTCCTGTGACTGAAATTCAGTCGACCTTACCACCCTGGAAGCTATCCAGTGATTCTCCCAAGGATCGATTGATACCATCTCACTACACCTAGTGATAATCCTAACATCCACTTAGATCAATCTCATAGATCCAAAACCCAGGATTTAGGAGGTATCACCTTGATCCTATATGGAGAATCCTTGTGATAAGAGGAGATTGACTGAGCGTAGCATAGGAAACTCCTTTCCTATCAAGAGTATGTCATCCATGTACAATACGAGGATCATCACCATACTCCCTACTACCCTTTTGTATATACAAGGTTCATCTACCATTTTGATGAAGTCAAACTCTTTGACTACCACATCAAAACAGACGTTCCAACTCCGCGATACCTGCTTTAACCCATAAAGCAACTTGCACACGTTTCCGCTGCTCCCACTATGTACGAAGCCCTCTGGCTGTGTACTTATAGACACTCTCTTCTAAATCACTATCTAGAAAAGCAGTCATGACACCTAACCGCCAGATATCGTAGTTATGGTATGTAGCAGTGGCAAGTATGATCCGGATGGACTTAAGCATAGGCACTAGAAAAGGTTTCATCATTATCCACACCTGCTCGATGACGAGAACCTTTTGCAATAAGTCTAGCTTTGAAAGTCTCAACTTTTCTATCTACCCCAAGTAATCTTCTTAAGATATACTTTCTCCTGATGGGGATTTAACCCTTCAGATAAGCAACCAAAGTCCATACTTTGTTGGTGTATATGGATTCCATCTCAGATTGCTTAGCATCCAGCCATTCTCACAGAGTCCCCACTCCTGATGACCTGCTCGAAACTAGTTGGGTCATCATCTCATGATGCAATCCTCGCTCCCACTGTCATAGAGAAACATAAGTATCTCTCAAGCGGATGAGGAACCCTACCAGATCGGCGGAAAGGATGAGGTCCATCGGGAACTATTGAATCCTCCGGTTCTACCAAATCATCAGCTGTAGTTTGTATAGCTGGAACTCTTTCTATTTCTAGCTCATGACCACTAATTTCTTCACAAGAATTTCCTTTCCAAAAGGTGGCATGCCGAGAAACAAAACACCTTTTTCTACTCAGTGTGGTAGAATATATTCCCTTGCGAATGCTTGGGATATCCAACAAACTTCCACAGAACTGATCTTGCCTCGAGCTTGTCCGGATCATGCTTTTGACATAGGCAGGACAACCCCAAATCTTAACTTACTTAACAGATGGGCTCTTCCTATACCATATCTCATATGGAGTGGTAGGCACCTGATTTGGTTGGAACCCTATTCAATAGGTATGCAGCTTCATCAAGCGCATAACCTCAAAAGGAAATAAGTAACTCAGTAGCACTCATCATAGAGCACACCATATCATATAGGGTGCGATTGCTCCGCCCTGATACACCGACGAGCTGTGGTGTATACGGAGGAGTAATGCTAAGAGAGAATCTCATTCTCTCTTAGAATAGTCCACGAATTCCGTGCTCAAGTATTCCCCTCCTTGATCATATCAAAGGACATAATACTTATACCCATTTTGGTTCTCTAGTTCTGACTTATATTCTTTGAATTTCTCAAAAGCTTCAGACTTATGTTTCAACAGGAACATATATTCGAATCTTGAGAGATCATCAGTGTATGTAATGAAGTACAAAGAACCAGTCCTGGTATGTGTAGACAGGGGACTATATACATCATCATGTATCAATCCCAAGAGTTCACCAACTCTTTCTCTGTTTCCAATAAACAGAGTTATGGTCATCTTATCTTTGTGACATGACTGGCAAGTTTCACAAGTTGTAAATTCAAACTGATTTAAATATATATCTTTATGTATCTTCAGCTAGTCAGGTCGCATTGATATGGCCTAGTCTACAATGCCTTAAGAAGAATTCGTTCATTTCTGAACTCTTCCTCTTGTGTGTGTTCTGTACGTTAAGAACTGTAGTTTGATTTAGACCGTATATGCTTTTAGATAACGTGCCTGAACCGATCAACTCTTGATATAGGAAATGTTCAAAACATTATCCAACAATACAAAATTATATCCTTCTTTACTTAATAAAGAGATTGATATGATGTTGTATATCAGGTTGGGTATCTAATAACAATCGTTCATGATCAATATATTTAGGTAATACACGGTGATAACTGCAAACAAACTTGGCTACAACAATTGCACCGTTTTTAACTCTTAAAACTTATCATCCATTCTTAGTTCTCTACCTATCTGTAGCCCATGTTACAGATTACATATATGGGATCCTGATCTGGTATCTCATACCCAGGACGTAAAGGATATTAAGAAGTAGTTCTCGGTAATGAACGCATCCGAAGAATATGCATCATCATGCACTTTCTTCATTTGGGCGGCACGGGAATTCTGGTAATCCCCTATTTCCTGCTCGGTCTTATAACTGTTGGATTGCTAGGCACGCTCACAAGGTTCTACGAGGCATCAACCATGCCCGATTAAAAATTTAGCCGCTCCGAACAACCTAAAGCCGGATCTTTAAACTAGAGTTTAGGCGAAAATTAACATGTTAAACACTTTAACACTAAGTGAGAGGGATTACAACCTTTGTAGATCCGGTCCTTCACTTATAAAGCTCCGTGTTGAAGTCCCTTCGCTGCGATCATCGTGTTCCGGACTCTCGAGAGGTTCCACGAAGAGAAAGATGCAATCTTGCTTCCGATCTTTGATACAAAGATGATCTACCTTGAAGTTTCGTTAACACAAGCTAACACTCATAATATGAAGTGAACACCCTCATCTAAATGGCAAGGATAGATGAGGATGATGAAGTAGGATTTTTGCTCTCTTCTATTTTCTTATTCTCACTCATTTTTCATCACTTAGAAAAAGCTAGAAAGCTTTTTCATAAAAAGAAAGAAGGAAGAAGATGAACAATCAACATCAAACCATTTGTGATGAATAATGAAATGATAAATATGATGATTAATGCAACCATGGTCAACTAACCCATATAGAGAATTAACTAGGGTTAGGGTTTTGTTTAGGTCAAAGAATGAGTCATAACAAAATATCTTTCACAAAACAAAACTAAACCTTCTAGAATGATCTAGAAAGCTTCACCCTAATCCAAACCCTTATCATGTTTAAACTCCACTAAACATGTTGCATTAGTTATTATATCATGTTACAATATTATATATCACATATATAATATTTATCGTAACAATATAAAATAATACATTTAACATATATCGCATATATATCAATGTATTACCCGAGTGAGAAAAAGAATCTTTTAGTGAGCTAATATTAGTTAATGTAATTTAATATATCATATATATTATTATACATTAAATTATCGAATCAACACTTGATCCGACAATTCGGCTATATCGCATATAACCGACTAATACGATGACCCGGCTATATCACATATACCCAGCCGATATCTCATATCGCGAGAATCCAATACGGTATCACATACCGTATTATCCTCGGTCCCGCACATATCACATATGTGCTCCTACTCCGTTTTTCATGAGCCAAGAAACCTCTGTGTAGGACTCTAAAGAATCGTCAATACGCCGGCAGTAGGTGGTGATCATATCAAACACCCACAAGCTGCAAGCGGTCAGCTAAACGTAACAGCCACCCAGGTATTGAGCGCTCAGAAGATCAACAAGCAAGCCAGTACATTCTCTTATGAATCCAATCAGTAACACTCCCGTACAGTCCGGTCTTGTCATCTGATATGTCGCATATCTCGCCTAGGGGTGGTAAACGTCAGACCCCAGTAGCTTGATAAGTCGTGTCGATATGAGGTCTATAACAATTCGAGAAACTACTGATAACACTTACTAGTAAATCTCAGCAACCCTGGCCAGGGATTTCCGGTTATTGCCAATCGAACACAGCACAACATCAACTCCCTATACCGGAATAGACGAATCTCCTACTATCGCTCATTGCCTCCATGTGATTCGGGACTGTACCCAAAAGCCACATTTTTGCACGCCCTCTTGGATGTGGTATGATGGAAATCAAAGCATAGTGGGAATCACACAAGACTCTATGACGATCTTGGGTCAACAGACTACTCTGTACCTGTAAGTCTACGCTAGCGCCCCGGCAGTCTACAGACGCCAAATGCGGAACAAAAACTTTTTAACTGGCGCTATCGTATACTTTAACCCGGATCTGCCATTATTTCTAAACTAACAAACTGTAAAGAGTGCAGAAAGGTTATACCGAACGATCCGAGTCCTTCATTCTTTAACCATCATCCCACGTTCCGTTGCGGCTGCTCCGATCTCGTCGATCTCCGATATCCTCGTCGAGGTGGCACCACATCGATGATTCTTTAAACGGGCTCCTGCCTCTGACTTGAGGCAACTCGATCGTCAAGTTTGCTAAAAGAGACGACCAAGAATGATGTAGAGAATGAGTAGATGACTTTGTCTCACTTCGTCCAAGTCCGTGGACGATCGGTAAATGAAGTTGCCGAGGAAATTGGGTGATGGAATGAAATGGACTGTAAAATTCCATGCACCCCAAATACTATCATATCTTTTCTACAAATGAAAACATCAAGTAGTGAGAGAGAGAGAGGGGGCCGGCCTCATATAGGGAGAGGGGGTGACCGTAGGAGAAGGGGGGTGACCACAAGAAATCATCCTTATCATAACAAAAGATCTTAAGCAATCCAAAAGACATTAATTAAAACAATGAGTCACTAAAACCTAGTCACCATTTAATAAATGCAAAGATGAGTCATGAACCTAGTCACTATCCTTGTCATCACTTCCAGAAACTTCTAGAACACTGACTCACCTCAACTGAAGAAAAGATAAATCCGTCTTTAACCAAATGTTAAAAGACGGCTGATAGAAAACTGGAAACTCGCAACTTTCAAAAGTGATCCTGAAACAACTTTCAGGATAACCCCGAAACTGTATAAATATACCCGCATTTGTATTAAGACCGAATACAAATGCAACTGAGACAAAGATATTATACCTACTCAATATAATACTCGGATCCGGCTTAAACCAAAGCCGACCAGTATCATCTGCCCGAAAAATAACACGTGCGTAAACGCACGTGCATTTTCCGAACCCTGCCATAAAACCATACGGCCTCTACAACGTTTCGCCCGAACTTGGGAAACTGTCTGTGGGGGACTCTAATGACTCGTCAGTACCCTGGCAGTGGGTTTAACCACAAACCGTCAGCGGCACTAGCAATGCGTAACGGCTGCCCATGGACTGACCTCAAGGGATGCCGATGAGCGAACTCATCCGGAAAACCCTACTGAGCCTAACAGTGACAATGTATATACAGTCCGGTCCGTTCGTCTATGAGTATCGCATATCTGCCTAGGGGGCTAGCAACGTCAGACCCCCAATAGCAGTATAAGTCGTGTCGGAGTGAAGCCCAATAACACCTTGAGATACTACTGGAGTACCTACCAGTAAATCTCCTGCCACGGCCGTGGGCTTTGTGTAATGGCTCTCCTAGACACAGCACGATCTCGCCCCCAATACCGGGAGAGACGAATCCCCTGCCGATCCGCTCACGTGCCTCCATATGGCTCGGGACTGTACCCAAAAGCTACCTGTTTGCACGACTCCTTTGAGCCGTGGTAGGGTAGAAATCAAAGCACAGTGGGAACTCACACGAGACAAATGACGACCTCAGGTCGATGAACTAACCTGTACACATGTCACCAGGGAACTGCTATCTGATGATAGATATAATACTAACCAGCAGATTCCCGGCGAGTCCTGTCCGGTGTAATCATAACCCAATGAGCACCTGTATACATCTTAGGTGATCCAACTGACACCAGTGGCTTGTGAGACCGGCTACCGCCCCTCGTCGGGGTCTCGACTGTATACACTAGTCTACTCCGGAGTATCGATGCCCTGTCTCGAAACTCCCACGACTAGGGACCACAATTAGGGATATGCGTATAAACCACCCAACTCTCACGTATATGATCGCCATCATACTGTTGGTGGTAAAGCAAGATCCTAAGGGCTCTATCAAAGTGTAACATGTAATCAGTCACCTGAACATGTACACGACTGATAAAGGAAAACCAGATAGCATACTATCATCTTGAGTAAGACTGTCATACCGGTATAGGTCCTCCGCAATCATTGCAATCACGTACCTGTGATCCAATAATTGACTATGAGGGCACTATCTCCAACAATCTCCCACTTGCACTCAAGGCTAATTATTGCGATGTCGACTACTCACAGCCCGTGTGAAACCGAACATCCAACTCCTCTACTAATCAGTATCACAAAGCCCGTTTGAAAAACTATTGTGTTCGAGAAATAGCCTTAGTGAGTGGATCCGCCTAGAAGTTTCTTTCTATATCTCTCTAAATCTCAAGTTCGCGGAGAAAACCATCTCCCGAATCGAGTAATACCTGTCTTAGAATATGTCTGGATATCTGATGGGACCTAGTTCATAAATGAACTCCAAATCCAAACTTCTTAGACTGTATCGATCACTGAACCTAATCAGTATCCGGCACCATGCCTCCCACAGAATCCCCTTGGACCACCTGTCCATAATACTGTCCCTCTTCGTCAGAGGGAAAAACTATAACTCTGACAATCACTCTGTCAACCATGTCACCTTTGAAGCTTGGAATGATAACCGTCTCCCGAAGGAGGCTGCCGTCATCAAATCCGTAGAACATGTACTTATGTTCTAAAACTGCTTCCTTATATTTCTCCAGGATTGGATTAATACAAACTTATTGCATCTAGTGCAAAACCAACATTTGGTGTGGTACTTGACATCTCATGATTGACTCAATTTCCTAAGCAAGTGATCTGCCAATCATGCACATCCCTCTCCCCTTTAGTCTACACGACACCTTTAGAGAGGGTGACTCCATCACCTGCAGGTACACCACCATGCTAGGAGTCATCTATTCTAAAAACCATTAGAATATCTGTCCAAGTACCCACATTGGGAAACTACCCAAATCCAGATCTAAAACCATAGATCTAGAAACCAGAATGTCAAATATTATATCCATATCCTGTCTGGAGAAACAACTGTGTGACGACCACAGTACAACCGATCGTAGTATAGGAATTTTACTTCCTACTCTGTGTATGTCATCCAGATACCATGACATCACACCCTACTACCTTCTTAACAGATCCATCCCTTATTCTGATTGAAGTCAAACCCATGACTGTCACACCAAAATTAGATGATCTATCTCCGCTATAACTGCTCAAGTCTATAAATAGATATAAGCATCTTGCCCACTATGCTTCCGCTGCTCCCACTGACTACGACAACCCTCCTACCGGGTCTCATATCCTGGAACAATAGTAGTGTCAAGTCTTGGTAGATAAGAACCTCCCTGTCACCGTCTCTGAGGCTACCGAAGTACCTCTCGGGCGTTTGAGGTTACCTACCATACCTGCGGAGTGGCTAATGGAATGTCAAACCTGATTGAATATATAGGTCATATTAAATTTTCCGTAATCGTTCGCGGTTCTGGAATCACTTCCAGTTCTACCATACTCCCACTACTGTTTTCTGAAAAAGATCCATTTTACTAAAACTGTGGCGAGTCAAGAACAATATCACTATTGATCTTCCAAATGGTAGAATATCAACCCTCGTCATAGCCAGGGTCAACCCATAAACAACCATTACAGAAACGTGCCCTGAGTTATCCAGAGTCTGGTTTTAAGCGTAAGCTGGACAACTCCCCGTACATCAACATCTTTTAAGGTACGATCCATTCTATATCCAATACAGAAACTTTGGCACTAATTTAATTGGAACCATATTCAAACCATCCAGCTGTCTCCAGTGCATATCAACTTAATGGAAAGAGGCTAATCAGCATTACTCAACTTAGGAATCCATCCAATTATGAGTAACCTGAAAGAGAAAACTCGTTTCTCAAAACCATTACTATCATCTGAATACCAATCATAAGAATCTACATCTTCGATCTCTTTGAAGAATCCCGATACTTGTGACACCTGGTTCTCTACTTTATTCTTATACCCACAACTTCTCAAAACTTAGACCTTGTATTTCTACGAAACACTCGTCTAAATACTAGAGAAGTTATAAGTAAATAGAACATAGTACGAGGACCTACCCCTTTGTCCTGAAGGACACTGGACAACATACAATACTCTGTATAAGTCCGCTGAGTTAAACAACTCAAAACCTGTGCGTCGTAGGTTGAAAACTGTACCCTGGCGATTTCCTCAAATATCACCAATTACAACGAATTCCGATATAATGAGGATGATCACCTAATTCCCAATATCTTACTCCCACTCATCATCTGTAAAACCATACAGATATGAGAATGGAACCTGGTAAATACATACCCTTGGAGTAAGTGTCTAATCGGGAAAACAGTTTTTCTTTTAACAATGCACTGAAACATGAAAATGTTTCGTAGGGGTATCCTGGTATTCATAGCAATGCCTCTTCCATAATCCAATTCATGACTTCAACCGTATATTTTATTGCCATCTCTCCAAATCCCTTTATTTGTCCTTAGTCGTTACCTTCTGTACACCATCGTTAGGCTAAATGGTTTTCTTCCTTCCCTACCGTTCGGCACCAGCCTATGGTTTGGAAGAAGACTATCCAGTAAGCATAATAGGTGTACCCTCCTTAACCAAGGAGTACTCGCATCTCGAGAGAAGGTGATGATAAAAGGCAACTGAATAATACCTTATTCTTTTAAAGGTGAAATAGGAGCGGCGATGAAGTACGCGGTTTTGGTCGTGAATGATATCAGTCGCAATTTACTTTGCCCTCTTTCTAATCCTTTTATTTTGTCTTTACATATTACCTTCTGCACACCCTACTTAGGCTAATTGGTTTTCTTCATTCCCTACCTTTCGGCACCAGCCTATGGTTTGGAATAAGACTATCCAATAGGCGTAATAGGTGTACTCTCCTAAACCAAGGAGCCCTCGCAACCTGAGAGAAGGTGATAATAAAAGACAACTGAATAAACCAATTCTATTTCTCCTGAACCTGGATCCATCCTCGAAGAAGTCCCTTCGAGTTCTTATATAACCATACGATGGATCTATCCAATGGAAGTGGATATCCGTAGTAATACGGGTGTTCTGAGAAATTCAAAGGGTAAAAGAAGGAGTGGCAATGACTTATGCAACTCAGACAATCCAAAAGCCAGTATTTTAAGAAGGTTCGGTCAACTTGGTCACTGAGTCATAGTCTAGGGTCGGTCTAAGGTCGCTGCCAAAGAGAGAGAGAAAAGAAACACTCTGCGTGCACTCTAACCTAGATCAGAATGGTCATAACTTTATCTAATCCGGAAACCTCCCACTGTCATGTCAAATTCTCCTCCAAACCTAAAGAAGAATCAATCGGGATCACCCGAAGTGTAAACCAACTCATCAGTGGGAATCATGATCCAACTCTCATCGCATGATAACGTGATGGAATGCATCCACGTTACTCATACTCCAGAAGGTATGCGCATACTTGGCAAGTTTCAGTTTCTTTAGAAACTCCCGATGTGATTTATGCCCCATTCTCTTATGACCTTGGCGTATGTCAACAAATCATAAGTCACATGTCAAGTTCTGCCCGTCATTATCTTGTTAATTTGAACCCACCCGTACATACCCTTGACGTATGCCAACAAGGTAATACGACTGTCCCAAACCAACTCATCTATCTATGCAACAAACGAATACCCAGCAGCTACCAAACACTATGCCTTGACGTATGCCAACAAACATAGCTTGAATACTACTGACCATCCATAAGAAACGACGGAGGGCTACGGCTGGTTTTTGGCGAAAAACCTTTAACGTAGTGAACTTGATATCGCTGAAGGAACCTGATAGCTTTTTTTTTAAAATATAGTGGCGAAAACCTTTTGCTAAAGAGGTCACTCCCGGTAAAGGGATCTCGGCTCTTTCCTCGTGGAATGAGGCGCAGGATATTCCACTGAATACCGCTATGCAAAGCAACTTGTAATCGACTATAGTGAAGTTATTACTCTGACGCAAACTTCTGCCCAAGGGGTCAGTCCCGGTGAAGGGATATCGGCCCTTGCCCCGTCGAATGAGGTGCAGGATATTCCACTGAATACCGCTATGCATAACAAAAGGAAACGTCTTTGTAACAACACTTTTTAAATTTGTTCCAACAACTGCAAACAGGTTTGTTTTGCTTTGCATTGATCAGAATCAACGCAGTCCCATCAATCAATCACACCAGAAAAGAACGAAAATAAAATGTACGTATATGCCATCCGCATTCGTCACTGGGTCCCGTCATCACCCGTTAGGTTACTTAACTAACGACAGAGCGGGGACTGGACTAGCGCGGGTGTAAAACATATACAACATCTAATAGTATATAAACCAATATATAATAATCGCTCCAGGCGTGATAATATGCAACATTACAGAAAAGTAATAAGCATCACAGAATAATACAGATAATCTGGGATCCCCGGGTTTCACAGAGCCGCTGCTGAAACCCGACGTTCCCCTGTCGTGTGAATAGCCTGTGCAATGAAACCTATACCCCTACGGGTGCGGCAAGTTACCCGCCAAAACCTGAAGCGAGGCAGCCCCTTACAGCATAGTGAATGGACCACCCAGCACTTCACGGAATCCGGTAATCTTGGGCACCCCTCCTTGGGTCAACCTGTACCCCCTACGAGTGCGGCGAATAGTCTGCCAATTCTAGAGTGGGGCCCCTCTGCCTCTTAAAGCCATGAGATGCGGACCCGTTGCTTCTCAGAACCCGGCTATCCGTGTACTCCGTCTCGGGGCAAAACCTAGTACAGTAATGAAAAATAGTACAATAGGTACATCGACCGCAACCTGGCCGTGCCCCAAAAGAATATTATACAACAGGCAGTGACGGCAGTCCACAAGTTGGACGCTCGCCCCGCAATATCAAATGTACAAATAAACACAAACTGTACTACCATTGCACACTGCTATCCACCACGACAAATCCGCAACATCACAGCACAACACAGAACATCAACGCGAATGTCACGTTTGCAAACCCGTCTAAAAGAACTATAGCAATCAGACGCGGTTTACCGATCAAATGACATTCCCGGTCGGAGATATAATGTAAGCACTGTAAACTAACGTGTTTAAATTTCGATCGACCAAATATCAAAAAGTGGGCCCCACGACTTACTGGTGAACAGTAACAAAATCTGGGCCAAAACGATATTTACCAAAAACCACAAAATCTAACAGAGAACTCACTGTACAAATTTGGGAGCATGAGTTCACCAAGTGGCCGCGGATGCGCGGTCAAACCATGGGTTTGACCGCGTTTCCGCGGCGGTTTGGTAGGGTCACGAGCCCAAATTTTGTCGTCGTTCTAATAAATGCCTGCACAGTTTTCTGAGATGTGTAGAAAAATTTTAGGACACCATTTAAAATCAATAGAAACTGTCAAATTGAAAAAATGTGATTTTTGATTTCCGGTTCGATCGATGTTTTAAACGCGTTAGCACAAGTTAGCATAGCAAAATGGTTAGGCTCTGATACCACTGTAAGTCTACGCTAGCGTCCCGGCAGTCTACAGACGCCAAATGCGGAACAAAAACTTTTTAACTGGCGCTATCGTATACTTTAACCCGGATCTGCCATTATTGCTAAACTAACAAACTGTAAAGAGTGCAGAAAGGTTATACCGAACGATCCGAGTCCTTCGTTCTTTAACCATCATCCCACGCTCCGTTGCGGCTGCTCCGATCTCGTCGATCTCCGATATCCTCATCGAGGTGGCACCACATCGATGATTCTTTAAACGGGCTCCCGCCTCTGACTTGAGGCAACTCGATCGTCAAGTTTGCTAAAAGAGACGACCAAGAATGATGTAGAGAATGAGTAGATGACTTTGTCTCACTTCGTCCAAGTCCGTGGACGATCGGTAAATGAAGTTGCCGAGGAAATTGGGTGATGAAATGAAATGGACTGTAAAATTCCATGCACCCCAAATACTATCATATCTTTTCTACAAATGAAAACATCAAGTAGTGAGAGAGAGAGAGGGGGCCGGCCTCATATAGGGAGAGGGGGTGACCGTAGGAGAAGGGGGGTGACCACAAGAAATCATCCTTATCATAACAAAAGATCTTAAGCAATCCAAAAGACATTAATTAAAACAATGAGTCACTAAAACCTAGTCACCATTTAATAAATGCAAAGATGAGTCATGAACCTAGTCACCATCCTTGTCATCACTTCCAGAAACTTCTAGAACACTGACTCACCTCAACTGAAGAAAAGATAAATCCGTCTTTAACCAAATGTTAAAAGACGGCTGATAGAAAACTGGAAACTCGCAACTTTCGAAAGTGATCCTGAAACAACTTTCAGGATAACCCCGAAACTGTATAAATATACCCGCATTTGTATTACGACCGAATACAAATGCAACTGAGACAAAGATATTATACCTACTCAATATAATACTCGGATCCGGCTTAAACCAAAGCCGACCAGTATCATCTGCCCGAAAAATAACACGTGCGTAAACGCACGTGCATTTTCCGAACCCTGCCATAAAACCATACGGCCTCTACAACGTTTCGCCCGAACTTGGGAAACTGTCTGTGGGGGACTCTAATGACTCGTCAGTACCCTGGCAGTGGGTTTAACCACAAACCGTCAGCGGCACTAGCAATGCGTAACGGCTGCCCATGGACTGACCTCAAGGGATGCCGATGAGCGAACTCATCCGGAAAACCCTACTGAGCCTAACAGTGACAATGTATATACAGTCCGGTCCGTTCGTCTATGAGTATCGCATATCTGCCTAGGGGGCTAGCAACGTGAGACCCCCAATAGCAGTATAAGTCGTGTCGGAGTGAAGCCCAATAACACCCTGAGATACTACTGGAGTACCTACCAGTAAATCTCCTGCCACGGCCATGGGCTTTGTGTCTCTCCTAGACACAGCACGATCTCGCCCCCAATACCGGGAGAGACGAATCCCCTGCCGATCCGCTCACGTGCCTCCATATGGCTCGGGACTGTACCCAAAAGCTACCTGTTTGCACGACTCCTTTGAGCCGTGGTAGGGTAGAAATCAAAGCACAGTGGGAACTCACACGAGACAAATGACGACCTCAGGTCGATGAACTAACCTGTACACATGTCACCAGGGAACTGCTATCTGACGATAAATATAATACTAACCAGCAGATTCCCGGCGAGTCCTGTCCGGTGTACTCATAACCCAATGAGAACCTGTATACATCTTAGGTGATCCAACTGACACCAGTGGCTTGTGAGACCGGCCACCGCCCCTCGTCGGGGTCTCGACTGTATACACTAGTCTACTCCGGAGTATCGATGCCCTGTCTCGAAACTCCCACGACTAGGGACCACAATTAAGGATATGCGTATAAACCACCCAACTCTCACGTATATGATCGCCATCATACTGTTGGTGGTAAAGCAAGATCCTAAGGGCTCTATCAAAGTGTAACATGTAATCAGTCACCTGAACATGTACACGACTGATAAAGGCAAACCAGATAGCATACTATCATCTTGAGTAAGACTGTCATACCGGTATATGTCCTCCACAATCATTGCAATCACGTACCTGTGATCCAATAATTGACTATGAGGGCACTATCTCCAACAGTACCAGTGTCACCGGAGAACTGCCATCTGACATGAGGTATAATACCATCTGGGAGTTCTCGGAGAGTCCGTCCAGTGTACCCAGTCTCTACTGAGCACCCGTACACCATCCTTGATGTCAAACACCGATGGATATGGGATCATCCATCGCCCATCATATGGGTCAAGATGCGTATACGCTAGTCTACTCTGGTGCATCGATGCCCTGTCTCGATACACCCTCGACTAGGAACAGTTATAGGATGTACTCGTCGACTACTGTAGCCCCACTAGTATGATGTAGCGACTTGAAAAATCGTTTTGGTGTTTTCCTGAAATTCGGTGAAAAATTGGTATTGTTTTTAAAAAAGGGTTTTACATGACTTATTTGATAACTTGCTTTCAAATGTTTGGGTTTTCTTCACTCTTTTGCTTAATTGGTTTTGTTTTCTGGGCTTTGGCTTACTTATTTTACGGACGTCTTTAGACGTTTCGTAAACTTAAGTGCCAGTCACGTTCCGTACCCTACGGGTCGTGACAAAGTTGGTATCAGAGCCTATCCATACGGCCTGGGGAAGGTGGATCGGTCTGTCCCTGCGGCGTAGGCATACCACCCTGCTCAGTCCTAGTCTCGGACGAGCTAGCTCGAATCTCGTCCCTGGCGGCAGCCCTCTGTGCCCTCGTAGCCTTCGGCGGCATAGTGGCTGTTACAGGAAAACAGATAGTAAGGACAGTGCAATAGGATCATAGGATACACGGAATTGAAGAAGGAATTTTTCAAGCAAGTATATCCTAAAGTCACTTAGGCGGAGTACCGTATCGTAAGTATGCCGCGGACATACGCACGCTACGTTACCCTGCTTAAGTCACTTACTCCATCTACCAAGGGTCATCCTACACTCACAAAGGTAAAACCTATCGCTCTGATACCAACTTTTTCATGACCCGTAGGGTACGGAACGTGACTGGCACTTAAGTTTACGAAACGTCTAAAGACGTCCGTAAAACAAGTAAGCCAAAGCCCAGAAAACAAAACCAATTAAGCAAAAGAGTGAAGAAAACCCAAACATTTGAAAGCAAGTTATCAAATAAGTCATGTAAAACCCTTTTTTAAAAACATTACCAATTTTTCCGAAAATTTCGGCAGAGTCTCCTTTGTAAATACTGGCCCCCAAAATGGGTACAACAAAAATATACATGAATCCAACAAAATAGGGCATCCCCAAGCGGGAGCTAGCTCTTCGCCACAAGGCGGTCACAAATCCCACGCAATATAAATGACAACAAGCATAATAATCATAATAAAGCATAAGAAAACATCATGTCGACTCAAGTGAGCTCGACATGATGTTTTCTTATGCTTTATTATGATTATTATGCTTGTTGTCATTTATATTGCGTGGGATTTGTGACCGCCTTGTGGTGAAGAGCTAGCTCCCGCTTGGGGATGCCCTATTTTGTTGGATTCATGTATATTTTTGTTGTACCCATTTTGGGGGCCAGTATTTACAAAGGAGACTCTGCCGAAATTTTCGGAAAAATTGGTATTGTTTTTAAAAAAGGGTTTTACATGACTTATTTGATAACTTGCTTTCAAATGTTTGGGTTTTCTTCACTCTTTTGCTTAATTGGTTTTGTTTTCTGGGCTTTGGCTTACTTATTTTACGGACGTCTTTAGACATTTCGTAATCTTAAGTGCCAGTCACGTTCCGTACCCTACGGGTCGTGACAAAGTAAGCATAACAAGTGGCTAGCCAATCCATGGCCAGAAGCACATCAAAGTCCAACATATCGAGGAGTATCAAATCAACTGATGAATCCCTCTCCCCGATACGAACGGAACACAAACGAAAAACAAAACGAGCGACAAACGTCTCGCCTACCGGAGTAACAACAACAAGCGGCTGATCTAACGACGACGACTCACGGCCCAACATCGGTGCAAAGTGTGTAGAGACGTACGAATGTGTGGAACCTGGGTCGAATAATACCCGTGCGTCGAAAGAACAAACTGGCAAGGTACCTGTCACAACGGCATTGGACGCCTGCGCATCCTGCGGTGTCAAAGCAAAAACTCGAGCTTGTCCTCCACCGATAGCGGGCTGACCTCGACTTCGGCCTCTGCCTCCTCGTCCTCTCTGAACAGGACCGCCGCGTCCACGGCCTCTCGGTGCACCTAACTGGCGTGGAGCATCACCTTGGGTAGGAAGTAGGGCTCTCTGAGGAGGGGGTGGTGATGGTGGTAGGGTCACATGCGGAACTGTCGCTGCTCCCTGTCGTCTCACCGGACAGTCTCTGACAAGATGGTGCAGACTCCCGCACCCAAAACATCCTGGTGACGGCTGCTGCCCCTGGGGATAAGAACCATATAACTGTCCCCGTCCAAATCCTCTGCCAGGCCTATCTCTCGGAAAGAATCTGGCGCGCTGCCTCGGAGACGGTACATCGGTGCGAATCCTCTTCGGCCCAAAAAACAAAACCAATTAAGTAAAAGAGTGAAGAAAACCCAAACATTTGAAAGCAAGTTATCAAATAAGTCATGTAAAACCCTTTTTTAAAAACAATACCAATTTTTCACCGAATTTCAGGAAAACACCAAAACGACTTTTCAAGTCGCTACAATGCTCTGAGCCGCTCTCATCCGGTCTCGGATCAACTGTATCTTCGATGTGCTTCTGGGCATGGATTGGCTAGCCACTTGTTATGCTTCGGTGGACTGCCCTGAGAAGGCAGTCAGATTTAGCTTTCCGGGAGAGCCAGTCCTTGTTATTCAGGGAGACCGCAGTGTCACCCTTCCCAGCTTAATTTCGTCTCTTCGCGCTGGTCAACTCTTGCGGAAGGGATGTCAGGGATTCTTAGCGTGTATTTGTGATACTCGAGCTGCAGAGATTCCGTTGGACCAGGTCCTGGTAGTTTGTGAGTTCCCTGATGTTTTCCCTGATCAGCTACCTGGGCTACCGCCTGAGCGCGATGTTGAGTTCTGCATTGATTTGATTCCCGGTTCGGGGCCTATTTCTATACCGCCTTATCGGATGGCCCCGGCAGAGCTTCGAGAGCTGAAGGATCAGTTGCAGGATTTGTTAGATAAGGGGCTTATTCGACCGAGTGTTTCTCCGTGGGGTGCTCCGGTCCTGTTTGTCAAGAAGAAGGATGGAAGTTTGCGCTTATGTATCGACTACCGCCAGCTGAACAAAGTTACCGTTCGGAACAGATATTCGTTGCCGCGCATTGATGATTTGTTCGACCAGCTTCAGGGTGCGGGGTATTTTTCGAGGATCGACTTGCGATCAGGATACCATCAGCTGCGAGTTCGACAGGAGGATATACCGAGGACAGCTTTCCGTACGCGCTACGGCCACTACGAGTTTTTGGTGATGTCGTTCGGACTCACCAACGCCCCAGCAGCATTCATGGATTTGATGAACCGTACATTCAGGCCGTATCTTGACTTGTTCATCATCGTGTTTATCGACGATATCTTGGTGTACTCCCGGAGCAGAGAGGAGCACGAGCAGCACTTGCGGATCACGTTACAGACTCTGAGGGAGCACCAGCTGTTCGCAAAGTTCTCCAAGTGTGCTTTTTGGCTGGACAGCGTCGGATTCTTGGGTCACGTGGTTACGAGAGACGGCATTTGTGTGGACCCGAAGAAGATTGAGGCTGTTCAGCAGTGGCCCCGACCTACATCGGTTACCTGGGAGACCGAGGGCGAGATGAGGAAGAAGTATCCCCATCTCTTCGAAGGTACACGTAGCTATATTTTTTTTTTTAAAATTCGGGGATCGAATTTCTTTAAGGGGGGAAGATTGTAGCGACTTGAAAAGTCGTTTTGGTGTTTTCCTGAAATTCGGTGAAAAATTGGTATTGTTTTTAAAAAAGGGTTTTACATGACTTATTTGATAACTTGCTTTCAAATGTTTGGGTTTTCTTCACTCTTTTGCTTAATTGGTTTTGTTTTCTGGGCTTTGGCTTACTTATTTTACGGACGTCTTTAGACGTTTCGTAAACTTAAGTGCCAGTCACGTTCAGTACCCTACGGGTCGTGACAAAGTTGGTATCAGAGCGATAGGTTTTACCTTTGTGAGTGTAGGATGACCCTTGGTAGATGGAGTAAGTGACATAAGCAGGGTAACGCAGCGTGCGTATGTCCGCGGCATACTTACGATACGGTACTCCACCTAAGTGACTTTAGGATATACTTGCTTGAAAAATTCCTTCTTCAATTCCGTGTATCCTATGATCCTATTGCACTGTCCTTACTATCCGTTTTCCTGTAACAGCCACTATGCCGCCGAAGGCTACGAGGGCACAGAGGGCTGCCGCCAGGGACGAGATTCGAGCTGGCTCGTCCGAGACTAGGACTGAGCAGGGTGGTATGCCTACGCCGCAGGGACAGACCGATCCACCTTCCCCAGGCCGTATGGATAGGCTCTGATACCAACTTTGTCACGACCCGTAGGGTACGGAACGTGACTGGCACTTAAGTTTACGAAACGTCTAAAGAAGTCCGTAAAATAAGTAAGCCAAAGCCAAGAAAACAAAACCAATTAAGCAAAAGAGTGAAGAAAACCCAAACATTTGAAAGCAAGTTATCAAATAAGTCATGTAAAACCCTTTTTTAAAAACAATACCAATTTTTCCGAAAATTTCGGCAGAGTCTCCTTTGTAAATACTAGCCCCCAAAATGGGTACAACAAAAATATACATGAATCCAACAAAATAGGGCATCCCCAAGCGGGAGCTAGCTCTTTGCCACAAGGCGGTCACAAATCCCACGCAATATAAATGACAACAAGCATAATAATCATAATAAAGCATAAGAAAACATCATGCCGACTCAAGTGAGCTCGACCCCAAAATACAGCATAAAGTCCACAAACCTCACAGTCTCATCTCTAGGTCAATATACAATAAAACTGGTAGAAACAGTAGATGGAGTACACTAGATACAAAGAATATACAAGTGGTACAAAAATAAAAACATAACCCACCTATGAGCAAATCTCGAGCTCAGGCAAAAGAGGCAAAAGACAAGTGCGCCCGCCGCTACTGAACTGACGGAGCGGACCTGCAAAAGACTGTGGCACAACGGGGGTGAGTTGCCAACTCGTGAGTAATAAATAACATCTACAAAGGCTATCGTAGGCATGCACACAAGCATCCTAGCATCTATAATACAGGTATGACTGGATGCACTAGCAGGTGTGTATACAACATCAGTGTACGAATATGTATGCAACATGAACATCTGAGGTCTCAATAGGTATATATAAGAAACATTTCATCTCTTTTTGTTTTTGAAACTCTTTTAGAATGCCAGCATAATGTCAATGAATCGACGAAAATCGGTGTCCAGCAACGACACCCAAAAGCTGTCTCAAATCTCATAAATCCATGTCATAGTGTCTCTGGCCTCAGCCATCCGGCTGACCCATCTCAATATCAATATCTCATCCTCTCGCGGCCCTGGTCGGTATCCTCTGGATATCCGCCGTGCCCAATGAAGTCACCGGTAGGTAATCCGTCCCCTGCCAGGCTCATCGTCAGCACCACGAGCTTCTTGCCCCGGGGTACCCTACCGGGCCCACCATGTACCCGAAACGGTTCATCCAACTCCTCGAAACGGGTCTCCAAAAACCACAGCAAACTCATGGTGGACGACACTTACATCACTAGAAAACCGCAATTTACATGTTTTAAAAATATAATAAGTTTAGAAATTTTGCGGCTTTCCCCCGAAATCCAGAAATATCATAAAATCTCAAGAAGTCCTCATAAGTGCATATATCAATGATAATGAATGCATATGGTGTCGATAATCAAGTTGCGATGTGTAAATTAATGGATTAGGCATGAGCAATTAATATGATGAAGTACATGCACATGAATAGCAATTCTACGGTTTCATTTTAAAGAATTAAAGGCAATAGCACCAGTTTAAGTATCAATTAGTAAAAGGTTTAAATTTAAATGTTATCTAGTGTGGTGGCATGGCAATTACCAGGGTGTGTGTGTAAGCATGAATAGTGCTCGTGCTGCATATAAAAACCCTGGCAATGGTGCAGGTGTCCTATAAAATGGTTTCGTATAGGTATGTCAATATAATGCATGGATGCAGCAAATAGTCAAATAAGTATTTCACCCCTAATTACAAACATCACTAAGGGTCTTGTAAGTTACTAAAACTATCGGGCGGCTTGCGCCACCCAACGATAGTCCCCCGTAGATATTACATCTACTCACCGGAATCCCTGGCTAGCTGTGTCCAATCACCGCCTTTCCCTTTCGCGCCGCGTCTGACGTCTCCACGACCGAACCTGGAATTTACATCAATACCAAACATAAGGTTACGTATCAAGAACGACGCAAAACCTCAACGAAACTACTAAAGTTCGCTAGCTAAGTACAACGTGCACAAAGTGCGCGGAACACACGCGAAAATCGCAAAAACTGCCAAAAAACGCCGATTTGGTCGCCCGGCAAAACTAAACCCGACTACCCAAAAATCAGCACTCACGCATCCTAAAAGTCGTAGGACAAGCCATTACAATCATCAAGATATCAAAAATGATTCATCGCATAATTTTATAACAAAACTAGTAAGCAGTTACATTCCAAAAATCGGTGCAAAAATCGCCGATTGGCTACAAAAGACTACTATCAAGCTTGAACACCCAACCACACTACTAGCAATCTACAAACACTAATTACAACACAATAACAATGATTCCAATCCTATTTTCCATAAACAACCATTTCTTGAATTTATAACCTAGCAAATTCCAAATCAATTTCCACACTTGAAAACTTAAATTAACACAACAAAAGCCCACATAAGAAAATTAATCTCTTAGATTAGGTTAGCAAAAAGACTAGATAACAAATTAGATTAAATCAACTAAATAATAGTTTCTAAACCCTAATTCAACTCATTTTCCATACATAACCCTTTCTAGATTTTCCTAAAACAACAATTACAACTAAAATCACACTTTTAAAAGTAAGAAAATTAACACAATTTAAAGACCACATCAACAAGGTAACTTCTTTGATTTGTGTAGGAACTAGCAAGCAAATTAAATTTAATTAACCACATAATGGTATGCTAACAAACTTTAGTTTAAAACAACTACTCTTTATAAACTAGATTAGAATTTAGCTAACTTTTAACACTAAACCATACAATTAAAGGAATTTAGCAAAAAAGAAAGTAACTTGAAGAAATTTATACCTCAAGATCTATGGATCAAGCAAGTGATTTGCCTCTAAGAATGGCTTCCTAGCTCCAAGATTCAAGCAAGAATGGCTAAGGATAATGATAGCATAAGGATTTTGTTTGGATTTTTGAATTAATTATGGATTTTGATGTGGTTTTTTGAAGAAAATTGAAGAAAAATGAAAAGAAAAGAGATGAAGAAGTGAGGGTTCAGGTTTCGGCCAGAGGAGGTAAGGGGGAGGGTGTGGGCAAGTGGGGAAAAGTCATGGGTCAAGTCTCCAAAGTCAAAGCACCATACTTTATCAATTATATTTAAAATAAAGCCATAAACTAACTAAATCAACTCAAGAAAGCAACCAAGGAAATGAGTCCAGAAATTTCTGGACTTGGACAAGGTGGGGCTGTCCTAGGGCTGAGGGAAAAGAGAGAGAGATTTTACAAAAGAAATTTTATGCAAAAAGGCCCCCTACAAGTCAAAAATTGCAAGTTTTAGCT
Organism: Agapanthus africanus; assembly: GCA_030015575.1. Taxonomy (NCBI): domain Eukaryota; kingdom Viridiplantae; phylum Streptophyta; class Magnoliopsida; order Asparagales; family Amaryllidaceae; genus Agapanthus; species Agapanthus africanus. The sequence goes on along the minus strand of JASDDO010000022.1, from coordinate 303,558,775 downwards.
CAAAAATTCAATAAATTCGTTTCATATCATAAAAATTTGTTAAAAATCAAAATAAATTACTAAAAATTTATGTTACCACTAGATTTTAATTATCATAATTTTAGAGATTAAAATTAGCCCGGAAAAATTTGTATTTATCGCTAATTTAATGTATTTTCTTACCGGCTTAAAATAATATTAAAAAATTGCATACCCTACGGGTCGTGACATATGATCTCATCATAGTCCCAGTAGTCGAGTACAGATCCTAAGGGTTTTATCAACATGTAACATAGAGACAATGAGAGTGCATGTTAAGATAAAGTACAACCAGATAGCATACTATCATGTCGAGCAAGAAAGTCCTCCCTATATATGTCCAAGCATGCATTACAATATATATCATATGTACAGTAATGGCCTCTAGGGCATACATATAACTAACAATCTCCCACTTGCACTAGGGCCATCTGTTGTAGTATCGCATACCCAACAATTAGCTGTGATTGAAGTATCTCATACTCAACCATCCCATAAAAGTCTCTACTGGGAAAAAAGGCCTTTGTGAGTGGATCCGCGCTGTTGTCCTCTGTGTCTACTCTCCTAACCTCGATCTCCCTGGAGATCAACCATCTCCATGATCAGGTGATACTGCCTAAGAATTATATCTGGATTTCTGATAGGACGGGGGTTCCTTGGCATAAGCCACAACTCCATTGTCACACAATGGTAGGAACGAAGTTCATCTTTTGAACTAATATATATCCAGACTGCCTCTTTGGTAGCATCCTTGGTAACGATGTATCTTGCCTTTAATCTTCTATTAAGTCACGGTATCTAGCTTGGAACTCTTCCAACATACCGTCCCTCCACTGAGGGTAAAGACAATGCCTGCGACGGACATTCAGTCGTCCTTATCACCCTGGAACCTTTTCAGTGATTTTCCCAGGATCGATTGATACCATCTCACTACAACTAGTGAGAATCCTAATATCCAATTAGATCTATCTCATAGATCCAAAACCCAGGATTTAGGAGGTATCACTTTGATCCTATATGGAGAATCCTTGTGATAAGCGGAGATTGATCGAGCGTAGCATAGGAAACTCCTTCCCTATCAAGAGTATGTCATCCACGTACTCTACGAGGACCACCATACTCCCTATTACCTTTTTGTATATACTTGGTTCATCTACCATTTTGATGAAGTCAAACTCTTTGACTAACACATCAAAACAGATGTTCCAACTCCGCGATGCCTGTTTTATCACATAAAACATCTTGCACACGTTTCCGCTGCTCCCACTGTCTACGAAGCCCTCTGGCTGTGTACTTATAGACGCTCTTTTCTAAAACATCATTTAGAAAAGCAGTCATGACACCCAACCGCCATATATCGTAGCCATGGTATGTAGCCATGGCAAGTAGGATCTGGATGGACTTAAGCATAGCTTTGAAAGTCTCAACTTTTCCATGTACACCAAGTAATCTTCTCAAGATATACTTGCTCCTGATGGGGATTTAACCCTTCAGATAAAGCAACCAAAGTCCATACTTTGTTGGTGTATAAGGATTCCATCTCAGATCGATAAGCATCCAGCCATTTTTATAGAGTCCCACTCCTGATAGCCTGCTCGAAACTAGTTGGGTCATCATCTCATGATGCAATCCTCGCTTCCACTGTCATAGAGAAACCGAAGTATCTCTCAGGTGGGTGAGGAACCCTACAAGATCGGCGGAGAGGCTGAGATTCGTTGGAAACTATTGAATCCTTTGGTTCTAACAAATCATCAGCTGCAGTTTGTATAGATGGAACCTTTCCAGTTCTACATAACAGACCTTGCCTCGAGCTTGTCCGGATTTTGCTTTTAGACATAGTCCGGACAACCCCAAATCTTAACAAACTTAAGATATGGGCTCTTCCCTTTCCATATCATATATGAAGTGGTAGGCAACTGATTTGATTTGAACCCTATTCAATAGGTATGCAGCTTCTCAAGTGCATAACTCCCAAAAAGAAATAGGCACCTCAGTAGTACTCGTCATAGAGCACACCATATCACATAGGGTGCTATTGCTCCGCCCCGATACACCGACGTGCTGTGGTGTATACGGAGGAGTAATGCTGAGAGAGAATCTCATTCTCCTTTAGAGTAGTCCAGGAATTCCGTGCTCAAGTATTCTCCTCCTTGATCTCATCAAAGGACATAATACTTATACCCGTATTTTGGTTCTCTACTTCTAACTTACATTCTGTGAATATCTCAAAAGGTTCGGACTTGTGTTTCAACAGGAACATATGTCTGAATCTTGAGAGATCATCAGAGAATGTAATGAAGTACAAAGAACCGGTCTTGGCATGTGTAGACAGGAGACTTTCATACATCAGCATGTATCAATCCCAATAGTTCACTAACTCTTTTTCTGTTTCCAATAAACAGAGCTATGGTCATCTTATCTTTATGACATGACCGGCAAGTTTCACAAGATGTAAATTCAAACAGATTTAAATATGCATCTAAATGTAACTTTGCTAGTCGGGTCGCATTGATATGACCTAGTCTACAATGCCTCAAGAAGGATTCGTTCATTTCTGAACTATTCCTCTTGTATATGTTCTGTATACTAAGAACTGTAGTTTGATTTAGAACGTCTATGCTTTTAGAGAACATGCCTGAACCGATCAACTCTTGATATATGAAATGTTCAAAATATTATCCAACAATACAAAATTATATCCTTTCTTTACTAATAAAGAGACTGATATGATGTTGTACATCAGGTTCGGTATCTAATAACATTCGTTCAGAATCAATGTATTCTGGTAATACAGGGTGATAGTGACCAACACACTTGGCTGCAACACTTGCACCATTTTCTGTCTCATGAAACTTATCACTCGTTCTCAGTTCTCTACCTTTCTGTAGCCCATGCAACAGATTACATATGCGGGATCCTGATCCGGTATCTCATACCCAGGACGTAAAGGATAAGCACTAATTAGCATCTTATGACCTTGGCTAAGCTATAGGTATCAACACTTGAAATTCCCAATAATATTTTTCCCCTAGCATCTTATGACCTTGGCTAAGGTCAACAAATCATAAGTGCTAGCCAAGTTCAACCCGTCATTTCCCGATTGAATTAAACCCACCCGCACGACCCTTGGCTAAGGTCAACAAAGTCGCACGACTACCCTAACTCAATCGCATCATATGCTTATACAGATAAGCACTAATTAGCTACCACACACTACGCCTTGGCTAAGGTCAACAAACGCAGCACGAATACTAACCAGTACTTATCTGAAATGATGGAGGGCTACGACAGGTTTTTAAGAAAACCTTTTGCGTAATGAACTAGATATCATTGTAAAATCGAGTGATTTTAAATGGAGTGTTTTTGTGGCTTTTCTAGTTTTGCTAAAGGGGTCACTCCCGGTGAAGGGATCATCGGCCCTTTCCTCATCGAATAAGGTGCAGGATATTTCACAAATATCACTATGCAAAGCAAGAACTATAGAAGCAATCAAAAAACAAACCGAGTTTGTAGCATCTGCTAGTTTCGCTAAAGAGGTCACTCCCGGTGAAGGGATCTCGGCTCTTTCCTTATCGAATAAGGTGCTGGATGTTCTACAAGGAACACCGCTATGCAAAGCAAGAACTAGAGCTACCAGTTTTTAAACAAGTTTCTACAACATCTTAGGTTTCTTTTATTTCATTAATCTCATTAATGAAGTCCCATTTTTAATTATGCTTCACAAGCATCACATATGAAACGAAATCTGCAATATAACATATATCTCATATATATAATATAAACATTCGTCTCAGGCAGTAATATGATCTCATCACAGAACATTGCAACAGAAGGACCATGTATGAAATATTGGATATACTAGGACGTCCGTGTTTTTAATACGAGCCTGTATAAAACACGGATTCCACGGTCGCGATTAATAGCCAAACCCACATCCCTAGACCCCTATGAGAGCGGCAAGCAACACTGCCAATTCTAGGGTTAGGAGACCCGGTCTCGACTCCTCGAGATGGTCTCCCACTGGACCCTAGAACCAGGTTACTTGTGCTCCCCGCCTTGGGTCTACCTAATGCGGAAAAGTAAATAATATACAATGGTGACATCATCCTCAGCCCGGAAGTGCCCCAATAAAAGAATATTACATACAAATGAATTTTACATGAATGAAAAATAAAAACTCTCATCTCACATAAAACCCCCGGCTATTAAAACGCGACGATCCAATATAACATATCACAGCAACACATAATATCTCATATCATCAGCGTAAGCAAGTATGCGTATCCCGATTGTCGTTGATGTATAGCAACGAAGCCGGCGATACACCACATACTACGCTTACGGTCACAGAAAAGAAAGTGTAAAACTACAACAGTTGGAATCCGCAACCTCTTTAGACATCGCATGCCTAACCAAATGAATTCCTTAGACATCTCATGCCTAACAATTATAAACCCCGCATTTTAGTCTCATCATCGAAAACCCTTTTCATTATCAAGTCGGGAAATTCAACAAGATTCCCGACATCCTGATCGAATGCTCGTCGCAAACTTTAGTAGACGGTCGCACCCCCAGATGCCATCGACGAAGTGCTGTTCAGTTGATAAAACTGCACATTTGTTATTACATTTTTCCTACCATTCCATATTTAAAAAGGTCTTTATTATAATATATCATACATATGAGGGCTTATCTGTAAAAATACTATTTTCCATGTGTTGATATATTATAATTAGCATTTGGTAGGAAAATGTATATAATATTATTTACTTAATCCTAGTAGACTTAGTCTACTAAATATTATTGTTGTGCAGAATTTTCAGGTCTTAAATCAAGGAAATCAAGTTGTTAAAGCTAACCTGCCTAATTAAGAAATCAAAATTAAGAAATCAATTCTGGCAGAAGAAAAGAAAAGATTTCCAAATTCTGAAGGTTCCAAGGATCGCCACATGTCACAAGGAGCCATCCCCAGAAGTTAGATCAACGGAGGAGATCATCAGGCCGCGGATCCACGGCCCAAGCCCCTTGATGCCGCGGATCCGCCGCGTTAAAGAAGAGTTAGAGGCTGGAAATTTTGAGGCTGGATCATAACTAAAAGTCCCCAATTTAGGCATCTAAATTTATGGCTTTAGGACTATAAATAAAGACCGAGAGCCTCTTGAAAAAATCATCAAGCCGACGAGATCACGAAGTCCAAGACGGCTCACGCATCCTGGCTGATCATCAACTGTTCATCTACCTCCTCGGAAGGGATCGAGAAGCAAACTAGTCTTTGTAATAATTTTCTAAGGAATCAAAGTGTAATGAATATTGTTGATTAATAAAGGTAGCTTTCTTTTTCTTATTCTATTTCTTCGTAGTTTCATTATGCAATTTCTATCCATCTCTTTTTCTCCCAACATGCGTGAGTAATTCTCCATTTGTTAGGGTTCGTAGGATTAGGGTAGGCTAATGGATGATGAACATCTCTAAATTCTTTTTAAGTCCTATAAAGTTTATAAACTTTATCAAAAGAATCATTAACATCCTAATCGGGCGCGCTAACAATTCATTGTTAGTCCCGACCGCGATTAGAGATTAGATTAATGATTGTTTTGGTAAAGGCTAGATATGAACGGAGTTCCGTGTCGAGATAATGGTTAAGAGTGGGATTCCTTTTCCCTCCAGAAACCCTAATCTACATGCATCACCGTTGTTCTAGTTTTAAATCTATTAATGGATAAAAATAGTAATTTTTAATTAATCATCCATAACTACTAAATCATAATGAACCCTACAAGCCCTCCTCTTATATAAACTTACATCCGTAGTTAATCTAGATCTATATTTTGCATTAGTGTTTAAACGTAGATCTAGATCCTACAACCTTTCTTCAATATTCATTATTCCTCCTCTCTCTTTCAACACATCTAAAGTAAGATTAAAATATTCAACGTTTCCCTAAGGACGACCCGTACTCACCTCGGTCTAGCTACACGCGACACCGTTCTGATTGCGGTTAATTACTACAAACACACTCTTTCGTATCAATCAAATGGCACCGTTTCCGGGAATACGTGCGTAATTTTTTATTCTTATTATTTGTGTTGAATTCTTAGACGATTCATATCATTATTAAAACAAAACTGCAAATTGCATATTTAACGATTTGTGCGTGAATTTTTGCAAGGAGATCTGGAGTCACGGACTTGAGGAAACATGAGATCTAGGGTTTCACACTTCTCTGGTATCTTTCTTAACTCTTTCTCTCTCCTCTAAAATCCAATAAAATCTGTTTTCTGCAGGATTCTTTGCAAAATAGCGCCGCTCAAAAATCTTTTTGTAAAAGTTTTGTGATTGGTTTTGTTTTGCATATTTTGATACGGACTTTAATGGGCAAAGACCAAATCCAGATTAGGTGGGGATTTCATCACCCTTCCTAAGCCCCACAAATCACAAACCAAGCATCTAGATCAACCCTTCATTAATTTAAAAAATATCTAGACCAGACTCTAAGGACTGTCGCGCTCATTAAGGACAGAGGAAGGTCGTGGATAATCTATCGCTTATCCGCATTACTTTTGTAGTGCCTAGGCAAGTGTGTCCAAGGCGAGTGGTTATTTAATTAGGACCACTACTTTCGTAGTGGGGAGCCTCCCACTCACCTGGCACTTACCTGGCTACAAGAGTAGTAAAGAGGCGGTAGAGGATTGATCCTGCGGCTTGTCCTTTGGAAGTCTAGGAGCGGTCTAGAGACTGGACCTAGGTAACCTTAGTTCTAGGGTTGTTTGTGCATTGTAGAGTGATTTGTCTTGAGTCCTATTTTTTTCAAAACAAGCCAATTTTAAAACACACACACGCTTCCACTTGCATTAAACCCGCTTAGTGCATGCTCGGCTGGACATGGGATCCTAGTGCCCGTCTTGTCCGCCTTCCTGCTATCGACGCCGAAGTCGGTACTTCTTCATCTTCTTTTCCCCCACCACACTCGACCGAGATGGATGGCACTCCATCAGATTATAACACCACGCTGCCACCGCCCGTAGGTGCGCAGAATCCACCGCGCATCTCTCTCCAAGAGAGATGCTATCCTATCCGTGGTCCTCTTCCCATTTGTCTATCTCTTCCACCACCTAACGGGGATAATTTCGAAATTAAACCCCACTACATCAATCTACTGCCCAAATTTCACGGGCTTGAATCGGAAGACGCATACGTTTTCATCACCAAATTCAAAAACGTATGCGCAATGATGGGTACTTCATAATTGACTTTAGATGCTATGCGCTTACGTCTTCTCCCATTCACACTGTGCGACTTGGTAGAAAAATGGCTTTACAATACTGCCGCACACTCTATCACTAATTGGGATGAATTCATAATAGCATTTCTTAAGAAGTTTTACCCAAACCATAAGACTGCCCGTGTTAGAAGCGAGATCAACCAGTTCACCCAGCTTCCCAATGAACCATTTTAGAAGTGCTTTGAACGTTTCAAGGATCTGCTTGTCTAATGTCCTCATCATGGAATCAATAGATGGGATTTATGTCGGATTATATATGAGGGCATTAATCCCGCGACAAAGCAGATGCTTGAAACAAATTGTCAATGCAATTTCATGTCTAAAGACGACGGTGATGCTTGGAAATATCTGGAAGACCTTGCTGTACACACTTTGCAGTGGGAAAGCGTAAGACCACCTTCTTCTAAGGAAGTATTCATCAGCTTGATGTTTCCATCGCAGTAAAAGCCGAAATGGCAGCGATACAGAAGAAACTCGACGCTATTGAGAACAAATTCTCATCATTCTCCCTAAATCAGGTCACGCTTCCTAAGACCGTCTGTGGTTGCTGTTCGGATTCTTCACACTTAACGGAAGAATGTCCTATGAATGCATCGTTTCAAGCTAATGCTGCTTTTCAGCAGCGACCTAGAAACGGCCCTTATTCTTCCACGTACAATCAAGGATGGAGGAATCATCCTAACTTTGCTTGGAATCAAAACCAACAAAGCAATTATCAAAGACCTCCTCCATAGCAACCACAACCACAGAATCAGCCCCCCTTTCAGTCACAGAATTTCCAAAATCCGGCCAACATTTCTACACCACAAGTGGCCGGTACTGACAACTCACTTGCACAAACTTTGGATATGTTCATGAAACAATCCATGCATTTGTCGGCTGAGATGACGTCTTCTATTGATACCATAACGAAAAACTCCGCCTCCCATGGTGAGAGTATTAAATCAATAAAAAACCAAATCGCACAGTTAAACGCCGCAATGAGTGCGAGAGAAAAAGGGAAACTCCCATCTCAACCCCTACCGAATCCTGACCATTCACAAAATCATAATGTGAATGCCATTACTACGTTGAGATCAGGGAGAGGGCTGAATAACCGAGTGGGTGAGCAATTTGATGTTAGTGACACCATTGATACCCCAGCTTCTTCTTCTTCCCCTAATTCGTCTAGTCTTCCACCTTCATCCGAGCCTATTCTCCGTTTTCCCCAAGGCTCGAACATTTCGCCAAATCTATCTAAGTCGATTCCCACTCCAATTTTGGGATCGAATCCGTCGCCACAGTCTTCTCCACAAACGTTGGACCCAAAACTTATTGATCGAGCTCCATTTCCAAACCGATTAAGGGCCAACAGACCTAACCCGCAAATGGAGAAGATTGTGGAAATATTTAAGCAAGTTAGCGTGAATATTCCTCTCCTAGATGCTATTCAACAAGTCCCATCTTATGCAAGAATCCTTAAAGACTTGTGCACTAGGAAGATAAAAACTCAAGTGCCTAAGAAGGTTTTCATGACGAGTAATGTTAGCACCGCTTTTACCCAATAAATACCAAAGAAACGTAAGGACCCCGGCTGTCCTACAATCTCTATTTCTATTGGGGTAAAAATATTAATCGTGCTTTACTCGATCTAGGCGCTAGCGTTAACTTGCTTTCTTATTCAGTATACGAGCAGTTAGGAATTGGAGAGTTAAAACCCGCCCATTGTACTTTCCAGATGGCAGACTGATCTATCACCAAACCTCGGGGCGAACTAGAGGATGTGTTAATTAAAGTCGGGGAATTCATATTTCCCATGGACTTTGTTGTTTTAGATACACAACCTGTGGCAAACCCACGCAATCAAATCCCGGTGATACTTGGTCGACCCTTCCTAGCAACTTCTAACGCTGTAATTAATTGTCGTAACGGTTCTATGAACTTATCCTTCGGGAAAATGACAATTGAGCTTAATATTTACAAGCTAGGAAGTCAGCCGTCAGAACCTTCTGCTCATTTGCTGGATGTTTGTTCCATCCACAAGATAGCTTCCGAAAGCTGCATGGATGAGGAACTTTGCTTTGATGTTCTTGACAACATTAATGAGACATCGTTTGATCTTGCACCACTTCATAGTGAGGATATGTTCAATGAGTCCGACCTTGAGATTGAACCCGTTGACTCGTTGCAAAAGTCAGCAGCACTTTCCGAGTCAATATCTTATGCAAGTTTTGAACCTCTTAATGAGTCCGAATATCATTCCGTTACCCCTCCTTCTATTGTCTCTCCGCCAATTCTTGATCTCAAACCGCTACCTTCTCATCATAAATATGCATATTTAGGATAGAATGAGACATTGCCAGTGATTATTTCCGCTTCTCTAGCCTTAGAGCAAGAGAATGCACTTTTGGCAGTGTTGAGATCGAATCGGAAAGCATTTGGTTGGACAATGGCCAACATCAAAGGGATTAGTCCCTTAATTGTAGAACATTACATACATCTGATGGATGAAGCCAAACCAACCCGAGACCCACAAAGACGGTTAAATCCCGTTATGAAGGAGGCGGTAAAGAAAGAAATCGTCAAGTGCCTTGATAGTGGAATAATTTACCCCATATCTGATAGCCAATGGGTAAGTCCAATTCATGTGGTCCCTAAAAAGTCTGGCATTACGGTCATCACTAATGAGGCTAATGAGTTAATCCAAACACGCACCCAAACTGGGTGGCGCGTATGTATTGATTGCAGGAAACTCAATGCCGCGACGAGAAAAGATCACTTCCCTCTACCTTTCATTGACCAGATGTTAGAACGATTAGCTGGAAACGATTACTACTGTTTCTTGGACGGATACTCTGGCTATAACCAGGTCCCCATCGCCGAAAAGGATCAAGATAAAACCACTTTTACTTGTCCTTTCAGAACTTTTGCTTATAGACGCATGCTCTTTGGGTTATGCAACGCTCCTGCTACATTTCAGCGGTGCATGATGGGGATATTTTCAGATATGGTGGAAAATTTTCTAGAATTTTTTATGGACGATTTCTCCATTTCTGGGGACTCCTTTGAGGACTGCCTTCGTAATCTTGACGCGGTTCTTACCCGCTGTAAGGATTAGAACTTGACTTTGAATTGGAAAAAATGCCATTTTATGGTCCAAGAAGGTATTGTACTTGGACATATAATTTCACGAAAAGGCATTGAGGTTGACAGAGCTAAAATAGATGTCATTCATAACCTCCCTCGTCCCAACTGCGTCAAAGATATACGATCCTTCCTTGGCCATACAGGATTTTATAGAAGATTTATTAAGGACTTTAGCAAAATTGCTAGACCCTTAACCCTTCTATTGGCCAAGGACACTACTTTTCACTTCGATTCGGATTGTGAGGCTGCTTTTGAATCGCTTAAAGAATCACTCACTACAGCCCCCGTTCTATCATCTCTGGATTGGAACCACCCGTTCGAGCTTATGTGTGACGCATCAGATTTTGCTATAGGTGCCGTCTTAGGACAGCATATTGATAAGATGCCACATGTAATTTACTATGCAAGTAGGACCTTGAATGATGCACAAATAAATTACCAACTACCGAGAAAGAACTCTTGGCAGTTGTATTTGCATTAGAGAAATTCAGGCCCTACTTGATTGGCTCGCCTATTGTGGTTTACACAGATCACTCCGCCCTATGACATCTTTTATCGAAGAAGGATGCGAAGGCCAGGCTAATACGTTGGATCCTATTGTTACAAGAATTTGATCTTGTCATCCGAGACAAGAGTGGATGTGAAAACGTTGTAGCCGACCATCTTTCACGCATCACTTCTTCACCAACTTTGACCGTGCCAATAAATGACTCGTTTCCTGACGAACAGCTCTTGACTGTATCCTACGAACCTTGGTTCATGGATATCGTGAACTATCTTGCGACGGGACTTATTCCTAGCGATTGGTCGAAACAAGACAAACTTCGATTTCTATCCCAAGTAAAATATTTTTACCAGGATGAACCTTATCTATTCAAGTATTGTTCCGATCAGATCATTCGCAGGTGTGTCCCTAACGATGAATTCAAGAGCGTGTTATCATTTTGTCATGATCAGGCATGCGGCGGTCATTTTGGTCCTCGCAAAACGGCGGAGAAAGTTTTGCAGTGTGGCTTTTATTGGCCAACATTATTTAAAGATGCATTTGAACATTGCAAAACTTGTCCGCGATGTCAGCATTTGGGTCGGATTTCACGAAGGAACGAGATGCCGCTCCAACCTATATTGGTTGTGGAAATATTTGATGTTGTATTGATTTTATGGGCATTTTTCCCAACTCCTTTGGGAATCTATATATCTTGTTAGCGGTTGATTATGTCTCAAAATGGGTGGAAGCTACACCGTGTCGTACTAATGACAACAAAGTTTTCATTAAGTTCCTTAAAGAAAATATCTTTTCGCAATTCGGACACCCTCGCGCTATAATTAGCGACAACGGGACACATTTCTGCAATCGGTCTTTCGAGACCTTGATGCGGAAATATTCAATCACTCACAAGCTTTCTACGCCCTATCATCCCCAAACAAGCGGGCAGGCTGAGATCTCAAATAGGCGGATCAAACAGATATTGGAGAAGACGGTTTCGAAAAACCGTAAAGATTGGTCAACCAAATTGACGGATGCTCTTTGGGCATTCCGCACCGCTTATAAGACCGATCTTGGTATGTCTCCATACCGTCTTGTGTTTGGGAAGCCATGCCACCTTCTTGTCGAGATCGAACATAAAGCAATGTGGGCTATTAAAGAGCTTAATTTTGATCTTGATCATGCGGGCAGCTATCGGAAGCTGCAATTGAATGAGCTAAGTGAACTCCGCGATGAAGCTTACGATAATGCGGTGATAGTAAAGAACAGGACTAAAGTGTTCCACGATAAAAATCTTTTTAGAAAAACCTTCACATCGGGGCAACAAGTCCTTCTTTACGACTCCCGTCTCCATCTTCATCCGGGTAAGCTTAAATCTCGTTGGAAATGACCTTTTGTGGTGCGGTATGTACACCCGCACGGGGCAGTTGAAGTCGAAAATTTGAAAAACGGTTCAATTTTTAAAGTAAACGGGCATAGATTAAAACCGTATTTTTCTGCTGACCCCGCGGAGGAGCTCCTGTTTTTACAGGAGCCGCTTTATCAAAACTAAATTCCTCCGCCCCGCCTCCATGTTTTTGTAACATTTTCTCATTTTAAGAATGGAGGTGAGTAAAAATGGATTTGATTGAATATCTGTGCGTGTCAAAGATCAAGTTTGGGGGTAGTTTTCATTTAACTATTATTTTACCCCTTGTATCTCTCTCCTAGTATACAGGTCCTTGTTCTCAAAAGGCTACATCAGTGAGGACACTGCTGAAAACAGGTTTGGGGGGGAGGTTTGTATTCACTGAATTATCTTTGACACCGGGCATTAAATTTTTTTTTTTATAACAAAAGAGTAGAGTGTGAAAAATTACATCTAAAAGATAGGAATAGTTTAAGAAAACCAAGAAAATTAGAAGTTTTTTTAAACGAACTGGTAATAAGTAGTTAAGAGCTGTTGTCCCAAGGGTTAGTAAGATGAAGGAAGTCACTAATCTGAGGATAAAAATAAGTCTGAAAAATAGTTTCTATTCTGGAAGCCAAACATTTGAATGTTGATACCCTACTATATGCACTTACACACGTCTTGAAACTCGAGATAGTAGAAGATACCTTGAAATGCTCTTGTCTAAAAGACAAAGTATGAAGGAAATGAAGAAAATATAAAAATGGTGAAAAATGAACACTGGTTTTGTTATCGCCAAGACAGCAATAAAAAATATAGCGAGGGTGCCTCTTCACCTAGTGCCCTAAGGCCAACTGGTCTGGGAGTCACTGCTAAGCCTTAGGTGGTGCAAGACGAGGAAAATATTATCACCGAATCAGCAAGCACATGAGTAATCGGTCGGTTAGTATCTCAAGAAGTATTAACGGTCGCATGAAAATGTGTGAGAAAATCTAAATATTCATCAAGTTAAAAAGTACCGAGGTAGATAGACAAGAGTATGATAGCTTGAATTGAATTCTCCGAGTGTAGGGATGTCATTTTACACACGTAGGAGTATATGATCAATGTTTAGAAGAAAGGTAGGAATGAAGAATAAAGACGATGTTTTATTGAGGGATAATGTGATTTCTAACATCTTTTCATGACTATTAAGATAGGGCTCATGACAACTAAAAAGCTAGTGTATTTGGAAACTCTTATTTTCAAAGTCTTTTTTTTATGGTTTTTATCTTTATATGTAAATTTCACCATCTCTCTTTTATTATAGGATTTTGTGGGTGTTCCCCTCCGAACGGACACGCGGGACGTGGGGGCCGTCTCGCCTGATGTTCGGGGCAGATGCCAATAGGTGCTATCCGTCCACCTCTCCGAGGATGCCAAGTTGATTCATGGCGCCATGTATTGGAGGTCTAGACGGATGCGTCCGATGTAGCAGACTTCGTCAGATTCCCCCTCGTTTGAGGGGTTTTTGATTGTGGGGACGCTCTTCCCTGCAGGCGCAAGCCCCTGCAGTTAATTACGCTACCGCATCGTGGTAACAACTTTCTCCTTCTCCAGATGGTCACTTCGTGTCGTGTGTTTTTGTTTTATGTTTTATTGCCCGTGGATCGTTTATGGAGACTGAGTTATGTCGTCGCCCGTAGGGCATGGACTGGTCGAAATCCGCATTATCTTAAATTTGGGTTTGGGGGTTCGGTTTGAGGATTCGTCAGCCATACTTGAGGCTAAGATCAACTCAAACGCTTGTTAAGGATACGTTAGTCTAACTTTGAGACTAAGATCAACTTAACGAGATCGTTTAGATCCGACAAGGGAGCGTTTGGATTCCATTGTTCCAGTTTTAGGGACATAGTGGTCCATCGTATGTGTGGCCGTCGGGACCCGTCACCTCTCTGACGACGTTGAAGGATTACAACGACGGATGTCAGAGGAGTTCAGAGATGTACCCTCGAGCCAAAATTAATTAGGGGGGATTCATAGTCCAGTCTGCTTGAAGGTTTAAGGACGCGTTAGCCATCCTCGAGGCTAAGATCAACTTAAACAGGACCGTTTAGATCCAACGAAAGAGCATATGGAAGCTCTATGATTCTAGTTTAGGGACATTGCGGTCCATGGGTAGTTTTAAGGACATTACGGTTCGTGGGTAGTTTAAGGACATTGCGGTCCGTGGATAGTTTTAAGGACATTGCGGTCCGTGGGTAGTTTAAGGACATTGCGGTCCGTGGGTAGTTTAAGGACATTGCGGTCCCTGGGTAGTTTAAGGACATTGCGGTCCGTTGGTAGTTTAAGGACATTGCGGTCCGTTGGTAGTTTAAGGACATTGCGGTCCGTTGGTAGTTTTAAGACATCTCGGTCAAGGTTAAGGACGTCATAGTCCATGGGTTTATGGACTCCACAGTCCGGTATGTGCTCTGGATGCTTCACACGGGTTCACTGCCGTGCTAGGCGAGGACCAGGCTCCGCTCTGGATGCTTCACACGGGTTCACTGCCGTGCTCTGCGAGGACCAGGATCCGCTCTGGACGTTTTCCGCGGGGTCAAAGAGTGACGTTATCCACGTTCCACGTAACCAGGAATTTTGTATTATGCATGGGTTTAAAGACCCCACAGTCCATATCATGAATGGTCTTCGGGACCCGTCACCTCTTTGAAGACATTGAGGGATTACAATGCCAAGTATCAAAGGAGTGAAGAGATGTACCCTAGAACCGGGGTGGATTAAATAGTCCTTGGCCCAATTTGGGTCAAGACTGATCAATTATGTTATGAGCCTATCGGCCCAGTTAATCACAAATTGAGGACTTATGGCCAGCTTGGGCTAAGTCCAGTCAGGTCTGGAATATTGACTCTTTGTTGGTCCATTGAGGGAAAATGTTTGCCTCCATCTCTTTAGCCAATTGGGCCCAAGCCTAGTGTTAAACACTTCAGAGCAATCAGTGTTGAACACTGGGAACAAGGTTGTTGAGTTAGTGTTCAACACTAAGAGATAATTGGTGTTAAACGCCAGCAATAAGGCTTTTCAAATTAATGTTAAACACTAAAACAGCTCAGTGTTGAACACTGCAAATAAGGCTTTTTAATCAGTGTTGAATGCTAAGGCCCAACAGTGTTTTAACACTGGGCTTGAGAGTTTTAATTTTAGTGTTAAACACTAAGGCAAGAAGGGTCACGTGGCAGCACGTGAGGGCGCCCTCCCTTCTTTTGTTCCGCTGAAATTATCATTTCCTTCAAAGCATCACGTGCCATCACGTGATGGGCATTCAAATGCCTGTGTATTAGAGTTTCTGCCAAGGTCACGTGGGTCACGTGGGGTGCTGCCTCAAAGGGGCTTTCTGTAGGGGTTTTTTGGGGGGGTCACGTGGTAGCACGTGACCCTACCTCTATGTAGTTTTTAGAGGATCTGTTACTCTTTTTTTTTCCCAGGAATTAAATTCCTCGAACTTTAAATCTTAGAGGAATTAAATTCCTATTTCCTTTTGAAGACTTGTATTCTGGAATAGAGTTTAACTCTAGATTTTCTGTGGGAATTAAATTCCTCGTTTATGCGAAGAACTGAACAAAAGCTTTTAAGGAATTAAACTCCCCTTTTCGGGAATTATGATTAAAGGAATTAAATTCCCGCTGTTTCAACAGAACTATGTTCTCAATTAGGATTCAACCCTGTTTCTTTTGTTTTGAAGGAATTAAATTCCCGTGATACAGGGTCAAGCCCTACTTTTATCTTAGAGGAATTAAATTCATGTAATTCTGAGAATTAAATTCTCATGCTTGCATTCCCTCTCTATGTTTTGGACCTGCATGGCAGGATCTCAACCCATTGAGAATTAAATTCTCAACCTAGAGGGGAGATGTGCACTTTGCAGATCCTCTGCCAGAGAGAGAAGAAATATATTCCTCTGTTTTACATGTTGAGAATTAAATTCTCTTTGTTTTCAAAAAGCCTTCCCTTTCTTACCTAGGTTTTTTTTTGCAGAATCTCCGAGTCTCTTCAAAATATCAAAGCTCTCCTCCCTTTTTCTTTCTTTTCTTCTCTGCGCATGTCCCTTTTTTGTGTCTCTTGGCTCCTATTTATAGGAGAAGCAGCTGAATCAGTTAGTTTTGTGACGAATCTTCATTGAGAGATTTGATTTGCATCCTTCATTCGTTCTGGACCTTTGGATTATTAGGTGAATTTTATTCACCGTTGGATTTCAGATCCAGAGATTCTCCCTTGTTATTTTGGTTAGATTTAAGGGGGAAATCTTTCCAAACCCGAGATTTTCCATAAATAAATGACCTCTGAATCTTTAATTTGATTGGATGCATATAGTTGTGTTCCTTTGGAAAGATTTGCATTTCTCTCAGAATTTAATTCTGTTGACAAAAAGGGCTTTGAAAGCCGGTCACGTGTGACCA
Organism: Agapanthus africanus; assembly: GCA_030015575.1. Lineage (NCBI taxonomy): Eukaryota > Viridiplantae > Streptophyta > Magnoliopsida > Asparagales > Amaryllidaceae > Agapanthus > Agapanthus africanus. The sequence continues at coordinate 303,542,036 of JASDDO010000022.1, read as the reverse complement.
CGTGACCCATGGTCACGTGTGAGTACGTGACCCCCTTTGGAATGAGCCTTTTCCTTTCTTCTGATTGTTGCTTAAGTATCACGTGCCACCACGTGACTCTTGGTCACGTGTGAGCACGTGACCCTTGTTTGAACTCTCTTTCCTTGGTTCGTTTGGAGAACGAGTCTGCTGTCTTGAACGTCACGTGCCTACACGTGACCCTGGTCACGTGGAAGCACGTGACCTCTTCTGAAGCCTTTTTCTTGACTTGATCAGAGAACTTGTGTGTCTTCGACGCTTGCATTTAAATGTCACGTGTCGCCACGTGACCCTGGTCACGTGGGAGCACGTGACTCTTTCTGAAGCCCATTTTCTTCAGCGTAGTCAGGAGACTGAACTCGACTTGATGATGCTTTTTAGGTGTCACGTGCCAACACGTGACCGCTAGTCACGTGTAAGCACGTGACTCTCCTCTGAAGCTTTTCCCAGAAGCTTTCCTGACTTTAAATCAGGAAACAAATGCCCCCACAGCGTTGTTCTCACGTGTCTGCACGTGAGTGCAACGCTGTCACCTCTTGAGACCGTTGGATTCCTCTAGGGATCTGGGGAGACGAAGCGTTTCTATCATCTTCTATAAATACCTTCGTCCCTTCATAGGAGCCTTCACTTTGTTCGTCTTCTTCTCCTGAGACCTTCTTCTTTGAGAATTTAATTCTCGTTTTCCAGAGCTTAGTTCTCTGTCTTGAAACAGTCTGCAGAGTTTAACTCTGTTCGAAAAGGATCCTTTTTCCTCAGGTAATGGTAATCGAAGCACCTTTGTTTTGACAAAACTTTCTGGATTTAAAATCCAGATCGAGGGTTTCACAAAGAACTCATTTTTCTTCAAGTAATTTAACCAAAATATGAGACCACTTGACTTCCCGCAGTAGATCACTTAGGGTTCAGATGATCCCTTAGGGAGATGATGATGGCGGTGCAAACCCATGGAATTTAATTCCATTCAAAATGTTTCTGGGGATTTAATTCCCTTTCCTTAATAAGGAATTAAATTCCAACGAAGAACTCGATTTCTTCACACAGAGAATCTCTGGGGTCTCTTGGCTCGAGGCGGTTCTTTTGCAATTAATGCGATGGGGATTTTGTAATGATGCCTTCTGTGGGAATTTAATTCCCTTGATTTTGTTGGGTTCGCTGTAGCGCCCTAGACAGATCTTGTTGAGGGGAATATGCATGGTTACCACCTTTTATTAAATGAGGACATTCCCTTTGTTTTATTGTAGCGTTTTGGCCTTATTATTAATGTGCCGTCATCTGGATTCTGTGGGGCCCATGTGTTTTGTAGCCAATGGTCCCAGGAAGCTTTGTTTTTGCTTTCTTTAACTAGTCTTCATGTTCATGCATGAGTGTACGTTGCCGACTTTTCTTCTAACGGTCTTCCTTTATTGGTTTTCAGGTGCGATGGCTTCTGTTCCACGCTTTCCTTTTTCTCGCTCGGAGGCCGCTTTCCCTCAGTCACCATCTGATGAGGAAGCGATGGCAATGATTCGGGCGCATGACCCGAGCTGTAGCAATCTTCTTCAATGGGGACCTTGGTATAGTCAGATTATTCAAGGTCGCAGGAGTTTTCTTTGCGCGGTGCCAACGGAGCCTACTTTCCCCTTTTTACCGATGGATCCTCCAAGGACAGCTTTTGCTGTGGAAATGCCCAACTGGACTCCAACGGGGAGGCTGGAGCCTTCGACGACCGGCATTCCGAACCATCCGATCCCGGCTATAGATATCTTGGGACGGCGTATTTGCCAGGGTGAGGCCCACCCGTGGGGGCAGATTTATAAGATAGGGCTCACTCCCAGGCATCCTACGGGCTACCTTCTCTGGGCTCGCTATATCCTTTCTGCCCATCGGGCGCGATTGCAGAAGGTCGGGCTTTATCAGGCCGTGTACGCGTCGCTATTCCATTACAAGTCCCCGCATGCTTGGTGGGTCAAGGCGTTTTTGAACCAGTGGAATCTTCCCACTAATACTTTTCTTCTGGGAGATAGCGAGGTTTCGATTTCTTTAGCCGAATTTTATGATATCTCGGGGTTGCCGATAAGGGGTAATATGTATGAGGAGTTGCTGCCCCCTGACGAGTACGTTTTTGAACCCGAGCCCGCCCCTGTTGACGGCTTATCCGCTGAGAATGCTGTTCGACACAAGCGCCCTAGTCTAATTAGGGCCCTAGGCATTTTTGATCGATTATTCACCGAGTCTGAGGAGCAAGGCGTTACTTTCAAGAGCTTCATTGCTTGTTTCATTCGTGAGGATGCCTTACCGAAGACAGCCCCAAAGTTTGCCAACATTGGGGACCCCTTTGGGTTTGGTCCGAAGAGGTTGCCGACCAACGAATCAGATCTACCTCAGTATTACATCCCTATTATATCGCCAATGTCTTTTGAGTCCATTGCGGCACCTGGTATGGACGAGGAGACGTTCTTTGTGGGGTTTGTTAGCGTCTGGCTCAGTTGGTTCGTTATCCCCATGCACCGCCGCTTCATGAGAGCCTCGGTCATCTACCCGGCACATCGTATTGCTGAGGGGACGCGGTTGGCCATTGGCATCCCTGCCCTGGCGCACCTTTATAACGGATTGGGCACTGCGGCTAATACCTCTACGCCTGGCGTAGACGTAGTGAACTTTTCGCTTCATTACTTCACGTCGTGGATCGAAATGCATGTGCTGGGGTCTTTTGCCGTGCATCAAAGGCCCGCTTTTTACGACGCCTATACCTTCCCGCGACTTATGCGACTGGTAGGTGCTTCCGCTGCCGATCCCACTCAATTTGGGGCTATTAGGGTGCTGATTTCCCCTCACGCCACCGCCGGCGGGTTAGCTTTTAACGATCGGGTTCTGTCTTCTCCTTCGGGTCCTGTTCAGCAACTTTGGGACCAGTCAAAGGACAACGCGCCTTCTCTGAAGCCCCGAGAGGCCACCTACTTGTATTCAATTAGACCGGGTTACTTGGTGTTTCGCCAGGATAGTGCAGCCCTTTTTATGCGGTACAATCCTCATCGATTTGCCCGGCAGCTCGGATATGACCAGGGCGTTCCTTTTGAGGCCTTTATGATCGCTCCGATTCCTTCGCTCGATGCTGTTCGTGATGCCGCCCATCACTTCATGAGGCTGAACACCGGCTCTCATTTCATGGTCCCTGAAGCCGAGTACATCCCTCGATGCGTGGGTGCATTTACAGGCTGGTATCTTCATTGGGTCACCCCAATTATTGCTGAAGAAAGGAGGGTTCTTCTTGGTCATGACGCTCCTCCTCAGGTCTCGAGAGTTGAGTTGCGACCGAGGGTTCCAGTCCGCTTCCCTTTGAGGGAGATTGGCGTTGCCCTTATTCCGGGGGAGTCAGGGGTTGACCTTACTCCGACCGCTGGTATGCCCTTGGGTTCCCGATCGCGAGGTAGGCGGGCTCCGGTAGTAGCTCCTCTGCCGGTGGCGGCACCACCCCCCGCGGCGTCGACGACGTCGACGTCGTCCTTGGTTGTGACACCGAGCGAGAGTAACAGGGACGAGGGTGTTGAAGGCGATGTGGGCCAGCGTCGTCCTAAGGCTTCGCGAGGGAGGAAGCGGTCATCCTCAGCGACCGGCTCTGGGTCTAAGCGACGGAAGAAAGTGGCTACTACCCCGCTTGATCCTGTGGTGGAATCTGAGCCTATCCTTGAAGACGAGCCCTTGGCCTTGCAAGCGTCTGACACTGTACTTCTCTTTCCGAGTTCGGCTGACGAGGAGGCCGCACAACTGGCTGAGGCCTTACGGCGTTCGAAAGACCCGTCCCATAATGCCAAGGTTCCAAAGAAGTCTTATCCCGCTGTAATTTTTTACGAAGACCCTTCGTGGATTCGGCGGCGATTTATCGGCCCTTTGGAGGAATGGGGGGAAAGGGCTTTGAAGCAGGTCGCTTCAGAAGATGCAGCTGATGCACTTTCTTTATGGACCGACGGTCATGAGTCTACCCTTGAACCTCGGCGAGCTTATCTCCTTGAGAAGGAAAAGCGGCTTGAAGAAGCCATGTTAAGGGCCTCTTTGCGTATAGGTACGCTGTGCTTCTTTTGTAGTCTTTTCGATTATTTATGCTCGCGGGTATGTATCATTATTTTTATTTGAACCGTGCAGAATCTTCAACGCTGGGGGAGCTTCCTACTGGCCTCTTAAAGCTAAAGCCCGCCGAAATTCTCAACGAGGCCTTGCTAGGTGTGGAGGGGGCTGATGAGGCTGCTCCTCTTGTGATAGAACCTCCAGCGGCGGCTCTTGATCAGGGAGTGCTTGCCCCTTCGGGGGATGCTCTTATGGAGGCCGCCATCCCAATGACTCTTGCTGAGGGTGGCCCAAAGGCTGGAAGTGAGGTAGTCGGGACTACTCACCCTTCGTTAGAGCCCGAGGTTACGGCGGAGACCGTCGAGGCTGCTATCCTCCCGGCTCAGAATGGGAGGAGTGTCGAAGGTATCTTTCTGCGTTTTAATTTAGTAACCCCTTCATGGTCTGAAATCTTTTATCTTTCCCAGAATTACGCGGTTTGGCAGCCACGATCGCGGATCTATCGCCTCGCCAATCATTTCAGCGTCTATTGGAGATGGCAGCCCCGCAGGCGATTCCCCCTCAGCGTATCGTCCTTTCCTCCGGGCAGGGTTAGTGTCATTCGCCATTTTTTTTATCATAGCATTGTCACTATTTTGTGAAATGACGTTAATGTCTCTTATAGTTCTGGAAGCCGATGATGAGGTCGAGGTCGTTGAAGGGCCAGGGGAACCTTCAACTCCTACGTGCATGACTGTCGGTGAGTGACATTTTATCATAGTCTCGTTCATCCTGTGTTTAAAAGTTTTACTAACATCTGCCAAATCTGAACAGCCCTGCCAGTCTCCATGGCTTTGGAATCGCGCATTGTGATGCCGTCTGGCCCCTACGCTTTGCGGGCTTCAGAGCGCTTGGCCCAACTGAGCCTGGTCTCCTTATCTTCTTTCATCGAGGAGCTCCGTGCTGGTAGTGCAACCACGGACGAAGCGTTCGCCGCTGATGCTAACGGCTCCCTCCCTTTTCTCGCCACTTATCATAGCGAGGAGGTGGTGCGGGTCTGGGTGGAGTTCTGTAGGAAGGTGGAGGCTTGTCTGTACGCTCTCGAGTGTTCTCGCCTTTCCTCGGAGGCCGTGGCTGTAAAGGCGAAGTTACGAGATCTGATAGCACGACATGCGGCCAACATGACGTCGTGCGAGAAGAGACTTGGCCGCAAGTTCTCGAAAAGGGAGCTAGCCTCCAAGGTGTTGGGCGAGCTTCAGGCCAGTCTTACAGCCAAAGCCAACAAAGCGTATGAGCTCTGGCGGGTGCTTCAGGAGTCCATCAAGGAGGTGGTGGCTCTTGATAAAGCCGCCACGTTTACTCGCGAGAGGGTTGAGGCTCACAAGGCCACTGAAAAAGAGCTTGAAGCCCGGCTTGCTTTATATCAGGCCTAGCAAGCTCAGGCGGAGGCTCGTCTTCTGGAGATCCTGTGTCATGAAGCCGTGGCTCAACAACAAAATGACGAGCTGGTGAAATTATTGCACCGCCCGCCGGCTTAAGGACTTGTATCTTTTCTTCTATTTTTTGTACATACTCATGAATAAGGGTATCTTCCTTTTTGTTTCTTTCATGAATTGTATTTTGTATCCATTTTGGTTTATGAATAAAAGGTACAATTTTTCTTCTCAATGATGTGTCCCCTTTTTGTTGAATGCATTCTGCGGATATTCTATCTTGATCTTCTTGCAGGACAGCGATGGCTTAGGGCTCAGGGTTAAGATCTGCTTCCTGAGACTTTTACATTTTATGAGCCACGAGGGTCTCATAAAGAGTTTTTCTCCCAGCCGTGAGGACTTGTAAGTGCCGGATGCGGTTACCCTTGTCCGTGTTCTACGGAGTCAGGGGTTTCTCCAGATATTGTAGTTTAAAGACGTCGCGGTCAAGGTTAAGGACCTCATAGTCCGTGGATTTAAGGACTCCACAGTCCGATGTTAGTTTTAAGACATCACGGTCAAGGTTAAGGACCTCATAGTCCGTGGATTTAGGGACTCTACAGTCCGACGTTTGGTTGCAGGGACCCGTCACCTCTTTGAAGACGTTGAGGAATTACAACGCTGGGTATCAAAGGAGTGAAGAGATGTACCCTCAAACCGAGGCAAAAATCTGTAAGGAATAGGGGTGGTTGATCGTTAGTTTTAAGACATCGCGGTCGAGGTTAAGGACGTCATAGTCCGTGGATTTTAAGGGCTCCACAGTCCGGTGTTTGCTCTGGATACTTCACACGGGTTTACTGCCGTGCTTGGCGAGGACCAGGCTCCGCTCTGGGCGTTTTCCGTGGGGTCAAAGAGTGACGTTATCCACGTTCCACGTAACCAGGAATCTTGCACTAGATGCTTCACACGGGTTCACTGCCGCGTTAGGCGAGGACTAGGCTCCGCTCTGGATGCTTCGCACGGGTTCACTGCCATGCTCTGCGAGGACCAGGATCCGCTCTGGACGTTTTCCACGGGGTCAAAGAGTGACGTTATCCGCTTTCTACGTAACCAGGAAGTTTGCACTAGATGCTTCACACGGGTTCATCGCCGTGTTAGGCGAGGACTAGGCTCCGCTCTGGATGCTTCACACAGGTTCATTGCCATGCTCTGCGAGGACCAGGATCCGCTCTGGACGTTTTCCACGGGGTCAAAGAGTGACATTATCCGCTTTCCACGTAACCAGGAAGTTTGCACTAGATGCTTCACACGGGTTCACTGCCGCGTTAGGCGAGGACTAGGCTCCGCTCTGGATGCTTCACATGGGTTCACTGCCATGCTCTGCGAGGACCAGGATCCGCTCTGGACGTTTTCCACGGGGTCAAAGAGTGACGTTATCCGCTTTCCACGTAACCAGGAAGTTTGCACTACATGCTTCACACGGGTTCACTGCCGCGTTAGGCGAGGACTAGGCTCCGCTCTGGATGCTTCGCACGGGTTCACTGCCATGCTCTGCGAGGACCAGGATCCGCTCTGGACGTTTTCCACGGGGTCAAAGAGTGACGTTATCCGCTTTCCACGTAACCAGGAAGTTTGCACTAGATGCTTCACACGGGTTCACTGCCGCGTTAGGCGAGGACTAGGCTCCGCTCTGGATGCTTCACATGGGTTCACTGCCATGCTCTGCGAGGACCAGGATCCGCTCTGGACGTTTTCCACGGGGTCAAAGAGTGACGTTATCCGCTTTCCACGTAACCAGGAAGTTTGCACTAGATGCTTCACACGGGTTCACTGCCGCGTTAGGCGAGGACTAGGCTCCGCTCTGGATGCTTCACATGGGTTCACTGCCATGCTCTGCGAGGACCAGGATCCGCTCTGGACGTTTTCCACGGGGTCAAAGAGTGACGTTATCCGCTTTCCACGTAACCAGGAAGTTTGCACTAGATGCTTTACACGGGTTCACTGCCGCGTTAGGCGAGGACTAGGCTCCGCTCTGGATGCTTCACATGGGTTCACTGCCATGCTCTGCGAGGACCAGGATCCGCTCTGGACGTTTTCCACGCGGTCAAAGAGTGACGTTATCCGCTTTCCACGTAACCAGGAAGTTTGCTGATTGTATCCGCATTTCACGGGATGGGGGTTGACTCCTGGCGATATGCGTCGCCGAGCCATGGAACTTGGGGTTGCCGCTGTTCCGTTTCGCTTGATGTTGTGTCATCGAGACAATGAAGCTAGGAATTTGGCCTTCGCTTCATTTGCTGGTATCGCGTCTGCTGTATCGAGACGAATGCAACGGTGGTGATCACTAAGTTATCTGTGAACCGCCGAGATTTTGCTTGCTTCTTTCTATTGCAAGTTGTCCCATCATTTCGGCTATTTTGTCATGCATGTGTGGCTTGCTAGCTTTTTCGCGGCAAGCTCGGATTTTTTTTTGGATACCGGTTTCGGCATCAGCACCGCTACAACTGGAGTGTTTACCAGGAGCGAATCATCATTTGCCTCTGTCGATGTTTGAACAAAGGTGGCTTAGCAAACAGGGTTAGGGGTCCTGTCGACCAAGGCTTTTGACTTCATGAGCCGTAAGGGTCTCACAAAGGTGTTTCTCCCTACAAGTCGTGAGGATCTTGCAGGTGTGTTTTCTCCTTAATAATCGTGGGGATTCTTAAGTGCATGTTCTCTTGTAAGTCGTAAGGATCTTACAAAGAGGATTTTCTCCTTATAAGTCGATAGGACTTGCAAGGGTTGTTCACCATATGGATATATCCCCGGTCACGGGTGGGACTTTGTTAGGGAAATGTTTATTCGCGCCCGTGGATTGTATACAAGGGTCAGTCCGAGCCGCTTGTAGGGCAATGTCGGAGGTTGTGGAGGATTTGCTTAAGAACAGGTTTAGGTTTCTGTAACTCAAGACTTTCAAGTCTTATGAGCCGTGAGGGTCTCATAAGAAAATTCTCCTTACGAGTCGTGAGGATCTCGTAAGTGTATTTTCTCCTTAGGAATCGTGAGGATCCCTAAGTGTGTTGCTCCTTTGTGAGTCGTAAGGATCTCACGCAGATGATTTCTCCTTACAAGGTCGAGAGGACCCTATAAGTGTCTTTAAACGAGGTTGCGCCTTTTCGGGTTTTCACAAACACTCGCCGGTAGTCCTGCTGTTTTTACTCACGGAGCCCTTTCGGGTTTTCATCCGTGCCCATTTTGCTTTATGGACATACCGTTTTTTTTTTTGCTTCATCTTGCCAGCCTAAGGATGTTGCGGCAGTAGTTCAGGGACATTTCGGTCCGTCGATAGTTTAAGGACGTTTCGGTCCGTCGATAGTTTAAGGACGTTTCGGTCCGTTGTTAGTTTAAGGACGTTTCGGTCCGTCGTTAGTTTAAAGACGTTTCGGTCTGTTGATAGTTTAAGGACGTTTCGGTCCGTCGTTAGTTTAAAGACGTTTCGGTCTGTCGTTAGTTTAAGGACGTTTCGGTCCGTTGTTATGGGAGGGCCAGTTACTTCTTGTGAAGTCTGAGCCTAGGAAGATAGCGAGCGGACATAGTCGTCGTCATCTATCGTTGATCCAGGCTGTGGCTCACTAAGCGTAGTATTTCTTCAAGAAGCGGCCATTTATTGGCCTGAAAGGCCTTTCACCATGCATGTCCACGAGTAGATAGGCTCCACCCTGGTAAACCTGGTCTATGATGTACGGGCCTTCATAGTTTGGCTCGAATTTTCCCCGCTTGGCACGATTGGGGATCATAGGTCTTTTGACTACCAGCACGAGTTCGCCTTGGCGGAATGCCCTTGGCCTGGTCAATCTTTCGTACGAGCGCGTCATCTTTGCTTTGTAGGCTTCTAGATGTTGTTGCGCTATGAGTCGGGTTTCGTCGAGGGCATCAAGCTCCTCAAGTCGAAGGTGAGCATTTTCTTCGTCGGTCAGTTCGTGGTGGACTGCCACTCGTAGAGAGGGTAACTCTATCTCGAGGGGGAGTACTGCTTCCGTCCCAAACACCAACGCGTATGGCGTTGTGTTTGTGGCTGTCTTGAATGTAGTTCGATAAGCCCAAAGGGCTTCTTGCAGCCTCTCGTGCCAGTCTCTCTTATTCCGGGAAACGGTCTTTTTTATGATCTTTGTCAAGGTCTTATTGAAGGCCTCGGCCAGACCGTTGGCTCGTGGGTTGTAAACTGAAGAATACCTCCAGTCTATATTGTGCTGCTGCGCGAAGCGGCTAATCTTATGGCTTCTGTAGGCTGGCCCGTTATCGGAGATAATCCGCCGTGGGGTTCCAAACCGATAGATGACGTGCGTTTTGACGAAATGGAGGATATTCTCCGTCTTCACTTCCCTCAGTGGTACTGCTTCTGCCCATTTGGAGAAGTAATCAGTTGTCTCCAGGATGAAACGATGTCCCCGAGATGATGCCGGCTCGATGGGTCCGACTATGTCAGTTCCCCACTTTTCGAATGGCCAGCTGGCCACCGTGGGGTGTAGTGGATTTGGGTGTTGGTGGATGAAGTCTCCATGAATTTGGCACGAGTGGCATTGTCTCGCGTATTCGAGGCAGTCCTGGATCATCGTGGGCCAGTAATAACCCATCCGTTTAATTTTTAACTTCATCTTTGGGCCTACTTGATGAGAACCGCAAAGCCCGTCGTGAACTTCCTGAACGACTTTTTCTGCTTCGTCAGGTCCCAAGCATCTCAGCCATAGAGAATCAAGCGATCTCTTGTATAGAGTATCGTTGACGAAAGCGAAAGATAGAGCTCGTTTCATGAGCTGATGCCTCGAGGACGCTTCTTTGGGTATGCGGCGGGACTTAAAGTAGTCTATGAAGATTTCCCTCCAGTCCTCGGCCTTCTCTTGGTCTTTTATTTGTAGGGTTGTCTGCTCAGTTGCTCCCTCTTTATATAGTTCCGGAGGTATTTCTGCGGGGGTGAGCACTCGACGGCTTTGTACCACGATTCTGACATCATCGAGGTTCTCGTCGGCCAGTTCTTTAGCAAGCTTAGCCAATGCGTCTGCTTTGCTATTTTCTGCGCGTGGTATGTTCTCCAAAGTGTAGGAAGGAATTTGGGACAATAGTTCTTGCACCCTTTCGCCGTACTTCACCAGCTCCGGTTTGCACGTTTGATAGTCACCATTCACTTGACTAACGACCAGCTGAGAATCCCCGTATATGAGGAGGTCTTCAATTCCCATGTCAATGGCAAGCTCGAGACCTGCTATCAGGGCTTCGTATTCAGGTTCATTGTTTGTCCTCGGCTCTGTTAAGGAGAAGGCGAAGCGCATTATCCCTCCTTGTGGGGTTGCAAAAATGAGGCCTATCCCCGATTTGATCATTGGGATACCTTGTTTCTGTTTCTTTACGGAGGATGCCCCATCGAAATAGAGTTCCCATTGGGTGCTTCCGCCGCTAATCGCATCAAATGCATGCTCGTCCGGCAAATCACAATTCAGAGGAGAATCGGCCAGTATAGGGTGCTCAGCGAGGAAGTCAGCAATGGCCTGGCCTTTCACTACCTTGAGAGGTTGATATGTTATCGAGAACTCCATCAAGAGCAGGGCCCATTTAGCGAGTCGTCCCATCAATATGGCTTTTGACATCAAGTATTTAAGGGGGTCTACCTTTGAGATGAGGTAGACTTCGTGTGCCAACGCATAGTGCCTGAGCTTTGTTATCGCGAAGATTAACGCCAAGCAATGTTTTTCAATGGGAGAGTAATTGCTTTCTGCCCCCAGTAGAACTCGACTTAAGTAGTAGAGTGCTCTCTCTTTCCCCTGATCGTTCTCTTGCGCCCATAGTGCGCCCAAGGAACCTTCGAGGGCGGTTGTATAAAGAATGAGGGGTTTTCCCTTGACCGGCGCAGCTAATACCGGCGGGTTCTGCAGGTACCGCTTGATCTCGTCTAGTGCACCTTGGCATTTGTGATCCCAGACGAATGGGGTTCCCTTCTTCATCAGGTGGCTATAGGGACGGCACTTGCCCGAAAGATTGGCGATAAACCGCCGGATGTATGCGAGCTTCCCTTGGAGAGACCGCAACTGTTTGAGGGTTCTCGGCGGAGGCATCTCCATGATTGCTTTAATCTTTGACGGATCTATCTCAATACCTCGGTGTCGGATGACGAATCCCAGGAATTTTCCCGAGGAGACTCCAAACGCGCATTTGAGGGGATTCATTTTCAAATTATATTGCCGGAGGCGTTGAAACACAGTCTCCAAGTGGTTTAAATGCTCTTCGTATGACATGCTCTTTACTACGAGGTCATCGATATAGCACTCGATGATGTCATGTATGAGGTCGTCGAAGATCTTTGTCATGGCCCTTTGATAGGTAGCGCCAGCGTTCTTTAAACCAAAGGGCATAACCCTGTAGCAGAATATACCCAAAGGGGTCCGAAAAGCGGTGTGCTTCTGGTCTGCGGGATGCATCTTTATCTGATTGTATCCTGACGAGCCATCCATAAAGGAGAAAACCTCGTGAGTGGACGTGTTATCTATCATTAGCTCGGTTACCGGTACTGGGAAATCATCCTTTGGACAGGCTTTATTGAGATCCCTGAAATCCACGCATATACGTACCGTCCCATTCTTTTTCATTACCGGGACGATATTGGCGATCCAATCGGGATATTGGACTTCTTGGATAAATCCAGAATCGATCAGCTTCTTGACTTCGGCGTTGATGCTCATCTCAAGCTCGAGTCGCATCCTCCTTGGCGCCTGCTTGACCGGCTTAATATCTGGGGATATTGCTAATTTATGCACAGCAATCTCCGGATCTAATCCTGGCATCTCGGAGTAGTTCCACGCGAAGCAGTCTTTATGTCGCAGAAGCACGTTTTTTAACGCGGCCACTTTTTCTTCAGAGAGTAGCTCGCTGACGAATGTCGGTCGCGGGTCCTCTGCCGATCCCAACTCAATCTTCCTGAGGTTATCTGCAGTAGTATGTATACCGTCTTCCAGTTCTTTCGGAGCGGGCGGAAATTCCGAGATCGCCTCATCATCGCCGTTCTCGAAGCACCGGGGAAGGTCATCTATGTTCTCGGGCTCTTCTTTTAATATCGTAATCGTATAACAGGTACGAATCCGCTCCCAGGACTGGGGTGGATCCGGTTTTGTTCTTGCGGCTTTGGGCTCGTGCTTTCGTGGCGGCGTTACCCTCCAGCTGTTGGATAAAGCTAATCTGCCCCGTCGGTACTGGTCCTCGACCCAGTTCTTGAAGGTGAAGTAGTCTTCGGTAGGATGTCCTGCGGCTCGGTGATAGGAGCAATAGCCCGAGCGAGAGGGCTTATTAGCTTGCTCGGGGCGTTTAGACTCTGGAAGCGTGATCATCTGATGTTTTAGGGCGAGCTTGAGTAACCTTTCCGTCTTGTCTCGGGGGAAGGAGTACGCTCGACTCATCTTTTCTATGAAGGGCGAATCCGATCTGTGCAGTACTCGATCTCGTAACCGTCTAATCCTGCGTCGTTGTTGCCGGCTCCTTTTTCCGCTTCTCGACTTATTTCCGTCTCCGCATCGGGCCTTTCGCATGATGGGTTGACAAGGATGAGCATTCTTGCCTTTCGCAGCCTGTTGAAATAGACGTTGCGTCCTGGCCTTTTCGTAGATGGCCATTTCGTGGTTGGGGTCTTCCCGACCTTTCTGACCCACTTTCCTGATAGGCTTGTCCATTCGTTCTAGAAATGACGGACTTGGCGCCTCAATCGCGTGGTCTGGTTTTGATGAGGGGTTGGCATCTCCTGACAGGGCGTCCTCTTCTTCATCAAAGGTATATATAGCGTAGCTGTTATGAGCCCGTTCTCGTTTTCCGGTTCTCGCGTATCCAAGCCCGAGTGTCTCCATTTTCCCATTAGGCAATTTGTGTTGGGTTCCAGGGACATCCCAAATCCTGTTGTAGAACCGAGCCTGTTGAACAGTTTGTTTTAAGGGTACCCCTTGGTGCTTCAATAGCTTCTTTAATCCATTTGTATAGTATCAGGGCAAACGGATGGGCTGGAGTCTGTCGCATGTAGCATCTACGCCCTGGCAGATCTCTTTCTCTACTTTCGACTCTGAGGATCGATAGAATAGGATCATCTTCTCACCCTTTCGCCTGGGGGGGACGCAAAACGTTTGCAGCTCTTGCACACTGTGAGCTTGAAGCGTGTCGAGGTCCTTGTAGTGTTCTCGCGGTACCATGGTGATTTGCAAGTTATGGTCATCGCCAGGAGGTGCTTGTATTGAAAGCCGATTGGAGAATATGGCATTGACCTCATCTTCCGAATCACTTCCGAAGACCAGTATGGGGGTGGGCGTCCTCCGGTTGTTGCGTTGAGATGGCCCCGTATAAACTATCTCTTCTTCTTCTTCGGTATCGCTTCCAAAAACAGGGATGGTGGCGGCGGCCTTGTTCTCCGAGTCGTGACACCTTTCTGTATCTTCAAAGTCTGGCAAAAAGTATTTCGCATCCTCGTATTTGCGGACTTCGTTCACGGAAAATGGGTTCAGCTCACCCGTTACAGTATACTCGAAACCATCTTTAAAGTACTTCATACACTGATGTTGTGTAGAAGGGACGATGTTGTACTCGTGTAACCAAGGGCGGCCGAGCAAGGCATTGTAACAGGTCTTGGCGTCAATGACATGGAATTTGATGTCTGTGACGAGAAGCCCGAAGCGTAACGTTAGTATCACGGACTCGAGAGTCCGTGACGATTGTGAGTCGAAGCCGGAGATAGTAATTTTGTCCCGAGCGAGATGCTGCACACTCATGCAGATTTCCTTCAACACCCGAACATTAAGGAGATTGACGGAGGATCCATTATCCACCAGGATCTTGCCAATCTTGATGTCATGGCAGTACCCAGAGACATATAGGGGACGGTTATGGTCGCACGTCCCGAGAAGGAGGTCTTCATCACCGAAAGTGACATCGGCCGTATGCACTTCTTCCAGTTCGTCCTTCATCTTTTCAGTGGCGAGAAAGGCTTGGAATTGCTCAGGTTCTTGTAGTGCCTTAATTAGTGAGTCCCATGCTTCTTTTGATAATAGGAGGGCGTCGAGAATGCTAAGCTGAGAAGGCAGCTTCCTTAGATGCGCGAGGATGTTATAGTCCACTTTATTCCTCCTAGGAGGGTCTTTGGCAGCCAGTTCTTTCACGACTTGGTCGTCCAAAGTGATATCTTCAGTGACCTTTTCCTTTCCCTTATCTTTTCTGTTCGTAGGCCCGAGATTCTTTTCCGGGAGCGTGCGACTGCGCAGCTGAGTGTTTCCGCAGGCTTCTGATTCCTCATCTTTCCTTAGCGCGGATTCTTCAAAGAGAGGGCCCAGAGTCACTTCTTCGTCAGAGTCGCTCCCAAAGGTGAGGACTTGCGACCCCTCGGTATGAGCCATATAACAGTTGCCAGTAATTCTGTTGGGCCCGTCAACGGCGCTTCTTTGCTCCCGACGGCTCTTGCGTTTCATGCGTTTGAAATGTTGCCGACGAGCAACATATCCTTGCCACCATATCTTAAAGGCGTCGCACTCTTCTGTGGGGTGTGAGACTTTCCGATGATATGCGCAGTAATCGGGGTGCTTCTCCGCCCCATTGTGTGTGTCTCCTTCCGAGGGTGGTAGCCTCATTCCCATTGACATGGCTTTGGCGAACCTTTTCCTCGTCTTGAATATCTTCTTGTCCATCTCGGATGCCTTTCGCTCTGGCAGGGGTAGTTCAACTCCTTCGTTCAGTCGCCCGCATTTGGTTCCTCCTGATGCTGCCATCTCACGCTCCTGATCTGCTTTACTTTTTAGACGAATCTCGTCTAGGAAGGCATTGATCATATCAGTTGTCAGCCTCGCACGCTCTGGTTCGGGCTCCGCCTTCAGCTTCTTAGTGATAGGAGTTTTCTCATCATCGGTAAACGAGTGGGAGATCATGTTGCAACTTGCCGCATATCCCTCGGCTTCATCCGACGAGTTCTCTCCATCATCGTCCTCTTGAAAGATGTGGCTGAGGAACTCTTGCAGTGTGACAGGAGTTCGCGCCTTCTGATTATATTCTTCTAGCGCGTCGATTTGCTTCTGCAAGTTTGTTCGCTCGTCTCCAAGCTTCGCGGGCTTCTTGGATTTCTTCTTCTTTTTCTTCGAAGCTTTTGACGGCTGGGCGTGAGTATTTGGGCCCTTATCAGCAGTCTTCGTAGTTGCGCGGGGCTTCACTGCTCCTTCGATAATTCGAGGTTCAAGAGGGTCCTTCCATTCGATTACAGGACACGCATGAAGGTCTCTCAGCATCCTTTTGGTCTTCGTTGATAGCACGACCTCCCATGGAATTTCTTCGATAAAGGAGCAGGTTGCCCCCGATGTGTCCGTCTTTTTAGGAGTATGTGGTTGTTGCGGGTTGACCTTCCACTTTTCGGACAGTACAAACTTCCCCTGGAGGTATTGATCTTCGATCCATCCTTTGAAGACGAAGCAATCTTCAATCGGATGGCTTACCGTCTGATGGTAAGGGCAATAGTTGGGGTTATTCACCTCGGTGGGTTGTGGCGGTCGCCTTGGATTCGGGAGGTTAATAAGCCTGTTGCGTATCGCCAGCACAAATAACCGTCTCGTCTTGTCTCGTGGGAACGAGTAGGGACGCTTCATCTTTTCATTATAATACCGGCGTCTTTCTTCCAGTTGATCTGCCGATTTCGGGGCGTCAGGTTGCTGTTGGGCATTCGCGACAAAGGTTGCTCTTCTTTTACCCTTATCATTCCGAGGTTCCGACTTCGGGGGAGGTGGCCTATGACCCATCTGGTCCATCTGAGCCAACTTGTCGATTAAAGCCTGGAAGGTGGTTGGCTTAAAAAACATCATAAACTGGGAGATGGTTGCGTGGGGGTCTAAGGTTCCCACGAACATACCCACTGCGGGTGCTTCCTCAATGCGTTGTTCGCATCTCGACCACAAATTCCGCCAGCGTATGGCGTACTGGACCCAGGTTTCGCCGTGTTTTACCCTGGCGTTAATAAGTGCAGTTATTGGAGTGCGTTCGCTGGCACTTGCAAATCGCTGAGTGAACAACAGCTCCATTTCAGCGAACGTTTTGATGGAATCGTTCGAGAGTTCTGAATACCATTCGAACGCTGTTTCTGATAAGCTGCCAACGAACTGACGGAGTAACAGTTTATCGTCACCGCCGGTGTTACCGCAGAGGGCCCGGAACTGGGCGACGTGTTGATGAGGATTGCCGGTCCCCTTATACACATGGAATTTCGGTATCGTATAGCCTTGCGGGTATTTGATTTGATCGTACCAGCTTGGATACGGCCGCCCTATTTTCACGACTTGACCAGCTGCCTCAGTCGCATGATGGACCCGGATTTGCTGGGCTATGTAGTCGGCTAAGTCAGCCTTAGAGATCATCTCTTCCTTGGCCGTTGAGAGGGCTGGTGGTGGATTTGACGTCTCTCCTCGGTCGTCTTCAAGAACAATCGGAGGATCTTCAGCGGGTAAGTCCTGTTGGATCATCATTCCTATCACATCTTGAAAGAGAAGGCCCATCCGTTGTATATTGGCCGCTTGTTCAGCAGCCTCTTTGTCCCTTTTCTCCAGTGTCCGGCGAAGGAATTCAGCGTCGGTTTCTTCCTCCCGGCGTGCGTCTGAGGACGCTTCTGGGCTTTCCTTCGGCCCGGTGAGCGCGGCCATAGCATTCATCATTTCTTGGAGCTTTTGTTGCTGCTCCTGGGATTTCGTTACGGATCGGGTCAGTGGTCGGTGGCCTGTAGAAGTGCGGCTCTCCTCCTTTCCAGAGGCCATGTATATGGTGTGGACCATCATGCCCCCAGACTTAAGACGTCTAGGCTTAGTGCTTTTAGCCGTCGTTGCATGCTGCGGGGTCTTCTCCGGCTTCCTCTTTTCATGAGCCACGGAGGTTGAGGGGGCCGCTAAGGCGGGCGTCCAGACAACCTTTTAGGGTTTAGCCTGGTGACCAGCTTCCGGTTGGATTTTCGGCTTCTTGTGCTGGTGGGAGAAGTTTGGATCGATGATCGAGTCTCGGGCTTGCCGCCAAACCTTATAGATTTTGGAAGACAGCCGTTGAGGAGATCGGGGCTGTTCTGATTCTATTTCCACAACCTTTTCTGATGGGGGAGGAGACCTCTTCAGCACTACGGTAGGGGAATTCCTTCTCACCTTATTTAACATTTCGAAGCTGTTCCTAGTTGGAATAGCAGCATTAACTTCTACCGCCGGGGCTGGTGGAGTCAATCCAGAGGGGGAGTTGCCCCCAGCCTTCCTTATTCGGCGCCAATGACGACGTCGAGCGCGTCGAGCAGACGGCGTAGAGTCAGATATAAGAATGGTTTCATCTTGCCCCCTGCGTGGGTGGGGGGTCGTTGTTGGTGTTAGCCTGTCGAAGACCGATATCCTTTGTGCAACGGGAGCGGGAGTCGAAGCTGTTAATCTCGTGAAGATCGATTTCTTGACTGGGGAAACCGCCTTGGCGATTTCGGAGGCAGGAGCAGCCGCTTTCTTAGAAGCAGTCTTCTCTGGGATTGTAGGCCCCATGATGAGTTCGCAAGATTTCTGGCCCAACCTAGAGAAGACCGAGGCGTTAACGTTGGGCGACTCGTTGAGAGGAACCGCGGCAGGGGTAAGACGATCAAAGACCGACTTCCTGAGAGTTTCCTTTGTCAGCACTGGCGCCGTGAAGCTGGATGGTAGGAGTATAGTCCCAAAGAACAATCCGGTAGTGGCCTGAGTCACTTGGTCCGCCGGCATTGTGAACAACGAAGCAGCTTGGGGTCCATAGGCTATACCTCCCGGCGAGGCAAAGCGTTGGTCGCAATTGCAGCTTGAGCAGTTGGAGGATTTCGCGGAAGTAGCAGCCATCGATCCTTTGTTTTCTGCAATAGGCAAGGTGCCAATTCTTAGTATCTTGAAACCCAAGGGCAACTGTTAGCGAACCGCGATTGGTTCGCGAATCACGACACACGAAGTGTGGAGTGGAAAGAGGAAAAGGTCCCACCGGGCGTGCTAGAATCTGTTCCCCTCCGAACGGACACGCGGGACGTGGGGGCCGTCTCGCCTGATGTTCGGGGCAGATGCCAATAGGTGCTATCCGTCCACCTCTCCGAGGATGCCAAGTTGATTCATGGCGCCATGTATTGGAGGTCTAGACAGATGCGTCCGATGTAGCAGACATCGTCAGATTCCCCCTCGTTTGAGGGGTTTTTGATTGTGGGGACGCTCTTCCCTGTAGGCGCAAGCCCCTGCAGTTAATTACGCTACCGCATCGCGGTAACAACTTTCTCCTTCTCCAGATGGTCACTTCGTGTCGTGTGTTTTTGTTTTATGTTTTATTGCCCGTGGATCGTTTACGGAGACTGAGTTATGTCGTCGCCCGTAGGGCATGGACTGGTCCAAATCCGCATTATCTTAAATTTGGGTTTGGGGGTTCGGTTTGAGGATTCGTCAGCCATACTTGAGGCTAAGATCAACTCAAACGCTTGTTAAGGATACGTTAGTCTAACTTTGTGACTAAGATCAACTTAACGAGATCGTTTAGATCCGACAAGGGAGCGTTTGGATTCCATTGTTCCAGTTTTAGGGACATAGTGGTCCATCGTATGTGTGGCCGTCGGGACCCGTCACCTCTCTGACGACGTTGAAGGATTACAACGACGGATGTCAGAGGAGTTCAGAGATGTACCCTCGAGCCAAAATTAATTAGGGGGATTCATAGTCCAGTCTGCTTGAAGGTTTAAGGACGCGTTAGCCATCCTCGAGGCTAAGATCAACTTAAACAGGACCGTTTAGATCCAACGAAAGAGCATATAGAAGCTCTATGATTCTAGTTTAGGGACATTGCGGTCCATGGGTAGTTTTAAGGACATTGCGGTCCGTGGGTAGTTTAAGGACATTGCGGTCCGTGGATAGTTTTAAGGACATTGCGGTCCGTGGGTAGTTTAAGGACATTGCGGTCCGTGGGTAGTTTATGGACATTGCGGTCCATGGGTAGTTTAAGGACATTGCGGTCCGTTGGTAGTTTAAGGACATTGCGGTCCGTTGGTAGTTTTAAGACATCTCGGTCAAGGTTAAGGACGTCATAGTCCATGGGTTTAAGGACTCCACAGTCCGGTATGTGCTCTGGATACTTCACACGGGTTCACTGCCGTGCTAGGCGAGGACCAGGCTCCGCTCTGGATGCTTCACACGGGTTCACTGCCGTGCTCTGCGAGGACCAGGATCCGCTCTGGACGTTTTCCGCGGGGTCAAAGAGTGACGTTATCCACGTTCCACGTAACCAGGAATTTTGTATTATGCATGGGTTTAAGGACCCCACAGTCCATATCATGAATGGTCTTCGGGACCCGTCACCTCTTTGAAGACATTGAGGGATTACAATGCCAAGTATCAAAGGAGTGAAGAGATGTACCCTAGAACCGGGATGGATTAAATAGTCCTTGGCCCAATTTGGGTCAAGACTGATCAATTATGTTATGAGCCTATCGGCCCAGTTAATCACAAATTGAGGACTTATGGCCAGCTTGGGCTAAGTCCAGTCAGGTCTGGAATATTGACTCTTTGTTGGTCCATTGAGGGAAAATGTTTGCCTCCATCCCTTTAGCCAATTGGGCCCAAGCCTAGTGTTAAACACTTCAGAGCAATCAGTGTTGAACACTGGGAACAAGGTTGTTGAGTTAGTGTTCAACACTAAGAGATAATTGGTGTTAAACGCCAGCAATAAGGCTTTTCAAATTAATGTTAAACACTAAAACAGCTCAGTGTTGAACACTGCAAATAAGGCTTTTTAATCAGTGTTGAATGCTAAGGCCCAACAGTGTTTTAACACTGGGCTTGAGAGTTTTAATTTTAGTGTTAAACACTAAGGCAAGAAGGGTCACGTGGCAGCACGTGAGGGCGCCCTCCCTTCTTTTGTTCCGCTGAAATTATCATTTCCTTCAAAGCATCACGTGCCATCACGTGATGGGCATTCAAATGCCTGTGTATTAGAGTTTCTGCCAAGGTCACGTGGGTCACGTGGGGTGCTGCCTCAAAGGGGCTTTCTGTAGGGGTTTTTTGGGGGGGTCACGTGGTAGCACGTGACCCTACCTCTATGTAGTTTTTAGAGGATCTGTTACTCTTTTTTTTTTCCCAGGAATTAAATTCCTCGAACTTTAAATCTTAGAGGAATTAAATTCCTATTTCCTTTTGAAGACTTGTATTCTGGAATAGAGTTTAACTCTAGATTTTCTGTGGGAATTAAATTCCTCGTTTATGCGAAGAACTGAACAAAAGCTTTTAAGGAATTAAACTCCCCTTTTCGGGAATTATGATTAAAGGAATTAAATTCCCGTTGTTTCAACAGAACTATGTTCTCAATTAGGATTCAACCCTGTTTCTTTTGTTTTGAAGGAATTAAATTCCCGTGATACAGGGTCAAGCCCTACTTTTATCTTAGAGGAATTAAATTCATGTAATTCTGAGAATTAAATTCTCATGCTTGCATTCCCTCTCTATGTTTTGGACCTGCATGGCAGGATCTCAACCCATTGAGAATTAAATTCTCAACCTAGAGGGGAGATGTGCACTTTGCAGATCCTCTGCCAGAGAGAGAAGAAATATATTCCTCTGTTTTACATGTTGAGAATTAAATTCTCTTTGTTTTCAAAAAGCCTTCCCTTTCTTACCTAGGTTTTTTTTTGCAGAATCTCCAAGTCTCTTCAAAATATCAAAGCTCTCCTCCCTTTTTCTTTCTTTTCTTCTCTGCGCATGTCCCTTTTTTGTGTCTCTTGGCTCCTATTTATAGGAGAAGCAGCTGAATCAGTTAGTTTTGTGACGAATCTTCATTGAGAGATTTGATTTGCATCCTTCATTCGTTCTGGACCTTTGGATTATTAGGTGAATTTTATTCACCGTTGGATTTCAGATCCAGAGATTCTCCCTTGTTATTTTGGTTAGATTTAAGGGGGAAATCTTTCCAAACCCGAGATTTTCCATAAATAAATGACCTCTGAATCTTTAATTTGATTGGATGCATATAGTTGCGTTCCTTTGGAAAGATTTGCATTTCTCTCAGAATTTAATTCTGTTGACAAAAAGGGCTTTGAAAGCCGGTCACGTGTGACCACGTGACCCATGGTCACGTGTGAGCACATGACCCCCTTTGGAATGAGCCTTTTCCTTTCTTCTGATTGTTGCTTAAGCGTCACGTGCCACCACGTGACTCTTTGTCACGTGTGAGCACGTGACCCTTGTTTGAACTCTCTTTCCTTGGTTCGTTTGGAGAACGAGTCAGCTGTCCGGAACGTCACGTGCCAACACGTGACCCTGGTCACGTGGAAGCACGCGACCTCTTCTGAAGCCTTTTTCTTGACTTGATCAGAGAACTTGTGTGTCTTCGACGCTTGCATTTAAATGTCACGTGTCGCCACGTGACCCTGGTCACGTGGGAGCACGTGACTCTTTCTGAAGCCCATTTTCTTCAGCGTAGTCAGGAGACTGAACTCGACTTGATGATGCTTTTTAGGTGTCACGTGCCAACACGTGACCGCTAGTCACGTGTAAGCACGTGACTCTCCTCTGAAGCTTTTCCCAGAAGCTTTCCTGACTTTAAATCAGGAAACAGTGGGTATAATCCGCTGAAAACCTTCAGGAGACAACACTCCTCCTACTAGGGACACCTAGAGGTTTAACGGCTTATTGCACGTGCTAAATGCAATCGTGTTTGCCTACGAAAGTGTGCTTAGTTTTCTCTTTTTGTTTTCTCCTTCTCTTGAATAAACTAGTTTGCTCGGGACGATCAAAGATAAGTTTGGGGGTATTTGTTTAGTTGATAAAACTGCACATTTGTTATTACATTTTTCCTACCATTTCCATATTTAAAAAGGTCTTTATTATAATATATCATACATATGAGGGCTTATCTGTAAAAATACTATTTTCCATGTGTTGGTATATTATAATTAGCATTTGGTAGGAAAATGTATATAATATTATTTACCTAATCCTAGTAGACTTAGTCTACTAAATATTATTGTTGTGCAGAATTTTCAGGTCTTAAATCAAGGAAATCAAGTTGTTAAAGCTAACCTGCCTAATTAAGAAATCAAAATTAAGAAATCAATTCTGGCAGAAGAAAAGAAAAGATTTCCAAATTCTGAAGGTTCCAAGGATCGCCACATGTCACAAGGAGCCATCCCCAGAAGTTAGATCAACGGAGGAGATCATCAGGCCGCGGATCCGCGGCCCAAGCCCCTTGATGCCGCGGATCCGCCGTGTTAAAGAAGAGTTAGAGGCTGGAAATTTTGAGGCTGGATCATAACTAAAAGTCCCCAATTTAGGCATCTAAATTTTTGGCTTTAGGACTATAAATAAAGACCGAGAGCCTCTTGAAAAAATCATCAAGCCGACGAGATCACGAAGTCCAAGACGGCTCACGCATCCAGGCTGATCATCAACTGTTCATCTACCTCCTCGGAAGAGATCGAGAAGCAAACTAGTCTTTGTAATAATTTTCTAAGGAATCAAAGTGTAATGAATATTGTTGATTAATAAAGGTAGCTTTCTTTTTCTTATTCTATTTCTTCGTAGTTTCATTATGCAATTTCTCTCCATATCTTTTTCTCCCAACATGCGTGAGTAATTCTCCGCTTGTTAGGGTTCGTAGGATTAGGGTAGGCTAATGGATGATGAACATCTCTAAATTCTTTTTAAGTCCTATAAAGTTTATAAACTTTATCAAAAGAATCATTAACATCCTAATCGGGCGCGCTAACAATTCATTGTTAGTCCCGACCGCGATTAGAGATTAGATTAATGATTGTTTTGGTAAAGGCTAGATATGAACGGAGTTCCGTGTCGAGATAATGGTTAAGAGTGGGATTCCTTTTCCCTCCAGAAACCCTAATCTACATGCATCACCGTCGTTCTAGTTTTAAATCTATTAATGGATAAAAATAGTAATTTTTAATTAATCATCCATAACTACTAAATCATAATGAACCCTACAAGCCCTCCTCTTATATAAACTTACATCCGTAGTTAATCTAGATCTATATTTTGCATTAGTGTTTAAACGTAGATCTAGATCCTACAACCTTTCTTCAATATTCATTATTCCTCCTCTCTCTTTCAACACATCTAAAGTAAGATTAAAATATTCAACGTTTCCCTGAGGACGACCCGTACTCACCTCGGTCTAGCTACACGCGACACCGTTCTGATTGCGGTTAATTACTACAAACACACTCTTTCGTATCAATCAAGTGCACTAAGGCGGAACACCGCTGCCGCGAGCACCCAAACGGATGCTTTTGGCTACGGGGTTCTCCTGCAGTCACTTGGTCGGGGCTATGGGGCGTGGCTGTCTATTAAGTTTACCCGGTGAGTATCCGCGTACGCTTTGTGATTGCGACAGACTTTTGATCGCATCAAAATTCCGTGGCAACCGATCAATTTGAGACTGAACTGCTAGATTTACAACATTCAAATTAGTTATCTCATAACTACCTGTGGATTCCAAATATTGTATCGCATTCCAGATAAATAGACAATGTTAAACTTTCCGATCGAATAATCAAACACCCAAGATTTCCCCAATATATCTTAACACTTGAAATCAGTTTAAAAACATCCATCACATGCCACAGTACCAATGGTCCAGCCGTAGAAGGGTCAAACCAACGCCTCACATGTGGCACGCCGTACTGCAGAAAACCCTAAGGTTTAGAGGCAGTTCAAGACGGTCACATAATCGAGTTAAGGTTTGTTGTCTTCTAGAGGGTCCACCGCGTTACTTGCATGACTTTACAAAAGTTTCAAACCCGAGAAAAAAATCCAACTTTTGAAAATTTTCCGACAGGGGAAAAAGTGAGTTATTGATATCCGTTCGAACTTTTTAACAGTTTCTAAAATTATCCGGAAAAAACTTAAACGAAGTTAAATTGTCCGATCGAATCAACGAGTCCCCAATACAACCCTAGAAAACTCAACACTTGAGTGGAATTAAAAAATTCCAAGAAAAAAATGACAAGAAAGGACCTAAGAATAAATATTTGAAATATGAGGGACTAAGTCTAAATTTTGGCCGCGGAACCGCCGCCAAACCCTTGGTTTGGCCTCGGTTCCACGGTCAAATAAGTGACTTAGTGGACCGTACTTCACAGTAATTCTTAATTTTTCCTGCTTGTTTTTCTGAGCATTTTTAATTCATAAAAAATCACATTTTTGAAAAATGTCCAGAGTGGGGTAAACATCGGGGTTTCCGGGTTCGATCGGACTTTAAACTTCGCTCAGACTTCACCTAAAGCTCTAGCTTGGCTCTGATATCACTGTAGCGTTGCTAGGCACGCTCACAAGGTTCTACGAGGCATCAACCATGCCCGATTAAAAATTTAGCCGTGCCGAACAACCCAATGTCGGATCTTTAAACTAGAGTTTAGGCGAAAATTAACATGTTAAACACTTTAACACTAAGTGAGAGGGATTACAACCTTTGTAGATCCGGTCCTTCACTTCTAAAGCTCCGTGTTGAAGTCCCTTCGCTGCGATCATCGTGTTCCGGACTCTCGAGAGGTTCCACGAAGAGAAAGATGCAGTCTTGCTTCCGATCTTCGATACAAAGATGATCTACCTTGATGTTTCGTTAACACAAGCTAACACTCATAATATGAAGTGAACACCCTCATCTAAATGGCAAGGATATATGAGGATGATGAAGTAGGATTTTTTCTCTCTTTTATTTTCTTATTCTCACTCATTTTTCATCACTTAGAAAAAGCTAGAAAGCTTTTTCATGAAAAGAAAGAAGGAAGAAGATGAACAATCAACATCAAACCATTTGTGATGAATAATGAAATGATAAATATGATGATTAATGCAACCATGGTCAACTAAACCCATGTAGAGAATTAACTAGGGTTAGGGTTTGGGTTAGGTCAAGGAATGAGTTATAACAAAATATCTTTCACAAAACAAAACTAAACCTTCTAGAATGATCTAGAAAGCTTAACCCTAATCATGTTTAAACTCCACTAAACATGTTGCATTAGTTATCATATCATGTTACAATATTATATATCACATATATAATATTTATCGTAACAATATAAAATAATACATTTAACATATATCGCATATATATCAATGTATTACCCGAGTGAGAAAAAGAATCTTTTAGTGAGCTAATATTAGTTAATGTAATTTAATATATCATATATATTATTATACATTAAATTATCGAATCAACACTTGATCCGACAATCCGGCTATATCGCATATAACCGACTAATACGATGACCCGGCTATATCACATATACTCGGCCGATATCTCATATCGCGAGAATCCAATACGGTATCACATACCGCATTATCCTCGGTCCCGCACATATCATATATGTGCTCCTACTCCGTTTTGCCTGAGCCAAGAAACCTCTGTGTAGGACTCTAAAGAATCGTCAATACGCCGGCAGTAGGTGATGATCATATCAAACACCCACAAGCTGCAAGCGGTCAGCTAAACGTAACAGCCACCCAGGTATTGAGCGCTCAGAAGATCAACAAGCAAGCCTGTACATTCTCCTATGAATCCAATCAGTAACACTCCCATACAGTCCGGTCTCGTCGTCTGATATGTCGCATATCTCGCCTAGGGGTGGTAAACGTCAGACCCCAGCAGCTTGATAAGTCGTGTCGATATGAGGTCTATAACAATTCGAGAAACTACTGATGACACTTTGTAACGTTTTGAAAATCGTTTCGGTGGAATTTCAAAAAAACGGTAAAATAAGGGGGTTTTCTGTAAAAAGTCAAAATACAAATATCTTATTATAAAAATTAAATATACATATTCTAGCTATGTAATTGCTATTATTTGGTGTTTATTGAGCCGCTGGTGAAATTTCAAATTTTCTGAAAAAAATATTATTTTATTATTATTTTAAGCCGTCACTAATACATTTAATTAAGGAAAATTACAAATTGGAATGAGTTGAAACAAATTTTGTACATCATAAAACATTAAATAAAAATTTATCATGTGGTTTTTGGAACGAAATCATTTGCCAAAACGGTTTAGAAATTATTGAAGAAAAATGGCTTTTTTTTGGCGTAAATGGATGTTTGGGGTATTGTATTTATCATTTTTCATCACCCCACACCCGTACCCACACTCACAAACCCCCATTTTCCCTCCCCCTTGGCTGAATTCAGCAGCCCCACCCATTTTCCCCACTTGAATTTCTATGTTAAGATGAAAAGAAATGAGAAGAAAGGGTATATAGATATAAGTATTGGTTGGGTTGACTTGGACTCCCTTTGACTTGGACCTCTCTACCCACTCTCACTCCCACACCCACACCCCCTCACCCCTCTCATTTTCGGCCAGAACTCAACAGCAGCCCCTCTTCATTCTTCTCCTCTCTTTTCCTCATCAAAAGTCTTCAAAAATCCATCAAATTTCCATCAAAATTAAACTAAAACTCAAATCTAACTCCTACCCATTTTTCATTTGCTATTCTTGCATGGATCTAGGGAGCAAGTTGGCATTTTAGAGGCTTGATTTTCATAATTGATCTCTTGATCATGAGGTATAATTCTAACCTTTTCTTAAATTGTGCTAATTGTTTCATGTTAGCTTAATTAGGTTTTTTAATTAGTTCTAGGTGCTTGAATTAAAATTCAAGAGAAGGGTTTTGAATTAATGACTAGGGTTTGTGATCAAGTGAGGTTTTTATCATTTGCTTATGGTTGTAATGAGGAGATTAGCATGTAGTTGTATGCAAAATCTAAGTTAGTTGCTATTTGCTAATTTGTTAATTTAAAATTGTGATAACTTTGCTAATTGCTAACTAGGTTTTATAATTTGTCTAATAATTAGGTTTAAAAACCTAATTAGGGTATTCATAGCATTATTAACATTTTAAAGTGTAGTTTAATACTTTAGTTCATGAAAAACCAAGCTTAATTGATGAATTGTGAATTTTGCTTTAAAATGTGTTAAAAATTGATATTTTTGCAAACTAGGATTTTGGAAATTATGCAAATTTATGTGATTAAATTATGGAAATGGTTTTATTGACTTATTTAAGATATATAATAAATATATTGGCCGCTACATTCATTTAAACATCGAGTTTTGTACTAAAACGGGTAATTTTGCTTGCTAGTTTTTCGGAAAAACGGCTTTTAGAGTGAATTTGGGGTTTTCGTGAGTTTTAACCTATTTTATATTAAAATTAGTGTTCGTGAATGTGCAAATGAGTGTGATTGGATTTTCTCGATGGTTTGACGTTCGTACATCGACATCGAGGGTTGGTTTGACTATTCTTGCATGTGTAGGCGATAGGTTTTGACCTATGCATGATACGCGTGTCGATTTAGTTTTCGTATGCCGTTTCGATTCTGAATTGGGTTTTTAATGCGATACGGTGCGTTATGATATGTAGGTACCCCATGTGGACTTCGAGACGACAAGTAAGCGCGTGGCGACGTCGGCACCGGCGAGCGAGGACCAGGTGAGTAGATTTATATCTACGGGGAGAAGTCGGGTGGATGGCGTATAGCACCCCCGCAGTCCGTAATTAGTACTATGTAGTATATTTTTATGTGTGATAGTGTGTTATGGTTAGTTAGGGGTAGAAATAACTAGCGTAGTTCCTAGTTGCGAACCATAGGATAGATTTGCACCCACACGCATACACTTGTATGTTTCTTATACTTGCACGGTGTTTGATGATATGGGATGACTTTGGAGTTGAGTCGATGATGTGGGCTTTGTGCCGCGAGATCGGTGATTTGATATGATTCGTATTTGGGATACGAAATGTGATTCTTGCGGGTTCGGGATGTGTGTTTACCCCCGCATTCATACTTTGAAGATGATATCAGTTGTACTAGACTTAGATCAGTACCCCAGATTATGATATGATAAGTGATATCTGAAATGTGATGAGATAGTGTGATATTGAACCGTACCCAGCTTTTGGGATGCCGTACGACGATTTACCGTACGAGCCTATATTGATGATAGATCCGCGCTCATGACTCGAGGATGTCAGATGATATACTGTATCGTACGCGATACTATTGAGGCGGGATCACCGACTTATATATTTATATATCGACTCAGATGTTAGGCGGTTCCCTTACCTGTAGTTCAGCTTGTTAGTTCGGCCGTATAGTTTAGTGTAGTTGTTAGAGTAGATTAGACTTCTTACCTATTTCAAAAACCAACGAATCGTGGGCATTTTTAAAGACAGCTCAAGGGAATCTACGGACATTTCAAAAACGACGTATCTTTTCATAAAAACACCGTAGCCCTATTTTCAAAACCCCATGATTCGTGTTATTTCAAAAGGCACCATTCGTAGGACTTATATTAGATTAATGCAGATTAGTTTTGGTTACGTCTAGTTTCAGCTCCCACTTTTTTGTGGTTCGCTTTGCAGCGCATTCTTATATTATGTTTCATACTCCATTTTAATATCATGCTGATAGGACACCAGCACCATTACCGATGATGCGTATGTACCACGTACACTTACTTGCCGGCTCACACACATCTTCATCGGTAATTGCCATGTCACGTACACCTTAGAAAATATATTATTGCTTGACATAGCCTATTTGTGAATAGTTTAGACATTGTAGTTATTACCTGCTACTTCATGCATACTTTTATTCATTGTTATGCCGCATTCATGGATTCTCATGCATATATTCACTATTTTGCATGCTATTGAGGTTTGGATTTGGATTTCTATGAGATTTTCTGGATTTGGAGGAAAACCGCAAAAACACAAATAAACATATTCTCTCTTTTAAAATAAAAAGTGCGGTTTTTCCAATGATGTATGAGTCGTCCACCATGAGTTTGCTGATGGATTTGGAAACCCGATTCGAGGAGACGGATGAACCGTTTCGGGTACATGGTGGACCCGGTGCGGTACCCCGGGGCAAGAGGAATGTGGTGATGACGTTGAGCCTGGCAGGGGAGTACTACCTACCGGTGATTTTACCCGACGCGTCGGATAACCGGAGGATACCGTCGTGGTCTTGAGATTTATGGTAGGGGCCGGTCCGGATTGACGGCGCCCTAGATATTGAGATTGAGACATTGATATTTCGAGACAGTGAGATTTATGTTTTGTGTCGATGCTAGACACTATTGATGCTGATTTCATTTATGATACCTCAGTTTAAAAATACGAAGGAAATCTCACCAAATTATGAAAACAGTTTCTTCATTTACATGTATTCTGTTTCATGCATTCATACCTCATTCATAGGATATATTGCTACTTGAGGCACTGACACGGGCACATGAGTTTACACTCGGGTTAGATATTTACCCTAGCCTTGTTATAGGCTGCATGTTATATACTTATTTTGAGGATATATTATGATCATTGACCTAGGATTGCGTTATTTATGCGATTTCTGTGCGTAGATGTTTTTCTATTCACGAGTTGGCAACTCACCCCCGTTGTGCCCCAGTTTCTTGCAGATTTGCCGTACAGGTTTCATTACGGCTTGCGGGCTCAGTTTCATTCGGGTGATTTGCTAGTAGGTGGGTTTACTTGTATCATACCCCCATTATATACTTTGTATATCATTATTCTGTTGTATCTAGAAGTTCCATCAACCAAACATGTATTTTGAGATAGAGACCAGTGTTGTTTATTCTTTCGACCTTAGAGTCGCTCATTATATTTCTGGTGGTTTTGAGTTTCCTTTTGAGTTTTGATCCTCGCCGTTGGCGTTGTATATTTTATTGCTTGTGTGGTTGTGACCGTCGTTTGACGAAGAGCTAGCTCCCGCTTGGGGATGCCTTTTTTCTGGATTTCGTATACTATTCATGTTGTATCCCGTTTGGGGGCCAGTATTTACAAAGGAGACTCTGCCGAAATTTTCAGTAAATTTTTGATGTTTTAAAAACCGCATAATTCGGCTTATGCTATTGAAATTACTTGCTTTAAGTTGTTTTTCCTGCACTCTACTATTTTCTTGGTTTGGATTTCTGGGTTTTTGGTTTACTTAGATTACGTACGCCTCGAGACGTTCGTAGTTTAAGTGCCGGTCATGTTCCGTACTTTCGGGTCGTGACAAAGTTGGTATCAGAGCGTTAGGTTTTACCTTCGGAGCGTAGGATGACCCTTGGTTGATGGAATAGGTGACTAAAGTAGAGTGACGTACCGTTGATATGTTCCGCGGCATATTTACGACACGCCACTCCACTTATGAAGCCTTAGGATGTACATTTCCTTGTTCAGTATTATATTCCTTCCTGATCTAGCCTCATCGGTACCAGTTTGGTTTTGCTGCTACGGTTACGGCAGGGAGAGCTACGGCTAGAGTTGTGGTCAGCATGAGCTCGTTATGAACGAGGACTGACCATGGCGTGATTCCGGTGACACACGATTGCATAGATGTGTCTTTTTACTGTGTTTCCGCGCCATGAGCGTTTGGCGGATCGCCTTTATGAGACTTCTCGGACGTGCCGATCAGTATCAGAGGATTGAGCCAATGATAGAGGCCAGCCAGATCTTGATGACCGTTGGTGTGTTGCTTATTCATGATGATTGAGGCACGGTTCAGCGTGCAGACGAGTGAGCCCGTTATTGCTGCGAACGACGAGATATCGCCCCAGATGTTGGAGCTATTGCAGTACGAGTTGTACTAAGAAATGATTGAAGGTCGCTAGTCACCGAGGATGAATGACTAAGACATGTGGTTCGTTCGCTACCCCGTTGCGAGGTCATCAGACAGATTGATTCCAGCTGGAGACGACTTCACGCGGAGACGTTGGGAGTCGACAGGGACGATCGAATGTCAGAAACCTATTATTCCAAGTTTAAAGTAGTCGGAAAGACATGCAGGCAATTCTATGGTCCCTCTAGAAGAATGAAACCCTAACTCGACTTAATGACCGTGTGAAAGCCTTTGAACCTTCGGGTTTGCGGCAGTTCTGCGGCGCCATTAGTGAGGCTTGGGTTTGCCCTTCTACGGCTGGACCACCGATGCTGTGGTATGTACTCGATACTATTAAACTGTGCACAAGATGTTGAGCTCTTGGGGGATTATGAGGTTTTGACGACTCGATCAGATGACTCGACTTAATTCAGATGCTAGGTGGTGAGATGCATTTCTTGGGAGACTCCAGATATGAGGATAGCCGTTGGAGCTTAGTCCATGCAGCCGCGACGAGACAAGTCCAAGGCAGACGACATTAGAGAAAAGTGGAATAAGAGGTTCGCACCAGATCTAGATGAGATGACGTTCCACTCCGCCGACATCAGAGAGGCGATGCGCATGCTGAGGCATGGTACTTGGACTTACCTTCCAGAAGGAGTCGCGATGAGTATGCAGTCGTTCCAGAGCAAGATGCAGATATAAGAAAGGATAATGACTTCCGGACAGTTGGCAGAGACGATACATGGAAGAGACCGTGAGCAGGATTCCTTCCAGGACACTGCTGCAATGATACTTGCACTCAGGATCAAATGTGTCACGTACATTCAGAGAGCCAGAGGCCGACGCCAGTGATATGCTGCCTCACGAGTGGTCGCGATGATTGACCAAGAGATGACCAGAGGAGTGCCAGAACGGAATCGTCCCCGTTAGCACACCTGACAGGGCCGATGAGCCGATGGACCGAAAGATTGGTAATTCACAGTGAAAACTTTGACCCAGGAGTGGTCATGGTTACGCACCCCAGCAGGACAGAGTTCATGATCATCGACGAGACGTCCCACTAGTGACCGCGACCGTTGGCCGAGATTCTTAGAAGATGCGCTGGAGCGGTACTATTCCACCATTATTGATTTTGGGTATTTTGGGCGATCTATTCGCAGGATTGATTTTGATGATTGAGTTTCATGATAATTGTTTTCATGGACCATGGTTGCACCTACTGAGTATTTACGATTTTGCACAGTGTTGCACTTGATATCGTTTTCGTTCTTTAGTTCACATGTTTGTGATTTTACGGTTTTAGATATTTGAGTTGATTTTGTGCATATGCACGCACACGATTTGGTTCCTGCACTCTGTATAGTTGATATATGCTTGCAGTGCAGTGATACGCCTCTCGTGCACTTAGATGCACTGGACTTCGATTTCGATGGTGATACTCGATATTTGTTTTGTGCACCTTGTGCACCTGATTGATTTTGCGCACGTTCGGCGCTTGATATTGGATTTCATGATTTCGTGCATGATGGATGCACCTGATTTGGATTTTTAGCGCCTGTTGGGCGCCTGTTACGAGATGCGATTTGGTGCACACCAGATGCACTAATTCGAGATTTTTTTCGTGCATGTCAGATGCACCTGATTTTGCGGTCAGGCACACATGTTGCCTACGAAAGATATTTCGTGCACACCCGATGCACTTAGATGTTGTTTCTGTGCACATGTATAGCATATTCATGGATTTGATTTCCGTGCGCACCAGACGCACGTAGTATTCATGTGCATATTTTGGGATTGATTTCTTATAGAGTAGTACGTTTTTATGATATTGCTATGTGTTTTCGTACTGAGCAGGACTAGTCAGAGGACAGTACCTGAATATATTTTGCATGCATTGATAGTTATTGAAGGGATTTCCAAAAGCGAGCTATAGCCTCAGTATTTACCTACGTGTCTGATATGACACGAAATGTTTAAAACAAGAAGACCCTTCTAAATTGTTTCCAAAACGGCGGAACGTACAATTCAAACAAAAGTATATATGTATATAGTTATTTTCTTATGGTAGACGTCCGCCACTGTGCAGTATTATACGCGTTGCACAGCGACTTAAAGAGATTTGGCATGTATTTCCTTCAGATGCTTACAGATATAGATTCGATATTTACATTTATAGTTTTGAGTTATATCATATTGGTTTTGATTTGGATTTGGCATTGATGTCTTCTCCACGACTCCGATGATCGCGGGATGCTTGGAGGAGTTTTGATTTGAGTTATATATTCATTTTTCAAGCGCATGCGCTGCGCTACGACTTGTTTTATGTATTCATGATTTCGGAGCCCCGACGACTTGATGGGTTTTCTTAGATGTTTTAGTATTTGGGGGAGTTTGAATTTAAATTCGGAGACCGAATTTCTTTAAGGGGGGAAGATTGTAACGTTTTGAAAATCGTTTCGGTGGAATTTCAAAAAAACGGTAAAATAAGGGGGTTTTCTGTAAAAAGTCAAAATACAAATATCTTATTATAAAAATTAAATATACATATTCTAGCTATGTAATTGCTATTATTTGGTGTTTATTGAGCCGCTGGTGAAATTTCAAATTTTCTGAAAAAAATATTGTTTTATTATTATTTTAAGCCGTCACTAATACATTTAATTAAGGAAAATTACAAATTGGAATGAGTTGAAACAAATTTTGTACATCATAAAACATTAAATAAAAATTTATCATGTGGTTTTTGGAACGAAATCATTTGCCAAAACGGTTTAGAAATTATTGAAGAAAAATGGCTTTTTTTTGGCGTAAATGGATGTTTGGGGTATTGTATTTATCATTTTTCATCACCCCACACCCGTACCCACACTCACAAACCCCCATTTTCCCTCCCCCTTGGCTGAATTCAGCAGCCCCACCCATTTTCCCCACTTGAATTTCTATGTTAAGATGAAAAGAAATGAGAAGAAAGGGTATATAGATATAAGTATTGGTTGGGTTGACTTGGACTTCCTTTGACTTGGACCTCTCTACCCACTCTCACTCCCACACCCACACCCCCTCACCCCTCTCATTTTCGGCCAGAACTCAACAGCAGCCCCTCTTCATTCTTCTCCTCTCTTTTCCTCATCAAAAGTCTTCAAAAATCCATCAAATTTCCATCAAAATTAAACTAAAACTCAAATCTAACTCCTACCCATTTTTCATTTGCTATTCTTGCATGGATCTAGGGAGCAAGTTGGCATTTTAGAGGCTTGATTTTCATAATTGATCTCTTGATCATGAGGTATAATTCTAACCTTTTCTTAAATTGTGCTAATTGTTTCATGTTAGCTTAATTAGGTTTTTTAATTAGTTCTAGGTGCTTGAATTAAAATTCAAGATAAGGGTTTTGAATTAATGACTAGGGTTTGTGATCAAGTGAGGTTTTTATCATTTGCTTATGGTTGTAATGAGGAGATTAGCATGTAGTTGTATGCAAAATCTAAGTTAGTTGCTATTTGCTAATTTGTTAATTTAAAATTGTGATAACTTTGCTAATTGCTAACTAGGTTTTATAATTTGTCTAATAATTAGGTTTAAAAACCTAATTAGGGTATTCATAGCATTATTAACATTTTAAAGTGTAGTTTAATAATTTAGTTCATGAAAAACCAAGCTTAATTGATGAATTGTGAATTTTGCTTTAAAATGTGTTAAAAATTGATATTTTTGCAAACTAGGATTTTGGAAATTATGCAAATTTATGTGATTAAATTATGGAAATGGTTTTATTGACTTATTTAAGATATATAATAAATATATTGGCCGCTACATTCATTTAAACATCGAGTTTTGTACTAAAACGGGTAATTTTGCTTGCTAGTTTTTCGGAAAAACGGCTTTTAGAGTGAATTTGGGGTTTTCGTGAGTTTTAACCTATTTTATATTAAAATTAGTGTTCGTGAATGTGCAAATGAGTGTGATTGGATTTTCTCGATGGTTTGACGTTCGTACATCGACATCGAGGGTTGGTTTGACTATTCTTGCATGTGTAGGCGATAGGTTTTGACCTATGCATGATACGCGTGCCGATTTAGTTTTCGTATGCCGTTTCGATTCTGAATTGGGGTTTTAATGCGATACGGTGCGTTATGATATGTAGGTACCCCATGTGGACTTTGAGACGACAAGTAAGCGCGTGGCGACGTCGGCACCGGCGAGCGAGGACCAGGTGAGTAGATTTATATCTACGGGGAGAAGTCGGGTGGATGGCGTATAGCACCCCCGCAGTCCGTAATTAGTACTATGTAGTATATTTTTATGTGTGATAGTTAGTGTGTTATGGTTAGTTAGGGGTAGAAATAACTAGCGTAGTTCCTAGTTGCGAACCATAGGATAGATTTGCACCCACACGCATACACTTGTATGTTTCTTATACTTGCACGGTGTTTGATGATATGGGATGACTTTGGAGTTGAGTCGATGATGTGGGCTTTGTGCCGCGAGATCGGTGATTTGATATGATTCGTATTTGGGATACGAAATGTGATTCTTGCGGGTTCGGGATGTGTGTTTACCCCCGCATTCATACTTTGAAGATGATATCAGTTGTACTAGACTTAGATCAGTACCCCAGATTATGATATGATAAGTGATATCTGAAATGTGATGAGATAGTGTGATACTGAACCGTACCCAGCTTTTGGGATGCCGTACGACGATTTACCGTACGAGCCTATATTGATGATAGATCCGCGCTCATGACTCGAGGATGTCAGATGATATACTGTATCGTACGCGATACTATTGAGGCGGGATCACCGACTTATATATTTATATATCGACTCAGATGTTAGGCGGTTCCCTTACCTGTAGTTCAGCTTGTTAGTTCGGCCGTATAGTTTAGTATAGTTGTTAGAGTAGATTAGACTTCTTACCTATTTCAAAAACCAACGAATCGTGGGCATTTTTAAAGACAGCTCAAGGGAATCTACGGACATTTCAAAAACGACGTATCTTTTCATAAAAACACCGTAGCCCTATTTTCAAAACCCCATGATTCGTGTTATTTCAAAAGGCACCATTCGTAGGACTTATATTAGATTAATGCAGATTAGTTTTGGTTACGTCTAGTTTCAGCTCCCACTTTTTTGTGGTTCGCTTTGCAGCGCATTCTTATATTATGTTTCATACTCCATTTTAATATCATGCTGATAGGACACCAGCACCATTACCGATGATGCGTATGTACCACGTACACTTACTTGCCGGCTCACACACATCTTCATCGGTAATTGCCATGTCACGTACACCTTAGAAAATATATTATTGCTTGACATAGCCTATTTGTGAATAGTTTAGACATTGTAGTTATTACCTGCTACTTCATGCATACTGTTATTCATTGTTATGCCGCATTCATGGATTCTCATGCATATATTCACTATTTTGCATGCTATTGAGGTTTGGATTTGGATTTCTATGAGATTTTCTGGATTTGGAGGAAAACCGCAAAAACACAAATAAACATATTCTCTCTTTTAAAATAAAAAGTGCGGTTTTTCCAATGATGTATGAGTCGTCCACCATGAGTTTGCTGATGGATTTGGAAACCCGATTCGAGGAGACGGATGAACCGTTTCGGGTACATGGTGGACCCGGTGCGGTACCCCGGGGCAAGAGGAATGTGGTGATGACGTTGAGCCTGGCAGGGGAGTACTACCTACCGGTGATTTTACCCGACGCGTCGGATATCCGGAGGATACCGTCGTGGTCTTGAGATTTATGGTAGGGGCCGGTCCGGATTGACGGCGCCCTAGATATTGAGATTGAGACATTGATATTTCGAGACAGTGAGATTTATGTTTTGTGTCGATGCTAGACACTATTGATGCTGATTTCATTTATGATACCTCAGTTTAAAAATACGAAGGAAATCT
Organism: Agapanthus africanus; assembly: GCA_030015575.1. NCBI lineage: Eukaryota > Viridiplantae > Streptophyta > Magnoliopsida > Asparagales > Amaryllidaceae > Agapanthus > Agapanthus africanus. The sequence continues at coordinate 303,505,007 of JASDDO010000022.1, read as the reverse complement.
CACCAAATTATGAAAACAGTTTCTTCATTTACATGTATTCTGTTTCATGCATTCATACCTCATTCATAGGATATATTGCTACTTGAGGCACTGACACGGGCACATGAGTTTACACTCGGGTTAGATATTTACCCTAGCCTTGTTATAGGCTGCATGTTATATACTTATTTTGAGGATATATTATGATCATTGACCTAGGATTGCGTTATTTATGCGATTTCTGTGCGTAGATGTTTTTCTATTCACGAGTTGGCAACTCACCCCCGTTGTGCCCCAGTTTCTTGCAGATTTGCCGTACAGGTTTCATTACGGCTTGCGGGCTCAGTTTCATTCGGGTGATTTGCTAGTAGGTGGGTTTACTTGTATCATACCCCCATTATATACTTTGTATATCATTATTCTGTTGTATCTAGAAGTTCCATCAACCAAACATGTATTTTGAGATAGAGACCAGTGTTGTTTATTCTTTCGACCTTAGAGTCGCTCATTATATTTCTGGTGGTTTTGAGTTTCCTTTTGAGTTTTGATCCTCGCCGTTGGCGTTGTATATTTTATTGCTTGTGTGGTTGTGACCGTCGTTTGACGAAGAGCTAGCTCCCGCTTGGGGATGCCTTTTTTCTGGATTTCGTATACTATTCATGTTGTATCCCGTTTGGGGGCCAGTATTTACAAAGGAGACTCTGCCGAAATTTTCAGTAAATTTTTGATGTTTTAAAAACCGCATAATTCGGCTTATGCTATTGAAATTACTTGCTTTAAGTTGTTTTTCCTGCACTCTACTATTTTCTTGGTTTGGATTTCTGGGTTTTTGGTTTACTTAGATTACGTACGCCTCGAGACGTTCGTAGTTTAAGTGCCGGTCATGTTCCGTACTTTCGGGTCGTGACACACTTACCAATAAATTTCAGCAACCCTGGCCAGGGATTTCCGGTTATAGCCAATCGAACACAGCACAACATCAACTCCCTATACCGGGATAGACGAATCCCCTCCTATCGCTCATTGCGTCCATGTGATTCGGGACTGTACCCAAAAGCCACCTTTTTGCATGCCCTCTTGGACGTGGTATGATGGAAATCAAAGCACAGTGCGAATCACACAAGACTTTATGACGATCTCGGGTCAACAGACTACTCTGTACCAGTGTCACCGGAGAACTGCCATCTGACGTGAGGTATAATACCATCTGGGAGTTCTCGGCGAGTCCGTCCAGTGTACCCAGTCTCTACTGAGCACCCGTACACCATCCTTGATGTCAAACACCGATGGATATGGGATCATCCATCACCCATCATATGGGTCAAGATGCGTATACGCTAGTCTACTCTGGTGCATCGATGCCCTGTCTCGATACACCCTCGACTAGGAACAGTTATAGGATGTACTCGTCGACTACTGTTGCCCCACAAGTATGATCTCATCATAGTCCCAGTAGTCGAGTACATATCCTAAGGGCTTTACCAACATGTAATATAGAGACAATGAGAGTGCATGTTAATATAAAGTACAACCAGATAGCATACTATCATGTCGAGCAAGAAAGTCCTCCCTATATAGTCCAAGCATCCATTACAATATAAATCATATATACAGTAATGGCCTCTAGGGCATACATATAACTAACAATAACAATTATAAGTTGGAGCGGGACCAACGTTCCCCAGCTCAGTATAACAAGCGGGTTCGGTCAATACATCCGTATTATTATCTTGATTAAGGCGTGACATGGTCGCTACCTGGAGAGAGAGAGAAGAAAACACTCAGCGTATGCTCTTGCAAGATTAGATTGGTTATTAATATATCTAATCAGGATGGCTCCCACTGTTTTAGTCAAATCTTCCTTCAAGCCCTAAAAGGAAAGACTAGCCGAGATTAATTACACCCTAAAATTTCGCCAATCTTTCATCCAAGCCAGTGTCGGTACTTTGAGGGAGGTTCCCCGTTCTTTCACACGGACCTAATTAAAATAAACCTCTTTTTCCCAGGGGCGTAACCCCGTTGACACCTTTCTAGACACCTACTTGATCGGCTAATTGTAATGTGTAAAACTCTCCCAGGAGTAACTCTTACTCGCAGTGGGTATCGGGATCCAACTATCTCATAGGAGGTATGCAATCTCATAGCAAATTTCAACACTTGAAATTCCCGATAATATTTTACCCCTAGCAACTTATGACCTTGGCTAAGGTCAACAAATTATAAGCGCTAGTCAAGATCAACCCATCATTTCCGGATTGAATTAAACCCACCCGCACGACCCTTGGCTAAGGTCAACAAAGTAGCACGACTACCCTAACTCAATCGCATCATATGCTTTGCAGATAAGCACTAATCAGCTACCGCACACTACGCCTTGGCTAAGGTCAACAAATGTAGCATGAATACTAACTACTACTTACCTGAAATGACGGAGGGCTACGACAGGTTTTTAAGAAAACCCTTTGCGTAATGAACTTGATATCGTTGTAGAATCAAATGATTTAAAATGGAGTGTTTTTTAGGCTTTTACTAGTTTTGCTAAAGAGATCACTCCCGGTGAAGGGATCGTCGGCTCTTTCCACATCGAATGAGGTGCAGGATATTCATAATACCACTATGTAAACCAAAAACTATAAAAGCAATCAAAAGACAAACCGAGGGTTTTAGCATCTGCCGGTTATTGTTAAAGAGGTCACTCCCGGTGAAGGGATCTCAGCTCTTTCCTTATCGAATAAGGTGCTGGATGTTCTACGAGGAACACCGCTATGCAAAGCAACAACTAGAGCTACCTGTTTTTGAAAATTCGATTCCACAACATCTTTAGGTTTATTTTCTTTCATTAATCTCATTAATGAAGTCCCATCATTTTAAGTTACCTAAACATCACAGATAAATACAACGTACGCTTATGCCATCCGCATTCGCCTCGATATCCCTTCGTGCACCTTTAGGTTATTTAACTAACGGCAGAGCGGGGCAGTGCTAGCACGGGTGTAAAACATAAGCAACGTCTATATAATATATCACATATACTATATCATGTATTCATCTCATCAATATATCAAATGATCACATCACAGATATCGCAGCAGAACACAACGTATGAAATATTGGATATACTAGGATTTTCGTGTTTTAAATTAAGCATGTATAAAACACTGATTCCACGGTAGCGATGAATAGCCAAACCCATATCCCTAGACCCCTACGAGAGCGACAAGCAACCCTACCAATTCTAAAGTTAGGAGACCCAGTCTCGACTCCTCGAGATAGTCTCCCACTGGACTCCAGAACCCGGTTACTTGTGCTCCCCGCCTTGGGTCTATCCTAACGCGGAAAAATAAATAATATACAATGGTGACATCATCCTTAACCCGGAAGTGCCCTAATAAAAGAATATTACATACAATGAATTTTACATGAATAAAAATGAAAAACTCTCATCTCACATAAAAACCCCGGCTATTCAAAACACGACGATCCAATATAACATATCCCAGCAACACATAACATCACATGTCATCAACGTAAGTAAATATGTGTATCCCAATTGTCATTAGCATATAGCAACGAAACTTGCGATACACCACATATTACACTTAAGGTCGCAGAAAAGAAAGTGAAAAACTACAACAGTTGGAATCCACAACCACCTTAGACATCACATGCCTAACCAAATGAATTCCTTAGACATCACATGCCTAACAATTATAAACCCCGTATTTTAGTCTCGATCTTGAAAACACTTTTCAATATCTAGTCGGGCAATTCAACAAGATTCCTGACATCTTGATCGAATGCTCGTCGGAAACTTTAGTAGACGGCCGCACCCCCCGATGTCGTCGACGAAGTGCACTAAGGTGGAACACCGCTGCCGCGAGCACCCGAACGGATGCTTTTGGCGATGGGGTTCTCCTACTGTCACTTGGTCGGGGCTATGGGGCGTAGCTATCTATTAAGTTTTCCCAGCGAGTATCCGCGTACGCTGCGTGATTGCGACAGACTTTTGATCACATCAAAATCCCGTGGCAACCAATCAAATGAGACTAAATTGCTAGATTTATAAAATTCAAACTAGTTATCTCATAACTACTTGTGGATTCCAAATATTGCATCCCATCACATAATATCCGGATTACGTTAAACTTTTTGATCGATTCATCAAAATCCCACAATTTCCCAACAGCTCAACACTTGAGCACAATTCAATAATACCCAGAAGATGCCACAGTACCTATGAACCAGTCGTAGAAGGGTCAAACCAACGCCTCACATGTGACAACGCTGAACTTCTACAAACCCTTGGGTTTAGTGGCGGTTCTGACGGTCACATAATCGAGTTAAGGTTTCGTTCTTCTAGAGGGTCCACAGAATCACTTGCATATTTTTCCGAATACGTTAAACATGGAAAAATGGGTTTTTGACATTCGATCGAACTTTTTAACTTCGTCTAAATAATATGTGAATAACCTGAAACAATGTTAAAACTACGAATACGAAACACTCCGAATTGCTTATAGTGAAAGATTACATCACATGCAAAATTAGCAAAAATAAACAACAACTAAAACACCAAAACCCAGTCTCTGGAACACAGAAAAAATTTCAGGGGGGACAACTCGGATTTGGCCGAGATCTAGGTATATGGGGCCGGCCACTTTTTCTCCAAAATGCTTCAAATTTTGTCAGTGTTCATGTTATATCCCATATAGCACTTTGTACTTGTTTAAAATTTTTTTTGACAACTTTTCAAATTCAACAGAGAGAGGGTTTAGGCGTTGCAAGTTTCGCAGTATTTTGGTTTCGTAATCTTAACAAAATCCGTATAAATTTCTAGCATGGCTCTTTGGCAGCGACCATGACCTGACCCTAAACAAAACTCATGAACCAAATTAACCGAACCTTCTTAAAACACTTTGGCTATTGGATTGTCATTTAGTCGCATATATCATTGCCACTCCTGCATCCCCTTTACATTTCTCCAGAACACTCCGTATCACTACGGAAATCCACATTTCTTGGATATTCCATCGTATAGTTACATACGAACTCGAAGAAACTTGTTCCAGTTCGAGGATGGATTCTGGTACTGGAGAAATTGAATAAGATAATTCGGTTATCTTTTCTCTTTATCTTCTCTCAGATTGCTAGAGATCCTAGTATTAGGAGAGTTTACCTATTACGCTTATTGGATAGTCTTCTTCCAAACCATAGACAGGTGCCGAAAGGTGGGGAAGGAAGAAAACCAATTAGCCGAAGTGTGGTGTGCAAAAGGTAATAAATAAAGACATATAAAGGGATTAAAGTAAGTGCAAAGGAAATTGCGACTGCTATCATTCAATACAAAGCCGCGTATACCCCTGCCACTCCTACTTCCCGTTTGCATTTCTCCAGAACACTCCGTATCACTACGAAGATCCATATTGATTGGATGTGCCATTGTATAATTACATACGAACTCGAAGAAACTTGTTTCTGATCGAGGATGGATTCTGGTTCTAGAGAAATAGAATAAGGATTATTCAGTTGTCTTTTCTCTTTACCTTCTCTCAGGTTGCGAGGGCTCCTAGTATTATGAGAGTACACCTATTATGCTTATTGGATAGTCTTCTTCCAAACCATAGGCAGGTGATGAAAGGTAGGGAAGGAAGAAAACCAATTTGCCTAAGTGTTGTGTACAGAAGGTAATAAGTAAAGACATATAAAGGGATTGGAGTGAGGGAAAGGAAGTATACGGTTACTGTCATGAATCTGGATAATGGAAGAGGAATTTCTAGGAATACCCGGCTACCCCTTCGAAATATTTTCATGTTTCAGTTTTACTATGCGATGTTAATTGAAAACTGTTTTCCCAATTAGATTCTAACTCCAGGATATGTATTTACCAGACTTGATTCTCACATCTGTATGGCGTTACAGATGTTGAGTGGGAGTAAGATATTAGGAATTGGGTGATTAGATCTTCTATATATCAGAATTCTTTGTAATTGGTGATATTTGAGGAAATCACCTGGGTTTTTCCTAACGACAAATATTTGGTTTTGAATATCCGTTGTTATGCACCAATTTCAAACTGATATATCTGTACGTTTATTTTTATAAAGTGAGATATAACTTTTTGAAATTATTTCTATGACATTTACCTATATCAGTTGATGGTTAGGTAAAGAGAATTCAACTACGGTGTAATTCTTCTTAACCATTGTACAGTTTTTCAACCTACGACGCACAGGGTTTGAGTTATTAAACTCAGTGGACTTATACAAAATATTGTATATTGTCCGATGTCCGTTAGGACAAAAGAGTTGGTACTCGTACTATATTCTATTTACTCGTGACTTCTCTAGTTTTAGACAAGTATTTTATTGAAATACAAGGTCCAAATTTTGAGAAGTTATAGGTATAAGAATAAGGTAGAAAACCAAATGTTTCAAGTATCAGGATTCTTCAAGTTGATCGAAGATGTAGATACATGTGCTAGGTATTCCGTCGTAAATAATAGTTTTGAGAACTTGCTTCTCTTTCAGGTTACTCATACGTGGGTGTATTCCTTGATGAGTAATGATGCTTGGCCTTCTTCCATTTGGTTGATATGCACAGGAAACAGCTGCATGATTTTTGAATCTGGTTCCAATTAAATTAGTGCTTTTGTTTCTATATTGGATATAGAATGGATTCATATCTTAACGATGTTAAGGTATATAGAGTAGTCCGGCTGATGCTTAAAACCAGAATCTAGACAAACTCAAGGCACGTTTCAGTAATGGCAGTTTATGGGTTATCCCGGGCTTTGACGAGGTTTAACATTCTACCATTTGGAAGATCAATAGTTATATTGTTCTTGACTTGCCACCATTTTAGTAAAATGATTTTTTTCAGAAAACATTAGTCGGAGTATAGTAGAACAGGAAGTGATTCCAGAACCACAAACGATTATTGAATATTTAGTAGAACTTGAGGATTCAATTGGTTTCGACGATCCATTAGCCACTCCGCAGATTTGGTAGGTAACCTTAGCCACCCGAGAGGTGCTTCGGTCTCCTCAAAGACGGTGACAGGGAGGTTTTTGATGACCCAAAGCTTGCCGCTACTGATATTCTAAACTATGAGATCTGGCAGGAGGTTGAGTATAACGTCGTTCTAAATTAGCTTTAGAAGTGCATGTGTATATGACTCTGCCAGAGGGTTGTTGTAGTTAGTGGGAACAGCGGAAGAATAGTGAGCAAGTAGCTTATGTCTATTTATAGACTAAATCAAGTACAGCGGAGATAGATCATCTAGTTTTGATGTAACAGTCATAGAGTTTGACTTCATCAGAACAACAGATGGACCTGGTAAGAAGGTAGTAGGGAGTGATGTCCTGGTATTTGGATGAAATGCTATTGATAGGAAGTGATATTCCTACACTACGATCGGTTATACTGTGGTTGTCACAAGTTGTTTCTCCATATAGGATCTGAATAAAATATCAAGGATTATGGTCACTAGATCTATGGTTTTAGGTCAAGATTTGGGAAGTGTCCCAATTCAGGTACTTAACACTATTCTAAAGTGTTTTAGAATGGACGAATCCTGGCATGGTGGTGTACCCGTAGGTATGGGAGTCACCTTCTCTAAATAGATGTCTTCTAGACTGATGAGGAAAGGGATTTGCATGATTGGCATATCATTTGCTTAGGCTGTTGAGTCAATCATGAGATGTCAAGTACCATACCATATATTGCTTTTGCACTGACTGCAATAAGTATATATTAATCCAATCCTGGAGAAACATTAGGAAGCAGTTATGAACATAAGTGGATGTTCTTGGTATATGGCAACGGCGACCTCCTTCAGGTGGCGGTTATCATTTCAGGCTTCCAAGGTGACCTAGATGACAGAGTGACTGTCAGAGTTATAGTTTTCTCCCTTTTGAGGAGGGGTATATTGGACAGGTGGTCCAAGTGGATACTGTGGAAGGCATGGCCCAGGATACTGATTAAATTCAGTGGATAATACAGTTTAAGAAGTGTAAGTCCATGTCACGCACCCCACGAACTTGCGGGGAGGCGGAATATATGAAAAACGATTATCAAAGCTTCGTAACGCGGACTTGAGCGCATGAATCGTATCTAAACCGTTACTAGCAAACTAAGAGAGGTTTAACTACTCGGATTCGAAGTTATACCTCACGTTACTTGTCCTTCGGGTCTACATCGATGTCCTCCACTCCTCGTAGGCTCCTTGGAACATCGGCACCTCAACGACCTCCTCGAGTCAAAGACGATCCACCCGAGAGCTCCTACGCCAAGCTTGATCTCTAACTTGAGATAACTAGGTTGCTCAAAGTGCTAATCTAAGCTACCTAGGGGATATAGAGTGAGGTTATGGATATATTAGTCTAGCTAACCCTTGATCTCAACACATGAGAGGTTAGGGTTAGGGTTTCAAGAATGAGAGAGCTTGAGGAGAGAGAAGGTGAGAATAAGAATGATATTGAAAAATGAACTCATTTGAATATATATCAACCATAACAATTTATCAAATATCTAATATACATGATTAATCATCATGGTTGATGCATTCACCTTGTGAGATTCATCTTATGAGTCATTAGCTCAATAAATGAAGCATTAACTCCATGGATGAATCACACAAATGAGTCATTAAGCAATAAATGCTTATGCCACCTTAACCCCCAGGTCACCATGCACCTAGAAGCTTCCCGGAAAATTACGAGAACGCCCCTCCAATCCGTGAAAACACGGAAAAACTTTAGACTGTATAAATCCAATAACCTGATACTAGAATCTGGCTTAAACTAAAGCCGGCTAGTAAAAACTGTCCGAACGCCGTACGTGCGTAAACACACGTATGCGTCCGAACCCTTGTCGTAAAACCATACGACCTCTATATCGTTTTTCCTGGAGCAGGGAAACCCTTTGTGTGGGACTCTAAAGACTCGACACTACGCTGGCAGTGGGTTTAACCACAGACCGCGAGGCTCACTAGCTGTACGTAACGGGCCACGGGTAGATGTCGATAAGAAGGCCGATGAGGAAACCCATCCGAAATCCTACTGAGCCTGATGTGACAATCTCCGTACAGTCCGGTCTGTTCGTCTAAGACTATCGCATATCGAGCCTAGGGGGCGGCAAGCGTCAGTCCCCTAATAGCGGTATAAGTCGTGTCGGAGCGTAGCCCATTACACCCTGAGAAACTACTGGAACCTACCAGTAAATCTCGCTTGCCCTGGCCAGGGGCTTTGCGTAATGGCTCTCTGACACAGCACGATATCAACTCCCAATACCGGGAGAGACGAATCCTTTCTAACCGCCACTGCCTCCAAGTGCTCGGGACTGCACCCAACTGCTACCTGTTTGCACGACTCCTTTGAGCCGTGGTAGGGTAGCAATCTAAGAACAGTGGGACACACTCGAGGCGAAGTAGCAGTGTCAAGTCTACGGACTATGCTGTACTCATGTTACCTGGGAACTATTAACTGACGATTGGTATAATACCAACCAACAGTTCCCCTGCGAGTCCTGTCCGGTGTACTCGTAACCTAACGAGCACCTGTATACTATCTCCAGTACGACGTACTGATGGCTGTGGGACAGACCATCTCCCCAACTGGGATGAGAAGCGCACATACGTAGTCTACTCCGGAATATCGATGCCCTGTCTCGATAATCCTACGACTAGGGACAAGTATATGATGTTGCTTATAGACTACCCAGCCCCCACTAGTGTGACTGCCATCACAACGCTGGTAATCAAGCAAAGATCGTATGGGCTCTACTAATATGTATAAGTGATACGTTACAAGAAACATATGCACATATTAAAGTAGTCACAAACCAAGTAGCATACTACCATTTTTAGCAGGACTGTATATACAACTGTGAATATCCCAAGCTTCCATTAAGTAATATACATACAAGCATGATACAATAATGGCCCCTAGGGCATATACACTAACAATCTCCCACTTTCACTAGGGCCATGAGCTGGCATATCGTAGACCTATCATCTTGAATAGCCTCTCGAACTGCGTCTGAGGAAAGGCTTTTGTGAATGGATCAGCAATGTTATTCTCCGTCTCTACTCTCTTTATCTCGATCTCCCGGCGATCAACGATCTCCCTGATCAGGTGATACCGCCTTAAGATGTGTCTGGACTTCTGATGGGACATGGGTTCCTTCGCTAAAGCTATAGCGCCGTTATTGTCACAATACAGAGGTATTGGATCAACACTGGTAGGAACCGCCTGAAGTTCTGTGAGGAACTTCTTCATCCAGACAGCTTCTTTTGCGGCATCGCAAGCAGCTATGCACTCCGCTTCCATCGTTGAGTCATCAACGGTCTCCTGTTTGGAACTCTTCCAACAGACCGCCCCTCCATTGAGGGTAAAGACATAACCCGACATGGACTTGGAGTCATCTTTGTCACTCTGGAAGCCGGAGTCGGCAAAGGCCTCAATCTGGAGGTCTTTTCCCCCAAACACCAAGAACATATCTTTAGTCCTCCTTAGGTACTTGAGAATGTTCTTTACTGCTATCCAGTGATTCTCCCCTGGGTTTGCCTGATACCGGCTTACAACGCTCAATGCGTATGCTACATCTGGTTTGGTACATAACATCGCATACATTATAGAGCCTACCGCAGAAGCGTAGGGTATAATCGACATGCGATCCCTTTCCAAATCAGTCTTGGGAGACATCTCTTTGGAGAGGGTGATTCCGTGACAAGCCGGTAGATTACCGCGCTTAGAATCATCCATACTGAATCTCTTCACTATGGTGTCTATGTACCTGGACTGCGAAAGTCCCAACATCCTCTTTGATCTATCACGATAGATCTGGATCCCCAGAATGTAGGTGGCATCACCCAGGTCTTTCATGGAGAATTTATGTGACAAGAATATTTTGACTGACTGTAACATAGGAATATCATTTCCTATTAGGAGAATGTTATCCACATACAAGACGAGGAATACTATAGCTCTCCCTACAATCTTACTGTATATGCAAGGTTCATCTGGATTTTTGATAAAGTCAAATTCTTTGACAGCATCATCAAAACAGATGTTCTAACTCCGCGATGCTTGCTTCAGTCCATAATTGGACTTAAGCAACTTGCATACTTTACTGATGCTCCCACTCCGAATGAATCCCTCTGGTTGATCCATATAGACGCTCTCTTCTAAATTACCATTTAGAAAGGCCGTCTTTACGTCCATCTGCCAGATTTCATAATCGTGGAAGGCAGCAATAGTAAGAAGGACCCGAATGGATTTAAGCATAGCTACTCGAGAAAAGGTTTCGTCATAGTCCAAACCAGATCTTTTACGGAAACCCTTTGCAACCAGTCTAGCCTTGTAGGTTTCAACCTGTCTATCTACACCAATCTTCTTTTTGAATATCCATTTGCATCCTACGGGTTTTGCCCCATCTGGAGCAATGTCCAAAGTCCATACTTTGTTAGTGTACATGGACTCCATTTCGGTCCGCATTGCATCCAACCATTTTACTGAGTCACCGCTCTGAATGGCTTGCTGGAAGCTAGTAGGCTCATCATAGTCAATAGTGCAATCCTCTCTATCCCCGTCTATGAGAAAACCGTAGTATCTCTCGGGCGGATGAGATTGCCTACTACTCCTACGGAGTGGCGTCGGGATGTCCCTTTCTTCTGAAACCTCTGGTTCTACCATACTTTCAGTAACAACTTGTGGTTCTGGAATTTCTTCCAGTTCTACTGCGCTCCCACTCTTCTGATTTTCTAAAAATTCAGCTTCTAAGAAGTGGGCATGACAAGAAACAAAAACCTTTTGTTCTTCTGCGTAATAGAAACAATATCCCATGGAGTTATTTGGATATCCCACAAACTTACATTGTACTGAGCGTGCCTCGAGCTTGTCCGCATGCTGCCTTTTTACAAAATCTGGACATCCCTATGCTTTCAGATACCGAAGACAGGGTTTCTTCCCACTCCACATCTGATATGGTGTGGTAGGCACTGTTTTGGTTGGAACCTTGTTCAAAAGATATGCAGCTGATTCTAGCGCATAACCCCAGAAAGATCGCGGTAACTCAGCCTTACTCATCATTGAACGAACCATATCCAATAGGGTTCGATTCCTCCTTTCTGATACACCGTTGTGTTGTGGTGTGTATAGAGGAGTAAGCTGAGAGAGAATTCCATTCTCTTTTAAGTAACCCAGGAACTCAGCACTTAAGTATTCACCACCTCGATCAGATCTCAGTGTCTTTATACTCTTGCCTTTTTGGTTTTCTACTTCATTCTTGTATTCTTGGAATTTCTCAAAGGCCTCGGATTTATGCTTTATTAAGAAGACATGTCCATACCTAGAGAAATCATCCGTAAAAGTAATGAAGTAGGAATAACCTCTTCTCGCATGTGTAGACATTGGGCCGCACACATCACTGTGTACGAGCCCTAAGAGCTCGCTTGCTCTTACTCCGTGTCCAGTAAACGGAGTCTTTGTCATCTTTCCTATGAGACAAGATTCAAAAATAGCATAAGATTGATATTCGAACGGATTCAAATATCCTTCTCTATGTCACTTAGTCAACCTTCTCTCATTGATGTGACCTAGTCTACAATGCCATAAGGAAGCCTGATTTAATTCCGGAGACTTTCTTTTAAGTTTATTCTGGATATTGAAAACCTGAACTTGACTTAATACGTATATACCGTTATCTAATGTACCTGACCCAATCAGAACTTGATTTAGGTGGATGTTAACTACATCGCTTATGAATGTAAAATCATATCCCTCTCTCGAAAGTGAGGACACTGATATGATATTACAAGTCATACTAGGTATATATAAACAGTTACGTAAAATCAATATATGCCCACTTGTCAATCCTAGGCGATATTCTCCTACGGATTCAGCGTCCACGCTCATTCCGTTTGCAACTCTGAGAGACAAATCACCTACCTTCATAACTCTATGGTTTCTCAAAGCATGTAATGAATTACAGATATGAGATCCTGCTCCGGTATCGAGTACCCAGGAAGTAGAGTTAATTGACAAACAGTTCTCAATAACAAATATACTTGAGGCTGAAGCCACAACATGCTTCGTATCCTGTCTACTAGCTTCTAAAGTCCTGCAATCATTCTGCCAATGCCCAATCCCATAACAATAGGAATGTCCCTCTTTTACATTCAGTCCCGAAACTTTTTCCCTTCTCTTTCCTTCTACTTCCCTGGTTTCCTTCAGGGTAGAAGGCAGAGACTGTAGAATCAAGTCAGTAGCTGACTTGTTTCCCAACGTGGTCTCCAGGTCCTGGAGCTCATCAATACAGCTAGTCATTGTAAGGACGTTGTCCCCTACAGATGACCCGACAGCTATTCTTGCTTGAATTAATTCATTCAAGGTCTCATATCTTGCGATATGAGATTGCTCTCCATATAAAACTTTGTTATGGAGAAAGATGGAAACAGAGTCCATCTTCTCATGCTGCTTCTGGTATACACCATCAACTGAAGCTAACATGAGGCATTTGGCTTTCGCTTTATCCTTTTACCTTGTCTGGCGGATATCCATATCCGTGACGGTGGAAACTGGACCTGGGACGGCGGGATCTTGAGTAGTAATAGGGTGGTCCAGCTTGTCATAGGCAATGGACATCTGGACAGACCTTTGCCAGTCAAATAAGTCAGATTCAGTCAAATTGTTATCTAGATGTAACCTATGTGTGGTCACAAGGTCGCTGCAATGAGAGAAAAAGAAGAAAACACTTTAGCATGATGCTCTTGCAAGTTTAGATTGGTTTTTAATTTATCTAAACAGGATGTCTCCCACTGTTTCTCGAATCCCTCCTCAAACCATAAAAGAAGAATTAGCCAGGATTATTCTCACCGTACAATTCTTGCTTAACCGTTCAGCCAGGTCAGTGTCGATACTTCGAGGGAGGTTTTCCAATGATTTCGCGAAGTTCCTTAATTAAATAACCTCTTTTCTCTGGGGGCGTAGCCCCGCTGACACCTTTCTAGGCACCTACTTGGTTTATAGCATTGATCGTTAAGTGACGAATCTCCTGATAAGTAACATGTACTCATAGTAGGATCGGGATCCAAATATCATCGTATGATAATGTTGAAGGAATCCTACCAACATTAATCAAACTCCAAATGGTATGCAACACTAGCAAGTTTCAGTTTCTTTAGAAACTCCCGATGTGGGTTTTTGCCCCATGCTCTTATGACCTTGACGAAAGCCAACAAATCATAAGTCACATGCCATGTTCTGCCCATCATTGTCTTGTTAATTTGAACCCACCCGTACATACCCTTGACGAAAGCCAACAAGGTAATACGACTGTCCCAAACCAACCCATCTATCTATGCAACAATTGAATACCCCAGCAGCTACCAAGCACTATGCCTTAACGAAAGCCAACAAACATAGCTTGAATACTACTGACAATCCATAAGAAATGACGGAGGACTACGACTGGTTTTGGCAAAACCGTGAACGTAGTGAACTTGATATAATCAAAGGAACCTGGTAGCTTTTTAAAAGGAGTGGTTAAAGCTCCGTAATTAAAAATTCTGCTCTTTTTAAAATAATCGAGTGGTTTCTTTTAAATTTGTTCCAACGATTAAACTTTGGTTTATTTTCTTTGCATTATAATAATGTGTCCCATCATTTATCCTATCATTGCAGAAAACAACGAAAATACCACTTCCTCTTATGCCATCCGCATTTGCCACGGGGTCCTGTCATCACCCGTTAGGTTACTTAACTAACGACAGAGTGGGGGCTGGGCTAGCGCAGGTGTAAAACATAAGTGACGTCTAATAGCTATCATATATAGATATTGTACATTCGTCAGACGCAATAATAAGCATTCCAGATCACAGATGAACTTTATTGGATATACTAGCAATCCGCATTTGCTTTGAGCCTGCAATAAAAGACGGATCACACAGTTGTGATGAATAGCCATTACCCCAACCCTAGACCCCTACGGGAATGGCAAACTACCCTCCAAGTACCCGAAGTGAAGCGGTCTCCCTCAACTACGTGAGTAGGCCACTAATCACTTCAACGTACCCGGTAGTTTGTGTACCCCGCCTTGGGTCTATCCTAGGAGCAAAACAGTAAAAAGAAATAATACAACGGTGGCTACAACCGCAACCTGGATGCGCCCCGCAAAGGAATATTACATCATATTACAATTACATCGAATGAATGAATATTAAACCCATCTCAAACCCCGGCTAATCATCACAACATTCCAATCAAGTCCATATACACAAACAGTAAACATTACAGAAATGTGCAACCCCCTGCCAACCGACATATTAGCAGTTAGGGGAGGTTTACGAACACATTAAACATTACAGATAAAAACCCAATTAGCAAATAACTTAGAACACCGATCGAGAACCTTTATCCGTGTCTACCCCAAAAGCAAAGCTGCACTGAAGTAACCTGGGTAGAGACAGAACATACTGAAAAACAAAACACCAAAATATATGAATAACAGAGCAAATCAGAGTCAACTCGGTGTTGACTCGGCGGCGGATCCGCGGCCAAAATCACCTTCTTGCCGCGGATCCGCGGCCGTCTTGCCGAGTTAGGGGCTCGTATTTTCCCAGTATTCTTATATTTCCCTGCTGTGAATTTTAAGGCATATCAAATAATTTTTTAGACATGTTTAAAATTAACAGAAACTGTTAAAGGGGTTAGGGTTTTGTTTTCCTGTTTTCCGTCGATTGAACTTCTAATTAGTTGCTAACAAGCTAGTAAAGGTTTAGTTGGCTCTGATACCACTGTAAGTCCATATCACGCACCCCACGAACTTGCAGGGAGGCGGAATATATGAAAAACGATTATCAAAGCTTCGTAACACGGACTTGAGTGCATGAATCGTATCTAAACCGTTACTAGCAAACTACGAGAGGTTTAACTACTCGGATTCGAAGTTATACCTCATGTTACTTGTCCTTCGGGTCTTCATCGTTGTCCTCCACTCCTCGTAGGCTCCTTGGAACATCGGCACCTCAACGGCCTCCTCGAGTCAACGACGATCCACCCGAGTGCTCCTACACCAAGCTTGATCTCTAATTTGAGATAACTAGGTTGCTCAAAGTGCTAATATAAGCTACCTAGGGGATATAGAGTGAGGTTATGGATATATTAGTCTAGATAACCCTTGATCTCAACACATGAGAGGTTAGGGTTAGGGTTTCAAGAATGAGAGATCTTGAGGAGAGAGAAGGTGAGAATAAGAATGATATTGAAAAATGAACTCATTTGTATATATATCAACCATAACAATTTATCAAATATCTAATATACATGATTAATCATTATGGTTGATGCATTCACCTTGTGTGATTCATCTTATGAGTCATTAGCTCAATAAATGAAGCATTAACTCCATGGATGAATCACACAAATGATTCATTAAGCAATAAATGCTTATGCCACCTTAATCCCCAAGTCACCATGCACTTAGAAGCTTCCCGAAAAATTACGAGAATGCCCCTCCAATCCGTGAAAACACGGAAAAACTTTAGACTGTATAAATCCAATAACCTGATACTAGAATCTGGCTTAAACCAAAGCCGGCTAGTTAAAACTGTCTGAACGCCGTACGTGCGTAAACACACGTATGAGTCCGAACCCTTGTCGTAAAATCATACGACATCTATATCGTTTCGCCTGGATCAGGAAAACCCTCTGTGTGGGACTCTAAAGACTCGACACTACGCTGGCAGTGGGTTTAACCATAGACCGCAAGGGGTACTAGCTGTACGTAACGGTCCCAGGTAGATGTCGATAAGAAGCCCGATGAGGAAACCCATCCGAAATCCTACTGAGCCTGATGTGACAATCTCCGTACAGTCCGGTCTGTTCGTCTAAGACTATCGCATATCGAGCCTAGGAGGCGGCAAGCGTCAGTCCTCTAATAGCGGTATAAGTCGTGTCGGAGCGTAGCCTATTACACCGTGAGAAACTACTAGAACCTACCAGTAAATCTCGCTTGCCCTGGCCAGGGACTTTGCGTAATGGCTCTCTGACACAGCGCGATATCAACTCCCAATACCGGGAGAGACGAATCCTTTCTAACCGCCACTGCCTCCAAGTGCTCGGGACTGCACCCAACTACTACCTGTTTGCACGACTCCTTTGAGCCGTGGTAGGGTAGAAATCTAAGAACAGTGGGACACACTCGAGGCGAATTAGCAGTGTCAAGTCTGCGGACTATGCTGTACTCATGTTATCTTGGAACTGTTAACTGACGATTGGTATAATACCAACCAACAGTTCCCCTGCGAGTCCTTTCCGGTGTACTCGTAACCTAACGAGCACCTGTATACTATCTCCAGTACGACGTACTGATGGCTGTGGGACAGACCATCTCCCCAATTGGGATGAGAAGCGTACACACTTAGTCTACTCCGGAATATCGATGCCCTGTCTCGATAATCCTACGACTAGGGACAAGTATAGGATGTTGCTTATAGACTACCCAGCCCCCACTAGTGTGACTGCCATCACAACACTGGTAATCAAGCAAAGATCCTATGGGCTCTACTAATATGTATAAGTGATACGTTACAAGAAACATATGCACATATTAAAGTAGACACAAACCAAGTAGCATATTACCATTTTTAGCAAGACTGTATATACAACTATGAATATCCCAAGCTTCCATTAAGTAATATACATACAGGAATGATACAATAATGGCCCCTAGGGCATATACACTAACAAGAAGTTTGTTGGATTTGGAGTTCATTTGTGAACTGGGTTCCATCAGATATCCAGACAAATTCTAAGACAGATATTGCTCATTCGGGAGATAGTCTTTCTACGGGAAGTTGAGATATAGAGAGATAAATATAGAAATATTGGAGCGGATCCACTCACCGAGGCTATTTTTTGAACGCAATAGTTTCAGAAACGAGCTTTGCGAGACTAATTAGTAGACAAGTTGGGTGTTCGGTATCACACGGGCTGTGAGTATGCGAAACTGCAATAATTAGACTTAAGTGCAAGTGAGAGATTATTAGCTGTAATTCCTTCAAGTTAATTATTGTAATCGCAGGCAAGCGATTGTGATGATTGAGGAGGCCCTATACGGGTAGAACAGTCTTACTCAAAATGATAGTATGCTATCTGGTTTGCCTTTATCATCATGTATAGGCATTATATGGTATTACAGATCACTATTACATGTTGATAGAGCCCAAAGGATTCTTGCTTGACTACCAGCATTATGATGGTGATCATATACGTGGGAGCTGGGCGGTCTATAAGAACTTCCTTAAATGTCCCTAGTCGAGGGAGTATCGAGACTGGGCATCGATACTCCGGAGTGGACTAGTGTACACTTATCGAGGCCCCGACGAGGGACGGTGGATGGTCTCACAAGCCATTAGAGTCAATTAGTCACCTAAGATAGTATGCAGGTGCTCATTGGGTTATGAGTATACTGGACGGAATCGCCTGGAACATGCTAGATGGTATTACACCTATTGCCAGATAGCAGTTCCCAGGTGACATGTGTACAGGTTAGTCTGTCGACCTGAGATCGACGTTTGTCTCGTGTAAGTTCCCACTGTGCTTTGATTACTACCCTATCACGGCTCAAAGGAGTCGTGCAAACAGGTTTTAGTTTGGTACGGTCCCGAGCCACATGGAGGCAGTGAGCAGATCGTCGGGGATTCGTCTCTCCCGGTATTGGGGGTTGATGTCGCGCAGTGCACGGGTGGCCATCACCAAAAATCCTTGGCCAAGGTAGAAGAGAATTACCGATTTGGATTAGCAGTTTCTCAGTGGGTGATGGGCTTCTTACCGACACGAAATATCGCGTTATTAGGGGTTTGACTTTATCCACCCCCTAGACCCGATATGAGATACTCTTAGAAGAACAGACCAGACTGTATGGAGATTGTCACGGGCAGGCTCAGTAAGGGTTCAGATGAGTTTGCTCGTCGGCCTTCCTTTTGCTCAATACCTGGGTAGCCATTACGTACAGTTAGTACCGCTGACGTACTTTTGGTTAAACCCACTGCCATCGTATTGACGAGTCTTTAGTATCCCACATAGAGCGTTTTCCTGGTTCTGGCGAAATAATGTAGTAGCCGTATTGGATATGTGCAGGGTTCCGATCGATTGATTGTACTATGTACCTGGACTTTCGATCGGAAAATTGATAATACTAGCCAGCTCAAGTTTGAGCCGGATTATTAAATCAGGTGTTGACTTAATAATTTACGTATATATATTTGGATATGTAATTCTAGTATTATGTTCTTTGTGTTATTCTATCTCTTTGGGTATTCGTATTTCGGTACGAATACATGTATGTATATAGAGTAGAATATAATCCGAATTTATATGGAAAACATTCTAGAAGGTGGACACCTCATTTAGATTTTTTTCCATTTATTTTAATGGGAAATTAGGTGGAAATGGAGAAAGGGGAGTATGGTGAGAACCATACTTGTATAATATTGCACAAATGAATTGTTAATTCATTTGTGCAAGCTATTCAAGCATGGGTTGAATTTTAAAATGAATGAAATGGTTTTACAAAACTATGCTTGATGGTTTTCTCTCTCATGGATGGTTCATTATTTTTTGAGATGAGGAAACACTCTCACCATTAGCTTCACTCTCCACACTTCCTTTCTTGATTTCCTCCACCTTCATCTTCAACCTCCTCTCTACAATCTCAAGTGTTGAGAATTAAAAGAGGATGTGAGGTAGATAAACACTTTGAACACTTCACTACATCCTAGGCACTCTAGATTAGTAGCCTAGAGTCTCTAGTTGCTTCACTTGATCTTTTGTGTGGAGCTAGAGCCATGAGCTACATTCCTTTGGTGGATCATCTTCGACGGAGGAAGACTGGTGGCCAAGTTCAATCGAGGACGCCTCAAGGAGCTAAAGAAGATGGTAGAAGACCGAAGGACACGGTTCATTTGGTATAACCTGTTGGAGATAGTGCCCTCAAAGTCAATTATTGGATCGCAGGTACGCGATTGCAATGATTGAGGCATGACCTATACCGATATGACAGTCTTGCTCAAGATGATAGTATGCTATCTGGTTTGACTTTATCATCGTATACATACCTTAGTTCGCTATTGCATATTGATAGAGCCCATAGGATTCTTGCTTGACTACCAGCAGTATGATGGCGATCATATATGTAGGAGCTGGTGTCTGTAAGCACATCCTAATAGTGTCCCTAGTCATGGGAGTTTCGAGACAGGGCATCGATACTCCAAAGTAGACTAGTGTATACAGTCAAGACCCCTACGAGGGGCGGTGGCCGGTCTCACAAGCCATTGGTGTCAGTTTGTTCACCTAAGATGTATACAGGTGCTCATTGGGTTATGAGTGCACCGGACTTGACTCGCCGGGAACCTGCTAGTTGGTATTATACCTAGCATCAGATAGCAGTTCCCTGGTGACATGTGTACAGGTTAGTTCATCGACCTGAGGTCGTCATTTGTCTCGTGTGAGTTCCCACTGTTCTTTGATTTCTACCATACCACGGCTCAAAGGAGTCATGCAAACAGGTCGTTTTTGGGTACAGTCCCAAGCCACATGGAGGCAAGTGAGCGGATCGGCAGGGGATTCGTCTCTCCCGGTATTGGGGGTGAGATCGTGCTGTGTCTAGGAGAGCCATTACACAAAGCCCTCGGCCGAGGCAGGAGATTTACTGGTAGGTACTCCAGTAGTATCTAAGGGTGTTCTGGGCCACTCTCTGACACGACTTATACCGCTATTGGGGGTCTGGCGTTACCAACCCCTAGACCGATATGCGATACTCATAGACGAACGGACCGGACTGTATGTATATTGTCACTGTTAGGCTCAGTAGGGTATATGGATGAGTTCGCTCGTCAGCTTCCCTTCCAATCAATACACAGGCAACCGTTACGTACAGCCAGTACCTTTGACGTGCTAGTGGTTATACCCAGTGCCAGTGTGTTGATGAGTCGTTAGAGTCTCTCACAGACACTTTCCCAAGTCCGGGCGAAACGTTGTAGAGGCCGTATGGTTTTATGGCAGGGTTCGGAAAATGCACGTGCGTTTACGCACGTGTCATTTTTCGGGCAGATAATACCGGTCGGCTCTGGTTTAAGCCGGATCCAAGTATTATGCTGTGTAGATATAATATCTTTGTCTCATTTGCATTTGTATTTGGTCGTAATACAAATGCGGGTATGTTTATACTGATACGGGGTTATCCTGAAATTCGTTTCAGGATCACTTTTGGAAGTTGCCAGTTTCCAGTTTTCTATCAGCCGTATTTAACATTCGGTTAAATGCAGATTTATCTTTTCTTGAGATGAGTGTGGAAGCTTCTAGATGGTGACTAGGCTAATGAGTCATTAGTGCTTTAAATGTTCATTTAATGATATGATGACTAAGGATTATGATTCATGGTTTTCATTAATTGTATTCATACAAGGTGTTTTAATGACTCATCCTCTTCATTATTGTTATGGTGACCCTCCCCTCTCCTACACTCACTCTCTCCTCTCTATATATGGCCGGCCACCCCTTGGTGGAAGGTTATGGTTGTTGTTCACTAGGGAAAAGATTATGATAGATTTGTATATGGAAATTTCATATAGCTCAAATTCTTATCACCCGATTCCGAAAAGCAACTTCATTAACCATTCGTCCATAGCTTTGGACGTAATGAGACAAAGTGTTCTACTCATTCTCTACTTCATCTTGGTCGTCTCTTTTACCAGACTTGACGACCGAGTTGCCTCGGTTCAGAGGCGGGAGCCCGTTTAAAGATCCGTCGACGTGGTGACACCTGGACGAGAAGACTGGAGATTCAGGAGATCGGAGCAGCCGCAACAAAGCGTGGGATGATGGTTGAAAACCGAAGGACTCGGATCGTTCGGTATAACTCTTCTACCCACTTTGTAATTTGTTAGTTTAGCTTTAATGGCAGATCCGGGTTATAGTACGCGATAGCGCCAGTTGTAAAAAGTTTTTGTTCCGCATTTGGCGTCTGTTAGACGGCAAGGGCGCTACCGTGGACTTACAGTGGTATCAGAGCCTCACCATTAAGTTATACTAACTTGTGCTAACACGTTTAAAACATCGATCGAATGGATTTTCGAAAACCGCAAAATTCCATGTTAAAGTTTCTGTCGATTTTTAAAAGGGTCTAAAAATTATTATGCATATACGAGAAAATTAAGCAGGCTTTTTTAAGGAACCAGAACAAAAACGACCCACTGAGTCGACCAAACCGCCGCGGAAACGCGGCCGTATTGGTGACTTAGTGGGCCATGTTTCTTCTGTTGTTTTTACATGATAAATTGTGGTTTCTGGTACTGTTCTTTTGGGCCCAGATTTTGTTACTGTATAGCAGATGTACATGGGGCCCACTTCGGGAAATTTTGTCGATCGAAATTTTAAACTTGTTAGTATGTAGTACTTACTTTATATCTCCGACGGGGAATGTCATTTGATCGGTAAACCGTGTCTAATTGCTATAGTTCTTTTAGACGGGTTTGCGAACGTGACATTCGCGTTGATTTTCTGTGTTGTGCTGTGATGTTGCGGATTTGTCGTGGTGGATAGCAGGGTGCAATGATAGTGCAGTTTGGATTTATTTGTACATTTGATATTGCGGGACGAGCGTCCAACATGTGGACTGCCGTCACTTCCTGTTGTATAATATTCTTTTGGGGCACGACCGGGTTGAGGTCGATGTACCCGTTGTACATATTTTATTTTCTGTACTAGGTTTACCCCATGACGGGGTGCACGGATAGCCGGGTTCTGGAGGGCAACGGGTCCGTATCTCATGGCTTTGAGAGGCAGAGGGACCTCACTCTAGAATTGGCAGACTATTCGCCGCACTCGTAGGGGGTACAGGTTGACCCAAGGAGGGGTGCTCAATTTACCGGATTCCGTGAAGTGCCGAGTGTTCCATTCACTATGTTGTGGGGACTACCTCGTTTCAGGTTTTTGCGGGTAACTTGCCGCACCCGTAGGGGTCTAGTTTTCATTGCACAGGCTATCCACATGACCAGGGGAACGTCGGTTTTCAGCAGCGGCTCTGTGAAACCCGGGGATCCCAGATTATCTGTATTGTTCTGTGATGCTTATTACTTTTCTGTAATGTTGCATATTATCATGCCTGGAGCGATTATTGTATATTGGTATATATACTATTAGATGTTGTATATGTTTTACACCCGCGCTAGTCCAGCCCCCGCTCTGTCGTTAGTTAAGTAACCTAACGGGTGATGACGGGACCCAGTGACGAATGCGGATGGCATATACGTACATTTTATTTTCGTTCTTTTCTGGTGTGATTGATTGATGGGACTGCATTGATTCTTATCAATGCAAGGATAAAACAAACTTATATTTGATGTTGTTGGAACAAATTTTGAAAGGTGTTATTACAAAGATGTTTCCTTTTTGCATAGTGATATTCAATTGGAATATCCTGCACCTCATTCCACGAGGCAAGGGCCGAGATCCCTTCACCGGGAATGACCCCTTGGGCAGAAGATTACGTCAGGGTAGTAACTTCAATATAGTCGATTACAAGTTGCTTTGCATCGAGGTATTCAGTTGGAATGTCCTGCACCTCATTCCACGAGGAAAGAGCCGAGATCCCTTCACCGGGAGTGACCTCTTTAGCAAAACGTTTTCGCCACTATATTTTTTATAAAAAGCTATCAGGTTCCTTCAACAAGATCAAGTTCATTGCGTTAAAGGTTTTTCGCCAAAAACCAGCCGTAGCCCTCCGTCATTTCTTTTGGGTATTCAGTAGTATTCAAGCTATATATTTTGGCCTTTAGTCAAGGCATAGTGTTTGGTTGCGGCTGGGTATTCATTTGTTGCATAGATAGATGAGTTGGTTTGGGACAGTCGTTCTGCCATTTTAGCCCTAGTCAAGGGCATGTGCGGGTGGGTTCAAATCAACCTGGATAATGATGGGAAGAACTTGACATGTGACTTATGATATTTTGGCCCTTAGTCAAGGTCATAAGAGCATGGGGTAAAAATCATACCGGGAGTTTCAAACATACTGGAAACTTGCCAGGCATGCGCATACCTTCTAGAGTGTGATAAGTTGAGTGGCTTCCATCAAGTTATCATGCGATGATAGTTGGATCCCGATTCTCACTGATGAGTTGGTTTACTCTTCGGGTGATCCCGACTAATTCTTCTTTCAGGTTTGGAGGAGAATTTTAGATTACAGTGGGAGGTTTCCTGATTAGATAAAGTGATAACCATTCTGATCTAGGTTAGAGTGCACACAGAGTGTTTCTTTTCTCTCTCTCTCTTTGGCAGTGACTTTTGACCGACCCTAGACTATGACTCAGTGACCAAGTTGACCGAACCTTCTTAATATAATGGCTTTTGGATTGTCTTAGTTGCATAAGTCATTGCCGCTCCTTCTTTTACCCTTTGTATTTCTCAGAACACCCCGTATTACTACGGACATCCACTTCCATTGGATAGATCCATCGTATGGTTATATACGAACTCGGAGGGACTTCTTCGAGGATGGATCCAGGTTTAGGAGAAATAGAATTGGTTTATTCAGTTGTCTTTTATTATCACCTTCTCTCAGGTTGCGAGGGCTCCTTGGTTTAGGAGAGTACACCTATTACGCTTATTGGATAGTCTTATTCCAAGCCATAGGCTGGTGCCGAAAGGTAGGGAATGAAGAAAACCAATTAGCCTAAGTAGGGTGTACAGAAGGTAATAGCTAAAGACAAAATAAAGGGATTAGAAAGAGGGCAAAGTAAATTGCGACTGTTATCATTCACGACCAAACCGCGTACTTCATCACCACTCCTATTTCACCTTTGCTTTTTCCCAGTTCGGGAGAAATAGAATAAGGTATTATTCAGTTGTCTTTTATCATCACCTTCTCTCAAGTTGCGAGTACTCCTTGGTTTAGGAGAGTACACCTATTATGCTTACAGGATAGTCTTCTTCCAAACCATAGGCTGGTGCCGAACGGTAAGGAAGGAAGAAAAAACCACTTAGCCTAACGATGGTGTACAGAAGGTAATGAATAAAGACAAATAAAGGGATTTGGAGAAATGGCAAAGTAATATACGGTTATAGTCATGAATTGGTATATGGAAGAGGCATTACTAAGAATACCAGGATACCCCTACGAAACATTTTCATGTTTCAGTACATTGTTAAAGGAAAACTGATTTCCCGATTAGATATTTACTCCAGGGTATGTATTTACCAGGTTTCATTCTCATATCTGTATGGTTTTACAGATGATGAGTGGGAGTAAGTTATTGGGAATTATGTGATTATTCTCATTATATCGGAATTCGTTGTAATTGGTGATATTTGAGGAAAACGACTGGGTACAGTTTTTAACCTACGATGCACAGGTTATGAGTTATTCAACTCAGTGGACTTATACAGAGTATTGTATGTTGTCCAGTGTCCGTCAGGACAAAGGGGTAGGTCCTCGTACTCTGTTCTGTTTACTTGTAACTTCTCTAGTTTTTAGACAAGTGTTTCGTAGAAATACAATGTCTAAGTTTTGAGAAGTTGTGGGTATAAGAATAAGGTAGAAAACCAGATGTCGCAAGTATCGGGATTCTTCAAAGAAATCGAAGATGTAGATACTTGTGATTGGTATTCAGATGATAGTAATGGTTTTGAGAAACTTGTTTCTCTTTCAGGTTACACATAATTGGATGGATTCCTAAGTTGAGTAATGTTGATTAGCCTCTCTCCATTAAGTTGATATGCACTGGAGACAGCTGCATGATTTGAATCTGGTTCCAATTAAATTAGTGCCTCTATTTCTATATTGTATATAGAATGGTTCATATCTTAACGATGTTAAGATACGGGGAGTTGTCCGGCTTATGCTTAAAACCAGACTCTGGATAACTCAGGGCACGTTTCTGTAATGGCAGTTTGTGGGTTGACCCGGGCTAAGTCGAGGGTTAATTTTCTACCATCTGGAAGATCAATAGTGATATTGTTCTTGACTCGCCACAGTTTTAGTAAAATGAATTTTTTCAGAAAACAGTAGTGGGAGTATGGTAGAACTGGAAGTGATTCCAGAACCGCAAACAATTACGAAAAATTTAATAGGACCTATATATTCAATCAGGTTTGACATTCCAATAGTCACTCCACAGATATGGTGGGTAACCTCAGACACCCGAGAGGTACTCCGGTAGCCTCAAGGACGGTGAAAGGGAAGTTCTTGTTTACCCAGACTTGACACTACTTTTGTTCCAGACTATGAGACCTGGTAAGAGGATAAGTATAACGTCATTCTAAACTAGCTTTAGAAGTGTACGTAGATATTATTCTGCCAGAGGGTTGTCGTAGTCAGTGGGAGCAGCGGAAGCATAGTGGGCAAGTAGCTTATGTCTATTTATAGGCTTGAGCAGATATAGCGGAGATAAGATCATCTAATTTTGATGTGACAGTCATGGGTTTGACTTCATCAGAATAGGGGATGGATCTATTAAGAAGGTAGTAGGGTGTGATGTACTGGTATTTGGATGACATACACAGAGTAGAAAGTAAAATTCATGTACTACGATCGATTGTACTTTGGTCGTCACACAGTTGTTTCTCCACAAAGGACATGGATATAATATCTGACATTCTGGTTACTAGATCTATGGTTTTAGATCTAGTATTGGGTAGTTTCCCAATCAGGGTACTTTGACAGTATTCTAATAGTATTTTAGAATAGATGACTCCTGGCATGGTAGTGTACCTGCAGGTGATGGAGTCACCCTCTCTAAAGGTGTCTTACAGACTAAAGGGGAGAGAGATGTGCATGATTGGCAGATCACTTGCTTAGGCAATTGAGTCAATCGTGAAAAGTCAAGTACCACACCAGATGTTGTTTTTTTCACTAGATGCGATAAGTTAATATTAATCCAATCCTGGAGAAACATAAGGAAGCAGATTTAGAACATAAGTGAATGTTCTACGGATTTGATGACGGCAGCCTCCTTCGGGAGACGGTTATCATTCCAGGCTTCAAAGGTGACATGGATGACAGAGTGATTTTCAGAGTTGTAGTTTTCCCTCTGACGAGGGATAGTATTATGGACAGGTGTTCCAAGAGGATACTGTAGGAGGCTTGGTGCTGGATACTGATTAGGTTCAGTTATCGATACAGTCTAAGAAGTTTGGATTTGGAGTTCATTTATGAACTAGGTCCCATCAGATATTCAGGCATATTCTAAGACAGGTATTACTCGATTCGGGAGATGGCTTTCTCCGCGAACTAGAGATTAAGAGAGACATAGAAAGAAACATCAAGGCGGATCCACTCACTGAGGCTATTTCTCGAACACAAGAGTTTTACAAACTAGCTTTGTGAAACTGATTAGTAGAGGAGTTGGATGTTCGGTATCACAAGGGCTGTGAGTATGCGACATCGCAATAATTAGCCTTAAGTACATGTGGGAGATTGTTGGAGATAGTGCCCTCAAAGTCAATTATTGGATCGCAGGTACGTGATTGCAATGATTAAGGCAGGACCTATACCGATATGACAGTCTTCCTCGAGATGATAGTATGCTATCTGGTTTGACTTTATCATCGTATACATGCTTTAGTTCGCTATTGCATATTGATAGAGCCCATATGATTCTTGCTTGACTACCAGCAGTATGATGGCGATCATATATATGGGAGCAGGGGTCTCTAAGCACATCCTAATAGTGTCCCTAGTCGTGGGAGTTTCGAGACAGGGCATCGATACTCCAGAGTAGACTAGTGTATACAGTCGAGACCCCAACGAGGGGCGGTGGCCGGTCTCACAAGCCATTGGTGTCAGTTTGTTCACCTAAGATGTATACATGTACTCATTGGGTTATGAGTACACCGGACAGGACTCGCCGGGAACCTGCTAGTTGGTATTATACCTAGCGTCAGATAACAGTTCCCTGGTGACATGTGTACAGGTTAGTTCATCGACCTGAGGTCGTCATTTATCTCGTGTGAGTTCCCACTGTTCTTTGATTTCTACCCTACCACGGCTCAAAGGAGTCGTGCAAACAGGTCTTTTTTGGGTACAGTCCCGAGCCACATGGAGGCAAGTGAGCGGATCGGCAGGGGATTCGTCTCTCCCGGTATTGGGGGTGAGATCGCGCTGTGTCTAGGAGAACCATTACACAAAGCCTTCGGCCGAGGCAGGAGATTTACTGGTAGGTACTCTAGTAGTATCTCAGGGTGTTCTGAGCCACTCTCTGACACAACTTATACCGCTAATGGGGGTCTGACGTTACCAGCCCCTAGGTCGATATGCGATACTTATAAACGAACGGACCAGACTGTATGTATATTCTCACTGTTAGGCTCAGTAGGGTTTATGGATGAGTTCGCTCGTCAGCTTCCCTTCCAATCAATACATAGGCAACCGTTACGTACAGCCAGTACCTCTGACGTGCTAGTGGTTATACCCAGTGCCAGTGTATTGATGAGTCATTAGAGTCCCCTACAGACACTTTCCCAAGTTCGGGCGAAACGTTGTAGAGGCCGTATGGTTTTATGGAAGGGTTCGGAAAATGCACGTGCGTTTACGCACGTGTCATTTTTCGGGCAGATAATACTGGTCGGCTTTGGTTTAAGCCGGATCCAAGTATTATGCGGTTTAGATATAATATCTTTGTCTCAGTTGCATTTGTATTCGGTCGTAATACAAATGCGGGTATGTTTATACTGATACGGGGTTATCCTGAAATTCGTTTCAGGATCACTTTTGAAATTTGCCAGTTTCCAGTTTTCTATCAGCCATATTTAACATTCGGTTAAATGCGGATTTATCTTTTCTTGAGATGAGTGTGGAAGCTTCTATATGGTGACTAGGATGGTGACTAGGCTAGTGAGTCATTAGTGCTTTAAATGTTCATTTAATGATATGATGACTAAGGGTTATGATTCATGGTTTTCATTAATTGTGTTCATACAAGGTCTTTTAATGACTCATCCTCTTCATTATTGTTATGGTGACCCTCCCCTCTCCTACACTCACTCTCTCATCTCTATATATGGCCGGCCACCCCTTGGTAGAAGGTTATGGTTGTTGTTCACTAGGGAAAAGATTATGATAGATTTGTATATGGAAATTTCATATAGCTCAAATTCTTATCACCCGATTCCAAAAGACAACTTCATTAACCATTCGTCCATAGCTTTGGACGTAACGAGACAAAGTGTTCTACTCATTCTCTACTTCATCTTGGTCGTCTCTTTTAGCAGACTTGACTACCGAGTTGCCTCGGTTCAGAGGCGGGAGCCCGTTTAAAGATCCGTCGACGTGGTGCCACCTGGACGAGAAGACTGGAGATTCTGGAGATCGGAGCAGCTGCAACAAAGCGTGGGATGATGGTTGAAGACCAAAGAACTCGGATCGTTCGGTATAACTCTTCTACCTACTTTGTAATTTGTTAGTTTAGCTTTAATGGCAGATCCGGGTTATAGTACGCGATAGCGCCAGTTGTAAAAAGTTTTTGTTCCGCATTTGGCGTCTGTTAGACGGCAGGGGCGCTACCGTGGACTACATAACCTTCTATCTCAGTAGCTAGAACATCATGTAGTTTGCTAGTGTAGGTTTATGGTTTCGATTCTAGTCGGGTTCGTTAGCGCCAGTTTTTTAAACGTCATTTTTGTTCTGCATCGGCCACGGTAGATGGCCAGGGCGCTATCAAACCCCAACAAAATGACCATTCAAGAGATAGACAACCATGAAGCATGGTATTGTATATCTCATTTTCCAAATAAAATATAGCAACCATCCTTGAATAGTTTGCATAAATGAATTAACAATTCATTTGTCAACATTATTCAAGCATGGTTCTCACCATTCTCTCTTCACTGCCTTTACACCTCATTTCCATTTAAATTAACAAATGGATAATCCAAAATGAGGTATCCACCTTCTAGAATGTTTTCCGTATAAATACGGAATACACTCAACTGTATATACATACCCGTATCGTACCAAAATACGAATACCCAATGGGATAGAATAACACAAAGAACATAATACTAGAATATACGTATCGAAATACATATACGTAAATTATTAATTCAATACCTGATTTAATAATCCGGCTCAAACCCGAGACGACTAGTAATATCAACCGTCTGATCGAAAGTCCGGGTAAGTAAAACAATCATTCGATTGGAGCTCTGCACGTATCAAAATACTGCTACTATATCATTTCGCCTGAACCAGGAAAACCCTCTGTGTGGGATTCTAAAGACTCGTCAATACGCTGACAGTGGGTTTAAACACAAGCACGTCAGCGGCACTTGCTGTACGTAACGGCTACCCAGGAACCTGTCTAAAAAGAAGGTCGACGAGCAAACTCATCCGGATCCCTACTATGCCTATCTGTGACAATCTCCATACAGTTCGGTCTCCTCTTCTAAGAGTATCACATATCGGGTCTAGAGGATGGATAAAGTCAGACCCCTAATAACATGATATTTCATGTCGGTGTGATGCCCATCCCCCACTGAGAAATTACTGATCCAAATCAGTAATTCTCATCCAACTTGGCCAAGGATTTCCGGTGATGGCCACCCGTGCACAGGGCGACATCAACCCCCAATACTGGGAGAGATGAATCCCCAACGATCCGCTCACTGCCTCCATGTGGCTCGGGACAGTACCCAACTAAAACCTGTTTGCACGACTCCTTTAAGCCGTGGTAGGGTACTAATCAAACCACGGTGGGAACTCACACGAGATAAATGACGATCTCTGGTCTAAAGACTAACCTGTACTCAAGTCACCTGAGAACTGCTATCTGACAATAGGTATAATACCATCTAGCATGTTCCCGGCGAGTCTGTCCAGTGTAGTAATCTCCAGTAAGCACCTGTATACGATCTTAGGTGTGAAAGACCAATGGCTGTGGGACTAACCATCGCCCATCGCCGGAGTATAGAAACGTATACACCAGTCTACTCCGGAATACTGATGCCCAATCTCGATACTCCCATGACCAGGGACATTTAAGGATGTACTTATGGACTGCCCAACCCCCACATGCATGATCGCCATCATAACGCTGGTAGTCATGCAAGAATCTTATGGGCTCTATTAACATGTAATAGTGATCTGTAATATCATATAATGCATGTACATGATGATAAAGACAAACCAGATAGCATACTATCATTTTGAGTAAGACTGTTCTACCCGTATAGGTCCTCCCTCAATCAACACAATCACGTGCCTGTGATTATAATAATTGACTTGAGGGCACTATATCCAACAATCTCCCACTTGCACTTAAGCCTGATTATTGCGGTGTCGCATACTCACAGTCCGTGTGATACCGAACACCCAACTTCTCTACTAATCAGTTTGCAAAGCATGTTTGTGAAACTACTGCGTTCGAGAATAATCTCCGTGAGTGGATCCGCTCTAATATTTCTATCTTTATCTCTCTATGTCCCAACTTCGCGGAGAAAAACTATCTCTCGAAATGAGCGATACATGTCTTAGAATTTGTCTGGATATCTGATGGGACCCAGTTCACAAATGAACTCCAAATCCAACAAACTTCTTAGACTGTATCTTCCACTGAATTTAATCAGTGTCCTGCTCCATGCCTTCCTCAGTATCCGCTTGGACCACCTGTCCAACATACTACCCCTCAAAAGAGGGAAAACTATTAACTCTGACAGCCACTGTATCATCCAGGTCATCTTAGAAGCCTGAAATGATAACCGCCTCCTGAAGGAGGCTGTCGTTACCATATACCAAGAACATCCACTTATGTTCACAACTTCTTCCTAAAGTTTCTCAAGGATTGGATTAATATATGCTTATCGCAGCCAGGGCAAAAGCAATATCCGGTGTGGTACTTGACATCTGATGATTGACTCAATTGCTTAAGCAAGTGATATGTCAATCATGCAAATCCCTCTCCTCATCAGTCTAGAAGACATCTCTTTAGAGAGGGTGACTCCATCACCTGTGTGTACACCACCACGCCAGGAGTTGTCCATTCTAAAGCACTTTTAGAATAATGTCAAAATACCTAAATTGGGACACTTTCCAAATCTAGATCTAAAACCATAGATCTAGTGACCAGAATCTTTGATATTTTATCCAGATCATATGTAGAGAAACACCATGTAACAACCACAGTATAACCGTTCGTAGTATAGGAATTTCAATTCCTATAAGGAGTACGTCATCCAAATACTAAGACATGACTCCCTAATACCTCCTTACCAGGTTCATCTATTGTTCTGATGAAGTTAAACTCTATAACTGTCATATCAAAAATAGATGATCTATCTTTGCTATACTTGCTTTAGTCTACAAATAGACATAAGCTACTGGCTACCACGCTTCTGCTGCTCCCACTGACTACAACAACCCTCTGGCATAGCCATATACACGTGCACTTTTAAAGCTAATTTAGAACGACGTTATATTCATCCACCTGCCAGATCTCAAAGCAAAGAATCTATTCGCGTTGACCGGGAAGTGGCTAGTCTAGGAAAACCATAGTGGCAAGCTTGGGTCATCAAAAACCTCCTTGTCACCGTTTTTGAGAAGACCGAAGTACCTCTCGGGTGGCTGAGATTACCCATCATATCTGTGGAGTGGCTAATTGATTGTCAAATCCAATTGAATCTTTAGGTTCTACTAAATTTTCAGTAATCGTTTGTGGTTCTGAAATCACTTCCAGTTCTACCATACTCCCACTTGTGTTTTTTGAAAATAATTCATTTTACTAAAACGGTGGCGAGTCAAGAACAATATAACTATTGATCCTCCAAATGGTAGAATGTCAACCGTCGTCAAAGCCTGGGATAACCCACAAACTGTCATTACTGGAATATGCCTTGAGTTTATCCAGATTCTGGTTTTAAGCATAAGCCGGACTACTCCATATACCTTAACATCGTTAAGATATGAGTCCTTTCTATATCCAATATAGAAACAAAGGCTCTAATTTAATTTGAACCAGATTCAAAATGCATGCAGCCGTTTCCATTGCATATTGACTAAATGGAAGAATGCCAAGCAGCATTACTCATCAAGGAGCGTACCCACGGATCAGTAACCTGAGAGAGAAGCAAGTTCTCAAGTATATTACTTACGACGGAATACCTAGCACAAGTATCTACAACTTCGATCACCTCGAAGAATCCTGATACTTGCAACATATGGTTCTTTACTTTATTCTTATACCTATAACTTCTCAAAATTTGGACCTTGTATTTCAATGAAATGCTTGTCTAAAACCACAGAAGTCATAAGTAAACGAAATATAGTACGAGTACCAACCCCTTTATCCTAATGGGTATCGGACAAAATACAATACTTTCTATAAGCCTCTGAGTTTAATAACTCAAACCCTGTGCGTCGTAGGTTGAAAACTATGTTATGGTTAAGAAGAATTACAGCATTGTTGAATGCACCTTAGCTAACCATCAACTGATATAGGTAAACGTCATAAACATAATTTCAAAAAGTTATATCTCACTTTATAAAATAAACGTACAGATATATCAGTTTGAAATTGGTGCACAACAACGGATATTCAAAACCAAATATTTGCTGTTAGGCAAAACCCAGGCGATTTCCTCAAATATCACCAATTACAAAGAATTCTAATATTGAGGATCTAATCACCCAATTCTCAATATTCTACTCCTACTCAGCATCTGTAATGCCATACAGATGTGAGAATAAAGTTTTATAAATACATACACTGGAGTCAGAATCTAATTGGGAAAGCAGTTTTTAATTAAAACCACACAGTAAGACTGAAACATGAAAATTTTTCGAGGGATGGTCGGGTATTCCTAGTAACACCTCTTCCACTATCCAGATTCATGGCAGTAGTCGCAATTTTCCTTGTCCTCACTGCAATCCTTTTAGATGTCCTTACTTCTTACCTTATGTACACCATACTTAGGCTAATTGGTTTTCTTCCTTCCCTACCTTTTGACACATGTCTAAGGTTTGGAAGAAGACTATCCAATAAGCGTAATATGTGTACTCTCCTAATACTTGGAGCCCTTGCAAACTAAGAGAAGGTAAATAGAAAAGACAACCGAATAATTTATTCGATTTCTCAATTACCGGAAACCATCCTCGAACTGAAACAAGTTTCTTCGAGTTCGTATGTAACTATACGATGGCATACCAAGCAATATAAATCTTCGTAGTGATATGGAGCGTTCTGGAGAAATGCAAAGAGGAAGTAGGAGTGGCAGTGATGTATGCGGCTTCATCGTGAATGATAGTAGTCGCAATTTCCTTTGCCCTCACTATAATCCCTTTATATGTCTTTACTTCTTACCTTCTGTACACCATACTTAAGCTAATAGGTTTTCTTCCATCCCTACTTTTCAGCACATGCCTATGGTTTGGAAGAAGACTATCTAGTATGCGTAATAGGTGTACTCTCCTAATACTAGGAGCCCCCGCAACTTGAGAGAAGGTAAAGAGAAAAGACAACCGAATAATCCTAATCAATTTCTCCAGAACCGAAATCCATCCTCGAATAGAAACAATTTTCTTCGAGTTCGTATGTAACTATACGATGGCATACCCAAGCAATATGGATCTTCGTAGTGATACGGAGTATTCTGAAGGAATGCAAATGGAAAGTAGGAGTGGCAGGGATATATACGACTTAATGAAAATCCAAAAGCCAAAGTGTTTTAAGAAGGTTCGGTTAACTTGGTTCATGAGTTTTAGTTTAAGGTCAGGCCATGGTCACTGCCAAACAGAGAGAGAAAAGTGTTAGTGATATATGCCCTAGAGGCCATTATTATATCAAACTGGATTGTATATTACATATTGGAAGCTTTGAATATTCACAGTTATAATAACAGTCTTGCTCAAAATGGTAGTATGCTACTTGGTTTGATTCTACCTCAATTTGTGTATATGTTTCTTTTAGCATATCGCTTATACATATTAGTAGAGCCCTTAGGATGTTTGCTTGACTACCAGCGTTGTGATGGCAGTCACACTAGTGGGGGCTGGGTAGTCTATAAGCACATCCTTATACGGGTCTCTAGTCATAGGATTATCGAGACAGGGCATCGATACTCCAGATTAGACTAGTGTATACGCTTCTCATCCCAGCAGGGGAGATGGTCTGTCCCACAGCCATTTGTATGTCGTACCGGAGATAGTATACAGGTGCTCATTGGGTTATGAGTTACACTGGATGGACTAGTTAGGAACTACTGGTTGATATTATACCTATCGTTAGGTAGCAATTCCTGAGTGGCGTGAGTACAGGTTAGTCCATTGACTTGAAATCACTATTCATCTCAAGTGTGTTCCCACTGCACATAGATTACTACCCTACCATGGCTCAAAGGAGTCGTACAAACAGATAGTAATTAGGTGTAGTCCCGAAACACTTGGAGGCAGTAGCGGTTAGATAGGATTCGTCTCTCCCGGTATTGGGGGTTGATAACGCGTTGTGTTCGGAAAGCCATTACACAAAGTCCCTGGCCAGGGCAAGCGAGATTTACTGGTAGGTACTCCAGTAGTTTCTCAGGGTGTATTGGGCTCTACTCTGGCACTTATTACGCTATTAGGGGCCTGACGATGATATGCGAGTATCTTAGACGAACAGACCGGACTGTACGGAGATTGTCACAGATAAACTCAGTAGGAGTTCGTATGAGTTTTCTCATCGGCCTTCTTATCGAAAGATACTTGGGTAGCCGTTACGTGTAGCTAGTACCGCTGACGAACTTGTGGTTAAACCCACTGCCAGCGTACTGTCGAGTCTTCAGAGTCCCACACATAAGGTTTCATTGCTTCGGGCGAAACGATATAGAGGCCGTATGGTTTTACGGCAGGGTTCCGATCATATACGTGTATTGGCTACACGGATGATATTCGGATGGATAATACTAGTAGGCTTTGGTTAAGCCATATCCTAGTATTATATTATTGGATTGTTATCATCTCATTGTATTCGTATTTTTAGGAATACGAATACGGGTATGTATATACGGTGAGGGCGACACCTCATTATTTGGATTATCTATTTTGGGAAATAGATTAATGTGGTGTAATTGGAGATATTTGTGGCATGGGTGTGAAGTATGGCTCATTTTAATTTTTTATTTGTTTGGCTACACTATTGAAGCATGGTGGCTATTTTCTATGAAAAAATAATCCATGCTTCATGATTGAAGTGAATGAGCCATTCTCCACACTTTCTAACACTACCTCATTTGCATTTTTGCTTTCTCTCTCCATAGTTTCTCCTCGTTCTTCCTCAAAGACTCTAACCCTCACATGAGTTGTGAAATATAGAGTCTCATGAGATAAAACACTCCATTAGATACTCTACATCATCTAGGCTACTTAGCTTAGCAAACTACGTATCCTAGTTACCTAGGTTTAGAGGTTGGAGCTTGAAGCACATACTCTCGGGTGGATCGTCTTTGATGCGAGGAGGCTGACGTTACAAACTCGATCCGGATCATCGAGGAGCTTAAGGAGAGGAGGAGAATAAGACCCGAAGGACAAAGTTCTAGGAGGTATAACACTCTTCATAGTAGCTAAACCTCTGCATAGTTTTAGCTAGTTAAGGTTTCTGTTAAGATCCTGGAGTTTAGTCGGTGTTGCAAACTTTGTAAAAATCGTATTTTGTAAATTCCGCCTCCCCGCGAACATGCGGGGTGCGCGACATCTACTTACAAAAAGAAACACTCACCGTGCACTCTAACCTAGATTAAATTGTTTAATCACTTTATCTAATCAGGATGGCTCCTACTGTTTTTTCGAATTCTCATTCAAACCCTAAAAGGAGAATTAGTCGAGATCATCTGAAAATCACCCAAGGAGTAACACCTACTCATCAATGTGAATCGGTGCCCAACTATCATCGCGTGATAACTTGATGGAATCCACTCAACTTACCACACTCCAGAAGGTATGCGCATACCCGGTAAGTTTCCTTTATATTTGAAACTCCCGATGTGGTTTTTGCCCCAAGCGGTTATGACCTTGATTTTGGCCAACAAATCATAACACGCAAGTCAAGTTCTACCCGTCATTATCCATATTAATTTAGACCCACCCGTACACACCCTTGACTTTGGCCAACAAACTGGTACGACTGTCCTAAACCAATGCATTTATCTATGATACGGATAAGCAACACATCTACCATTCATGATGCCTTGACTTTGGTCAACAAACACCGCATGAATACAATGTACTACTTATTCGAAACGACGGAGGGCTACGGCTGGTTTTTGGCGAAAACCCTTTAACGTAATAAACTTGATATCGTTGAAAGAACCGAGTGGTTTTACAAATATATAGTGGCGTAAACTTTTGCCAAAGAGGTCACTCCCTATGAAGGGATCTAGGCTCTTTCCTCATAGAATGAGGTGCTGCATATTCCTGAACGAACACCACTATGAAAAGCAAAAGAATCGACTACAGTGAAGTTATTACAATGACGCAAACTTTTGCCGAAGAGGTCACTCCCTATAAAAGGATCTCGGCTCTTGTCTCGTCGAATGAGGTGCTAGATATTCATAACCGAATACCGTTGTGCAAAGCAAAAGGAAATGTCTGTAATGTTAGTTTTCAAAAATTGGTTCCAACAACAACAATTAGGTTTATTTATCCTTGCATTAATCAAAATTAACATAGTCCCATCAATTAATCCATATCATACCAGAAAAGAACGAAAATACAATGTACGTATATGCATCCGCATTCGTCACATGACCCCGTCACGCACCTTTAGGTTACTTAACTAACGGAAGAGCGGGGGATGGACTAGCACGGATACAAAACATATACAACATCTACTAGTATATATAAATATATATATAACATTCGTCCCAAGCATGATATAAGCAACATCACAGAAAAGCGATAAGCAACACAGAATAACGGATAATCTAGAAGCCCCGGGTTTCATTTGAGCCGCAAATGAAACCCGACGTTCCCCGGTCGTGTGGATAGCCCATGCAATGTATAACCAAGACCCCTACGAGTGCGACAAGTTACCCGCCAATCCCATAGGTGAGGCAACCCCAATCAACAAAGTGAATGGGCCACCCAGCACTTCACGGAATCCGGTAACTTGAGCACTCCACCGTGGGTCATCCTATACCCCCTACAAGGGCGGCGAATAGCCCGCCAATTCTAGAGTAAGGCCCCCTCCGTCTCAATGCCATGAGATGCGGGCCCGTTGCCCTCTAGAACATGACTAGTCGAGCACTCCAACGCAGGGTAATCCTAGTACAGAAAAGAAAAGTATATATACAATGGTGACATCGACCTCAACCCGGTCGTGCCCCAATAAAAGAATATACAATCTGGCAGAGACGGCTGTCCACATGTCGGACGCTCACGCCGCAATACTAAATATACAAATGAATCTGAACTGTACTACTACCATTGCACCATAGGCTATCCAACACGACAATCCATCCACAATAATCAGCACAACACAGAATATCAACATGAATATCATGTTCGCAAACCCGTCTAGTTGAACATATAGCAACTAGTCGGGATGTACCACTCAATGATATTCACGGTCGCGGATATTAACATATGCACTGATAAACACGTATCCAAAATTTTGATCGACAAAAACTTTTCCACATCGGCCCCAAATGCAAACCTGCAATCAAACAAATCTAGGCCCAAATCATACATCCCAAAAATCATATTTCCATATTATAGAGTGCCAGAAGAATTTTGGAGCACAACGGCCATATATCGACCGTGTAACCACAGCCAACAAGCTTGTTAGGCGGCGGTTCCAGGGCCGTATATTGGGCTTATGTGCCCAATTTCTTCAGGGCCTCTATAAATTCCTGCACATATTTTTAAGGCAATCTGAAATATTTTTTGAACAACTTTCAAAAACGGCAGCGGGCATGTCAAAATGGAAACACGATTCGGAAAATTTCATCGATCGATATTTTAAACTTGTGTAAACTAGCTAGTAAAGGTTTATAGGGTGGCTCAGATACCAAGTTGGGGTTCTTAGCGCCCTGGCTGTCGACCGCGGCCGTTGTGGAACGAAAAATTTTGGTGTTTAAAATCTTGGCGCTAGAAACAACTACCAAGAATCGAAACCAAACATGAAACTAGCAATCTATAAAGAGGTTAACTACTGAGTTAGAATTGTTTTATCGAAAGATTCATGTCCTTCGGTCTTCTACCCTCTTCCTTAGTTCCTTGAGGTCTCCTTAATCGAGCTTGGCCGCCAGTCTTCCTCCGTCGAAGATGATCCACCCGAGAGATGTGGATCATGACTTTAGTTTCACACTAAGAATCTAGTGGAGCAAGTAGGGACTCTAGTTTGCTAATCTAAAGTTTCTGGAGATATCGTGAGTTGTTCTAAGTGTGTATCTATCTCTCTTTTACCCTTGATTCTCAACACATGAGATGGTAGGGTAGAATATGAAGAAGGGGGAGGAGCTCAAGAAAGTCTAGAGAAGAGAGATAAGCAAAATGGTGAGAGTGTTTTCAAAATGACCATTCAAGAGAGAGACAACCATGAAGCATGGTTTTATATATCTCATTTTTTCAAATAAAATAGAGCAACCATATTTTAATAGTTTGCACAAATGAATTAACAATTCATTTGACAACACTATTCAAGCATGGTTCTCACCATTCTCTATTCACTACCTTTACACCTCATTTCCATTTAAATTAATAAATGGATAATCCAAAATGAGGTGTCCACCTTCTAGAATATTTTCCGTATAAATACGGAATACACTCAACTGTATATATATACCCGTATTCGTACCAAAATATGAATACCCAAAGAGATAAAATAACACAAAGAACATAATACTACAATATACATATCGAAATACATATACGTAAATTATTAAATCAATACCTGATTTAATAATCCAGCTCAAACCCGAGCCGGCTAGTATTATCAACTGTCCGATCGAAAGTCCGGGTAACTAGTACAATCATTCGATCGGAGCCCTGCATGAATCAAAATACGACTACTACATCATTTAATCTGAACCAGGGAAACCCTCTGTGTGGGACTCTAAAGACTCGTCAATACGCTGGCAGTAGGTTTAACCACAAGCATGTCAGCGGCAAAAGCTGTACGTAACTGTTACCCAGGTACCTGTCGAAAAGGAAGGCCGACAAGCAAACTCATCCGGATCCCTACTGAGCCTATCTGTGACAATCTCCATACAGTCCGGTCTTTTCGTCTAAGAGTATCGCATATCGGGTCTACGGGTGGATATAGGCAGACCCCTAATAACACGATATTTCGTGTCGGTGTGAAGCCCATCACCCACTGAGAAATTACTGATCCAAATCAGTAATTCTTATCCACCTTGGACAAGGATTTCTTGTGATGGCTACCCGTGCACAGCGCGACATCAACCCCCAATACCGGGAGAGACGAATCCCCGACAATCCGCTCACTGCCTCTATGTGGCTCGGGACTGTACCTAACTAAATCCTGTTTGCAAGACTCCTCTGAGACGTGGTAGGGTAGTAATCAAAGAACGATAGGAACTCACACAAAACAAATGAAAATCTCAGGTCGAATGACTAACCTGTACTCATGTCACCTGAGAATTGCTATCTGAAAATAGGTATAATACCATCTAGCATCTTCCCTGTGGGTCCGTCCAGTGTACTCACCTCTAGTGAGCACCTGTATACGATCTTAGGTGCAAAAGACCAATGGATGTGGGACCAACCATCGCCCCTCTTCAGAGTCTAGAAACGTATATACCAGTCTACTCTGGAATATCGATGCCCAATCTCGATAGTCCCACGACCAGGGACATTTAAAGATGTGCGTATGGACTACCCAGCCTCGACATGTATGATCGCCATCATAACGCTGGTAATCAAGAAAGAATCCTATGGGCTCTATCAACATGTAATAGTGATCTGTAATACCACATAATAGATGTACATATTGATATAGATGAACCAGATAGCATACTATCATCTCGAGTAAGACTGTTCTACCCGTATATATCCTCTCTCAATCATCATAATCGCGTGCATGCGATTACAATAATTGACTTGAGGGCACTATATCCAACAAACTCGCACTTGCTCATCTTAGCATATAAGTTTTGTTGCTTCAACATTTGCAATGCGATCTTCAAGTGTTCTGCGTGTACTTCTTGGCTCCTCGAATAGAATAGTATATCATCAATAAACACCACTACAAACTGGTCCAAATACGGTGAAAAGATTTGGTTCATCAAGTCCATAAATATCGTCGGTGCGTTAGTGACTCTGAATGGCATCACTAAGTACTCGTAATTCCCATATCGAGTTCGGAACGCTATCTTGCAAATATCTTCTGATTTCACCCAAACTTGATGATATCCGGATCGCAAATCCAGCTTCGAGAATACCCTTGCGCCACTGAGTTAATCGAATAATTCGCCGATGCAAGGGATCGGGTACTTGTTATTAATAGTCACTTAGTTTAATTCTCGATAATTGATGCACATTCTCCGCGTGCCATCTTTCTTCTTAACTAGAAGAACTGGAGTTGTTGGGTTACGGCAGCGCCCCGGCCATCAATCTGTGACCAATTGCGGAACAAAAATTTATAAAACTTGGCGCTACCACAACCAATTACCCAGATCTACCCATAAACCCTAGATAACAAAACATGCAAAGCAGTTAGAATGGTTATACCGAATAGATCAGTGTCCTTCCGTCTTCAACCAACATCCCAAGCTCCTAGAG
This sequence comes from Agapanthus africanus, assembly GCA_030015575.1. NCBI lineage: Eukaryota > Viridiplantae > Streptophyta > Magnoliopsida > Asparagales > Amaryllidaceae > Agapanthus > Agapanthus africanus. The sequence goes on along the minus strand of JASDDO010000022.1, from coordinate 303,463,272 downwards.
GCTTCCTTGATCAAGCTTGATCTCCGGTCTCCTTTCATCGAAGATGATCCACCCGAGAGTCTATGCAATGAGCTCCAACCTTATATCCGAGGCAACTAGGTCACCTAGATCGCCACTCTAGATACCGTAGATGAATTAGAGAGTGATGAAGGATTAATTTATCTCAAGTCACCCAAGGATTCTCATCTCATGAGAGGGTTTGGGTAGAGCTAGAGTACGAAGAAGATGCCATGAGAATGAGGTGTGTTAAGAGCAACTCAAGAGAGAGAAAAAGAAAATAATAATGGCTTGTGTTTTTGTTTATTCTGTGAGTGTGATAAGAAATAATGGAGCCATCACATAAATGTCCATGTCTCCAAAATATCTTAGTTAACAAAAAATATCTCAAGTCAACATAATCTCACAACAAACAAAAACCCTAAGTATGGAAGAATAGTAACCATGGGTCACTAATTAGCCATACCACAAAAATGCAATAAACACCTCATCCTACACCTCAATAACCTTTTAATCTAAAAAGGTCTAAACCATGATGAGGTGTAATCTTCTAAAAGTAATCTAGTAATAAATTACAAGAATACCCTTCAACCGTATATACATACCCGCATCCGTATTCCGAAGAATACGAATACAAAGAGATGAAAACAATCCAACAAATATAATACCAGGATCCGGCTTAAACCAAAGCCCACTAGTATTATCTGTCCGAACATCATCCGTGCACAAGTACACGTATATGATCGAACCCTGCCATAAAACCATACGGCCTCTACATCGTTTCGCCCGAAAAAGGGAAACCCTCTGTGTGGGACTCTAAAGACTTTTCAATACGCTGGAAGTGGGTTTAACTACAAGCATGTCAGCACACTAGCTGTTCATAACGGCTACCCAGGTATTGAGCGAAAGGGAGGCCGACGAGCAAACTCATCCTGAAACCCCTACTGAGCCTGACAGTGATAATATCCGTACAGTCCGGTTCGTTCGTCTATGAGTATCACATATCGAGTCTAGGGGGGTGGATAAAGTCAGACCCCTAATAACTTGACATTCAGTGTCGGTATGAAATCTATCACCGCCTGAGAAACTACCGATCCTAGATCAGAAATTCTCGACTACCTTGGCCAAGGATTTCTGGTGATGGCCACCCGTGCACAACGCGACATCAACCCCCAATACCGGGAGAGGAGAATCCCCGACGATCCGCTCACTGCCTCCATATGGCTTGAGACTGTACCCAACTAAAACCTGTTTGCACGAATCTTTTGAGCCGTGGTAGGGAAGTAATCAAAGCACAGTGGGAACTCACACGAGATAAATGACGATCTCAGGTCGATAGACTAACCCGTACACATGTCACCAGGGAACTGCTATCTGACAATAGGTATAATACCAATTAGCATGTTCCCGGCGAGTCCGTCTGGTGTACTCATAACCTAATGAGCACCTGTATACATCTTAGGTGAACAAACTAATACCAATAGCTTGTGAGACCGGCCACCGCCCCTCGTCGGGGTCTCGATCAGTATACACTAGTCTACTCTGGAGTATCGATGCCCAGTCTCGAAACTCCCACGACTAAGGACATTTAAGGATGTGCCTATAGACTACCCAGATCCCACGTATATGATCACCATCATACTGCTGGCAGTCAAGCAAGAATCCTATGGGCTCTATCAACATGTAATAGTGATCTATAATGCCACCTAATGTTGTACATAATGATAAATACAAACCAGATAGTATATTATCATCTCGAGTAAGACTGTTCTACCAGTATAGGTCCTCCCTTAATCATCATAATCACCTGCCTATGACTATGATAATTGCCTTGAGGGCACTAAAGCCTACAATCTCCCACTTGCACATAAGGCTAATTATTGCGGTGTCGCATACTCACAGCCCGTGTGATACCGAACACCCAACTTCTCTACTAATTAGTTTCACAAAGCTCTATTGTGAAACTATCGCGTTCGAGAAATAGCATCGGTGAGTGGATCCGCTCCAATGTTTCTTTCTGTATCTCACTATATCTCAACTTCGCGAAGAAAGCTATCTCCCGAAATGAGCAATACCTGTCTTAGAATATGTCTAGATATCTGATGGGACCCAGTTCACAAATGAAATCCAAATCAATCAAACTTCTTAGACTGTATTGTCCACTAAATTTAATCAGTATCCTGCACCATGCCTTCCTCAGTATCCGCTTGGATCACCTGTCCAAACTACTGCCCCTCAAAAGTGGGAAAACTAAAACTCTGACAGTCGCTCTATCATCCAGGACACCTTGGAAGCCTGGAATGATAGCCGTCTCCCGAAGGAGGCTGCTGTTACCATATCCCATGAACATCCACTTATGTTTATAAACTGCTTCCCAACGTTTCTCCAGAATTGGATCAATATAAACTTATTGCAACTAGTGCAAAAACAACATCTGGTGTAGTATTTGACATCTCATGATTGACTCAATTGCCTAAGCAAGTGATATGCCAATCATGCACATCCCTCTCCCCTTTAGTCTGTAAGACACCTTTAGAGAGGGTGACTCCATCACCTGCAGGTACACCACCATGCCATGAGTCGTCCATTCTAAAACACCTTTAGAATAGTGTGAAAGTACCCAAATTGGGAAACTACCCAAATCTAGATCTAAAACCATAGATCTAGTTACCAGAATGCCTGATATATTATCCATATCCAATGTGGAGAAACCACTGTATGACAACCACAGTATAACCGATTGTAGTATAGGAATTTCACTTCCTACAAAGTGTATGTCATCCAAATACCAGGACATCACACCCCACTACCTTCTTAACAGATCCATCTCCTATTCTAATGAAGTCAAAGCCTATGACTGTCATATCAGAAATAGATGATCTATCTACGCTATACCTGCTTTAGTCTATAAATAGATATAAGCTACTTGTCCACTATACTTCCGCTGCTCCCACTGACTACAACAACCCTCTGGCAGAGTCATATACACATGTACTTCTAAAGCTAGTTTAGAACGACGCTATACTCATCCTCTTGCCAGTCTCATAGTCTAGAACAACAGTAATGGAAAGTCTGGGTAAACAAGAACCTTCCTGTCACCATTTCTGAGAAGACCGAAGTAGCTCTCGGGTGCATGAGATTACCAACCATATCTGCGGAGTGGCTAATGGAATGTCAAACCCGATTGAATCTTTAGGTTCTATTAAATTTTTCAGTAATCGTTTGTGGTTCTGGAATCACTTCCAGTTCTACCATACTCCCACTACTATTTTCTAAAAAGGTCCATTTTGCTAAAAATGTGGCGAGTCAAGAACAATATCACTATTGATCTTCCAGATGGTAGAAAGTTACCCCTCGTCATAGCCCGGGATAACCCACAAACTGCCATTACTGAAACGTGCCTTGAGTATGTCCAGAGTCTGGTTTTAAGCATAAGCCGGACAACTCCATATACCTTAACATCGTTAAGATATGAACCATTCTATATACAATATAGAAATAGAGGCACTAATTTAATTAGAACCAGATTAAAATCATGCAGCTGTCTCCAGTGCATGTCAACTAAATGGGCAGAGATCGATCAGCATTACTCAACTAGGAGTGCATCCAGATATGAGTAACCTGAAAGAGAAGCAAGTTCTCAAAACCATTACTATCAACTGAATACCAAACACAAGTATCTACATCTTTGATCACCTTGAAGAATGCCGATACTTGCAACACATGGTTCTCTACTTTATTCTTATACCTATAACTTCTCAAAACTTGGACCTTGTATTTCTACGAAATACTTGTCTAAAAACTAAAGAAGTCACAAGTAAACAGAACATAGTACGAGTACCAACCCCTTTGTCCTAATGGACACTGAACAACATACAATACTTTGTATAAGTCCTCTGAGTTAAATAACTCAAACCCTGTGCGTCGTAGGTTGAAAACTGTAGTATGGTTAAGATGAATTACACCGTTGTTGAATACTCCTTATCTAACCATCAACTGATATAGGTAAATGTCACAGACATAATTTCAAAAAGTTATATCTCACTCTATAAAATAAACATACAGATATATCAGTTTGATACTGTGCATAACTACGGATATTCAAAACCAAATATTTGTCGTCCGACAAAAACTCCGGTGATTTCCTCAAATATCACCAATTACAACGAATTCCGATATAATGAGGATATAATCACCTAATTCCCAATATCTTACTCCCATTCATCATCTGTAATACCATATAGATGTGAGAATCAAACCTGGTAAATACATACCATGGAGTAAGAATCTAATTGGGAAATCAATTTTCAATTAACAACTCACAGTGAAACTGAAACATGAAAATGTTCGAAGGTGTATCCAGGTATTCTTAGTAATGCCTATTCCACTATCCAGATTCATGACTGTAACCGTATATTTTCTTGCCATCTCTCAAATCCCTTTATTTGTCTTTACTTATTACCTTCTGTATACCGTACTTAGGCTAAATGGTTTTCTTCTTTCCCTACCGTTTGGCACCAGCCTATGGTTTTGAAGAAGACTATCCAATAAGTGTAATAGGTATACTCTCCTAATTCTAGGAGCCCTCGCAACTTGAGAAAAGATAAAGATAAAAGACAACTGAATAATCCTTATTCTATTTCTCCTGAACCAGAATCCATTCTCGAACTGGAACAAGTTCCTTCAAGTTCGTATGTAACTATACGATGGATTATCCAATAAATGTGGATCTTCGTAGTGATACGGGGTGTTCTGGAGAAATGCAAAGGTGAATTAGGAGTGGCGATGATATATGCGGTTTGGTCGTGAATGATAGCAGTCACAATTTACTTTGCCTTTTTTCTAATCCCTTTATTTGTCTTTACATATTACCTTCTGTACACCTCACTTAGGCTAATTGGTTTTCTTCCTTCTCTACCTTTCGGCACCTGCCTATGGTTTGGAAGAACTCTATCCAATTAGCGCAATAGGTGTACCCTCTCCTAATTCTAGGAGCCCTCACAACTTGAGAGAAGATAAAAGGAAAAGATAACAGAATAGTCGTATTCAATTTCTCCAGAACCGGAAACCATTCTCGAATATGAAACAAGTTTCTTTGAGTTCGTATGTAACTATACGATGGTCATATTCAATATATGTGGATCTTCGTAGTGATACGGAATGTTCCGGAGAAAAGCAAAGGGTAAGAGTAGGAGTGGCAATGAAGTATGCAACTCTGAAAATCCAAAAGCCAGTGTGTTTTAAGAAGGTTCGGTTAACTTAGTTTATGAGTTCTAGTCTAGGGTCGGGCCATGGTCGCTGCCAAAAAGAGAGAGAAAAGAAACACTCAGCGTGCACTCTAACCTAGATCAAAATGGTTAATCACTTTATCTAATCCGGATGGCTCACACTGTTTCCTCGAATTCTCCTCTAAACCCAAAAGAAGAATTAGTCGGGATCATCTAAAATCACCTGAGGAGTAAACCAACTCATCAGTGGGAATCAGGATCCAACTATCATCGCATGATAACTAGATGGAATCCACTCAAGTTATCACACTCCAGAAGGTATGCGCATGCTTGGCAAGTTTCAGTTTCTTTAGAAACTCCAGATGTGATTCTTATCACCTTGACTAAGGCCAACAAATCATAAGTCACATGTCAAGTTCTGCCCGTCATTGTCCAGGTTAATTTGAACCCACCCGTACTCGCTCTTGACTAAGGCCAACAAGGTTATACGACTGTCCCAAACCAACGCATCTATCTATGCAACAGAAAAGTAACAAATAGCTACCATGCACTATCCGTGACAAAGGTCAACAAACATAGCATGAATACTAAGTGCTACCCGTCTGAAATGATGGAGGGCTACGAATGGTTTTTTGCGAAAAACCTTTAACGTAATGAACTTGATATCGTTGAAGGAACCGGATAGCTTTACAAATATATAGTGGCAAAAACTTTTGCTAAAGAGGTCATTCCCGGTGAAGGGATCTCGGCTCTTTCCTCGTCGAATGAGGTGCAGGATATTCCTAAATGAATATCTTGATGCAAAGCAAAAAAAATAATCGACTATAGTGAAGTTATTACGCTGACGCAAGCTTCTGCCTAAGGGGTCACTCCCGATGAAGGGATCTCGGACCTTGCCTCGTCGAATGAGGTGTTGGATATTCATAACCGAATACCACTGTGCAAAACAAAAGAGAACGTCTATAATGCCAGTTTCTAAAAACTTGGTTCCAACAACATCATATATAGGTTTGTTTTTCTTGCATTGATCAGAATCAATGCAGTCCCATCAATTAATCATACCAAAAAAGAACGAAAATATAATGTACGTATATGCCATCTGCATTCGCTACTGAGCCCCGTCATCACCCGTTAGGTTACTTAACTAACGACAGAGCGGGGGCTGGACTAGCGCGGGTGAAAAACATATACAACATCTACTAGTATATATATAACAATATATAATAATCGTTCCAGGCATGATATATGCAACATCACAGATAAGCGATAAGCATCACAGAACATTACTGATAATCTAGGAGCCCCGGGTTTCCTTTGAGCCGCAAGTGAAACCCGACGTTCCCCTGGTCGTGTGGATAGCCTGTGCAATGAAAACCTAGACCCCTACGAGCGCGGTAAGTTACCCGCCAATCCCAGAAGTGAGGCAACCCCAATCAACAACGTGAATGGGCCACCCGGCACTTCACGGAATTCGGTAACTTAAGCACCCCTCCTTGAGTCAACCTGTACCCTCTATGAGTGCGGCAAATAGCCCGCCAATTCTAGAGCGAGGCCCCCTCTGTCTCAAAGCCATGAGATGCGGGCACGTTTCCCTCTAAAACCCGGCTATTCATGCACTCCACTATAGGGTAATCCTAGTACATAAAAGAAAATAAGTACAAGGGTGACATCGACCTCAACCAGGTCGTGCCCCAAATAAATAATATACAAACTGGCAGTGACGACAGTCCACATGTCGGACGCTCACCCCGCAAAATCAAATGTATAAATAAATCCAAACTATACTACCATTGCACCCAAGCTATCCACCACGACGATCCCGCCACAACCACAGCACAACAAGCCATTACTCATTTTCTTTTTCTCTCTCTTGAGTTGCTGTCAACAACATAACATCAACGTGAATGTCACGTTCGCAAACCCGTCTAAAAGTCATATAGCAATTAGACGAGTTGTACCGCTCTAATGACATTCACGGTCGCAGATAGTAATGTATGCACTGAAAACTATGACATTAGAATTCCGCACGCAATTAGCAAACTAAACCAATTTCCAAAACCATGAAAAAACAGTGAGCTAATGTTCCAAAAACCGACCGTTTAAAGCCGATTCGGAAGTCCGAATCAAAATGAAATGCGCCCAAACCTTCACAAGGAGTTAAAGCACGAAATTAACTTTGAGTTGGGGGGCCTAGAGGGGGTACCCTATGCTGGGTTCCCTAGGGTCGCCGCTGGGTTTCGGGAGGCATCGACCATGCCGTTTTCAAAAATTGGCGAGCTAAAGATCCCTAACCTAGAATCTTAACGAGAGAATTAGACGAAACTAGAATGTAAACATCTTTACATCTAAATGAACAAGGAATACAACTTTTGTAGACCGGTCCTTCACTTCAATAGCTCTGTGTAGTAGTTCCTTTGCTCCAAGTTGTGAACTCCCGGACTCTAGAAAGGCTCCACAAGATGAAAGGAATAAGCTTGCTTGAATTCTTCGAGGCCGAAGATGATCTACGTCAAGGAAACACCAACTTAAGCTACCTCTTCATTTAGAAATATTTTTCTCACTCATTTTCTTCACCTCCCAAAAAGGTAGAGAGCTTGAGGAAGGAGATGAAGAAAAGCAACCATGGAAAAAATGAAAAGTGTAGAATGGCAACCATGAGTGAGTAAATATCATATACTAACTCATGTAGAGACTAAACCATGGCTAATCTAATGGTTGGGTTAATAAATATCCTCAAGTAAAACAAATTAGTGGACTTGGTCAATGGTTCCACAAGCTTCTACAAGCTTCAACCATGTGACTAATTTCCAACTAATTTGATTTACTTTAAATAAATAAAACCATACATTATTTTAAGCATGGTGTGAGTCTCATACACCCATGAAGCATGTGGCATGAAGCATGACACAAAAGATGTACATTAATATATATCACATATATACTAAGTGTACACTAATGAGAAAAAGAAATCTTAAGTGAGCTAATATTAGTTAATGTAAGATAATATATCAAATATATAATTATACATTAAATTATTAAATCAACACTTGATTTAATAATCCGGCTATATCACATACAACCGACTAATATCATATGTATCAACTTATCGAATAAACACTTGATTCGATAACCCGGCTATATCACATATAACCGACCGATATCACATATCGTGAGAATAGAATACGGTATCACATACTCGTATTAATCTCGGTCCCGCACATATCACATATGTGCTCCTACTTCGTTTCTCTTGAGCTAGGAAACCTCTGTGTAGGACTCTAAAAACTCGTCAATACGCCGGCAGTAGGTGGTGATCATATCAGTCACCCACAAGCTGCAAGCGGTCTGCTAAACGTAACGGCCACCTGGGTATTGAGCGATCAGAAGATCAACAAGAAAGCCTTCTCATACTACTGCGAATCCAATCAGTAACACTACCGTACAATCCGGTCTCTTCGTCTGATATGTCGCATATCACAACCTGGGGGTGGTAATCGTCAGACCCCAATAGCCTGATAAGTCATGCCGATGTGAGGCTCATAACGTTTCGAGAAACTATTGATAACAGTTATCAGTAGATCTCAGCAACCCTGGCCAGGGATTTCCTGTTATGGCCAATCAAGCATAGCGCAACATCAACCCCAACTACCGGGAGAGACGAAATCCCCTCCTATCGCTCATTGCCTCCATGTGACTCAGGACTGTACCCAAAAACCACCGTTTTGCACGATCTCTTGAACGTGGTAAGATGGAAATCAAAGCACAGTGGGAATCACACAAGACTCTATGACGATCTTGGGTCGACAGACTAACCTGTACCAGTGTCACCAGAGAACTGCTATCTGACGATAGGTATAATACCATCTAGGAGTTCTCGATGAGTCCGTTCAGTGTAACCAGTCTCCACTGAGCACCCGTATACCTTCTCTGATGTCAAACACTAATGGATATGGAATCATCCATCGCCCATCATATGGGTCAAGAAGGGTATCGCTAGTCTACTCTGTAATATCGATGCCCCGTCTCGATACTCCCACGACTAGGAACATTTGAAGGATGTACTTACTGACTACCTCTGCCCTACTAGTATGATTTGCATCATAATCCTGGTAGTCAAGTACTCATCCTAAGGGCTTTATCAACATGTAATAGAGAGACAATAAGTGTACATGTTAAGATAAAGAGCAACCAGATAGCATACTATCATGTCGAGAAAGAAAGTCCTCCCTATATATGTCCAAGCATCCACTATAATATACATCACATGTATAATAATGGCCTCTAGGGCATACATATAACTAACAATCTCCCACTTGCACTAAGGACATTTTTTACAGTATCTCATACGCAATGCCCCATAAAAGTCTCTCTAGGGAAAGGCCTCTGTGAGTGGATCCGCCGTGTTATCCTTCGCTTCAACTCTCCTTACCTCGATCCCAACCATTTCCCTGATCAGGTGATACTTTCCTTATAATATGTCTGGATCGCTGATGGGACCGGCATTCCTAGGCCAAAGCCACAACTCCATTGTTGTCACAATAACAGTTATTGGACGCTTAATGGTAGGACCTATGTTCATCTCATGAACAAGAAATATCCAGACATCCACTTTGGTAGCATCGTTGGTAGCGATGTATTCAGCCTTTATCGTTTAGTTTGCCACGGTATATAGCTTGGAACTCTTCCAACATACCGCCCCTCCATTGAGGGTAAAGACAAAGCCCGAGACTGACATTCAGTCGACCTTATCACTCTAGAAGCTCGAATTGGTAAACGACTCCAACTGGAGTTCACCGTTACCAAACCAAGAACATTTCTTCAGTGCTTCTCAAGTACTTAAGAATGTCCTTCACAGCTTTCAGTGATTCTCCCTAGATCCGATTGATTCCTGATCACTACTCATAGTAAGTCAGCTATATATGGTCTGGTACATAATATCGCATACATGATAGAGCCTACTGCCGAAGCATAGGGTATCTCTTGCACGCGAGCTCTCTCCAAACCAGGCTTGGAAGACATCTTTTTGGAGAGAGTGATTCCTGAGTAAGTGGGCGAACCACCACGCTTAGAACCCTCCATACTAAACCCCTTTAGTATGGTGTTAATGTACCTGGATTTGGGACACTCTCAATATCCATTTAGATCTATCACCATAGATCATAATCCACAAGATGTAGTAAGTATCATCCAGATCATCCATGGAGAATCCTCGTGATAAGAGGAGCTTGACCGAGTGTAGCATAGGAAACTATTTCCTATCAATAGTATTTCATCTACGTACAATACGTGGAAGACAACCTTACTCTCTACAACCTTCTTGTATATAGAAGGTTCATCTACCTTTTTTGATGAAGTCAAACTCTTTGACTGCCACATCAAAACAGATGTTCTAACTCCGCGATGCATGCTTTAATCCTGATGGACTTAAGCATAGCCACTGGAGAAAAGGTTTCATCATAAACCACACATGGTTATTGACGAAAACCTTTTACTATAAGTTTATCTTTGAAAGTCTCAACTTTTCCATCCACACCAAGAATCTTCTCAAGATCCATTTGCTCCCAATGGGTTTTACCCTTTCGGGTGCAACAATCAAAGTCATACTTCGTTGGTGTATATAGATTCCATCTCTAATTGCATAGCATCCAGCCATTTCACAGAGTCCCCACTCGTGATGGCATGCCTGAACCTGGTTGGGTCATCATCTACCATGATGCAATCCTCGCTCCCACCATCACCAAGGAAACCGTAGTATCTCTCAGGTGGATGAGGAACCCTACCAGATTCGCAGAGAGGCTGAGGTTCGTTGGAGACTATTGAATCTTTTGGTTTTACCAAATCATGAGCTGTTAGTTTGTCCAGCTGGAACACCTTCTAGTTCTACCTCATGACCACTAATTTCTTCATAAGAAATTCCTTTTCTAAAAAGGTGGCATGCTGAGAAACAAAACACATTTTTCTCCTCAGTTAGGTAGAAGATATTCCCTCGCAAATGCTTAGGATATCCAACAAACTTATACAGAACCGACCTTGCCTAGAGTTTTTCCGGATTCTGCCTTTCAACATAGGCCGAACAACCCCATATCTTAACTTGTTTAAGACATGGTCTCTTCCCATTCAATATCTCATATGGAGTGGTAGGCACTGATTTGGATGGAACACCATTCAATAGGTATGCAGCTTCTCAAGTGCATAACACCAAAAGGAAACAGGTAACTCAGCAGTACTCATCATATAGCGCGCCTTATCTCATTGGGTGCGATACCTCCGCCCCGATACACCGTTGTGCTGTGGTGTACACGATGGAGTAAACTGAAAGAGAATCATATTTTCTTTTAAATAATCCAGGAACTCCATGCTCAAGTATTCTCCTCTCTGAATTCATTGAAGGACTTAATACTTCTACCAGTCTGGTTCTTAACTTCAAGCTTATATTTCTTGAATTTCTCAAAAGTTTAAGACTTGTGTTTCAACAGGAACAAATGTCAAAATCTTGAGAGATCGTCGATGAGTGCATTGAAGTACGAAGAACCAAGCCTGGCATTTGTAGACATAGGACCGTATACATCATCATGTATCAGTCCCAAGAGTTCAATAACTCTTTCTATGTTTCCAGTAAACGGAGTATTGGTCATTTTACCTTTGAGACAAGACTGGCAATTATCATAAGATGAAAATTCGAACAGATTCTAATATTCATCCTTATGTAACTTAGCTAGTTGTGTCGCATTGATATGACCTGGTCTATAATGCCACAAGAAGGATTCGTTCATTTCTTAACTACTCCTCTTGTTTGTGTTCTAGATATTTTGAACTGTGGTTTGATTTAGAACGTATATGCTATTATATAACGTGCCTAATCCAATCAACTCTTGATTAAGGAAAATGTTCACAACATTATCCTGCAATACAAAATTATATCCTTCTTTGACTTAATAAAGAAACTGATGTAATGTTGTATATCAGGTTCGGTATCTAATAACAATTGTTCAGAATCAATGTATTTACCTTTTGGTAATACAAGGTGATATCTGCCAACTGATTTGGCTGCAACAATTGCACCATTCTCTAACACTTAGAGACATATCTCCCATTCCCAGTTCTCTACCTTTCTGTAGACCATGTAATAGATTACATATGTGAGATCCTGATCCGGTATCACATACCCAGGACGTAGAGGATACTGAGAAACAGTTCTCGGTAATGAACACACCCGAAGAAGATGCATCAACATGCACTTTCTTCGATTGGGTTGCATGGGAATCCGGATATTTCCCTATTTCCTGCACAGTCTTATAATAATTATAAGAAAGAACGGAACCAATGTTCCCCAGCTCAGTATAATAAGCAGGTTCGGTCAATGCATCCATATTATTATCTTGATTAAGGCATGACATGGTCTCTACCAGGGGGGAGAGAGAGAGAAGAAAACACTCAGCGTATGCTCTTGCAAGATCAGATTGGTTATTATTTTATCTAATCAGGATGGCTCCCACTGTTTTTACCAAGTCTTCCTTCAAACCCTAAAAGTAAAACTAGCCGGGATTAATTACACCCTACAAGTTTACCAATCTTTCGGCCAGGCCAGTGTCGGTACTTTGAGGGAGGTTCCCCGTGCTTTCGCACAGACCTAATTAAAATAAACCTCGTTTTTCCAGGGGCGTAACCCCGTTAACACCTTTCTAGACACTTACTTGATCGGCTAATTGTAATGTGCAAAATTCTCCCAGGAGTAACTCTTACTCGCAGTGGGTATTGGGATCCAACTATCTCATAGAAGGTATGCAATCTCATTGCAAATTTCAACGCTTGAAATTCCCGATAATATTTTGTCCCTGGCGTTCTATTACCTTGACGAAAGCCAACAAACCATAGTTTGCTATTCAAGTTCAACCCATACATTTCATAATTGAATTAAACCTACCCGTATGACCCTTGACGAAAGCCAACAAAGTTGCATGAATACCCTAATCCAATCGCATCACATGGTTTTGCAGAGAAGCACTAGTTAGCTACCGCACACTACGCCTTGACGAAAGCCAACAAACGTAGCACGAATACTAAATACTACATATCTGAAATGACGGAGGGCTACGACAGGTTTTTAAGAAAACCTTTTGTGTAATGAACTTGATGTCGTTGTAGAATCGAGTGATTTTGAAAAGGAGTGTTTTTAAGGCTTTTACTAGTTTTGCTAAAGAGGTCACTCCCGGTGAAGGGATCTCGGCTCTTTCCTCATCGAATGAGGTGCTGGATATTTCACAAATACCACTATGCAAAGCATGAACTAAAAGAGCAATCAAAAGACAAAACCGAGTGGGTTGTAGCATCTGCCAGTTTCGCTAAAGAGGTCACTCCCGGTGAAGGGATCTCGGTTCTTTCCTTATCGAATAAGGTGCTCGATATTCTACAAGGAATACCACTATGCAAAGCAAGAACTAGAGCTACCAATTTTTAAAACAAGATTCTGCAACATCTTTAGGTTTCTTTTATTTCATTAATCTCATTAATGAAGTCTCATCAATTTTATGCTTCCCAAGCATCACAGAAGAAACGAAAGCGGAAATATTTATTATATATCTTATATATAATATAAGCATTCGTCTCATAATATCAAGTGATCACATCACAGAATATCAGCAGCAGAAGAACACATATGAAATATTGGATATACTAGGAATTCCGGGTTTTAATTAAGCCAGTAAAAAACGCGGATTCCACGGTCGCGATGAATAGCCAAACCCACATCCCTAGACCCCTACGAGAGCGGCAAGTAATCCTACCAATTCTAGAGTTAGGAGACCCGGTCTCGACTCCTCGAGATGGTCTCCTACTGGACCCTAGAACCCGGTTGCTTGTGCTCTCCTCCTTGGGTCTCCTAATGCGGAAAAGTAAATAATATACATCAATGGTGACATCATCCTCAACCCAGAAGTGTCCCAATAAAAGAATATTACATACAAGTTTTTACATGAATGAAAATGAAAAACTCTCATCACACATAAAAAATACCCGGCTATTCAAACACGACGATCCAATATAACATATCACAGCAACACATAACATCACATGTCATCAACGTAAGTAAATATGCATATCCCAATTGTCGTTGACATAAAGCAACGAAACCGGCGATAAACCACATATTACACTTACGGTCGCAGAAAAGAAAGTGAAAAACTATAACAATTGGAATCCGCAACCACCTTAGACATCATAAACCTAATGTATCACATACTTTGGATTTTATGCATAACCAAATGAATTCCTTAGACATCACATGCCTAACAATTATAAACCCCACATTTTAGTCTCGATATTGAAAACACTTTCCAATAACCAGTCGTGTAATTCAACAAGATTCCCGACATCCTGATCGAATGCTCGTCGGAAAGTTTAGTAGACGGCCGCACCCCTGATGCCGTCGACGAAGTGCACTTAGGAGGAACACCGCGGCCGCGAGCACCCGAACGGATTCTTTTGGCAACGGGGTTCTCCTACAGTCACTTGGTCGGGGCTATGGGGAGTGGCTATCTAGTAAGGTTACCCGATGAGTATCCGCGTACGCTACGTGATTGCGACGGACTTTTGATCCACATCAAAATCCCGTGGTGATTGTTAGAGGTTGTGCGTGTTCAAGTTTAGTTTTAAATACCGCAATCAAGACGTTTTCGCTTGTAGCTACCCGGTTGAGTACGGGTCGTCCGCAGGGAGATGGGAGTCTTTTTCAATGTGTTTTAACGAGTTAAGTCCGAGAGTTCAGATTTTGTTATGATTATCTAAGTGTTGAGTTGATATTTAAAGAGAGATTGTTAGGGTTAGGATTAGGTTAGTTTGAGTTAGGAGTCTCCTCATCTTTCGTTGCCCCTCTTAATATCGGTGTTACGGTAATCGGCAACAACGGGGATTAACACGACTAGGAAGGAACTTGCGAGTATAAGCTAGGCTTTCCAACGCATAAGTCCTTCCTTTTGGTGCTTGTCCGTCCGTTCTTGGCTCTTATCCATAACCTCCGGTTAATTCAACCACAACCGGTCTCACTACGGAATCACCGCTATCATGTAGGATAGGGCGCCGTAAGGAGCGGATTGTGGTTCAATTAACGGGAGTCGATTTAAGGTGTTGGGCAAGGAAAGAGTGAGAGAGATTTCCTTCTCTCAAACTTCCCTTATCCTACCCTAACAAGTATGAACTACTCACACATCATGATACGGAAAAATAAAACAAAACAAAAGAGGAAGATAGAAAGAAGGAGATTAGAAGAATACGACTAGCTATTTGCGACCTCACCTTGGCGAGGATCGAGCGTAAGCATCATTGTCGTATTAAGGATAAAGAAAAAAAGAGAAGAAAGAAACAACAAGACAATAACAACAACTACTTAACAAATTAAAATTACAACAATTAACAAGATAAAGAGACAAGCATGATAATAAATGGTTCTTCTTTATTCATCACTCTTCACTCACAAGCACACTACAAGTTTCAATGGAGAAGAGGTGAGAAGAGGAAGAAGAAACACACTAAACTTAGCAAAATGAAAATACAAGAATGGATCCCTTCCTTCACAAAGTTCTGGGCTATTTATAGGCTAAAAAATGAAAACCTAGGGCAACCACCAGAACCCAAATACAAAGACAAAAATACCCCTGAAAAGTGGTCGGCTGAAGCCACCATACAGCCGCGGAACCGCCGCCTATGGCCCCTATTGGCCGCGGTTCCGCCGCCCTATGGGTGAGTTGGGGTGTCGGCTTCTGTGTACTTCCCTGGTCTTCTGTCCCCTCTTGTCTGGTATATGTATTTTCTGAAAATACTTTCACATTTCTTCCAGAATTTCTGTTGAGGAAAGGTGGACTTTTTGTGGATGTTTTTGTCATGATTGCCTCGAGCTCCGCGTAGATCTCTTGGATCTTGTGCTACCATTGAGCCTTGTGCATGAGAATGACATTGATTTGACATTTTGTCTTCCTAAACTGGTATCTGGCAATATACGGATGAAGAGCGGAGACCGTGTTTTCTCAGTGGTTGGCAGGAACTCGGATTTTTTCGTGTTTTCCATGAATTTCACCGTTTTAGAACCGAGAACCTGTATCCTGCAATTGACTAGCAAACACGGCTCAAGAGTATCTACCGATATGCAATGTGACAAAAATTGGGCGGTATGAAAATGCAAAAATCTGATATGAACACGTGGCAACCGATCAAATGAAACTGAATTGCTAGATTTATAAAATTCAAATTAGTTTTCACAAAACTAAATATTGTGGATTCCAAGTATTGTATCACAACCAAAGATAGCTAGACGGTGTTAAAATTTTCAATCCAATCAACAAATACTCAAAAATTCTCAAAGAGCTCAACACTTGAGCGGAGTTTAAAAAGTACCCAGAACATACCACAGCACCTATGGACCAACCGTAGAAGGGTCAACCCTTACCTCACCTATGGCACCGCGGAACTACCACAAACCCTAGGGTTTGGGGCATTTCCGATGGACACAGAATTGAGTTAGGCTTTCGTTTTCTTCTAGAGGGTCCATGGAATCACCTTCATGATTTTCCGAATATTTTAAACATGGAAAAATCCAACTCTTGGAAAATTTCCAGCGAGGGAGAAAATGGGTTATTGATATCCGTTCGAACTTTTTAATGTTGTCTAAATAACACGAAAAGATGTTAGAATTACGACTACGAAACACTCCGAATTGCCTTTACAGAAATATAACATCACATGCAATATCAGTAAAAACAAGCAACACCTGAAACAAAAAATACCCAGAGACTGGAACACCACAAAAATTTGAAGCCAAAAGCCCACTAAAAAACCTGTGAGCTCGGATTTTTCTGACATGTCGCCGGCCAAATTCCGGTGAGGAGGGTTCAATTTTCTATGGTGTTCATGTTACATCTCATATAACATTATGCAATTTCTTTAAAAAAAATTAGACACTCTGAAAATTTCGACATAAACTTGGTTTTTATTTTGAGTGTTTCGGAGTTGTTTAGGTTTCGTAATTCTATAAACATCGTCTAATTCTCGAGCATGGCTCTGATACCACTGCTGGGTTCCCTAGGGTCGCCACTGGATTTCGGGAGGCATCGACCATGCCATTTTCAAAAATTGGCGCGCTAAAGAACCCTAACCTAGAATCTTAACTAGAAAATTAGACGAAACTAGAATTTAAACATCTTTACATCTAAGTGAACAAGGAATACAACCTTTGTAGACCAGCCCTTCACTTCAATAGCTCCGTGTAGTACACCTTTCGCTCCAAGTTGTGAACTCCCGGACTCTAGAAAGGCTCCACAAGATGAAAGGAACAAACTTGCTTGAAGTTTCCGAGGCCGAAGATGATCTACGTCGAGGAGACACCAACTCAAGCTACCTCTTCATTTAGAAATATTTCTCTCACTCATTTTGTTCACCTCCCCAAAAGCAAGAGAGCTTGAGGAAAGAGATGAAGAAAAGCAATCATGGAAAAAAGGTCAAGTGTAGAATGGCAACCATGGGTGAGTTAATACCATATACTAACTCATGTAGAGACTAAACCATGGCTAATCTAATAGTTGGGTTAATAAATATCTCAAGTAAAACAAAATTAGTGGACTTGGTCAATGGTTCCACAAGTTTCTACAAGCTTCAACCATGTGACTAATTTCCAACTAGTTTGATTTACTTTAAATAAATAAAGCCTTACATTATTTTAAGCATGGTGTGAGTCTCATACACCCATGAAGCATCGTTTAGGCGAATTTTCCGTTAATCGGTAAATAATTTGTGTTTTCCGTAAAAACCGGAATATAATCATTTTTCAATATAGACGTAAATGCACCTAGTTTAACTAGGAAATTGCTAGTATGTGGTATTTATTTAGTCACTTATAATTATTAGTTCACTTGAATATTTTTCCTTAATTAATTATTCCAAATATTATTATAAGCTTTTATTTACACTTAATTAGTGGTAATTACAAATTGGAATGGGTTAAATATACAAATGTGAACCATGTCAACTTAATTACAAGTTTATACATTGTTTCTTTTTCTCAAAATATCTTAAGACTTCTAGATTTTTCTAGGGTTAATGAATATTAGAAAAGAAAATGATTTTGAGGTGGCTTGATGGGAGGTACATTAATTAAGCTTTAATGGTGATTTTAGTCTAGATTTTTCCACACAGTTGCAAAAAAAAAAACCTTCCCTTCACTTTGGCCGAGCTTCCCTTTGGCAGCCCCAAAATTTTCCCCACTTCATTCCCACTTCTAAAAGCTCTAAAAAATCCATCAAAAATCAAAGAAAAATCCTACAAACTCTAAATTAAATCCCTACCCATTATTCATTAGCCTAATCTAGCTTGGATCAAGAGGAAAGTTAGCATTTTGGGAGGCTATTTTGGGAGTCAATTTGCAAGTTTGATATCAAGTTTGTGAGGTATAAATCCTAACCCTGAGCTTTAATTGTTAGTTAATTGCTTTAATTTAGCTTATTGGGTGTTTAAATATGGTGTTAATTAGAAAGTTTTGAAATTCAAGAGAGGGCTTTGAAATCAAGTTAGGGTTTTGATTAATTGGTTATGGTTATATGTGTAGTTTAACATGTTTAAAAATGAAAAACCTAAGCTAGTTGTTAGTTTGCAAATTGTTACTTTGAAATTGTCTAAATGGTGTAATTATGCAAACTGGGTTCTTAGAATCTATAAAGATAAGTGAGCTTAAAATATAGTAAAGATTTGTGAAGCCTAATTATGATATTAGATAAATATGGTAGCCACTAGATCACTAATTCACGAGGTTTTGCACCAAAACTCCTTTTGGGTTACTTACTAGGTTTTCGGTATAACTAGACGTGGGTTTTATTTGACGTAGTGATGAAATATACATTATCTTGTATGATATTTATTGTGTTGTGAATGAACGATTGGTACGATTGAGTTTTAGGCTAGGCGGTTTTCATGAATAGTGACCTTAGTTAGGGTTTTGGCCATGTTTTTCGGTATTGGGATTCTTGGTTTTGAGACTTGATATTGTATTTGGTCGTTGGACATATGTATGTCAACGACGAGAGTTTCTTTTTTGTTTTTGCATGCGCAGGCTATAGGTTCTAACCTATGAGCTCACCGTGTGCCGTATCGGTTTTCGGACTTTTTTTTCATAACATTGCGATATGTGTTGATTTGTAGGTACCCTCGCGTGGATTTCGAGACGACGAAGCACATCGACTACGCCTGGACGAGGAGTTCCACAGGTGAGTAGATTTATATATACGGGGGATGTCGGGTGGATGGCGTATAACACCCCCACAAATTATGAATGGAAACCGAGATATATAGAATACAGTCGGAGAAACCTATTTTAGAAAACTATAGGTATGGTTAAAAAGATAGTTAGAGGTGATATCAATGATTGAATATATATATCGAGATATGACATGAAAGCTATAGGGACATAACTCTTGGATATGATATGATAAAAATGATGTCTCGAATTGATATATATATATATATATATAAGGAAAGGAAAAGTGAATGTGAATCACAATGTATAGATATGTAGTTGCACGAGATTAAGCATGAGATTTAGAGTAGCGTGACATGAGATTCATAAGATAGAATGTATATGTAAAATGACTGGATGTGAGAGATTGATGCGATGAAGAGAGTATGCGATGAGATATGATGACTTGGTTGATATGTCATTATACAGATGCGAGTCGATATGAGATAATGGATACCTTTGTCGGTCCTCTGATATGAGATTGATATGGATGTGACCTGGGAGATAAGTATATAAATATATATAATGTTGTGAATCATCAGTGATATGCCATACGAGACGTTAGGTCCGTACCCTCATTGTTGTATAGGTTGATAGAATCCCTAATTGGTTATGTTGTCGTACGATGGATTGTACCGTACGTGATATTGTGAGGCTGGATGCCGATTGATAGATTTACCGACTCGGATATATTATAGATACGTATGCCTTTTAGCATTTCACTTACGATGTACCTTATGCTACGTTCATGTCATTCTCATTGCATTGCATATACCTGTGCTAATACACCTACACCATTATCGATGATGCGTATGTTACACTTACACAAATTGGCTGGCTCACACACTTTATCATCGATAATTGCTATATCACTTACACAGTAGAATTGCAGCATCATGCTACTACTCTTGATTGTTCAGTATTGTCACATCATGTAACGTTTTGAAAATCGTTTAGGTGAAATTTCGGTTAATCGGTAAAATAACGGGTGTTTTCCGTAAAAACCCAGATATAATTATTTTTTTCAACATAAAATTAAATATACCTATTCTAGCTATGTAATTGCTAGTATTTGGTATTTAATGGGTCACTTAAAAAATTTCTAGTTTACTAAAATATATTCCGTAATTAATTATTTTAAATATTATTTTAAACTTTCACCAATACATTTAATTAGTAATAATTACAAATGAGAATGGGGTAATTATACAAATGTGGATCATGGCAACTTAAAAACCAAATTTGTAACTTGTGTTCTTTTTTTCATTTATTTCCAAGGTTCTAGCTCATTCTAGGAAAGAAAGGGTATTGAAATAAAATAAAATAAAAATTGAATTATGTTGTATGTTGCATAAATGTGCTAGGAGAGGGTTTTCTTGGACTTGGAAACTTCACACACACCCACACTCTCCACCCAAGTACTGCTGGCCGAAACTTGCTGCCTGGTCGCACGCGGAGAGCGTGTCGGATGTTCAAAGTTCTAAAGTTATAACCGCGATCAGGACGGTGTCGCTTTGCAGCTAGCCGGTTGAGCACGGGTCGATCCACAGGGAGATGGTTGTATGTCCGTTCTTGTCTTAGACGAGTAAATAAAGAATGAGTATATTTTGTTCAATCTAACCTATGTGTTTTATATGCAAGTATAAAGTTGTTAAGAAAAGATACGAAAGTGTAAGCTAAAGAAATCCGTACTCAAAACCTTTGAGCCGAGTCTTGACCAATTGAAGCTAGAGCAATCGGCAACAACGTGGATTAGGAGATTTAAGCGCGGTATTTGTGGAATCCGGCTTATTTACCGTTGTCCTTCCGTTCTTGTCTCTTGCTTTCGCCTCCGGCCAAACCGAACGCAACCGGTCGCGGTTAGGAATCACCGTTACCTTGGTAGGGTAGGGTGCCTAACGGAGCGCTTGCGTATCGTTTGGGCGGAGTTCAATGGAAAATAACGGGAAAAGGAAATGAGCAAAGAAATATTAACTTACAATATCGTATTTGTTCTTAACAACAACAATAATTACAACCATTCACAAAAAGAACCAAAAAAGAGAGAATAAAAAGAACAAAGAAAAGAAAAGATTACAAGCAAGTAATTAAAGTGCATGGTAATAAATTGCAAGTAATTAAAGACAAGAATAAAAAATGCAAGAAAGTAATTACAAGAACCATAGAACTCAAGACAAGCATGGGATCAATAGCCAACCCTTAAACTTGCAAGCTCAATCAAGAGGTTGCAAGATCAAGAGAAGGATAAAGAACTCATGTGAAATGAAGCACTAAAGAGAGAACAAAATGATACACCCTTGAGATCAATAACCAACCCTTAAACTTTCAAGCTCAATGAAAAGGTTGAAAAATCAAGAGAAAGCAAGGATCTCAAGGAGAAACTAAACAAAAGAATGATACAAAAACCCTCATCTTCATTTCATCATCCACTCAAAAAGCTCTCACTACAATTTTCATGGAGGAAAGAATGAAGAAGAAAAAGAAGAAGAAGAAGAAGATTAAAAACTAACAAAAAGAGGCTAAAGAACTTAACACTTTGGTTTGGCTCAAAACTGGGGTATTTATAAGCAAGGAAATGGAAATATAGGGCAACAATCTGGCACTACATAAAATGACCAAACTGCCCACAAAAATTGACACAGAGAGGAGACCATACGGCCGCGGAACCGCGGCCTAAGCGTGCTTATGCCGCGGAACCGAGGCCGTTTAGAGGAGTTAGGCCATGAAATTTGGTGGTTTTCCCTAGTTTTTAGTACTCTTCAGTGTGGTATATGACTTTTTCTCAGAAACTCTTCCCATTTCTTCCAGAATTTCAGTAGATCAAAAGTTGATGTGATGTGGATCTTTTGCCAAGATTTCCTCGAGCTCTGCGTAGATATGTTGGATCTTGTGTTGACATTTAGCTTTGTGCACGAAAATGACATCGATTTGCCATTTTGTCCCTTAAACTGGTGTGTGGCAACATACGGATAGAGAGCGGAGACCCGTGTTTTATCTGTGTTGGCAGTAATCCGGAATTTGACGTACTTTTCCATGAATTTCACTGTTCAGAGCCGAGAACCTGTATCCTGCAAATATGTAGCAAACACTGATCAAGAGCACCTGCCTATAAACAAACGAGCGTAAGAATGGGCGGTATAAAATGCAATATTCTGGTATGAACAAATTACCCCAAACTTAAGTTTTGCTCGTCCCGAGTAAAACCAATTATTGACAAAAAAAGTCCTAACCGCACTTTCGCAGGGAACGCGATTGCACTGAGCACGTGCAACAAGCCGTTAAACCTCTAGGTGTCCCTAGTAGGAGGAGTGTTGTCTCCTGAGGGTTTCCAGCGGATACTACCCACAAAATCCGGTCAAGCTAGTTTTGCAAAATTACTATGATTCAAACCCTAAAGTTTTGATTCAGAAAATAACAATTCTATTATTCTAAGTCTAGACTATCGAACCTTAATTTTTCACATCTCGCTTCTTATTTAACTTAAGATTTTATATGTCTTTACGTGCAGTGCAAATAGTGTCGTTAAGTTCCAGAAGGGTCGATTAAAGTCATCATGTCACACAATAAAGCCCAGATAAAATTTTTAAAAGGATC
Organism: Agapanthus africanus; assembly: GCA_030015575.1. Taxonomy (NCBI): domain Eukaryota; kingdom Viridiplantae; phylum Streptophyta; class Magnoliopsida; order Asparagales; family Amaryllidaceae; genus Agapanthus; species Agapanthus africanus. The sequence continues at coordinate 303,440,181 of JASDDO010000022.1, read as the reverse complement.
ACATAAGTTTTATAAAGAGTTAAGCATTTTACAAGTTTCGTTTTCCAGTAAAGTTTCAACTTCAGAATTTCTATCTTCCCTAAAAGGAAACTAGGTCTTATTTTTCACTCCACCTTTTTCTTGTTTTCATTTTATACACACCTCTGTGAACATGCAATAGTCTTTATCATAGAATAAAACCTTCATATCTCCGCTAGAAATATTTTTTTTATAAAAACCTGTCTTTTGTCAAGATTATTCTCACACAAAGAACCGTTAGGAATTTTAACTCGGAGAGAACACTTGCTTGACTTTGTTTTAAACTGGACTTTCTAGGCTTCTTAACGAGCTTTGGGCCAATGCACCCAAACCAGTTGGCTTTAGAGCATTAGGTGTAGAGACACCCCAGCGGACTTAATTACTCAAGTTACCTAGGCCCAAAAACAAAAGACAATTTAGCGTGAAAATCATGATGATTCAATGCGAACGGAGATATAACCGGCAGTTCAGTTATTTTTTGGATAAAAAGGCGTGTTTTAGTGGGTTAGGTGTGTAATCATTCCAATCAAGTTTCAGATGGGTTATTCTTCAGACTTAGTTCCAATTAAGGCATCAATGACATTCCTTCATATTCACTTTACTTCATAAACTATTCTTGATATTACTTATTTCAGAACAAACCTATTTGATCCTCAGAAAATCATTTATCCATTTAAAAGTTTTTAGACATAAAAGACTTGTCATCTAATTTCCAAAACTCACGACATGTGTAGTGTGATGTAAAGACGTATATCAGCTATAGTTAACTTCAAAGGAGAGTTATCTTTCAGGTTTTCAAAATCTAAAAATAAGATTTAGTTATTCTTATCTTATCAAACAAAACCGTCGAAATGTTGAATTAGAGTTCTCCCACTAGCTAACTTGATAGAAAAGTTTTTATGTTTTTAGAAAAATTTCTGATTTTTATGGATTTTATGGATTTTAGTATGCAGATGCAGAATATACAAATGAATGCGAAGGAAGAAAGATTACCGAGCACACCCCCAAACTTAAACTTGACAGTGCCCTCACTGTCAGGCTATACCAAGAGGGTCAAAATTGTCGGCGCTCCCTAGAAACAAATTATATACAAAACAAAAAAGGAAAACAAAAAAATATATACAAAAAGGTTCCCCCCCCCCCCAAACTTAAGTAAAACAGTGTTTCCACTGTTAAGCGTTGAAGTTCAGGATTAGGGGGGAAAGAACAGTATCAAGCTATACAAGGCCTTACACAGGCCAAAAGTAAGCACCAACCACTCAAAAATCTTATCGTGATAAAGCAGTGGCTGGTGAAAGAATGCGGAGAGGTAAGAAATAGAGAATACGCGAGACCGTATTGAGATAGAAGCGGGATACGGTCTCGGTATATGAGAAGAAGAATGGCGGAAGGGAGAAAGAAGTGGAATACGAACTTGAGGGTGGAAATGGAGTAAATAGTTTAGCACAATTTGTGATGACTGATGTGTAAGAAGCGTTTGCGCTAATCTATTAACCCATCGAGAAATGGGGTCAAATCCTTCAAGATTCGTAAGAAACCATGGGTAAGCCGAACTTGGTAAACCAGACACAGGAAGTGAAAATGATACGGTTTCTTGCAATATCAAAACGATGGAAAGGATGGAGGTAGGTGATTGAGGAAGGTTATCGGTTAAAGGTTCAGGAGGGTGTGCACAGTCAATGAAAGGAACATGATGAATTGGAAAATCCGACTCATCAATTAAAACTGGTTCATCCTCAAAAATATCCTCAATAGTCTCCTCAAAGTTAAGCACATCCATGCATTTATCCTCAAAATCCAGACGCATATGGGGTTCGGGAAAAACATTTAATGACTCGGGATGATGAATTGAAGAGAAAAACTCACCCAAATCTATGGGTTCATCATCCAAAATATTCCCAGCGTCAATATGCTCAATCAAGTGAAAATCTATATTCTCAGACACCTCAACAAAAGCATGGATATCAATCAAATCAGGTTCTAGAGTGGAGGTGTAGAGGTCAGAAGGATTGGGTGTGGTTTCACTCGAAAGGGACCCTTCACAATCGGGCAAATCAAATACTACAAGGTCACACAACTCATTATCTGTTCTATCTTCAATTGATAAATCATTTGGGACACTCAATAAACTTTCAAAACAGGAGTTGTGGGATTCAAGTTGAAACGGGTAGGTTTGATTTGGAAGGGTATATGGCTCACTCTCTCCGCTCAAATTCTCAACCTGTCCTACAGCCTCTTCATACATTGGAAAATTTGGAGCTAGTTGAAAACTAGCTACCGGGTCACTAGGTTGTATGAGGGCAGCCATGGAAGCATTCAAATCCATCATCTGTTGGTACGACGCTACCCTAAAGTCTTCCAATGAATGTTCCAGACTAGACATGGGTTGTGAAGGGGTTTCAGTAAAAGATTCAAAGTTGTTTTGGTACTGGACACTCCCAAATGACGGTTCAGAAGCAATGTCTAGGGAAGGTGTAAAAGTAGGGTAGGACTGGTAGGAATTGAATGGCTGGACAGGGGTAGGATCAACATTTAGATACGAAGGTGAATGGAATTGTTGATCCCAAGAATTTGAAGTGGTGAAAGGAGTGAAAGATCGGCTATGAGATTGTTCAATACGTTCAGCGATGGACAAAGGACGACTTGCAAAAGGGGTATCAACATAAGCGGGTGCGGGAGGTTGAAAAGGTTGATACAAAGTGGAATGCGGAGGGCAAGTGTTTGTCCTAGACACGTCTATGCGATCTTTTAATGACATTTTGGGCGTGGAGGGGTCGTTCGATGTTCGGCCAAAGCAAGAACCGTAAGAAGTAATGTCTGGTTGTGGGTACCAAAGTTCGGCAAGAGTTTTCGAGGTGAGGTACCCATGATATGAAGAGAGAAAGAAAGAAAGGCAGAGAAAAGGATGGGAAAAAAGAATGGGATTTTATTTTAATTTTTTTTTTAATTTTTTTAAAGTTAGCTATTAACAAAAGATTGAAATATACACACAAAAAAATCTGGACAAAAACAATCACGACACAAAAAAATACCGCACACCTAATCGTTCTAGGGTTCACCTAGGTCAACTAGACCTACTCCAGAACTTGATTGTCGCAGTAAAACTATGTCGAGAAACGGGCTCAAGATACACTGATCACAAGGCCAGGTAAGTGCAGAGATAAGGGGAGGTTTTCCAACGCTTTCGCGAAGTTCCTTAATTAAATAACCCTTTCTCTTTTGGCGGTTTCGCCGTTAACACTTTCCTAGACACCCCGTAAACAATATACCGTTAAGCGAGGTTCTAAACACAGTTAACTTCTCCTAGTGAGAGCGAAGTCCTTAAGGCTTAAAGTCTAGTTTCTTTTAAAGTTTGTGCGGGTAAACGTTATGCTCAAGTTCGTGATTTGTGGGCTACGGAAAAGGTGATGAAATCCTTTACCGTATGTTGTGGGGTTCTCTTGCCCTTAAGTCCGTATTAATGTATGCAATGCGCAATTCAATAAAAATTCTATAAAGAATCAAACAATCGTTTTTTAATTTAAGCACGGCACTGCAACAAATACGGGTTAGTCAATTTTTAGCATTTGCTAGCGAACTTGCAAAGAATCCTGCAAAGAATAGTATATTGGATACGTCGGATTTGAGAAGAAGGTGTTAGTAAAGTACGTACCGTTAAGTTTTGGGTTAGGAAACCCCCGTTGAATCAAATCCGGTAAGCTTGAAAAGTTCGTTTGCACGGGTCAAACTACCCGGATCTTTGGCACTGTACTTTGCAATCACCTTAGCCTTGAACGAACACTTTGCTCCCCACAATCGCCGTTCGCAAATCCGCAAAAATCTGCAGACTTGCTCACAAAAATTATCAAAAAAAAACAAAAAGATTTTTTTATTTTTTTAAATATATACAAAAAGAATATTAACCCGAATAACAAGAAAGAAAATACGCTACCGTCTCCCCGGCAGCGGTGCCATTTGGTCGCACGCGGAGAGCGTGTCGGATGTTCAAAGTTCTAAAGTTATAACCGCGATCAGGACGGTGTCGCTTTGCAGCTAGCCGGTTGAGCACGGGTCGATCCACAGGGAGATGGTTGTATGTCCGTTCTTGTCTTAGACGAGTCAATAAAGAATGAGTATATTTTGTTCAATCTAACCTATGTGTTTTATATGCAAGTATAAAGTTGTTAAGAAAAGATACGAAAGTGTAAGCTAAAGAAATCCGTACTCAAAACCTTTGAGCCGAGTCTTGACCAATTGAAGCTAGAGCAATCGGTAACAACGTGAATTAGGGGATTTAAGCACGGTATTTGTGGAATCCGTCTTATTTACCCTTGTCCTTCCGTTATTATCTCTTGCTTTTGCCTTCGGCCAAACCGAACGCAACCGGTCGCGGTTAGGAATCACCGTTACCTTGGTAGGGTAGGGTGCCTAACGGAACGCTTGCGTATCGTTTGGGCGGAGTTCAATGGAAAATAACGGGAAAAGGAAATGAGCAAAGAAATATTAACTTACAATATCGTATTTGTTCTTAACAACAACAATAATTACAACCATTCACAAAAAGAACCAAAAAAGAGAGAATAAAAAGAACAAAGAAAAGAAAAGATTATAAGCAAGTAATTAAAGTGCATGGTAATAAATTGCAAGTAATTAAAGACAAGAATGAAAAATGCAAGAAAGTAATTACAAGAACCATAGAACTCAAGACAAGCATGGGATCAATAGCCAACCCTTAAACTTGCAAGCTCAAGAGCTTGCAAGATCAAGAGAAGGGTAAAGAACTCATGTGAAATGAAGCACTAAAGAGAGAACAAAATGATACACCCTTGAGATCAATAACCAACCTTTAAACTTTCAAGCTCAATGAAGAGGTTGAAAGATCAAGAGAAAGCAAGGATCTCAAGGAGAAACTAAACAAAAGAATGATACGAAAACCCTCATCTTCATTTCATCATCCACTCAAAAAGCTCTCACTACAATTTTCATGGAGGAAAGAATGAAGAAGAAGAAGAAGAAGACTAAAAACTAACAAAAAGAGGCTAAAGAACTTAACACTTTGGTTTGGCTCAGAACTGAGGTATTTATAGGCAGGGAAATGGAAATATATGGCAACAATCTGGCACTACATAAAATGACCAAACTGCCCACAAAAATTGACACAGAGAGGAGACCATACGGCCGCGGAACCGCGGCCTAAGCGTGCTTATGCCGCGGAAACGCGGCCGTTTAGAGGAGTTAGGCCATGAAATTTGGTGGTTTTCCCTAGTTTTTAGTACTCTTCAGTATGGTATATGACTTTTTCTCAGAAACTCTTCCCATTTCTTCTAGAATTTCAGTAGATCAAAAGTTGATGTGATGTGGATCTTTTGCCAAGATTTCCTCGAGCTCCGCGTAGATATGTTGGATCTTGTGTTGACATTGAGCTTTGTGCACGAAAATGACATCGATTTGCCATTTTGTCCCTTAAACTGGTGTGTGGCAACATACGGATAGAGAGCGGAGACCCGTGTTTTATCTGTGTTGGCAGTAATCCGGAATTTGACGTACTTTTCCATGAATTTCACTGTTCAGAGCCGAGAACCTGTATTCTGCAAATATGTAGCAAACACTGATCAAAAGCACCTGCCTATAAACAAACGAGCGTAAGAATGGGCGGTATAAAATGCAATATTCTGATATGAACACTGCCCCAAATTGTAGGGTTGCTGGGCACGTGCACAAGGGTCTACGAGGCATCAACCATGCCCGATTAAAAAATTAGCCGTGCCGAACAACCCGAATACGGATCTTTAAACTAGAGATTTTGCGAAAACTAACATGTTAACAACTTTAACACTAAGTGAGAGAGATTACAACCTTTGTAGATCCGGTCCTTCACTTCATATGCTCCGTGTTGAGGTCCCTTCGCTGCGATCATCATGCTCCGGACTCTCGAGAGGTTCCATGAAGAGAAAGATGCAGTCTTGCTTCCGATCTTCGATACAAAGATGATCTACCTTGAAGTTTCGTTAACACAAGCTAACACTCATGAAATGATGTGAACACCCTCATCTAAATAGCAAGGGAAGATGAGGATGATGAAGTAGGATTTTGCTCTCTTTATTTATCTTTTTCTCATATTTATTCATCACTTGGAAATAGCTAGTAAGCTTTTTCCATGAAGAAAGAAGAAGGAAGAAGATGAAGAATAATGATAGAATTCATTTTGTGATGAATAATGCAAAGGAGATAATGATGAATAATGCAAACATGGTTGACTAAACCTTTGTAGAGAATTAACCAAGGCTAGGGTTTGGGTTAGGTTAAGAATGAGTCACTTGAAAATATCTTTCACAAAACAAAACCAAAACCTTCTAGAATCATCTAGAAAGCTTAACCCTAATCCAAACCCTAATCATGTTTAAACTCCACTCAACATGTTGCATTAGCTATCATATCATGTTACAATATTATATATCACATATATAATATTTATTGTAACCAAATAAAATAATACATTTAACATATATCGCATATATATCAATGTATTACCCGAGTGAGAAAAAGAATCTTTTAGTGAGCTAATATTAGTTAATGTAATTTAATATATCATATATATTATTATACAGTAAATTATCGAATCAACACTTGATCCGACAATCCGGCTATATCGCATATAACCGACTAATATTTATCCGTACCGATTCATCGAATCAACACTTGATCCGATGACCCGGCTGATATCAAATATCGCGAGAATAGAATACAGTATCTCATATCGTATTATCCTTGGTCCCGCACATATCACAAATGTGTTCCTACTCCGTTTTGCCTGAGCCAAGAAACCTCTGTGTAGGACTCTAAAGAATCGTCAATACGCCGGCAGTAGGTGATGATCATATCAAACACCCACAAGCTGCAAGCGGTCAGCTAAACGTAACAGCTACCCAGGTATCGAGCGCTCAGAAGATCAACAAGCAAGCCTGTACATTCTCCTGTGAATCCAAACAGTAACACTCTCGTACAGTCCGGTCTCGTCGTCTGATATGTCGCATATCTCGCCTAGGGGTGGTAAAACGTCAGACCCCAGTAGCTCGATAAGTCGTGTCGATATGAGGTCTATAACAGTTTGAGAAACTACTGATAACACTTACCAGTAAATCTCAGCAACCCTGGCCAGGGATTTCCGGTTATAGCCAATCGAACACAACACAACATCAACTCCCTATACCGGGAGAGACGAATCCCCTCCTATCGCTCATTGCCTCCATATGAATCGGGACTGTACCCAAAAGCCACCTTTTTGCACGCCCTCTTGGACGTGGTATGATGGAAATCAAAGCACAGTGGGAATCACACAAGACTCTATGACGATCTCGGGTCAACAGACTACTCTGTACCAGTGTCACCGGAGAACTGCTATCTGACGTGAGGTATAATACCATCTGGGAGTTCTCGGCGAGTCCGTCCAGTGTACCCAGTCTCCACTGAGCACCCGTATACCATCCTTGATGTCAAACACCGATGGATATGGGATCATCCATCGCCCATCATATGGGTCAAGATGCGTATACGCTAGTCTACTCTGGTCTATCGATGCCCTGTCTCGATACACCCTCGACTAGGAACAGTTATAGGATGTACTCGTCGACTATCGTGGACCCACTAGTATGATCTCATCATAGTCCTAGTAGCCGAGTACAAATCCTAAGGGCTTTATCAACACGTAACATAGAGACAATCAGTGTACATGTTAAGATAAAGTACAACCAGATAGCATACTATCATGTCAAGCAAGAAAGTCCTCCATATATATGTCCAAGCATCCATTACAATATACATCGTATGTACAGTAATGGCCTCTAGGGCATACATATAACTAACAATCTCCCACTTGCACTAGGGCCATCTGTTGTGGTATCGCATACCCAACAATTAGCTGCGGTTGAAGTATCTCATACTCAACCATCCCATAAAAAATCTCTACTGGGAAAAAGGCCTTTGTGAGTGGATCCGCGCTGTCGTCCTCTGTGTCTACTCCCCTAACCTCGATCTCCCTGGAGATTAACCATCTCCATGATCAGGTGATACTGCCTAAGAATTATATCTGGATTTCTGATGGGACGGTAGTTCCTTGGCTAAAGCCACAACTCTATTGTCACACAATGGTAGGAACGAAGTTCATCTCATGAACTTATATATATCCACACTGCCTCTTTGGTAGCATCCTTGGTAACGATGTATCTTGCCTTTAATCGTCTAGTAAGTCACGGTATCTAGCTTGGAACTCTTCCAACATAACGTCCCTCCACCGAGGGTAAAGTCAATGCCTGCGACTGACATTCAGTCATTCTTATCTCCCTGGAACCTTTCCAGTGATTCTCCCCAGGATCGATTGATACCATCTTACTACAACTAGTAAGAATCCTAACATCCAATTGATTTATCTCATAGATCCAAAAACCCAGGATTTAGGAGGTATCATTTTGATCCTATATGTAGAATCCTTGTGATAAGCGGAGATTGACCGAGCGTAGCATAGGAAACTCCTTCCCTATCAAAAGTATGTCATCCACGTACTCCACGATGATCACCACCATACTCCCTACTACCTTTTCGTATATACAAGGTTCATCTACAATTTTGATGAAGTCAAACTCTTTGACTACCACATCAAAACAGATATTCCAACTCCGCGATGCCTGTTTTATTATATAAAACATCTTGTACACGTTTCCGCTGCTCCCACTGTCTATGAAGCCCTCTGGCTGTGTACTTATAGACGTTCTCTTCTAAAACATCATTTAGAAAAGCAGTCATGACACCCAACCACCAGATATCGTAGTCATGGTATGTAGCCGTGGCAAGCAGGATCTGGATGGACTTTAAGCATAGCTTATAAAGTCTCAACTTTTCCATGTACACCAAGTAATCTTCTCAAGATATACTCGCTCCTGATGGGGATTTAACCCTTCAGATAAAGCAACCAAAGTCCATACTTTGTTGGTGTATAAGGATTCCATCTCAGATCGATAAGCATCCAGCCATTCTTACAGAGTCCCACTCCTGATGGCCAGCTCGAAACTAGTTGGGTCATCATCTCATGATGCAATCCTCGCTCCCACTGTCATAGAGAAACCGAAGTATCTCTCAGGTGGGTGAGGAACCCTACTAGATCGGCGGAGAGGCTGAGGTTCGTTGGAAACTATTGAATCCTTTGGTTCTACCAAATCATCGGCTGCATTTTGTATAGCTGGAACCTTTCCAGTTGTACATAACAGACCTTGCCTCGAGCTTGTCCGGATTTTGCTTTTAGACATAGGCCAGACAACCCAAATCTTAACCAACTTAAGATATGGGCTCTTCCATTTCCATATCACATATGAAGTAGTAGGCAACTGATTTGATTTGAACCCTATTCAATAGGTATGCAGCTTCTCAAGTGCATAACTCCCAAAAGGAAATAGGAAACTCAGTAGTACTCATCATAGAGCACACCATAACAAATAGGGTGTTATTGCTCCGCCCCGATACACCGACGTGCTGTGGTGTATACGGAGGAGTAATGCTGAGAGAGAATTTCATTCTCCTTTAGAATAGTCCAGGAATTCCGTACTCAAGTATTCTCCTCCTTGATCACATCAAAGGACATAATACTTATACCCATTTTTGGTTCTCTACTTCTAATTTATATTCTGTGAATATCTCAAAAGCTTCGGACCTGTGTTTCAACAGAAACATATGTCTGAATCTTAAGAGATTATCAGAGAATGTAATGAAGTAGAAAGAACCGATCTTGGCATGTGTAGACAGGGGACCTTACATACATTAACATGTATCAATCCTAAGAGTTCGCTAACTCTTTCTCTGTTTCCAATAAACAGAGCTGTGGTCATCTTATCTTTATGACATGACCGGCAAGTTTCACAAGATGTAAATTCAAACTAATTTAAATATGCATCTATATGTAACTTAGCTAGTCGGGTCGCATTGATATGACCTAGTCTACAATACCTCAAGAAGGATTCGTTCATTTCTGAACTCTTCCTCTTGTGTGTGTTCCGTATACTAAGAACTGTTGTTTGATTTAGAACATCAATGCTTTTAGATAACGTGCCTGAACCGATCAACTCTTGATATAGGAAATGTTCAAAACATTATCCAACAATACAAAATTATATCCTTTCTTTACTAATAAAGAGAGTGATATGATGTTGTATATCAGGTTCGGTATCTAATAACATTCGTTCAGAATCAATGTATTCAGGTAATACAGGGTGATAGTGACCAACAGACGTGGCTGCAACACTTGCACCGTTTTCTGTCTCATGAAACTTATCACCCGTTCTCAGTTCTCTACCTTTCTGTAGCCCATGTAACAGATTACATATGCGGGATCCTAATCTGGTATCACATACCCAGGACGTAAAGGATACTGAGAAACGGTTCTTTGTAATGAACACACCCGAAGATGATGCATCAACATGCACTTTCTTCGTTTGGGCGGCACGGGAAATCTGGTATTCCCCAATTTCCTGCTCTGTCTTATAACAATTATAAGTTGGAGCGGGACCAACGTTCCCCAGCTTAGTATAACAAGCGGGTTCGGTTAATACATCCGTATGATTATCTTGATTAAGGCGTGATATGGTCGCTACTTGGAGAGAGAGAGAAGAAAACACTCAGCGTATGCTCTTGCAAGATTAGATTGGTTATCTAATATATCTAATCAGGATGTCTCCCACTGTTTTAATCAAATCTTCCTTCAAACCCTAAAAGGAAAGACTAGCCGGGATTAATTACACGCTACAAGTTCGCCAATCTTTCAGCCAGGCCAGTGTCGGTACTTTGAGGGAGGTCCCCCGTGCTTTCGCACGAACCTAATTAAAGTAAACCTCGTTTTCTCAGGGGCGTAACCCCGTTAACACCTTTCTAGACACCAACTTGATCGGCTAATTGTAATGTATAAAACTCTCCCAGGAATAACTCTTACTCGCAGCGGGTATCGGGATCCATCTATCTCATAGAAGGTATGCAATCTCATTACAAATTTCAACACTTGAAATTCCCGATAATATTTTGCCCCTAGCAGCTTATGACCTTGGCTAAGGTCAACAAATCATAAGTGCTAGCCAAGTTCAACCCGTCATTTCCCGATTGAATTAAACCCACCCGCACGACCCTTGGCTAAGGTCAACAAAGTCGCACGACTACCCTAACTCAATCGCATCATATGCTTATACAGATAAGCACTAATCAGCTACCGCACACTATGCCTTGGCTAAGGTCAACAAACGTAGCACGAATACTAACCAGTACTTATCTGAAATGACGGAGGGCTACGACAGGTTTTTAAGAAAACCCTTTGCGTAATGAACTTGATATCGTTGTAGAATCGAGTGATTTTAAATGGAGTGTTTTTTAGGCTTTTCTAGTTTTGCTAAAGGGGTCACTCCCGGTGAAGGGATCGTCGGCCCTTTCCTCATCGAATAAGGTGCAGGATATATCATATATACCACTGTGCAAAGCACAAACTATAGAAGCAATCAAAAGACAAACCGAGAGTTGTAGCATCTGTCAGTTATTGCTAAAGGAGTCACTCCCGGTGAAGGGATCTCGGTCCTTTCCTTATCGAATAAGGTGCAGGATGTTCTACAAGGAACACCGCGATGCAAAGCAAGAACTGTAGCTACCTGTTTTTGAAAATTCGATTCCACAACATCTTAGGTTTCTTTTAGTTTCATTAATCTCATTAATGAAGTCCCATTTTTATTATGCTTTGCAAGCATCACATTTGAAACGAAATCTGCAATATAACATATATATCATATATATAATATAAACATTCATCTCAGGCAGTAATATGATCTCATCACAGAACATTGCAGCAGAAGAACATATATGAAATATTGGATATACTAGGACGTCCGTGTTTTCAATACGAGCCTGTATAAAACACAGATTCCACGGTCGCGATGAATAGCCAAACCCACATCCCTAGACCCCTACGAGAGCGGCAAGCAACACTGCCAATTCTAGGGTTAGGAAACCCGGTCTCGACTCCTCGAGATGGTCTCCCACTGGACCCTAGAACCCGGTTACTTGTGCTCCCCTCCTTGGGTCTACCTAATGCGGAAAAGTAAATAATATACAACGGTGACATCTTCCGCAACCTGGAAGTGCCCCAATAAAAGAATATTACATACAAATGAATTTTACATGAATGAAAAAGAAAAACTCTCATCTCACATAAAACCCCCGGCTATTCAGAACGCGACGATCCAATAGAACATATCACAGCAACACATAATATCTCATATCATCAACGTAAGCAAGTATGCGTATCCCGATTGTCATTGATATAGAGCAACGAAGCCGGCGATACACTACATACTACGCTTACGGTCACAGAAAAGAAAGTGTAAAACTACAACAGTTGGAATCCGCAACCTCCTTAGACATCGCATGCCTAACCAAATGAATTCCTTAGACATCGCATGCCTAACAATTATAAACCCCACATTTTAGTCTCTTTATCGAAAACACTTTTCAATGTCAAGCCGGGAATTCAACAAGATTCCCGACGTCCTGATCGAATGCTCGTCGCAAACTTTAGTAGACGGCCGCACCCCAAGATGCCGTCGACGAAGTGCAGTAAGGCGGAACACCGCTGCCGCGAGCACCCGAACGGATGCTTTCGGGGACGGGGTTCTCCTACAGTCACTTGGTCGGGGCTAAGAGGTGTAGCTGTCTATTAAGTTTATCCGGCGAGTATCCGCGTACGCTACGTGATTGCGACGGACTTTTGATCACATCAAAATTCTGTGGCAACCGATCATTTGAGACTAAACTGCTATGTTTATAATATTCATATTAGTTATCTCATAACAACAAGTGGATTCCAAATATTGTATCACAATCCAGATAAAGAGACAATGTTAAACTTTCCGATCGAATAATCAAACACCCAAGATTTCCCCAATATATCTCAACACTTGAAATCAGTTTAAAAACATCCATTACATGCCATAGTACCAATGGTCCAGCCGTAGAAGGGTCAAGCCAACGCCTCACATGTGGCACGCCGTACTGCCACAAACCCTAAGGTTCAAAAAGCAGTTCAAGACGGTCACATAATCGAGTTAAGGTTTGTTGTCTTCTAGAGGGTCCACCGCGTTACTTGCATGACTTAGAACGTTCTTAAACTCGAGAAAAAAAATCCAACTTTTGAAAAAATTTCCGACAGGGGAAAAATTGAGTTATTGATATCCGCCCGAACTTTTTAACAGTTTCTAAAATTATCCGGACAAACTAAACAAAGTTAAATTATCCGATCGAATCAACGATTCCCCAATACAACCCATGAAATTCAACAGTTGAATAAATATTAAAAATTCCCAGAAAATACAGAACTAAAAGATAAGAATTGATGTGCAAATTTCAAATGCTGAAATGACTAAATGGCCGCGGAACCGCCGCACAAGCCATGCTTGTGCCGCGGTTCCGCCGCGCTTTGGTGGAATCAGGCGCACGTGCTTCACAGTATTTCTTACAATTCCCTGCTGAATTTTTCAGGTATTTTTAATATGGAAAACATCACAGTTTTGAAAAATTTCCAGAGAAGGGGTTTTATCGGGTTTTCCGGGTTCGATCGGACTTTAAACTTCGTCTAGACTTCGCCTAAAGCTCTAGCTTGGCTCTGATACCACTGTAGGGTTGCTGGACACGCGCACAAGGGTCTACGAGGCATCAACCATGCCCGATTAAAAAATTAGCCGTGCCGAACAACCCGAATACGGATCTTTAAACTAGAGATTAGGCGAAAACTAACATGTTAACAACTTTAACACAAAGTGAGAGGGATTACAACCTTTGTAGATCCGGTCCTTCACTTTATATGCTCCGTGTTGAGGTCCCTTCGCTGCGATCATCGTGCTCCGGACTCTCGAGAGGTTCCACGAAGAGAAAGATGCAGTCTTACTTCCGATCTTCGATACAATGATGATCTACCTTGAAGTTTCGTTAACACAAGCTAACACTCATGAAATGATGTGAACACCCTCATCTAAATGGCAAGGGAAGATGAGGATGATGAAGTAGGATTTTTGCTCTCTTTATTTATCTTTTTCTCATATTTATTCATCATCTGGAAAAAGCTAGTAAGCTTTTTCCATGAAGAAAGAAGAAGGAAGAAGATGAAGAATAATGATAGAATTCATTTTGTGATGAATAATGCAAAGGAGATAATGATGAATAATGCAACCATGGTTGACTAAACCTTTGTAGAGAATTAACCAAGGCTAGGGTTTGGGTTAGGTTAAGAATGAGTCACTTGAAAATATCTTTCACAAAACAAAACCAAAACCTTCTAGAATCATCTAGAAAGCTTAACCCTAATCCAAACCCTAATCATGTTTAAACTCCACTAAACATGTTGCATTAGCTATCGTATCATGTTACAATATTATATATCACATATATAATATTTATTGTAACCAAATAAAATAATACATTTAACATATATCGCATATATATCAATGTATTACCCGAGTGAGAAAAAGAATCTTTTAATGAGCTAATATTAGTTAATGTAATTTAATATATCATATATATTATTATACATTGAATTATCGAATCAACACTTGATCCGACAATCCGGCTATATCGCATATAACCGACTAATATTTATCCGTACCGATTCATCGAATCAACACATGATCCGATGACCCGGCTGATATCAAATATCGCGAGAATAGAATACGGTATCTCATATCATATTATCCTCGGTCCCGCACATATCACATATGTGCTCCTACTCCGTTTTGCCTGAGCCAAGAAACCTCTGTGTAGGACTCTAAAAAATCGTCAATACGCCGGCAGTAGGTGATGATCATATCAAACACCCACAAGCTGCAAGCGGTCAGCTAAACGTAACAGCTACCTAGGTATCGAGCGCTCAGAAGATCAACAAGCAAGCCTGTACATTCTCCTTTGAATCCAAACAGTAACACTCACGTACAGTCCGGTCTCGTCGTCTGATATGTCGCATATCTCGCCTAGGGATGGTAAAACGTCAGACCCCAGTAGCTCGATAAGTCGTGTCGATATGAGGTCTATAACATTTTGAGAAACTACTGATAACACTTACCAGTAAATCTCAGCAACCCTGGCCAGGGATTTCCGGTTATAGCCAATCGAACACAGCAAAACATCAACTCCCTATACCGGGAGAGACGAATCCCCTCCTAGCGCTCATTGCCTCCATGTGAATCGGGACTGTATCCAAAAGCCACCTTTTTGCACGCCCTCTTGGACGTGGTATGATGGAAATCAAAGAACAGTGGGAATCAAACAAGACTCTATGACGATCTCGGGTCAACAGACTACTCTGTACCAGTGTCACCGGAGAACTGCCATCTGACGTGAGGTATAATACCATCTGGGAGTTCTCGGCGAGTCCGTCCAGTGTACCCAGTCTCCACTGAGCACCCGTACACCATCCTTGATGTCAAACACCGATGGATATGGGATCATCCATCGCCCATCATATGGGTCAAGATGCGTATACGCTAGTCTACTCTGGTCTATCGATGCCCTGTCTCGATACACCCTCGACTAGGAAAAGTTATAGGATGTACTCGTCGACTACCGTGGCCCCACCAGTATGATCTCATCATAGTCCTAGTAGCCGAGTACAAATCCTAAGGGCTTTATCAACACGTAACATAGAGACAATCAGTGTACATGTTAAGATAAAGTACAACCAGATAGCATACTATCATGTCGAGCAAGAAAGTCCTCCCTATATATTTCCAAGCATCCATTACAATATACATCGTATGTACAGTAATGGCCTCTAGGGCATACATATAACTAACACAAATTCCCTAAGTCCCCACTTCAAATCCTCGCAAGAAAACAAAAAGAAATAAAGTGAAGGGAATAAAATAGAATAATTGAAATGTGGTGTATTAATGAGGTATTGGGGGTTTTGACTTGGAAATATCTACATACTCACACACATTCCCCACCCATTCCCTGCTGGTCGAGCTTGCTGCCCCAAATCCCTCACTTTCCCTACTTGATCTCCACCTCAAAATTCATCCAAAAACCCAACAAAAATCCACAAAGTATCTCACAATTTCAAAGCTAATTCTATACCCTTTATTCCTTGGCCAATACATGCTTGAATCCTTGGAGCAAGATGGCATTTTGGAAGCTAATTTCCAGGCTAGATCTCTAAAATTGGGAGGTATAAATCTTAACCCTATAGAGATATGGTTGTTTAAATTGCTTTAATCTAGCACAATTAAGTGTTAATTTGGTTCTAGTTGCTAACTTGAAAATTCAAGATTTGGGTTTGGATCAAGTTAGGGTTTATGTCATTTGATCATGGTTTAATTGTGTAGTTTAACACTTTAAAACATGTAAAACCTAACCTAGTTACTAAATTTCAAATTGTTACTTTGAAATTTGTCAAAATTGCATAATCTTGCAGACCGTGGTCACTAGTTTGGTTAAAATCTAATGAATGTGTGTGTGACCTAATTAAGTTATTAAATGAATACCGTGGTCACTAGTTTGGTTAAAACATTAAGCTTGTTACTAAAACGGTTAATTGATGCTTACTTGATTTTTTGGATTTAATCGATATTAAATTAAGTTTAAGGTTTTGATTATATACACCGTTTTTCATATATATTTAATGTGTTGCGAATGCGCGATTATTGCGTTTAGGTTTTAAGTTTGGGGATTTTCATGTATAGTGACCCTCGTTGTAGCTTGTGGCGTTATCGCGGCGCGTTTCGTGCACCAAGTGTGTGCGCATCGGGTTAATGCGCGTGATTGACTAGTATCATTTATTTTCGTGACTATCATATATTTATTCTCTTTTTGCTTGTGTGCGATTCTAGGATCGGGTGTAGAGACGTCGGATGTGGCGCGGAAATGGAAAAGCTGGAATCGGAGCAGATTAGCCGAGGCGTCCAGGTGAGTAGATATATATCTACGGGGGAAGTCGGGTGGATGGCGTATAGCACCCCTGCAGTTCGTTGTGTAAAATACGAATATATTATATTTATATATATATAGGTGTATTGTGAGACTATGACTATCTAGATAGGCTTATGTGTTCATGGGTTAGTTTTAGGGTAATTAGAAGTAACTTAGTTTAGCTTCTTAGTCGCGAAACCACAGAGTAAAGATTTGCATACACGCGCGCGCGCGCACTCGCATACATTTTACTTCTTGTGCATATATGGGGATATGTGTGCACGCGCATGCACACACACACACACATAGGTATGGGAATGTGTGTGTGTGTGTGTGTGTGTGTGTCTATATATATATATACGTATACATATACATGGATAATGAGGATAGTACATGGTACTTGGAGATGAGTCGATGAGATTGGGCATGATGCCACGAGATCGGTGATGTGATATGGTTCGTATTATGAGATACGACATGAGATTATAGCGGGTCCTTGGCGATGTGTTTTCATACACATATATATTTTTGTTGATGGTATCAGTATGTTCTAGACGTAGATCACTATCCCAAGTACAGGATATGATGATAAGGATACCAGATGAATAATGAGATAAATGCGGTATTCGACCCATACCCAGATTTGGGAAGCCGTACGATGGATTTACCGTACGAGCTATAATTATGATGATAGATCCGCACTCTTGACTCAAGGATGTCATATTATATATTGTATCGTATGTGATATTATTGAGGCGGGATCACCGACTATATATATATATATATATATATATATATATATATATATATATCGACTCAGATTTAGGTGGTTTTCCTTACCCTTTCAATTAGTCTATTAGTTTAGTCATGTAGTTTACTGGTAGATGTTAGACTAGACTCGAGTCATACCTATTTCAAAACCAACAAATCATGAGTATTTTAAAGACAGGCCAAGTGATTCTACGGATATTTCAAAAGACGTACATTTTCTTAAAAACACCGTAGCCCTGTTTTCTAAATACCACGATTCGTATTATTTCAAATGTCAAAACTGCATGACTCTTATAGAAATGTGTATTCATATATGTTGCGATATTATTCATGTTCCGCATACTCTTGTTGTTCGCATCGCATTGCATACTTATCGTGTTTACGTTAGTTATTATTAAAATCATGTTGTCAAGACACCAGCACCATTACTGATATGCGTATGTTCCACGTACACCTGCTTGCCGGCTCACACACATCATCATCGGTAATTGCCATGTCACGTACATATTAGAAAATACTATTCATTAATATGAATTGTTAGCTGATAGTTTCGACATAGTACTAGCGCGCTTGCATTTATATGATAGCTTTGACATTGCATTTATTACTGTGATTTTCATGTATATTTATATATTCATTTGCCATGACATTATGGGCCAGTCCAGATTGCCGGAGCCCAATATTATAGAATTCATTATTTATTTACCTATGAGATTGGGATTTCGGATTTCCATGAGATTTCTGGATTAGGAGAAACCGCAAGGATTTTATAAACTGATTATCATTTTAAAATGAAAGTTGCGGTTTTATCATGATATGATTTGAGATATGTCCACCATGAGTTTTCTCGGCTCTTGAGCGATATCATACACCCGATTCGAGGAGGAGGAAGAGCCGTCTGTGGGTGCATGGTGGACCCGATGCGGTACCCCGGGGCAAGATGGTCGCAGATGATGGCGTTGAGCCTGGCAGGGGAGCACTACCGACCGGTGATTTTATTGTGACTCGACGGATATCCGGAGGATACCGATCGGAGTATAGGCCAGTCCGGATAGCCGAAGCCTGAGGTTTTGAGATTTGATGATATGGGCCAGTCCGGATAGCTGGAGCCCTAGATATTGAGATTCGAGGATACGGGCCAGTCCGGATAGCTGGAGCCTGAGATATTGGGATTTATATATGTTTTGTGTCGATGCTTGACACTGATTTTATGTTGATTTCATTGATGATACCTCGATTTAAATATACAGAAATCTCACTAAATTGAGTATATTGCATTCATACCTCATATTTATGATATGTTGCTACCTGAGCCACTGATATGAACACTTGGTATTACACCCATGTATAGATGTTTACCCATTCCATTATTAGTTACTTCAGACTGTATCATTTTGAGGATATATATTACTGATCGTATGACCCAGGATTGAGTCATACATACAATTTCTGCTCTGTGATGTAATCTACTCATGAGTTGGAAACTCACCCTCGTTGTGCCACAGTTTCTCGCAGGTTTTGCCGTACAGGTTTCCTTTGCGGCTTTGCCAGCACACTACTTCTTTCCGGGTGATTTCTTTGGTAGGTGGGGTCATTTGCATCGTGACCACCATTGTATTTTATTTACATTCAGTTGTATTTAGTAAACTCCATCAACCAGACTTGTATATTTTTCAGACTTAGAAAACCAGTTGTTATTATTTCGATCTTAAAGTCGCGCTTGTATTATTATGGTTTTCTGGTGGTTATTGGTTTTCCTTTTGAGTTTTGATTCTCGCCCTTCGGCGTTGTATATTATATTGGTTGCGTGGTTATGACCGCCAATTGGCGAAGAGCTATCTCCCGCTCGGGGATGCCTTTATGTATATTATTCATGTTTGTACCCGTTTGGGGCCAGTATTTACAAAGGAGACTCTGCCGAAATTTTCGGGAAAACATGATGTTGTTTTTAAATGTGTAATGCCACTTATTTATTGAAAACCCCTTGCTTTAAAACAAGTTTTCTTTTACTTCTTCTTTAAAATGGTTTAGATTTTTAGGCTTTTGGCTTGCTTGAATTAGATGTGGTCATATAGACTTCATATGATTCAAGTGCCAGTCACGTGCTATTTCAGATCGTGACACATCATTATGCTATGTTGCATGATATACTTGCTATGCTCACATCATTATGCTATGTGGCATGACATACCTTGCTATAACTACATATATACCTATATGGTATTGTATCATTATTGACATGTATATACACATACCTTGCTATAGCTACATATACATCATGCATACATACTTACATGTATACACCCATACCTTGCTATAGCTACATGTACACCTTATATGATGTTGCGTTTGATTTCGGAGGAATTGGGAACCGCATGATATATTTTTAAAAAAAACTGGATTCATTTAAAAGAGTGGTTTTCCCTTAATATGCTCATATTACTGTTTTATGTTGCATATATCATATTTCATGAATTTACGCCTTGAGATACGGATTTCATGTGATTTATAGATTTGAGAACTATGGGGATATTTCAAGAAACTATGCATTGTTTTGAAAACCCGGTTTCTCTTGATATGATATTTCGGTGCGTCCACCATTTGTTTTCTCGGTTCAGAGATTGGCACGTGAAACCCGATTTGAGGAGCGGTAGGAACCGTCTGCGTGTACATGGTGGACCCGGTGAGGTACCCCGGGGCAAGAAGACTCGTATTGTTAGGCGATGAGCCTGGCATGGGAGCACTACCTACCGGTGATAGTATTTGGACTCGGCGGTTATCCGGAGGATATCGACCGGAGTCGTGAGATGGATATGAAGGCTGTTGGAGATAATGCCCTCAGAGTCAATTATTGGATCACAGGCACGTGATTGCGGTGATTGAGGGAGGACCTATCCCGGTAGGACAGTCTTACTCGAGATGATAGTATGCTATCTGGTTTACCTTTATCATCGTGTACTGCTTTAGGTGACCTGACAAGTCGCTTTACACGTTGATAGAGCCCCTAGGATTCTTGCTTGACCACCAGCAATATGAGGGCGATCATATACGTGGGAGCTGGCAGTCTATAAGCATATCCTTAAATGGTCCCTAGTCGTGTGAGTTTCGAGACAGGGCATCGATACTCCATAGTAGACTAGTGTATACAGTCGAGACCCCGACGAGGGGCGGTGGCCGGTCTCGCAAGCCACTGGTGTCAGATGGATCACCTAAGATGTATACAGGTGCTCATTGGGTTATGAGTACACCGGACAGGACTCGCCGGGAACATGCCAGTTGGTCATATACCAGACGTCAGATGGCAGTTCCCTGGTGACATGTGTGCAGGTTAGTTCATCGACCTGGGGATCGTCATTTGTCTTGTGTGAGTTCCCACTGTACTTTGATTACTACCCTACCACGGCTCAAAGGAGTCGTGCAAACAGGTTTTAGTTGGGTACAGTCCCGAGCCGCATGGAGGCAGTGAGCGTATCGTCAGGGGTTCGTCTCTTCCGGTATTGGGGGTGAGGTCGTGCTGTGTCTAGGAGAGCCATTACACGAAGCCCTCGGCCGAGGCAAGGAGATTTACTGGTAGGTATTCCAGTAGTATCTCAGGGTGTTCTGGGCTACACTCCGACACGACTTGTACCGCTTTTGGGGGTCTGACTTTTACCAACCCCCTAGGCCCGCCATGCGATGCTCATAGACGAACGGACCGGACTGTACAGATATTGTCACTGACAGGCTCAGTAGGGTTGTCTAGCTGAGTTCACTCACAGACGTCCCTTTTAGTCAATACCTGGTAGCCCGTTACGTATTGGCTTATACCTCTGACGTGCTAGTGGTTAAATCCACAACCAAGGTGTTGAAGAGTCTTTAGATTCCCCCACATTCAGTTACTCAGCTTTCGGGCGAAAGGTTGTAGAGGCCGTATGGAGATATGGCAAGGTCCGATCAGATACGTGCGGTTTTGCACGGATCAGGATTGGACAGTTTGTACTATAGGCCGTATGGTTATATGGCAGGGTTCGATCAGATACGTGCGGTATTGCACGGATCAGGATCGAACAGATATTACTAGCCGGTTTTGGTTTAAGCCGGATCCTAGTATAGTACAGTGTAGACTTTGTCTCATTGCATTTGTATTTCGATCGAAATACAGATGCGGGTGTGTATGCACAGTATCGGGGTTTTCCTGTAATTTATTACGGGACCAGTTTTCTGGAGTTGCCAGTTTGCTTTCCGTTTCGGCCGATTTCCATTGTTCCGTTCATTGGCCGAAGATTGGTGGAGGAGGGCTTATTTGCATTGTTGTAAATAAGCATTTGTGGAGGGGGTCTTTGCATATTATCATGTCATGATACTTGTCCCATCATTTGACTTCATATCTTCTTGATGGCTTGACTTTTAGTAACCATCATGGTTGTTGATTACTTGTTTTGGAGTGTGGGTTATGGTTGTGATCATTGGATTCTTTCATCATCACTTGCTTGCATCATTGCATTCCACCCACCCCCTTGACCTTACTCTTTCTCTCTCCAATCTCACATGGAAAGGGGGGGCCGGCCATTCCTATGGAAGGGAATGGAACGGGATTCATTTCATGAGTGAAGAAAATATGATACATTCATTCTTTTGTATGCTACATTTTTCCCACCTCTCTCCAAGTTCTTTTTCCTCCACCACAAAAGGCAATTCCATGAACCCCAAAAATGAGACTTCTTCTCTAGATATTCTACAGCATATCTTGGGCACGTCGAGTAGCCGGCTTCGTGCACGAGTTGCCTCGGCATTGAGGTGGGAGCCCGTAAACGATGTAGGCGATGTGGTGCACTTCCAGCGACGAGGAGGAGACGGGACATTCCGCAGGAGGTCGGGACGATGACGAGAAGACCGGAGGACTCGGATCTGTCGGTATACTTCTCATCCCTATCTTGTTAGTAGCTTAGACTTGTTAATGGTTACGATCCGGATGTTTAGTGCGCGGTGGTGCCGATTTGCTAAGTCCGCAAAATTAAAGTTTATCACCGCTTCCGCATTCCGGCGTCGGATTGACGGCCGGGGCGCCGCCGTGCACTTACAAAGGCCGACCAGAATATGCGGCGCCTGAGGGCCGATCTGAGGATGCGGCGCCTGAGATATGAGGATTTACGTGTCGATGCTGGACACAGGTTCATGATGTTTCGAGTGTCAGTATTGGACACTCAGGTTCCATGATTTGATGTGACATTGATGGACACACGTTCTTTGATATCCACATATATATATATATATATATATATATATATATATATATATATATATATACATATGCTTTCATGATGTTTATTGTTGGATGAGATCCACATGTATACAGGCATTGATTATATTGTTGGATGATATCCACATGCATTGATTATATTGTTGGACGAGATCCACATGCATACAGGCATTGATTATTGTTGGCATATATGTAGACACGGTCACCCTAGATATCATAGTATTACCTTTATGATATAGTTGACCTAGGAAATCCTTGTTTTATTCGATTTCTACATGCTGATGTTTTCTACTCACAAGTTGGCAACTCAACCCCGTTGTGCCACAGTTCTTGCAGGTTGACCGCATGGATCAGTAGCGACATCGCCGGAACACAGCTACATTCGGGTGATTTGCATTTGGTAGGTGGTATACATTGACTCGTGTCACTCTTGTATTATTATTCCTATTGTATCTAGTCAACTCCATCAATCAGAAACTAGTGTTTGTATATGTAGTAAGACTTAGCAAGACTTGTAGTTGCGAGACTTAGAGTAATGGGTTATATGTTCCCTTGGTAGGTTTGATGTCTTGCTTTTCATTTTCCTTTGTGTTGATCTTCGCCGTTGGACGTCGTATACATATATATGCTTGTGGTGGTTGTTTCCGCCGTTGGGCGTGATTTGCTCCCGTTTGGGGATGCTTTCTTTATATTCTATGTTTGTACCTATTTCAGGGCTAGTTTTTACAAAAGAGGTGCTGCCGAAATTTTTAAGAAACAAAAAAAATTTAAGCTTAAGGATTTTTACTTAAGGTTTCCAAATGTTTTATTACTTACTTCTTTTGAAGGGTTTAGATTTCTGGGCTTCGGCTTACTTAAGTTACGTTACGCCTGTAGACATTGCGTGATTTAAGTGCCGGTCATGAGCTAATATTTTCGGGTCGTGACAAAGTTGGTATCAAAGCGCTAGCTTTAACCATGGTTCGAGTTTAGGTATGACTATGTGGAGTCTGGGGCATAATTTATTTCGGAACCTAGGCTTGACCTTACGGAACTTAGACTGGAACAGGGGGGTATTAGACCCGAACTTTCATTACATAGGCTGGCCCTGATTGATGGAGTAGGTAGCTTGAGTAGAGTGACGTACCGTACGTATGTTCCGCGGCATATTTACGATAAGATACTCCACTTAAGAAACCTTAGGGTGTACAAACCTTGAGATCTGTGATTCTCTTCGTTCCCTTGATCATACATCCATTTGAGATCCTTGATTCTATTCGTTTCCAGGATCATACTCTCACTGATTCCGTTTCTTCTTATGATCATGTATCCATTTTGGGATCTGTTGATTCTTTCCATCCCTTTGATATATCTTCCCCGATACATGCTTGAGGTCCTTGTCACCATGGTTTGAGCGTAGATTGAGCTGCTGCTAGTGATGCGGTCAGGGCGAGCTAGTCATGGACGAGGACTGACCATCGTGTTTTCTGGTGACATAGGAACGTATCGATTTAGTGTTTGTGTTGTGACCTCTCGTTTGAGGCAAGTGTTCGATTTTGCTCTGGATGATCAGGCCATTGTTAGAGGCCGCCTGTTGTGAGAGGACTGTTGATGTACAGCCTACTTCAGAGTTATGATCTCGTCTACCGTGCAGACGGATGACCCAGCTGTTGCTGAGATTGATGGGATGTCGCCTCCAGACTTTATGAGCTGAGATAACTGGAGCTTTCAGGCAGAGATGCGACAGATGATATCTAGTCTATCTTGAGTTGAGAGACGAAGGTGATTCGTCAGATTTGATGTGCCGACGCAGGCCCAGTTGAGCTGAAGATTTCTAGTAAGGAGAATCTTACTCAGATCTAGAGTAGATCGATCCAGAGATGACGTTGTTCATTGGATGATCCGATAGGATATCGATAAGGTGACCAGTTACGGATAGAGGACCTCGCCCAGATGCGTTGTGAGTTGATCGAGAACGGACGAATATAGAGTGTTCCTTCGATGAATGGGAAGAGTTCCCGAGGACGTGTTCAGATAGATATCTTCTATAGAGTGATGAAGATATCGAGTTCGTAATTTAGAGTCCGTGTGAGAGACTCCGGATTGACTATAGCCGAGAACAATTGCAGTACGCAGATAGCAAGATGTGACGTCGAGGTGGACGAAAATAAAGACGAGCGGAACAAGAGATTCGTGCGAGATGTTAACGAGCTGTTGTTACTCCCTGTTGAGATTAGAAATCTGATATGTATACAGAGGTGTTGGGATATGACCAGTTCCTGAAGAAATATGTGCTGAGAACGCAGATGTCCAGAAAATGAGAAAAGATTATGCAAGAGTACCAGCCTCCGTACAGTTCCGCATAGACGAGACCGGAACAGACCCTGAGCAGGTTCCTTCCAGGACACTGCTGCGATAAGATTTGCACCGAAGATCAGTTGTGTCACATGTATTCAGAGGGCCAAAGGCCGACGCCAGTTACGTGCTGCTTTACGAGTGGTCATGCTAATTGGCCGAGAGATGACCAGAAAAGTGCCAAAGCGGAATCGTTTCCGTTAGCACTCCTGACCGGGCCGACAAGCCGATGGATTGCGAGATCAGTAATCCATAGAGAAAATGAGGACCCAGGGACAAAGGACGCCAGACAGTGAGCCGGAGGCAAGCGGATGTTCTTACTCTGCCTGTTTTGGGCGCACCAACATTTTTCGACATTGTAGGAGGTATACCTCAATGTCATTTATCGATTTGCGTTTGTGATCCGAGTATCACGTTTATATCGCTTGGATTTGAGTTTTGATGATTGAGTTTCATGATATGGTTTTCGTGCACCTACTGGGTAACTACATTTTTGTGCATAGTTATTGCACTTGATATATGTTTTATACACCGTTGTGTTGGTTTATGAATTGTGCATATCTATTGCACTTGATATCGGTTTTGCGCCTTGGCTGCACATGTTATGATTTCATGGATTTCATGTGGTTGATTTGATTTGTGCATGTGGTACGCACTCGATTTGATTTTTGCACTCGGTATAGCTTACATGTGCTTGCAGTGCATTGATACGGATTTGTGCATATAGCTGCACACGTTTTTGATTTTATACACCTTGGTACACTCAGTGTTGTTTTTCTTTATACGCATTTGAGTTATTGATGCGTTTCCATGCACTTGTTGCACCCGATTTTTATTTTGTGCATTTGTTGCACTAGATTTTTACGCCGTGCATTTATTGCATCGGACTTGTATTTCATCACTGGATGCACCGGATTTGTGTTTCGTGCATTTGTTGCACCAGATTGATATTTCGTGCATTGGTTGCACTAGATTTAAACTCCGTACCTTGGTTGCACCCGATTTATGTCTTTGTGCATTCGTTTTACCAGATTTATGTTTTTGTGCGCGTTTGCACTTGATGTTCGTTTTCGTGCATGCTACTGCACTAGATGCTTATTACGGACTTGACGCGCTCGGGTTGGAATTTTGCGCATGTTAGGCGCTTGGTATTTGGTTTTGTGCGCATCGATGCACTTGAGTTAGGTTTTATTCGTGCATGTTGGAGGCACTTGAACTAGATTTTATTCGTGCATATCGGATGCACTTGATTTAGATTTCATTTGTGCATGACGGATGCACTTGATTTGGATTTTCGCGTATGTTGGGCGCATGATATGAGACGTGATTTTGTGCACATCGGGTGCACTCGATTGGGATTTTCATTCGTGCATGTTAGTTGCACCGGGTTGAGATTTTTATGCACTATAGATGCACTTGATATTATTGTCGTGCACATCCGTTGCACTGGACAAATGTTATCGTGCACACCCGTTGCACTTAGTTTGGTTTTGTGTACATTCGTAGCACTTGTATTTGGCTTTGATTTCCGTGCGCACCAAACGCGCGTGATTGTTGGATACGCCTTTTGAGACTGATTTTGCTATTGAGCACTTTATTTTCATGATGGACACTATATTATGTAGTAGCCGAACAGGACTGATCTGAGGACAGTACGTGAGTACTTTGCATGCATTAAAAGTTTAACAAGAGGTTTTCAAAAAGAAGCTATAGTCTCGATATTTCTTACGTATCCACGAGTGACACGAACGTTTATAAAAGAAAACCTTTTGGGGATATTTCAAAAACGACGGAACATATATTTGAGCAAAACATATATAAGTATATTTACTCTTTTACAATTGAGCGTCTGTCACTTGTGCCTTGAGTTACGCATCACACGACGACTCAGGAAAGATTTTGCATGTGTTTTATTCCGTTTTATGAGATTTTTTTAAGGATGCGTACTCTATATGTATTATAGTATTTGACTAGTGCATATTAAATTTTAGTAGTGGATTTCGAGAATTGTATCTCCATTATAACTCCAGTGATTGCGTTACGCTTGACGGAGTTCGATTTTGAGTTTCATACTCGTTTTCAGGCGCACACGAGGCGCTGTGGTATTTCTGTATCTTCCGTGATTTCGGAGCCCCGTTGATTTGAGCTGATTATTGAAATGTTTCAGTATTTGGGGATTTAAATTTAAATTCAGGGACCGAATTTTTTTTAGGGGGGAAGATTGTAGCGTTTTAGAAATCGTTTAGGCGAATTTTCCGTTAATCGGTAAATAATTTGTGTTTTCCGTAAAAACCGGAATAAAATCATTTTTCAATGTAGACGTAAATGCACCTAGTTTAACTAGGAAATTGCTAGTATGTGGGATTTATTTAGTCACTTATAATTATTAGTTCACTTGAATATTTTTCCTTAATTAATTATTCCAAATATTATTATAAGCTTTTATTTACACTTAATTAGTGGTAATTACAAATTGGAATGGGTTAAATATACAAATGTGAACCATGTCAACATAATTACAAGTTTATACATTGTTTCTTCTTCTCAAAATATCTTAAGACTTCTAGATTTTTCTAGGGTTAATGAATATTAGAAAAGAAAATGATTTTGAGGTGGCTTAATGGGAGGTGCATTAATTAAGCTTTAATGGTGATTTTAGTCTAGATTTTTCCACACTTGCAAAAACAAAAACCCTTCCCTTCACTTTGGTCGAGCCTCCCCTTGGCAGCCCCAACATTTTCCCCACTACATTCCAACTTCTAAAAGCTCCAAAAAATCCATCAAAAATCAAAGAAAAATCCTACAAACTCTAAATTAAATCCCTACCCATTATTCTTTAGCCTAATCGAGCTTGGATCAATAGGAAAGTTAGCATTTTGGGAGGCTATTTTGGGAGTCAATTTGCAAGTTTGATATCAAGTTTATGAGGTATAAATCCTAACCGTGAGCTTTAATTGTTAGTTAATTGTTTTAATTTAGCTTATTGGGTGTTTAAATATGGTGTTAATTAGCATGTTTTGAAATTCAAGAGAGGGCTTTGAAATCAAGTTAGGGTTTTGATTAATTGGTTATTGTTATATGTGTAGTTTAACATGTTTAAACATGAAAAACCTAAGCTAGTTGTTAGTTTGCAAATTGTTACTTTGAAATTGTCTAAATGGTGTAATTATGCAAACTAGGTTTTTAGAATCTATAAAGATAAGTGAGCTTAAAATAAAGTAAAGAGTTTTGAAGCCTAATTATGATATTAGATGAATATGGTAGCCACTAGATCGCTAATTCATGATGTTTTGCACCAAAACTCCTTTCGGGTTGCTTACTAGGTTTTCGGTATAACTAGATGTGGGTTTTATTTGACGTAGTGATGAAATATATATTATCTTGTACGATATTTATTGTGTTGTGGATGAACGATTGGTATGATTGGTACGATTGGGTTTTAGGCTTGGCGGTTTTCACGAATAGTGACCCTAGTTAGGGTTTTGGCTATGTTTTCCGGTATTGGGATTCTTGGTTTTGAGACTTGATATTGTATTTGGTCGTTGGACGTTTGTACGTCAACGACGAGGGTTGTTTGATTATTTTTGCATGCGTAGGCTATAGGTTCTAAGCACCGTGTGCCGTATCGGTTTTCGGACTTTGTTTTCAAAACATTGTGATATGTGTTGATTTGTAGGCACCCTCGCGTGGATTCCGAGACGACGAAGCACATCGACTACGCTGATTTGTTTAGATTTTGCATGTGCGTTTTGAAAATAAAAGTTAAGAATACCACAATCAATAACGGTGTCGCTTGGTAGCTAGCAGGTTGAGTACGGGTCGGTCCACAGGAAGAAGAATTCCTTTTCTTTATGTTCTTACGAGTTAAGTCCAAAAAAATTGGTGGTTTTGTTTTAGATCTATGAATGAGAATAAATTGATTTAAAATGCTTGCTCGGGTTAGGATTAGGTTAGTTTGGAAAAAGAATTCTACTCACTTCTTTCTTTGCCTTAGTTAAGAACATAGGTGTTAGGGTAATAGTCAACAAAAGGGATTAGCACGACTAGGAAGAAACATAGTTTCTTCCTTTTGGTCCTTGTCCGTCCTTTCTTGGCTCTTAGCCCTAACGTCTATGTAAATCAATCACAACCGGTCTAACTAGGGAATCACCGCTATCTCATAGGATAGGGTGCCGTAGTGAGCGGTGTGTGGTTAATTTAAATAGAGTCCTAATTAATTCATTTATACGACCAATGAAAAGAATGAGAGAGATTTCCATCTCTCAAGCCTTCCCTATCCTAACCCTAACAAGTGAGGAATTACTTACTCATTATGGTATTAACAATACAATTCATTTTTATAAATTTATTTTAAAAGACTATCTAAATTGCAGATAATTAAAGACAGATAAAAAATTGCAGGAATTAAATTCAGATAAAGAATGCAAGATAAAAAAAATACCTTTATTGATGACCTCTTAACGATTCATTACAAAATAAGAATTAAATCTAGAAATTGAAAAGAGATTAAGAACTAAAGAGAGGCATCTCAAAAGAGGCACCCAAAAGAGGCACACCTCAAAAGAGGCTGTAGGCTTTCCTATTTATAGATAGGAGAAACCCTAGTGTTTACATCTGATCCACATCAGAAATTACAATACTACCCTAAGAAAGACGGGTCAAAGCACCGACACCACCGACACTTTGCACTGACACGTGCACTGCACGGCCGTGGAACCGCGGCCATAAGCCTTGTTTGGCCGCGGTTCCGCGGCCATCTTGAAGGATCTCTGGCTCGTTTTCTCAGGTATTCTTCATGTTGCATTTTACTTCTGGTTTCTTCACTTAGTTCTTCAGAATCTTTTCTACTTTCTTCCAGATTTCCAACAGTGCGGAATTTGTGGATTTTTACCGTAAGCTTCGCTTTGAAGTCTTGTATCTTGTGCTGCCCTTGAACTGTTAGGCGGCATTATATAGATTCATCTTTTGTTGGTTGCAGTCTCACATTTTAGCGTCTTTTCATGATTTTCACTGTATTGTTCTGAGAACCTGTAGCATGCAACTATTTAGCAGACATGGATCAAAAGCACCTATTTATTTGTAATATGATTAAGAATGGGCGATATAATAATACAATATTGTGATATGAACAAATACCCCCAAACTTATCTTTTGCTCGTCCCGAGCAAAACAAATTTTATTCTCGAAAAAAACTAACCTCACTTTCGCAGGGAATCGCGATTGCACTGAGCTCGTGCTACAAGCCGTTAAACCTCTAGGTGTCCCTAGTAGGAGGAGTGTTGTCTCTTGACGGTTTTCAGCGGATACTACCCAAAAATTCCGATCAATTTGGCCTGTTGACTTTCATTCTTCAATTAGGTGTTATAGCAAGAAATTCTATTATCTTCAACCTAGAAATTATCAACCCATATTTTTCACACTCACTTATCATTTAACTTAAGATCGTATATGTTCTGTAAATTTCCTTAGCATTCAGCATCTTTTGAATTTTCTTTCAGAGGTTCCATCTCAACTTAGGAATTTTTATCATCTCTACTGAAGATATAAGTCCTATTTTTCATTCCTATCTCTCATCCAAACCCCAATCATATACCCCTACGTGTGTGTATGTATCACTCCTACACTTGGAAATTCAATTCAAGCTATCATACTCTTGTCCATCGTCCAAAGTACTTTTAGTTGGTGAATTTTAGATGAAATTGCTCACGCATCCTTCATGCGACCATTAATACTTCTTGAGGTACTAACGGCCGATTACAAAATGTGTTTTCCCATTAAGGCGTAATTCCTCGTTTTGTAATACCTAAGGCTTTAGCAATGACTCCCAAACCAGTTGTTCTAAGGCACTAGGTGATAAAGCACTCTTGCTATATATTTTTATTTTACGCAGCCTTAAGTAATTACAAAACCAGTGTTCATTTTTTTTTATATCTCTTTATTCACACTTATACTTTTATTTAATTTTTTCTCATACTAAGGATTTTAGACAAGAGCAATTCAAGGTATCCTCTACTGTCCCAAGTTTCAAGGTGCGTGTATGTGCGAGTTGTAGGGTATATATTTTCAGAATTTAGACTAAAGGTTCGGAGTTGTTTTTCAGACTTACACTTCAAATAAAAATTTCAATACTCTTCCCTTATTTTGACTTAGCCCAAGAACTGAACTCAAAATTTGCCTATTTCTAAATAAACTGCAAGGACATATATTTTCTACAATTAAACTTTAAGAAAGGTTATTTTTTGGGGGTTTTAATTTACTAAGTTTAGGATCTAGTTTTTCCTAACTATTCAACCGTCATGTTGAACTTAAGTCAAATATGGTCAAAATTGAACTTTTCAATTCTTATAATTTTTTTAAAAATTTTCAATTTTTATGGGTTTTAAAATATGTATGCAAATGCAAAAATATACATATGAATGCGAAGGAAGAAACCTTACCGAGCATACCCTCAAACTTAAACTTGACAGTGCCCTCACTGTCAGGCTACATCAAGAGGGTCAAAAATTGTCGGCACTCCCCCCTTTTTTTATTAATGGAAAAAGAAAACAAAATATATATACAAAATGGTCCCCCCAAATTTAAGTGAAACAATGTTTCCACTGTTTAAGCGTTAAAGTGTGGAGTTGTGGGGGGGGGGGGAACACAGTATCAAGCTATACAAGGCCATACACAGGCCGAAGGTTAGCACCAACCATTTAAAAAATTTATCGTTATAATGGTGTGGTTGGTAAAAGAATGGAGTGTAGAGAAAAGAAATGAGAAACACACGAGACCATGTGGAGATAGAAGCAGTATACAGTTTCGGTGGAGGAAAGGAATGGCGGAAAGGAAAAAGAAATGGTGGTGGTTCAACTTCTTCAGGTGGGGGTTGATTAATCACAAAATCCGTGTCGTTTAGGAATGCAAGTTCGTCAGCAAAAAGTTCTTCAAAACTCTCATTGATGTAATTGAACATTTTGCTGTCAGTAAGTTTTGTGCCAGAATTTATCATACATGATTTGTCAAAAATTATGGTGGTAGGAGACTCGAAAAACTCATCTAAATCAAGTTGGCTTTCTGGAATGATCAAACTTGAATTATCGGATTGTGATTCATCAACACTCACTGAAATTATAGGAAGAATAGAAGAGGAACCTGAGAAAGTGGGCGAAAGAAATTGAATATGAACTTGAGGGTGGAGATGGAGTGTATAAATTAGCACAATTTGTAATGACCGATGTGTAAAAAGCGATTATGCTAATCTATCAACCCACTGAGAAATGAGGTCAATTCCCTCAAGATTCGTGAGAAAACATGGGTACGTCGAACTTGGTAAAGCAGACATTGAAAATGAAAGGGATACGGTTTCTTGCACAGTTGGAACGACAGAAAGGATGAAAGGGATTGATTTAGGAAGTGTAACAGTTAAAGGTTCAAGATGATGAATTGGAAAATCCGACTTATCAAACAAAACTGGTTCATCCTCAATACTATCCTCAATACTCTCCTCAAAATTTAGCTTATCCATGCAATTCTCATCAAATTCAAGACGTATATGAAGTTCGGAAGAAACATTTAATATCTTGGGATGATGAATTAGAAAGAAAAACTCATCCAAATTTGTGGGTTCATCATCCAAAATATTCCCAGCGTCACTATTCTCGATCAAGTGAAAATTAAATTTCTCAGACACCTCATCAAAAGCATGGATATTAATCAATTCAGGTTCTAGAGTGGAGGTGTAGAGGTCAAAAGGATTGGTGGTGATTTCACTCAAAAGAAATCCTTCACAAACAAGTAAATCAAACACTACAAAGTCGCACAACTCATTAGACGTTTTATCTTCAACTGGTGAATCATTTGGAACACTTGATAGACATTCAAAACCGGAGTTATGGGATTCAATTGGGGTTGGGTAGGTTTGATTTAGAAGTGTGTACAGCTCACTTTCACCACTCAAATTCTCAATCTGTCCAACCGCCTTATCATACATTGGAAAATTTTGAGCTAGTTGGAAACTAGCTACCGGGTCATTAGGTTGTAATAGGGCGGCCATGGACGCATTCAAATCCATCATCTGCTGTCTTGACGCTACTATAAAATCTTCCAACGACTGTTCCAGACTAGACATGGGTTGTGAAGGGGTTTCAGTAAAAGATTCAAAGTTGTTTGGATTCTGGAAACTCCCAAATGGCTGTGTAGAAGCAATGTCTAGGGAAGGTGCAACAGTTGGGTAAGATGGATAGGAATTGAATGGTTGGACAGTATTAGGATCAACATTTGGATAAAAAGGTGAATAGAATTGTTGATCCCAAGTACTGGAAGTGTTGAAAGGAGTGAAAGATCGGCTACGAGATTGTTCAATATGTTCAGTAATAGACATGGGTTTCGGAGTTACCACCGGACTCTCAAAAGGGGTATCAACGTAAGAAGGTGGTGAAGGTTGAAACGGTTGATACAAAGTGGATTGCGGAGTCCAACTGTTTCTCCTAGACGCGTCTATTCGATCTTTCAAAGAAATTTTGGGTATGGAGGGGTCGTCCAAAATTCGACCAAAATAATGCGCGTAGGAAGTAATGTCTAGTTGAGGGTAAAAAAGTTCTGCAAGAGTTTTGCGAGGTGGGGTACCCATGATGTGATGAGAGAAAGGAGAAGAAAAAGAATGTGATATATTTATTTATTTTTTTTTAAAAAAAAAGAAATTTTTTTATATTTTTAAAAAAAATTGTTTGTTTTGGAGTTTTGAAATTTTTGAAAGTGTTTTTTTTTAGAAAGAGTTTTGCAAAAATTTGTACGGAACTATAACACAATTTCAAACAACCACAGTTTAAACATGCACAATCAAACCTAGAGTTAGGTCTCCTAAGTCAATTAGACTGCTCCTAACTGTTTCAAAGTGACAAGTTGTGAGATATCACTCAAATCGCCTCTTCACCGCCAATTATGGCCAGGTAAGCACAAATGAAGAAAGGAGGGATCCGCTCACGAATCACCGTGAGACGGGCCTTTTAAAATTACCTTTTTCACTTGTCTAGCCTAGGCACCACAAAGTCAGGTTTAGATAAACGACTGAATGCCCACAACCTTCCTTTGTCCTAATGAGCACGACAGTCCTTATTTGGCTGAGTCTAAATATTTTTTATTTAACTGGAGGGTTGATGCATATGCTTTTTGTTATTTTTGTGGTCCTAAGAAGGGTAATGAAATCCCCACCCAATCTGGATTGGTGTTATAGCCCATTAAAAGTCCGTATTAATTATGCAAAGCAGTTAACACACCAAAAACACTTGCAAATTTTTTTTTATTTGGCAGCGCAAAGAATCCTGCACAAAAAAAATTTATTGGAGAAGGAGAAAGATTTTGCGCAAAGAACCCTGCAGGAAAAATTTTCAGAGGAGCTCAGGGTAGGATAGGGGACAAAAATACTTACAGAAAATTTTGGGTTGCTGACGTCAGCAGTTGACCGCGGTTCCGCGGTCAAACGCTTGAATCCGTCGCGGTTCCGCGGTGGTTAAGTTGGTTTGGATCTCCAAACTTTTCTGTTGTCTGTTGTGATTCTCCTATGTCTGCTCAGATCTTCTATTTGTTGATTTGTTCACTGGTTTTTTCCAGATCTGAATCAGCCCATCTTCTTTTCCTGCGCAATTCACACAATACCTCTCAAAAAGAACAAGATGAATATTTTTTTGTTTTAAAATTTTTCAATTTTTATAATTTTTAAATTTTTTATTTTTTTATTTTTATTTTTTTTAACCCGAAATTACACAAAGAAAGAGACTATCGTCTCCCCAGCAACGGCGCCATTTGATTGGTTGTGATTTTGCATGTGCGTTTTGAAAATCAAAGTTAAGAATACCGCAATCAATAACGGTGTCGCTTGGTAGCTAGCTGGTTGAGTACGGGTCGGTCCATAGGGAGAAGGATTCTTTTTCTTTATGTTCTTACGAGTTAAGTCCAAAACAATTGGTGGTTTTGTTCTAGATCTATGAATGAGAATAAATTGATTTAAAAGGCTTGCTAGGATTATGATTAGGTTAGTTTAGAAAAAGAATTCAACTCACTTCTTTCTTTGCCTTAGTTAAGAACATAGGTGTTAGGGTAATAGTCAACAAAGGAGATTAGCACGACTAGGAAGAAACTATCTAGGAAGAAACATAGTTTCTTCCTTTTGGTCCTTGTCCGTCCTTTCTTGGCTCTTAGCCCTAATCTCTATGTAAATCAATCACAACCGGTCTAACTAGGGAATCACCGCTATCTTATAGGATAGGGTGCCATAGTGAGCGGTGTGTGGTTAATTTAAATAGAGTCCTAATTAATTCATTTATCCGAGCAATGAAAGGAATGAGAGAGATTTCCATCTCTCAAGCCTTCCCTATCCTAACCCTAACAAGTGAGGAATTAC
The DNA here is from genome assembly GCA_030015575.1 of Agapanthus africanus. NCBI lineage: Eukaryota > Viridiplantae > Streptophyta > Magnoliopsida > Asparagales > Amaryllidaceae > Agapanthus > Agapanthus africanus. The sequence goes on along the minus strand of JASDDO010000022.1, from coordinate 303,404,488 downwards.
TCACTCATTATGGTATTAACAATACAATTCATTTTTATAAATTTATTTTAAAAGACTATCTAAATTGCAGATAATTAAAGACAGATAAAAAATTGCAGGAATTAAATTCAGATAAAGAATGCAAAATAAAAAAAATACCTTTATTGATGACCTCTCAACGATTCATTACAAAATAAGAATTAAATCTAGAAATTGAAAAGAGATTAAGAACTAAAGAGAGGCATCTCAAAAGAGGCACCCAAAAGAGGCACACCCCAAAAGAGGTTGTAAGCTTTCCTATTTATAGATAGGAGAAACCCTAGGGTTTATATCTGATCCACATCTGAAATTACAATACTACCCTAAGAAAGCCGGGTCAAAGCACCGACACCACCGACACTTTGCACCAACACGTGCACTGCACGGCCGTGGAACCGCGGCCATAAGCCTTGTTTGGCCGCGGTTCCGCGACCATCTTGAAGGATCTCTGGCTCGTTTTCTCAGGTATTCTTCATGTTGCATTTTACTTCTGGTTTCTTCACTTGGTTCCTCAAAATCTTTTCTACTTTCTTCCAGATTTCCAATAGTGCAGAATTTATGAATTTTTACCGTAAGCTTCGCTTTGAAGTCTTGTATCTTGTGCTGCCCTTGAACTGTTAGGCGACATTATATAGATTCATCTTTTATTGGTTGCAGTCTCGCATTTTAGTGTCTTTTCATGATTTTCACTATATTGTTCTGAGAACCTGTAACTTGCAACTATTTAGCAGACATGGATCAAAAGCACCTATTTATTTGTAATATGAAAAAGAATGGGCGATATAATAATGCAATATTCTGATATGAACATACGCCTGGACGAGGAGTTCCACAGGTGAGTAGATTTATATCTACGGGGGAAGTCGGGTGCATGGCGTATAGCACCCCCGCAAATTATGAATGGAAACCGATATATATAGAATACAGTCGGAGAAACCTATTTTAGAAAACTATAGGTATGGTTAAAAAGATAGTTAGAGGTGATATGAATGATTGAATATATATATCGAGATATGACATGAAAGCTATAGGGACATAACTCTTGGACATGATATGATAGAAATGATGTCTCGAATTAATATATATAAGGATAGGAAAAGTGAATGTGAATCACGATGTATAGATATGTAGTTGCACGAGATTAAGCAAGAGATTTAGAGTAGCATGACATGTGATTAATAAGATAGAATGTATATGTAAAATGACTGGATGTGAGAGATTGATGCAATGAAGAGAGCATACGATGAGATATGATGACTTGGTTGATATGTCGTTATACAGATGCGAGTCGATATGAGATAATGGATACCTTTGTCGGTCCCCTGATATGAGATTGATATAGATGTGACCTGGGTGATAGGTATATAAATATATATAATGTTGTGAATCATGAGTGATATGCCATACGAGACGTTAGGTCCGTACCCTCATTGTTGTATAGGTTGATAGAATCCCTAATTGGTTATGCTGTCGTACGATGGATTGTACCGTACGTGATATTGTGAGGCTGGATGCCAATTGATAGATTTACCGACTCGGATATATTATAGATACGTATACCTTTTAGAATTTCTCTTACGATGTACCTTATACTACGTTCATGTCATTCTCATTGCATTACATATACCTGTGCTAGTATACCTACACCATTATCGACGATGCGTACGTTACACTTACGCAGATTGGCCGGCTCACACACTTTATCATCGATAATTGTTATGTCACTTACAAAGTAGAATTGCAGCATCATGTTACTACTCTTGATTGTTCAGTATTGTCACATCATTATGCTATGTTGCATGATATGCCTGCTATGCTCACATTATTATGCTATGTGGCATGACATACCTTGCTATAGCTACACATATACCAATATAGTATTGTATCATTATTGACATGTATATACACATACCTTTCTATAGCTACATATACATCATGCATCCATACTTACATGTATACACCCATACCTTGCTATAGCTACATGTACACCTTATATGTGTTCGGTTAGCTTAGCACCTTAGCAAGGTTTAGGAAGACATCACACATGCCATATTGAAATTTATGGGGTGCTAAACAAAGCCTAACCAAGATCTTAACTAGAGAATTAAGGTTAACTTGCATGTAAACAACTTTACATCTATGAGAGGGGGATTACAACCTTTGTAGTCCATTCCTTCGCTTCAAAAGCTCCGAGTAGTAGTCCCTTCGCCGCGATCCATGAACTTCCGGACTGAAGAGAGGCTCCACAAGTCGAATGATCCATGCTTGCTAGAAGTCTTCCTTTTCGAAGATGATCTACATTGAAGAATCTCAAACTCAAGCTCTTACTTCTCTAATCAAGTATTAGTGAAGTGAATACCCTAATCTAAGTGGCTAGAATAGATGAGGATGATGAAGTAGGAATTTTTCTCTCTTTTGTTTTCAATTTCTCACTTTAAATCATCAAATCACAAAAAGCTAGAAAGCATTTTCAAGGAAGAAGAAGAAGAAGAAAGCTTTTGTGATGAATAATGAATTATTTCTATGGTTACAAATCAACCATGAGTTAATAAATGAGGGCCTTAACTCATGTAGAGAATAAACTAGAGTTAAGGGTTTCGGTTGGATTAACAAAATATCTTCACAAAATATCAAACAAAAAGGAAAGCTTCATGAAGCTTCATGAAAAAGCTAACCCAAATCCTAAACCTAACTTTGTTTAAACTTAACAACCATGTTGCATTTGTAACCCTAACTTGTTACAATATTATATATCACATATACAATATATTTTGTAACAAAGGAAAATAATACAATTAACATATATCGCATATACATCAATGTATTATCCAGTGAGAAAATGAAACAATAAAGAGAGGTTATATTAGTTAACGTAATGTAATATATCACATATATAATTATACATTAAATTATCGAATCAACTCTTGATCCGACAATCCGGCTATATTGCATATAACCGACTAATATAACATGTACCAATTCATCGAATCAATACTTGATCCAATGACCCGGCCATATCAATTATACCCGGCCGATATCTCATATCGCGAGAATAGAATACGGCATCTCATATCGTATTATTCTCGGTCCAGCACATATCACATATGTGCTCCTACTCAATTTTTCCTGAGCAAGGAAACCTCTGTGTAGGACTCTAAAGAATCGTCAATACGCCGGCAGCAGGTGATGATCATATCAAACACCCACAAGCTGCAAGCGGTCAGCTAAACGTAATAGCCACCCGTGTATTGAGCAATCAGAAGATCAACAAGCAAGCCTGTACATTCTCCTGCAAATCCAATCAGTAAACACTACCGTACAGTCCGGTCTCTTCGTCTGATATGTTGCATATCTAGTCTAGGGGTGGTAAACGTCAGACCCCAGTAACTGATAAGTCATGTCGATGTAAGGCTCATAAAGGGTCGAGAAACTACTGATAACTCTTACCAGTAAATCTCCATATCAGCCCTGGCCAGGGACTTCCAGTTATAGCCAATCGAACACAGCACAACATCAACTCCCTATACCGGGAGAGACGAAACCCCTCCTATCGCTCATTGCCTCCATGTGATTCGGGACTGTACCCAAAAGCCACCGTTTTGCATGCCCTCTTGGACGTGGTAAGGTGGAAATCAAAGCACAGTGGGAATCACACAAGACTCTATGACGATCTCGGGTCTACAAACTAATCAGTACCAGTGTCACCGGAGAACTGCTATCTGACGATAGGTATAATACCATCCAGGAGTTCTCGGCGAGTCCATTCAGTGTACCCAGTCTCCACTGAGCACTCGTACACCATCTTTGATGTCCAACACCATTGGATATGGGATCATCCATTGCCCATCATATGGGTCAAGATGCGTGTACGCTAGTCTACTCTGGAGTATCGATGCCCTGTCTCGATACACCCTCGACTAGGAACAGTTATAGGATATACTCGTTGACTACCCTGGACCCACTAGTATGATCTCATCATAGTCCTAGTAGTCAAGTACATATCCCAAGGGCTTCATCAACATGTGATCACAAAACAATATTTGTTAACACGTTAAGATAAAGTGAAACCAGATAGCATACTATCATATCGAGCAAGAAAGTCCTCTCCATATATATCTAAGCATCCATTATAATATACATCACATGTACAACAATGGCCTCTAGGGCATATACATAACTAACAATCTCCCACTTGCACTAAGTCCAGCTGTTGTAGTATCCCATACCCAACATCCCGAAGAATCTCTCAAATTTTATCTGAGGAATGGCCTTTGTGATTGGATCCGTAGTGTTGTCCTTCGTATCAACTCTCCTAACCTCGATCTCCCGGCGATCAACTATCTCCCGGATTAGGTGATACCGCCTCAGAATATGTCTGGACTTCTGATGGGACCTGGGTTCCTTGTCCAAAGCCACAGCTCCATTGTTATCACAATACAGAGGTATTGGATACTCAATGGACGGAACCACACCAAGTTCAGTGATGAACTTCTTTATCCAGACAGCCTCTTTGGCAGCATCGTTGGCAGCCTCCATCGTCGAGTCTGCCACGGTTTCCTGTTTGGAACTCTTCCAACACACCGCCCCTCCATTGAGGGTAAAGACAAATCCCGAGTGCGACTTAGAGTCGTCCTTATCACTTTGGAAGCTCGAATCGGTAAAGGACTCCACCTGGAGTTCTCCGTTACCATACACCAAGAACATCTCCTTTGTCCTTCTCAAGTACTTGAGAATGTTCTTCACAGCTGTCCAGTGATTCTCTCCAAGATCTGCTTGATACCTACTCACTACACTTAGTGAGTATGCTACATCGGGTCCGGTACATAGCATCGCATACATGATATAGCCTACTGCCGAAGCATAGGGTATCCCTTGCATGCGAGCTTTTTCCAAATCAGTCTTGGGAGACATCTCTTTGGAGAGAGTGAGTCCAGAGATCGTGGGTTGGTTTCCACGCTTGGATTCTTCCATACTAAACCTCTTTAGTATGGTGTCAATGTACCTGGATTGGGACAATCCCAGTATCCGTCTAGATCTATCTCTATAGATCTTAATCCCCAAAATGCAGGAGGCATCACCTAGATCTTTCATTGAGAATCTATGTGATAAGAAGAGCTTGACCGAGTGCAGCATAAGAATATCATTTCCTATCAAGAGTATGTCATCCACGTACAATACGAGGAAGACAACCTTACACTCTGCCACCTTCTTGTATATACAAGGTTCATCTATGTTTTTGATGATGTCAAACTCTTTGACTACCACATCAAAACAGATGTTCTAACTCCGCAATGCCTGCTTTAACCCATAGATGGATTTAAACAGCTTGCACACCTTTCCGCTGCTCCCACCGTCTACGAAGCCCTCTGGCTGAGTCATGTACACGCACTCTTCCAAATCACCATTTAGAAAGGCAGTCTTAACATCCATTTGCCAGATTTCGTAGTCATGGTATGCAGCAATGGCAAGTAAGATCCGGATGGACTTAAGCATAGCCACTGGAGAAAAGGTTTCGTCATAATCCACACCTGGTCGTTGGCAAAAACCCTTTGCAACAAGTCTAGCTTTGAAAGTCTCAACTTTTCCATCTACACCAAGTTTATTCTTAAAGATCCATTTGCTCCCAATGGGTTTTACCCTTTCAGAGCAATTTCCAAAGTCCATACTTTGTTGGTGTACATGGATTCCATCTCAGATCTCATTGCATCCAGCCATTTCACAGATTCCCCACACGTGATGGCCTGCTCGAAGCTAGTTGGGTCATCATCTTCCATAATGCAATCCTCGCTCCCACCATCAATGAGAAAACCGTAGTATCTCTCAGGTGGATGAGGAACCCTACTAGATCGGCGGAGAGGCAGGGGTTCTTCGGGAACTACTGAATCCTCTGGTTCCATTAAATCTTCAGTTGCAGTTTGTGCTGCTGGAACTTCTTCCAGTTCTACCTCTTCGCCACTAATTTCTTTTACAAGAAATTCCTTTTCTAAAATGGTGGCATGCTGAGCAACAAACACCTTTTGTTGTTCACCGTGGTAGAATAGATATCCATTTGAATGTTTAGGATATCCTACAAACTTACAAAGAACTGATCGTGCCTCGAGTTTGTCCGGATTTTGCCTTTTGACATAGGCCGGACAACCCCATATCTTAACTCGTTTAAGACATGGTCTCTTCCCACTCCATATCCCATATGGTGTGGTAGGTACATATTTTGATGGAATCTGATTCAATAGTTATGCTGCTGCATCAAACGCATAAACCCAAAAGGAAATAGGCAACTCAGCAGTGCTCATCATAGAGCGCACCATATCTAATAGTGTGCGATTCCTCCGCTCCGATATACCATTGTGCTGTGGTGTATAGGGAGGAGTAAGCTGAGAGAGAATCCCATTCTATTTTAGATAGTCCAGAAACTCATTGCTCAAGTATTCTCCTCCTCGATCAGATCGTAGGATCTTAATACTTTTGCCCGTTTGGTTCTCCACTTCGTGCTTATATTCTCTGAATTTCTCAAAAGCTTCAGAATTGTGTTTCAACAGGAACACATGTCCGTATCTTGAGAGATCATCAGTGAATGTATTGAAGTACGAAAACCATTCCTGGCATGTGTAGACATAGGACCGCATACATCACTATGTATTAGTCCCAACAGTTCCGTAACTCTTTCTCCGTATCCACTAAACGGAGTTTTGGTCATTTTGCCTTTGAGACATGAATGACAAGTTTCATAAGATGATAATTCGAACGTATTTAAATAACCATCTTTATGAAACTTAGCAAGTCGTGTCGCATTGATATGACCAAGTCTACAATGCCATAAGAAGGATTCATTTATTTCTGAACTTTTCCTCTTGTGTGTGTTCTGTATATTAAGAACTGTGTTTTGATTTAGAACGTATATGCCATTATTTAACGAGCCTGATCTAATCAACTTTTGATTTAGGAAGATGTTCATAACATTATCCTGTATTACAAAATTATATCCATCTTTACTTAATAAAGAAACTGATATAATGTTGCATATCATGTTCGGTATATAATAGCATTCGTTCAGAATCAATGTATTATCACTTGGTAATACAAGGTGATATTCGCCAACTGCTTTGGCTGCAACATTTGTACCATTCCCTACTCTTACGGAATGATCACTCATTCCCGGTTCTCTACCTTTCTTTAGCCCATGCAATATATTGCATATGTGGGATCCTGATCCAGTATCTAATGCCCAGGACGTAGAGTGAACTGAGAAACAGTTCTCGGTAACTAACACACCCGAAGAAGATACATCAACATGTTTATTCTTCGTTTGGGTGGCGTGTGAATTCTGGTATTCCCCTATTTCCTGTTTAGTCTTATAACAATTATAAGAAAGAATGGAACCAACGTTCCCCTCCTGAGTATAACAAGCGGGTTCGGTCAAAACATCCATGTTATTATCTTGATTAAGGCCTGACATGGTCGCTACCGAGAGAGAGAGAGAGAAGAAAAACACTTTAGTGTGTGCTCTTGCAAGATTAGATTGGTTATTATCTTATCTAATCAGGATGCTCCCACTGTTTTAATCAAATCTTCCTTCAAACCCTAAAAGGTAAGATTAGCCGGATTTAATTACACCTTACAAGTTCGCCAATCTTTTAGCCAGATCAGTGTTGGTACTTTGAGGGAGGTTTCTTGTACTTTCACACGGACCTAATTAAAATAAACCTCGTTTTCCCAGAGGCAGAACCCCGTAAACACCTTTCTAGATACTTACTTGATCGGCTAATTGTCCTGTGTAAAATTCTCCTAGGAGTAACTCTTACTCGTAGTGGGTATCAGGATCCATCTATCTTATAGAAGGTATGCAATCTCATTGCAAATTTCAACTCTTGAAATTCCTGATAATACTTTTGCCCCTAATGTGTTATGACCTTGACAGAGGTCAACAATCCATAGTGCACTAGTCAAGTTCAACCCGTCATTTCTTGATTGAATCAAACCCACTCGCACGACCCTTGACAGAGGTCAACAAGGTCGTACGACTACCCTAACTCAATCACATCTCATGTTTTACAGATAATTACTAATCAGCTACCGCACACAATGCCTTAACAGAGGTCAACAAACGCAGTACGAATACTAAATAGTCTTTATCTGAAATGACGGAGGGCTACGCAGGTTTTTCAGAAAACCATGAGCGTAATGAACTCGATATCATTGTAGAAACAAGTGATTTTGAAAAGGAGTGTTTTTTAGGCTTTTCTAGTTTCGCTAAAGAGGTCACTCCCGGTGAAGGGATCTCGGCTCTTTTCTCATCGAATAAGGTGCAGGATATTTCATAAATACCGTTGTGCAAAGCAAGAACTGTAGAAGCAATCAAAAACTAAAGCATTGAGTTTGTAGCATCTGCCAGTTTTGCTAAAGTGGTCACTCTCGGTGAAGGGATCTCGGCTCTTTCCTCATCGAATAAGGTGCAGGATATTTCATAAATACCGCTGTGCAATGCAAAAACTGTAGCTACCCTTTTTGAAAATTTGATTCTACAACATCTTTTAGGTTTCTTTTCTTTTATTAATCTCATTAATAAAACCCATCATTTAAGCTTCCTAAGCATCACAGAAGAAACGAAAGCTGCAATATTTATATATCAACATATAGTATAAGCATTCGTCTCAGGCAGTAATATGATCTCATCACAGAACATTGCAGCAGAAGTCAACATATGAAATATTTGATATACTAGGACATCCGTGTTTTATTTTGAGCCTTTATAAAACACGGATTCCACGGTCGCGATGAATAGCCAAACCCACATCCCAAGACCCCTACAAGAGCGACAAGTAACCCAGCCAATTCTAGGGTTAGGAGACCCGGTCTCGACTCCTCGAGATGGCCTCCCACTGGACCCTAGAACCCGGTTACTTGTGCTCTCCGACTTGGGTCTATCCTAATGCAGAAAAGTAAATAATATACAATGGTGACATCATCCTCAACCCGGAAGTGTCCCAAGAAAATAATATTACATACAAATGAATTTTATATGAATGAAAAAGAAAACTCTCATCTCACATAAATCCCCCAGCTATTCAATACACAACGATCCAATATAACATATCACAGCAACACATAAACATCACAGATAACTAGGCGAAGTTAGATAATTCGACAGACACAACGAATTCCCAAAATACCCCAGTAAGCTCAACACTTGAGCAGAAAATAAAAATTCCCAGTAGCATGCCCCAGCACCAATGGACCGTCGCTAAAGTGCCCGTCCCAAGCCTCCACAGTGGCGCAACGGAACCGCCGCCAAAACCAGGTTTTGGCCGCGGTTACGCGGTCACTGTAGCGTGTTAGAGACTCTTTCTTCAGGTGAGTCCATAAAATTCCCTGCATGATTTTCTGAGTATTTTTATTATGAAAAATTTCAACTGTTGAAAAAATTTACAGCAAGGGGTCAATTCTCGATGTTTCGGGGTTCGATCGAACTTCTAACTTCATCTAGATAACGCCTAATGCTCTAGTTTGGCTCTGATACCACTGTAGGGTTAGTTTAGCACCTTAGCAAGGTTTAGGAAGGCATCACACATGCCATATTGAAATTTTTGGGATGCTAAACAAACCCTAACCAAGATCTTAACTAGAGAATTAAGGTTAACTTGCATGTAAACAACTTTACATCTAAGAGAGAGGGATTACAACCTTTGTAGTCCGTTCTTTCGCTTCATAAGCTCCGAGTAGTAGTCCCTTCGCCGGGATCCATGAACTTCCAGACTCAAGAGAGGCTCCACAAGTCGAATGATCCATGCTTGCTAGAAATCTTCCTTTTCGAAGATGATCTACTTTGAAGAATCTCAAACTCAAGCTCTCACTTCTCTAATCAAGTATTAGTGAAGTGAACACTCTAATCTAAGTGGCTAGAATGGATGAGAATGATGAAGTATGAAGTTTTCTCTCTTTTGTTTTCAATTTCTCACTTTAAATCATCAAATCACAAAAAGCTAGAAAGTTTTTTCAAGGAAGAAGAAGAAGAAGAAATCTTTTGTGATGAATAATGAATTATTGCTATGGTTACAAATCAACCATGAGTTAATAAATGAAGGCCTTAACTCATGTAGAGAATAAACTAGATTTAAGGGTTTGTGTTGGGTTAACAAAATATCTTCACAAAATATCAAGCTAGAAAACAAAAAGGAAAGCTTCACGAAAAACCCAAATCCAAAACCTAACTTTGTTTAAACTTAACAACCATGTTGCATTTGTAACCCTAACTTGTTACAATATTATATATCACATATACAATATATTTTGTAACAAAAGAAAATAATACAATTAATATATATCGCATATATATCAATGTATTATCCAGTGAGAAAATGAATCAATAAAGCGAGATTATATTAGTTAACGTAATGTAATATATCACATATATAATTATACATTAAATTATCGAATCAACTCTTGATCCGACAATCCGGCTTCATATAACCGACTAATATAACATGTACCAATTCATCGAATCAACACTTGATCCGATGACCCGGCCATATCAAATATACCCGGCCGATATCTCATATCGCGAGAATAGAATATGGTATCTCATATCGTATTATTCTCGGCCCTACACATATCACATATATGCTCCTACTCCGTTTTGCCTGAGCCAGGAAACCTCTGTGTAGGACTCTGAAGAATCGTCAATACGCCGGCAGCAGGTGATGATCATATCAAATACCCACAAGCTGCAACCGGTCAGCTAAACGTAACAGCCACCTATGTATTGAGCAATCAGAAGATCAACAAGCAAACCTGTACATTCTCCTGCAAATCCAATCAGTAAACACCATCGTACAGTCAGGTCTCTTCGTCTGATATGTTGCATATCTAGTCTAGGGGTGGTAAACGTCAGACCCCAGTAACCGATAAATCATGTCGATTTAAGGCTCATAACGGGTCGAGAAACTACTGATAACTCTTACCAGTAAACCTCCATATCAGCCTTGGCCAGGGACTTCCAGTTATAGCCAATCGAACACAGCACAACATCAACTCCCTATACCGGGAGAGACGAAACCCCTCCTATCGCTCATTGCCTCCATGTGATTCGGGACTGTACCCAAAAGCCACCGTTTTGCACGCCCTCTTGGACGTGGTAAGGTGGAAATCAAAGCACAGTGGGAATCACACAAGACTCTATGACGATCTCGGGTCTACAGACTAACCAGTACCAGTGTCACCGGAGAACTGCTATCTGACGATAGGTATAATACCATACAGGAGTTCTCGGTGAGTCCGTTCAGTGTACCCAGTCTCCACTGAGCACCCGTACACCATCTTTGATGTCTAACACCAATGGATTTGGGATCATCCATCGCCCATCATATGGGTCAAGATGCGTGTACGCTAGTCTACTCTGGAGTATCGATGCCCTGTCTCGATACACCCTCGACTAGGAACAGTTATAGGATGTGCTCGTTGACTACCCTGGCCCCACTAGTATTATCTCATCATAGTCCTAGTAGTCAAGTACATATCCCAAGGGCTTCATCAACATGTGATCACAAAACAGTATTTGTTAACACGTTAAGATAAAGTGAAACCAGATAGCATACTTTCTTATCGAGCAAGAAAGTCCTCTCTATATATATCCAAGCATCCATTATAATATAAATCACATGTAAAACAATGGCCTCTAGGGCATATACATAACTAACAATATGATGTTGCATTTGATTTCGAAGGAATTGGGAACCGCATGATATATTTTTAAAAAAAACTGGATTCATTCAAAATAGCGGTTTTCCCTTAATATGCTCATATTACTGCTTTATGTTGCATATATCATATTTCATGGATTTATGCATTGAGATACGGATTTCATGTGATTTATAAATTTGAGAACCGTGGGGATATTTCAAGAAAGTTTGCATTGTTTTGAAAACCCGGTTTCTCTTGATATGATATTTCGGTGCGTCCACCATTTGTTTTCTCGGTTCAGAGATTGGCATGTGAAACCTGATTCGAGGAGAGGTAGGCACCGTCTGCGGGTACATGGTGGACCCGGTGAGGTACCCCGGGGTAATAAGGCTCGTATTGTTAGTCGGTGAGCTTAGCAGGGGAGCACTACCTACCGGTGATAGTATTTGGACTCGGTGGTTATCCGGAGGATATCGACCGGAGTCGTGAGATGGATATGAGGGCCGACCAGAGTATGCGGCGCCTGAGGGCCGATCCGAGGTTGCGGCGCCTGAGATATGACGATTTACGTGTCGATGCTGGACACGGGTTTCATGATGTTTCGAGTGTCGGTGTTGGACACTCAGGTTCCATGATTTGATGGGTTATTGATGGACACACGTTCTTTGATATCCTCATATATTTATATGTATATGCTTTCATGATGTTTATTGTTGGATGAGATCCACATGCATACAGGTATTGATTATATTGTTGGATGAGATCCACATGCATACAGGCATTGATTATTGTTGGCGTATATGTTGACACGATCACCCTAGTGTAGGGTTCCTAGGCACACTAATGAGGTCTCACAAGGCATCAACCATGCCAATTTCAAAAATTTCCGGTGTCGAGAAACCCTAACAAGATCGTTAACTAGATTTTAAGGCGAAACTACAAGCTAGTTAACAACTTAACTAAGAGTGAACGGAAAATACAACCTTTGTAGATCCGGTCCTCCACCTCCATAGCTCCGTGATGATGTCCCCACACTACGATCATCGGATCCTGGGCTCTAGCGTCGGCTTCATCGGAGAAATGAGCGGGCTAGGTCGTCGACTTCGATGCCGAAGATGATCTACGTCGAGGCAACACAAGATAAAGCTCCAACTTCACCAAGTCATGAAACTTATGAAGAAAACACCCTATACTACTTGGCAAGTGGTAGAGGATGAAGAAATAGGAAGTGGGTTCACTTTAGAATTGGATTTCTCACTCTTTTTCTCAAGGCACCATTGTTGGTTGCAAGCTTCTTCATCTTGAAGAAGAAGATAATATGATAAGTTATTTTAAAATAGAAAACAAAATCATACTTATCATAATTTCAACCATGGTTTAGTGTAGAGAACTAACTAGGGTCAAGTTGAATGGTTAGTGTTAGGAGAAAAAGACAAGAATGGTTACTTTAGTCAAAGATGCATGAAGCATCAAGAAGTTTCATGAATGAAAGCAACCATTTTTGTTTTCCTTTCCTTTATTTAACCAAAATAAATAGATAAATAAATAAGTGAGTAAATCAAAACCCTAACCATTAACATAACCATGGTTTAAGTCTTTACACAAACCCAAGTTTGCATGTATCATCAAACATGATACAATCTTGTGCACAAAAATATATCACATATACAATGTGCACAATCAAGTGAGAAAATCCATCTTAAGTAAACCAATACTAGTTAATGCAAAGTAATATATCAAATATATAATTATACATTAAATCATTAAATCAACACTTGATTTAACGATCCGGTCATATCGCATATGACCGCCCAGTATCCAATGTATCGACTTATCGAATCAATCCTCGATTCGATAACTAGGTTATATCACATACAACCAATCGATACATTCATCGCGAGAATAGAATACGGTATCACATACACGCATTATTCTCGGTCCTGCACATATCTCATATGCGCTCCTATTTCGTTTCGCTTGAGACAGGAAACCTCTGTGTAGGACTCTAAAGACTCGTCAATACGCCGGCAACAGGTGATGATCATATCAATCACCCACAAGTCGCAAGCGGTCTGCTAAACGTAATGGCCACCCGGGTATTGAGCGATCAGAAGATCGACGAGCAAGCCCGCTCACACTCCTGTGAATCCAACCAGTAACACTTACCGTACAGTCCGGTATGTTCATCTGATATGTCGCATATCTCGCCTAGGGGTGGTAAACGTCAGACCCCAATAGCTCGATAAGTCGTGTCGATATGAGGTCTATAACAGTTCGATAAACTACTGGTAACACTTACCAGTAAATCTCAGCAACCCTGGCCAGGGATTTCCGGTTATAGCCAATCGAACACAGTGCAACATCAACTCTCTATACCGGGAGAGACGAATCCCCTCCTATCGCTCATTGCCTCCATGTGATTCGGGACTGTACCCAAAAACCACCGTTTTGCACGCCCTCTTGGACGTGCTAAGGTGGAAATCAAAGCACAGTGGGAATCACACAAGACTCTATGACGATCTCGGGTCTACAGACTAACCTGTACCAGTGTCACCAGAGAACTGCCATCTGACGTAAGGTATAATACCATCTGGGAGTTCTCGGCGAGTCCGTCCAGTGTACCCAGTCTCCACTGAGCACCCGTATATCATCTCTGATGTCAAACACCAATGGATATGGGATCATCCATCGCCCATCTGTATGAGTCGAGAAGGTATACGCTAGTCTACTCTGGTATATCGATGCCCCGTCTCGATACACCCACGACTAGGGACCTTGAAGGATGTACTTGTGGACTACCATGTCCCCACTAGTATGATCCGCATCATAGTCCAGGTAGTCAAGTACACATCCTAAGGGCTTTACCAACATGTAACAGAGAGACAATCAGTATACACGTTAAGGTAAAGAGTAACCAGATAGCATACTATCATGTCGAGCAAGAAAGTCCTCCCTATATATGTCCCAGCATCCACTACAATATACATCCTATGTACAGTAATGGCCTCTAGGGCATACATATAACTAACAATCTCCTACTTGCACTAGGGCCATCTGTAGCAGTAGTTGTAGTATCCCATACTCAACCATCCCATAAAAATCTCTCTCTGGGAAAAGGCCTTTGTGAGTGGATCCGCCGTGTTGTCCTCTGAGTCTGCTCTCCTAACCTCGATCAGCTTGGAGATCAACCATCTCCATGATCAGGTGATACTGCCTTAGAATATGTCTGGATCACTGATGGGACGGACGTTCCTTGGCATAAGCCACAACTCCATTGTCACACAATGGGAGGAACTAAGTTCATCTCATGAACTAATATACACCCAGACTTCCTCTTTGGTAGCATCTTGAATAGCGATGTATCCAGCCTTTATCGTCTAGTATGCCACGGTATCTAGCTTGGAACTCTTCCAACATACCGTCCCTTTACTGAGGGTAAAGACAATGCCTGTGACTGACATTCAGTCGTCCTTATCACCCTGGAACCCTTCCAGTGATTCTCCCCAGGACCAATTGATACCATCTCACTACAACTAGTGAGTATCCTAATATCCAATTAGATCTATCTCATAGATCCAAAACCCAGGATTTAGTAGGTATCACTTTGATCCTATATGGAGAATCATTGTGATAAGCGGAGATTGACCGAGCGTAGCATAGGAAACTTCTTCCCTATCAAGAGTATGTCATCCACGTACTCTACGAGGATCATCACCATACTCCCTACTACCTTTTTGTATATACAAGGTTCATCTACCATTTTGATGAAGTCAAACTCTTTGACTACCACATCAAAACAGATGTTCTAACTCCGCGTTGCCTGTTTTATCATATAAAACATCTTGCACACGTTTTCGCTGCTCCCACTGTCTACGAAGCCCTCTGGCTGTGTACTTATAGACACTCTCTTCTAAAACATCATTTAGAAAAGCAGTCATGACACCCAACCACCAGATATCGTAGTCATGGAATGTAGCAGTGGCAAGTAGGATCTGGATGGACTTAAGTATAGCTTTGAAAGTCTCAACTTTTCCATGTACACCAAGTAATCTTCTTAAGATATGCTTGCTCCTGATGGGGATTTAACCCTTCAGATAAAGCAACCAAAGTCCATACTTTGTTGGTGTTTAAGGATTCCATCTCAGATCGATAAACATCCAGCCATTCTTACAGAGTCTCACTCCTGATGGCCAGCTCGAAACTAGTTGGGTCATCATCTCATGATGCATTCCTCACTCCCACTGTCATAGAGAAACCGAAGTATCTCTCAGGTGGGTGAGGAACCCTACTAGATCTGCGGAGAGGCTGAGGTTCGTTGGAATCTACTGAATCCTTTGGTTCTATCAAATCATCTGCAGTAGTTTGTATAGCTGGAACGTTTCCAGTTCTACAGAACTGACCTTGCCTCGTTCTTGTCCGGATTTTGCTTTTAGACATAGGCCGGACAACCCCAAATCTTAACTAACTTAAGATATGGGCTCTTCCCGTTCCATATCACATATGAAGCGGTAGGCAACTGATTTGATTAGAACCCTATTAAATAGGTATGCAACTTCATAAGTGCATAACTCCCAAAAGGAAATAGGTAACTCAGTAGTACTCATCATAGAGCACACCTTATCATATAGGGTGTGATTGCTCCGCCCCGATATACCATCGTGCTATGGTGTATACGGAGGAATAATGCTGAGAGAGAATCTCATTCTCCTTTAGAATAATCCAGGATTTCCGTGCACAAGTATTCTCCCCCTTGATCTCATCATGGGACATAATACTTATACCCGTATTTTGGTTCTCTACTTCTAACTTATATTCTGTGAATATCTCAAAAGGTTCGGACTTGTGTTTCAACAGGAACATAGGTCGGAATCTCGAAAGATCATCAGAGAATGTAATGAAGTATAAAGAACCGGTCTTGGCATGTGTAGACAGGGGACCTTACATACATCAACATGTATCAATCCCAAGAGTTCACTAACTCTTTCTCTGTTTCCAATAAACAAAGCTATGGTCATCTTATCTTTGTGACATGACTGGCAAGTTTCATAAGATGTAAATTCAAACTGATTTAAATATGAATCTAAATGTAACTTCAGCCAGTCGGGTCGCATTGATATGACCTAGTCTACAATGCCTCAAGAAGGAATCGTTCATTTCTGAACTCTTCCTCTTGTGTGTGTTCTGTATACTCGGAACTGTAGTTTGATTTAGAACGTTAATGCTTTTAGATAACGTGCCTGAACCGATCAACTTTTGATATAGGAAATGTTCAAAACATTATCCAACAATACAAAATTTTATCATTTCTTTACTTATAAAGAGACTGATATGATTTTGTATATCAGGTTCGGTATCTAATAACATTCGTTCAGAATCAATGTATTTGTAATACAGGGTGACAGTGACCAACAGACTTGGCTGCAACACCTGTCCCGTTTTCTGCCTCATGAAACTTATCACCCGTTCTCAGTTCTCTACCTTTCTGTAGCCCATGTAATATATTACATATGTGGGATCCTGATCCGGTATCATATACCCAGGACGTAAAGGACATTGAGAAACAGTTCTGTATAACGAACACACCCGAAGATGATGCATCAACATGCACTTTCTTCGTTTGGGCGGCATGGGAATCTTGGTATTCCCCTATTTCCTGCTCTGTCTTATAACAATTATAAGTTGGAGCGGGACCAACGTTCCCCAGCTCAGTATAACAAGCGGGTTCGGTCAACAATCCGTTTTATTATCTTGATTAAGGCGTGATAAGGTCGCTACCAGGAGAGAGAGAGAGAAGAAAACACTTAGCGTTCGCTCTAGCAAGATCAGATTGGTTATTATTTTATCTAATCAGGATGGCTCCCACTGTTTTTATCAAATCTTCCTTCAAACCCTAAAAGGAAAGATTAGCCGGGATTAATTACACACTACAAGTTCGCCAATCTTTCAGCCAGGCCAGTGTCGGTACTTTTAGGGTGGTTCCCCGTGCTTTCGCACGGACCTAATTACAGTAAACCTCGTTTTCCCAGAGGCGTAACCCCGTTGACACCTTTCTAGACACCTACTTGATCGGCTAATTGTAATGTGTAAAACTCTCCCAGGAGTAACTCTTACTCGCAGCGGGTATCGGGATCCAACTATCTCATAGAAGGTATGCAATCTCATTGCAAATTTCAACACTTGAAATTCCCGATAATTTTGCCCCTAGCGTCCTATGATCTTGACGCAGGCCAACAAACCATAGTGCGCTAGTCAAGTTCAACCCATCATTTCCTGATTGAATTAAACCCACATGCACGACCCTTGACGCAGGCCAACAAAGTCGCACGACTACCCTAATCCAATCTGCATCATATGCATAAGCAGATAAATACTAGTTAGCTACCGCACACTACGCCTTGACGCAGGCCAACAAACGTAGCACGAATACTAACTACTACTTATCTGAAATGACGGAGGACTATGACAGGTTTTTCTGAAAACCTATTACGTAATGAACTTGATATCGTTGTAGAATCAAATGATTTTAAAATGGAGTGTTTTTTAGGCTTTTCTAGTTTTGCTAAAGGGGTCACTCCCGGTGAAGGGATCGTCGGCCCTTTCCTCGTCGAATGAGGTGCGGGATATATCATATATATCACTGTGCAAAGCAGAAACTATAGAAGCAATCAAAAGACAAACCGAGATTTGTAGCATCTGCCAGTTATTGCTAAAGGAGTCACTCCCGGTGAAGGGATCTCGGTCCTTTCCTTATCGAATAAGGTGCAGGATGTTCTACAAGGAACACCGCGATGCAAAGCAAGAACTGTAGCTACCTGTTTTATTTTGAAATTCGATTCCACAACATCTTTAGGTTTCTTTTATTTTCATTAATCACATTAATGAAGTCCCATCATTTAAGTTACCTAAACATCACAGATAAATACGACGTACACTTATGTCATCCGCATTCGCCTCGATGTCCCCTCGTGCACCATTAGGTTAGGTAACTAACGACAGAGCGGGGCAGGGCTAGCGCGGGTGTAAAACATAAGTAACGCCTATATAATATATCATATATACTATATACAGTATTTATCACAGAACATCAAATGATCACATCACAGATATCGCAGCAGAAGAAACATATGAAACATTGGATATACTAGGACGTCCGTGTTTTCAATACGAGCCAGTATAAAACACGGATTCCACGGTCGCGATGAATAGCCAAACCCACACCCCTAGACCCCTACGAGAGTGGCAAGCAACCCTACCAATTCTAGAGTTAGGAGACCCGGACTCGACTCCTCGAGTTGGTCTCCCACTGGACTCTAGAACCCGGTTACTTGTGCCCTCCTCCTTGGGTCTATCCTAGTGCGGAAAAGTAAATAATATACAAACGGTGACATCTTCCGCAACCTGGA
Source organism: Agapanthus africanus (assembly GCA_030015575.1). Lineage (NCBI taxonomy): Eukaryota > Viridiplantae > Streptophyta > Magnoliopsida > Asparagales > Amaryllidaceae > Agapanthus > Agapanthus africanus. The sequence continues at coordinate 303,385,391 of JASDDO010000022.1, read as the reverse complement.
AGTGCCCCAATAAAAGAATATTACATACAAGTTTTTACATGAATGAAAATGAAAAACACTCATCTCACATAAAAAAAACCCCGGCTATTCAAACACGATGATCCAATATAACATATCCAGCAACGCATAACATCACATGTTATCAACGTAAGTAAACATGCGTATCCCAATTTTCGTTGACATATAGCAACGAAACCGGCGATATCACATATTACACTTACGGTCACAGGGAAAAAAATGTAAAACTACAACAGTTGGAATCCGCAACCTCCTTAGACATCGCATGCCTAAACAAATGAATTCCTTAGACATCGCATGCCTAACGATTATAAACCCCGCATTTTAGTCTCATTATCGAAAACACTTTTCAATATCAAGTCGGGCAATTCAACAAGATTCCCGAAAAACTGATCGAATGCTCGTCGCAAACTTTAGTAGGCGGCCGCACCCCCGATGCCGTCGACGAAGTGCACCAAGGCGGAACACCGCTACCACGAGCACCCGAACAGATGCTTTCGGCGACGGGGTTCTCCTACAGTCACTTGGTCGGGGCTATGGGATGTAGCTGTCTATTAAGTTTACCCGGCGAGTATCCGCGTACGCTACGTGATTGCGACGGACTTTTGATCACATCAAAATTCCATGGCAACCGATCAAGTGAGACTAAACTGCTATGTTTATAACATTCATTCAGTTATCTCATAACTACTTGTGAATTCCAATTATTGTATCCCATTCCAGATAAATAGAAAATGTTAAACTTTCCGATCGAACAGTCAAACACCCAAGTTTTCCCGAAACAGATCAACACATGAAACAAGTTTAAAAACATCCAGTTCATACCTCAGTACCAACGGTCCAGCCGTAGAAGGGTCAAGCCAACACCTCAAATGTGGCACGCCGTACTGCCCCAAACCCGAAGGTTCAAAGGGCAGTTCAAGACGGTGACATAATCGAGTTAAGGTTTGTTGTCTTCTAGAGGGTCCATCGCATTACTTGCACTACTTAGAACGTTATTAAACCACAGAAAGATCCGACACTTGGAAATTTCCCGACAGGGGAAAAATTGGGTATTTATATCCGGTCGAACTTTTTAACATATTCAATAATTATCCGGAAAACACATAGACAAGATTAGACAATCCGATCGAATCTACGAAGTCCCAATACAACCCCAGAAAACTCAACTGTTGAGTAGAAGTTAAAATATCCCAGAAAATACAGCACTAAATATTAGGAATTACTGTGCAAATTACAAAAGCTGATGTGACTACTTGGCCGCGGAACAGCCGCACGAGCCAAGCTCGTGCCGCGGTTCCGCCGCACTTTAGAGGAATCATGAGCACGTGCTCCACAGTAATTCATCAAATTCCCTGCTGAATTTTTTGGCAATTTTTAATTCACAAAAATCCAAATTTTCAGAAAATTTCCAGGGAGTGATTTGGAGTTAGGGTTTCGGGTTCGATCGGGTTTCTAACATCGTCTACGCATCGCCTATGTAACACCTTAGGTCGTGTTTAGGGGTTAATTATATTGTTAATAGATAGTTTTGGTAAAAAAATTTCCAAATTAAGTTTCAGATAATTTATTCTAATTAATGAACATTTTATTAGGATTTTTCTAGGCACACACACACTTGTGCATGTAAACTAGGGTTTAGATTTGGGGTTAAAACCATGATTAGCAACCATGGTGGGCTAACCTATTTGTATTAAGTGTTTTGGGCTTTAGTTGAGTTTTTATTTATGTGTGTTCTTTTCTTTTATAAAAAATGATGTGGAACTTGTTGACTTGGTGAGAGAGAAAGAGTATGGGCTTCATGGTTGAGCCATGCTCATTAAATGAAGAAAGAGATAGAGGGGGGGTCCTTGACTTGTGCTCTCATTTCCCTCCTCATTCTCATTCTCACAACACTCACACACACACACACACACACACACACACTCAGCTGAGAGAGAGAGAGAGAGGAGGCGGCAGCTGCAGAGGCAGCATCAGAGGCAGCTGCAGAGGCAGCATCAGCAGCAGCAGCAGTAAGCAATAACAACAGCAGCAGCAGGCAGTGACAGCAGCAGCAGCACCAACAACAGCCCCAAGCAGCTGCAGCAGCACTCCCATCTTCTCCACCTCCTTTCTCCTTACACCTAGGGTCTTGTAAGGTATAGAATCCGAGCCCAACTTCTTGTTTGTTTAACGTATGTGTAGTTTAGCTTCGGTTTGTGTAAAAAGTGAGATTTTGTGCTTGAAATGGTGATTTGTGTGGACTTATGGTTTAGTGCTGTTAATATTGGTTAACCTAGCCTAATTAGGTGTTATTAAGGCCATGTAAACCTAGTTAGACCCCAGATTACACCAAAATACCATAGGGTTTCAAATTGTGCAATTTAGTGTTTTTAAGTGAACATTTTGGATTTCTGTGATCTGCTATAGGCCCGAGTAGTTCAGGTTAAAATTGAGTTAACTGGAGCTTGTTTACAAGGCATAGACCACACCACCAGAGCCCGAGACCCCCACCCCATAGCGAGGCCGCCGATTTATTCTTTCTGGCCGCAAATTGCGGCCAGATAGGGGAATTTTTGGGTGATGTTTGGATGGGTAGAAGTCTGTTATTATTTCTAGGCCAGTGGTATGTATAGTTTTGTAAGTTGTTAGCCTGGGTAGAATCTGGGACGTTATATCGTATTTCTAGTACGTTTGGTTCACGCGATACGCGCGATGCGCGAGAGGGTTCCATGATTCAGCGTATCGCGGCGTATCGGGGTTAGTTTTAGACGCGTGCACACGTTTAGCGTATCTTACCCACGCGCGTTTAGTTCGCGACGCGAGCGCATCGTTTGACTTCGATATCACGTTTTGCGAGATAGTTGCTTATATATGGATTCTTGTGTAATTCCAGGTTCGCAGGCGGGTACGTCGGACGAAGCTAAGAAAGGGAAGCAGGTGGTCGGCTACGAGTAGCGTACGACCAGGTGAGTAGATTTAACATCTACGGGGAAATCGCCCGTATGGCGTTAAGCGTCAGGGCGAGTCAGGATATTAGATTGTAGATGTTCATATGGACTGTAGTAGCATACCTTATTGTTGCATATAGAAATGATAGCACAGAACACTGCACTGCCACTAACGGTTCAAGTCGCACGAGCACGATTGATATGCTACACTCACACCGTTAGTGATTGCCATGACACTCACATTATAGGATTGCTATAAATCATATATTATACTGATTCTACCTTATTGATGTTGTCATGATTTGCCGCATAACATCATATGTTATATCCATATTTGGGCACATATGCATCACATACCCCTACTGGTACTACGTGCACACATATTGAGATGTTCATACCTGCGCACATGCACACTGTATATTCATACTACGTGCACACATATTGAGATGTTCATACCTGCGCACATGCACACTGTATATTCATACCAGTGCACACATATTGAGATATCTTCATACTTGCTTAGATTACGCATTGAGATATGTTGTTTCCATGTAAATTCTGGATTTGGGGAACCGTGGATATTTCAAAGAGAATAGTTAATTATTTAAAAACCCGGTTTCCCTTGATATGATATTTCGGTGCGTCCACCATGTGTTTTCTCGGTACTAGAGTGATATATGTGAACCCGAATCGAGGAGTTGGATGAGGCCGATTACGGGTACATGGTAGACCCGGTATGGTACCCCGGGGCGAGAACGGTTTCGCTGTGTAGTAGACGGTGAGCCTGGCAGAGGGACTACTACCTACCGGTGATTGGTTGAACCTGGCGTTTATCCGGAGGATACCGACCAGAGTCGATGGATGGATACGGGACGACTCGTACTGCCGGGGCCGAGGGCCGATACCGCAGACAGAGCCCGTGGGCTGATCCGGACTGACGGATGCCCTATACAGGAGGATTTGCGTGTCGATGCTTGGCACGAGTATTTCTTGATATTTTGGGTGCCGATGTTGGGCACTCACGGTTATATGAGATTTACAGGATTGGAGGACCGAGGAGGATGACGACGCCTGAGTAGTATTGGGATTTGGGTACATTAATGGGTACCGATTATACCTTTCACTATGACATTCCGTGTAGATGTTATATTTCCCATGCTCAGTATGTAGTAATCGATATCTCATCCTGTATCTATTATACCATGTTCATTCTATATAGGGTTGTTAGATTGCATTGCTATACCTGATCATTGCATACCCTGTTCATTCTATATAGGGTTGTTAGATTGCATTGCTATACCTGATCATTGCATACCCTTTTCATTCTATATAGGGTTGTTAGATTGCATTGCTATACCTGATCATTGCATGCCCTGTTCATTCTATATAGGGTTGTTAGATTGCATTGCTATACCAGATCATTGCATACCCTGTTCATTCTATATAGGGTTGTTAGATTGCAATTGCTATACCTGATCATTGCATACCCTGTTCATTCTATATAGGGTGGTTAGATTGCATTGCTATACCTGATCATCACATTTCTTGCTCATCACATGGAGATGTTATTAGATCGCACTTGTTGCATGTTGAGCATCCAGTTCATCATATAGATGTTGTCTGTTGATATAGGTTAGAGTATCGTAGCACGTGCATACTCGCGATTACCTTTATCTGCTATCTTCTATTCACGAGTTGGCAATTCACCCCCGTTGTGCCACAGTGTTTGCAGGTTGCTCTTCGGAGTAGTCGCGGCAGGTTGCATTCTTGCATCTTTTGACACAGATACCCCTACAGTTGGTGTGCTAGCTCTTTTGTTGATAGGTGGGTTTTGTGCGGTATCTGGTTTTCTTTCAGTTTTGTACATTGTTGTATCTAGTACTCTCCATCTACCACTTATGTAGTGACTTAGAGACCAGTTGTGAGGACGATGTATATTATTTTGTATTCTGGCGTCGAGCTCGTTGTGAGCCGACCTTACTTATGCAGTTTATTCTATCTGTGATGTTTCCCGCTTGTTGCTCATTTTCTTCGCTACGGCGTCGTATATTGTTATCTTAGTAATTAGTTTTATTAAATGCTTAAATCACTCTATACTTTTACTGGTTTGATTTCTGGGTTTTCGGCTTACTTAGTCGCGTTACGCCTGTAGACGTTACGTGGTTAAGTGCCGGTCACGGGCCTAACTTTAGGTCGTGACAAAGTTGGTATCAGAGCGTAGGTTTTACCTTCGGAGTGTAGGATGATCCTGGTATGATGGAGTAGGTAGCTGCAGCAAAGTGGCGTAGCGTGCGTATGTTCCGCGGCATACTCACGACACGGTACTCCGCCTAAGCGACCTTAGGACTTATTGATTAAATTTCCTTTATGATCGTATATATCCTTGTGATTCGATTTTCGTATCCTCATCGAATCCTACCTTCTTTCCAGCCATTATGCCGCCAAGGACTACGAGGGTGCAGAGAGAGGCCGGGAGAGCCGAGGTTCGAGTTGATTTATCTGAGACGAGGACTGATCCGAGTAGTACCCATGTTGTACCAGGACAGATTATTTCTCCTACGACAGGTCAGATCGCTAGACTAGTGGCAGAGATGCAGAGCTTGCGCCAGACGATGAGCTCATTGGTAGAAGTTGTTCGAGCGTAGCGACAGATGGTTGTCATCCCTGTTACCCAGTTGTTCCTTGCGATCATCATGCAGTATTCCGTCCCCTACATAGCACCGGTGGAGGCAGCCCCCGTTTACGAGACACGTCTTCCAGAGACCGTGAGAGTTCCGGAACAGTTGTGGAATCGTACTGGTGTACCAGCCTAGAGCAGAGGCTTAGGACGAGGACAGTCGTTTGGATTCCATCCCCAGGCAGGACAGCATTCAGTGCGTAGGTGTCTACGATGCGGAAGCCTTCAACACCTCATCAGGCAGTGTTCCTTCACAGCACGTCAGGGTCGTATTCTGAGACGTCGTGGACGCGGAGGGTTTGCATAGAAGGGTCAGGCTAGTAGAGGAAGAGTTCGATCAGTCGCAGATGAAAGACAGGCACACGTTTTCGCTTCGACTCATCGGGACGCGCGGGCGTCCAATGCGGAGCCTACAGGTACTCTTTCAGTATGTCCTTTTGTTGCACTCGTATGTTTACACACTTCGTGCCGAGTTTAGGACGAGAGTCGTGCTGGGTAGATTAGCCGTTTGTTGTGTTAACTACTGTCAGCATTCCTTTTGTTGCGCGACACGTACTTCGGTCGTGTGCCCATCGGATAGGAGATAGAGATTCGTCTGTCATTTTGAACCTCCTAAAGATGTTGGATTTGGCAATCTCCTGGGCACGGACTGGTTAGCTACGTGTTAGGCGTTGTGGGCTACCGTGAGGAAACGGTTAGGTTTTGTTTTCCCGGGCAAGTCAGATCTTGTTGTGCAGGTAGATAGTGGTGCCACCTCTTACAGCTTGAATTCAGCCTTATTTGCTAGTCGGCTCTGAGGAGATGTCATGGATTCTTGGTGTTTTTTGTGATACCGTAGCCATGGTTGATGTGTTGGGCCGGTTTTCTTTAATGGGGAGAGTTTTTCGACGTTGTTCCAGATGAGCCGTCAAGGCTTATGGAGCTTAAGAATCTGCTGCAGAGTTGTTGTTGAGGGAGTTGTGCGTCTGAGTGTTTCACTTTTAGGAAGCTCCTATTTCTGTTCGTCAAGGAGAAAAACGACAGATTGAGGTTGTGTATTGATGGATCGTCACTTGCATTGGATTACGGTGCGGATAAGTATCCTATACCTCACATTGACGATTTCTTCGATCAGCACCAGAGTGCGAACTTTGTCTAAGTTGGTTAGGGATCAGGTCATCATTGTTGCGGGTCCGGAGTGATGACATTCCAAAGACTGCCTTGTGCGTGCTACGGGCTTTGTGTGTCTTGGGTGTGTCACTGGACTCACCAATGCTCTAGCAGTATTCGTAGGTGTGATGAACTGGTTTTCTTCGGGCCATTCCTCGACCAGTTATTGTTGTGCTATTTACGACATCCTGGTCTTTTTAGTGTGTCTTGAGGGATATGAGTAGCACTCGAGGATCTGTTTTATGGATAATGGGGGAGCCCCAGCGGTTTGCTAGATTCTCGGAGTGTTCCCTTTAAGCTTGTTGTGTTGACTCCTAGGTTTGGTAGTTACGGAGACGAATTGGTATGGTTTCGAGGAAGATCGTGGCCGTACAGCTTAAGCCCAAATTTGTGAGCAGGACGGAGGTCCGCAGATTTTTGGCTTAGCAGGTGTTACCGCCGTCTCATGCAAGATTGCTAGTGTAATGCTGCCCCGTTGACTAAATTGACTGGAATGGAGGTTTCTTTTCTTTGGACTGAGGCTTGTGTGCGGAGTTTCCGCAGTTGAAGACTCGATAAACAACCGCTTCAGCTCCTTCTTTGCTTTTGGTTCGGGCGACCTTGTGGTTTAACTGTGATGTTTCGTGAGTAGGACTCGAAGGTGTACTGAGGTGACACAATGGAGTTATCGCTTTTGCTTCCCTACATTTGGAGGAAGTACGAGAAGGATATCCCACTCCTGATCTGGAGATGGCCGCGATGGTTTTGCGTTGGAGATTAGAGACACCACTTGTTTGAGAGTCGTGTCAGATTTTCACGGACCACCAGAGTTAAAGGTACCTCTTCCTGCGGCGGAAATTGATTGTTGTGATAATCCTCCGCAGATTCACAGTTCTTGTGCGATCGTTGAGTACAGCATAAGTTTGTCTCTTCTGAGGAGACAGCTTGCTCATGTCCACGCCCGACCACTTTTCTTAAATCGCTTTCGCGAGACACTGCCCGCCGACGCTCGTTTGTCAGGGATATTGGAGCCTACTCGGCTGGGTAATGTTTTGGAATCCTTGACTTGTGGCAAGGGTGTGCTAGGCTAGAGAGACACTTGTGTACCTAATATTATAGGGAAGAGACGAGGAATCCTAGGGCAGGCACATCGGTCAACTCTCTGTACTCATTCAAGCCCCACCAACTGTTAACGTGACTTGTAAGGTAGTTACGGGTGGGCAGGGATAGAAAGAGGAGTCTTGGGTTTCGTTTCAAGGTGTCTGTCTTGTTGTGTGCTTGAGTTGAGCAACTGAGACTAACGGGAGAGTTGCAACCTTTAACCGTTCCGAAGAGGGAACGAGAGCAGATCTTCCCGAAATTCGTTATGGTGTCCACCCAGGAGTTGTCAGGATGTGACTCCATTCGGATGCATGTCATCCGGTGATACTCAGTTGTTCTTGTTAAGTTGTGCGTACGTAGAAATTGTTGTCGGCAGTTGGGGATCGTCGTTTGCCATCGATTGGGTTCTCCTTTGATAGCAGTTATCAGGAGACACTCCAATTGGTAACCTTTAGGATTAGAGGTTAGGTCATGACGATCACCAGTTTGTTTCCTAACTCCTTGTTATAGGATTATTGGACCTCAGCTAGTTTAGAAATTTCGGAAATGACGCGGTTGTTTTTGGGTCAGGATAAGAACGGTATATTGCGGATAGAGATTAGATGCTGACCAAGAGGGTCGCAGATTCGAGCTCGCAATGGCAGATCATGTTTTCCCACGGAAAATTTCCGATAAATGACATGTTGAGTTTTGGGAAGTTTTCCAGAATAGTAAGTCTTTTTAGGATCCCTAAGGCGAGTTGGTTCGTTGCCTTAAGTTAGGCACTTCCACCCAGATTATTGAATATTCACCCCGTATTTCCTATGTCGATACTTGCAATTACCTTCATGACCTTTCTCATAGGATTTAGCGCAAGACCAACTAAGTTCGAGTGTGATCCTTCGTTCACCCAACAACCAGCCGTAATTTTGGGCCGGCAGGTGAAGAAACTTCGATCGAAGGTCTTGCCATCAGTGAAGGTATTTGGGTGCATCCCAAACGGTGAAGAGATCACTTGGGAGGCTGAGGGCGAGATGCGGAAGAAGTTCCCCCATCTCTCTGAAGGTATGCGTAGCTTTGTATTTTAAAATTCGGGGACGAATTTTCTTTAAGGGGGAAGATTGTAACACCTTAGGTCATGTTTAGGGGTTAATTATATTGTTAATAGATAGTTTTGGTAAAAAGTTTACCAAATTAAGTTTCAGATAATTTATTCTAATTAATGAACATTTTATTAGGATTTTTCTAGGCACACACACACTTGTGCATGTAAACTAGGGTTTAGATTTGGGGTTAAAACCATGATTAGCAACCATGGTGGGCTAACCTATTTGTATTAAGTGTTTTGGGCTTTAGTTGAGTTTTTATTTATGTGTGTTCTTTTCTTTTATAAAAAATGATGTGGACCTTGTTGACTTGGTGAGAGAGAAAGAGTATGGGCTTCATGGTTGAGCCATGCTCATTAAATGAAGAAAGAGAGAGGGGGGGTCCTTGACTTGTGCTCTCATTTCCCTCCTCATTCTCATTCTCACAACACTCACACACACACACACACTCAGCTGAGAGAGAGAGAGAGAGAGTGAGGCAGCAGCTGCAGACGCAGCATCAGCAGCAGCAGCAGTAAGCAATAACAACAGCAGCAGCAGGCAGTGACAGCAGCAGCAGCACCAACAGCAGCCCCCAGCAGCTGCAGCAGCACTCCCATCTTCTCCACCTACTTTCTCCTTACACCTAGGGTCTTGTAAGGTATAGAATCCGAGCCCAACTTCTTGTTTGTTTAACGTATGTGTAGTTTAGCTTCGGTTTGTGTAAAAAGTGAGATTTTGTGCTTGAAATGGTGATTTGTGTGGACTTATGGTTTAGTGCTATTAATATTGGTTAACCTAGCCTAATTAGGTGTTATTAAGGCCATGTAAACCTAGTTAGACCCCAGATTGCACCAAAATACCATAGGGTTTCAAATTGTGCAATTTAGTGATTTTAAGTGAACTTTTTAGATTTCTGTGATCTGCTATAGGCCCGAGTAGTTCAGGTTGAAATCGAGTTAACTGGAGCTTGTTTACAAGGCATAAACCACACCACCAGAGCCCGAGACCCCCACCCCATAGCGAGGCCGCCGATTTATTCTTTCTGGCCGCAAATTGCGGCCAGATAGGGGAATTTTTGGGTGATGTTTGGATGGGTAGAAGTCTGTTGTTATTTCTAGGCCAGTGGTATGTATAGTTTTGTAAGTTGTTAGCCTGGGTAGAATCTGGGACGTTATATCGTATTTCTAGTACGTTTGGTTCGCGCGATACGCGCGATACGCGAGAGGGTTCCATGATTCAGCGTATTGCGGCGTATCGGGGTTAGTTTTAGACGCGTGCACACGTTTAGCGTATCGTACCCACGCGCGTTTAGTTCGCGAAGAGAGCGTATCGTTTGACTTCGATATCAAGTTTTGCGAGATAGTTGCTTATATATGGATTCTTGTGTAATTCTAGGTTCACAGGCGGATACGTCGGACGAAGCTAAGAAAGGGAAGCAGGTGGTCGGCTACGAGTAGCGCACGACCAGGTGAGTAGATTTAACATCTACGGGGAAATCGCCCGTATGGTGTTAAGCGTCAAGGCGAGTCAGTATATTAGATTGTAGATGTTCATATGGACTGTAGTAGCATACCTTATTGTTGCATATAGAAATGATAGCACAGAACACTGCACTGTCACTAACGGTTCAAGTCGCACGAGCACGATTGATATGCTACACTCACACCGTTAGTGATTGCCATGACACTCACATTATAGGATTGCTATAAATTATATATTATACTGATTCTACCTTATTGATGTTGTCATGATTTGCCGCATAACATCATATGTTATATCCATATTTAGGTACATATGCATCACATACCCCTACTGGTACTACGTGCACACATATTGAGATGTTCATACCTGCGCACATGCACACTGTATATTCATACTACGTGCACACATATTGAGATATGTTGTTTCCATGTAAATTCTGGATTTGGGGAACCGTGGATATTTCAAAGAGAATAGTTAATTATTTAAAAACCCGGTTTCCCTTGATATGATATTTCGGTGCGTCCACCATGTGTTTTCTCGGTACTAGAGTGATATATGTGAACCCGAATCGAGGAGTTGGATGAGGCCGATTACGGGTACTTGGTGGACCCGGTATGGTACCCCGGGGCGAGAATGGTTTCGCTGTGTAGTAGACGGTGAGCCTGGCAGAGGGACTACTACCTACCGGTGATTGGTTGAACCTGGCGGTTATCCGGAGGATACCGACCAGAGTCGATGGATGGATACGGGACGACTCGTACTGCCGGGGCCGAGGGCCGATACCGCAGACAGAGCCCGTGGGCTGATCCGGACTGACGGATGCCCTATACAGGAGGATTTGCGTGTCGATGCTTGGCACGAGTATTTCTTGATATTTTGGGTGCCGATGTTGGGCACTCACGGTTATATGAGATTTACAGGATTGGAGGACCGAGGAGGATGACGACGCCTGAGTAGTATTGGGATTTGGGTACATTGATGGTTACCGATTATACCTTCCACGATGACATTCCGTGTAGATGTTATATTTCCCATGCTCAGTATGTAGTAATCGATATCTCATCCTGTATCTATTATACCCTGTTCATTCTATATAGGGTTGTTAGATTGCATTGCTATACCTGATCATTGCATACCCTGTTCATTCTATATAGGGTTGTTAGATTGCATTGCTATACCTGATCATTGCATACCCTGTTCATTCTATATAGGGTTGTTAGATTGCATTGCTATACCTGATCATTGCATACCCTGTTCATTCTATATAGGGTTGTTAGATTGCATTGCTATACCTGATCATTGCATACCCTGTTCATTCTATATAGGGTTGTTAGATTGCATTGCTATACCTGATCATTGCATACCCTTTTCATTCTATATAGGGTTGTTTGATTGCATTGCTATACCTGATCATTGCATACCCTGTTCATTCTATATAGGGTGGTTAGATTGCATTGCTATACCTGATCATCACATTTCTTGCTCATCACATGGAGATGTTATTAGATCGCACTTGTTGCATGTTGAGCATCCAGTTCATCATATAGATGTTATCTGTTGTTATAGGTTAGAGTATCGTAGCACGTGCATACTCGCGATTACCTTTATATGTTATCTTCTATTCACGAGTTGGAAACTCACCCCCGTTGTGCCACAATGTTTGCAGGTTGCCCTTCGGAGTAGTCGCGGCAGGCTGCATTCTTGCATCTTTTGACACAGATACCCTTACAGTTGGTGTGCTTGCTCTTTTGCTGATAGGTGGGTTTTGTCCGGTATCTGGTTTTCTTTCAGTTATGTATATTGTTGTATCTAGTACTCTCCATCTACCACTTATGTAGTGACTTAGAGACCAGTTGTGAGGACGATGTATATTATTTTGTATTCTGGCGTCGAGCTCGTTGTGAGCCGACCTTACTTATGCAGTTTATTCTATCTGTGATGTTTCCCGCTTGTTGCTCATTTTCTTCACTACGGCGTCGTATATTGTTATCTTAGTAATTAGTTCTATTAAATGCTTAAATCACTCTATACTTTTACTGGTTTGATTTCTGGGTTTTCGGCTTACATATTCGCGTTACGCCTGTAGACGTTACGTGGTTAAGTGCCGGTCACGGGCCAAACTTTGGGTCGTGACAGCCTAAGGCTCTAGCTAGGCTCTGATACCACTGTAGGGTTCCTAGGCACACAAATGAGGTCTCACAAGGCATCAACCATGCCAATTTCAAAAATTTCCGGTGCCGAGAAACCCTAACAAGATCGTTAACTAGATTTTAAGGTGAAACTACAAGCTAGTTAACAACTTAACTAAGAGTGAACGGAAAATACAACCTTTGTAGATCCGTTCCTCCACCTCCATAGCTCCGTGATGATGTCCCCCGCTACGATCATCGGATCCCGGGCTCTAGCGTCGGCTTCATCGGAGAAATGAGCGGGCTAGGTCGTCGACTTCGATGCCGAAGATGATCTACGTCGAGGCAACACAAGATCAAGCTCCAACTTCACCAAGTCATGAAACTTGTGAAGAAAACACCCTATACTACTTGGCAAGTGGTAGAGGATGAAGAAATAGGAAGTGGGTTCACTTTAGAATTGGATTTCTCACTCTTTTTCTCAAGGCACCATTGTTGGTTGCAAGCTTCTTCATCTTGAAGAAGAAGAAGATAATATGATAAGTTATTTTAAAATAGAAAACAAAATCATACTTATCATAATTTCAACCATGGTTTAGTGTAGAGAACTAACTAGGGTCAAGTTGAATGGTTAGGGTTAGGAGAAGAAGACAAGAATGGTTACTTTAGTCAAAGATGCATGAAGCATCAAGAAGTTTCATGAATGAAAGCAACCATTTTTGTTTTCCTTTCCTTTATTTAACCAAAATAAATAGATAAATAAATAAGTGAGTAAATCAAAATCCTAACCATTAACATAACCAAGGTTTAAGTCTTTACACAAACCCAAGTTTGCATGTATCATCAAACATGATACAATCTTGTGCACAAAAATATATCACATATACAATGTGCACAATCAAGTGAGAAAATCCATCTTAAGTAAACCAATACTAGTTAATGCAAAGTAATATATCAAATATATAATTATACATTAAATCATTAAATCAACACTTGATTTAACGATCCGGTCATATCGCATATGACCGACCAGTATCCAATGTATCGACTTATCGAATCAATCCTCGATTCGATAACTAGGTTATATCGCATACAACCAATCGATACATTCATCGCGAGAATAGAATACGGTATCACATACACGCATTATTCTCGGTCCCGCACATATCTCATATGCGCTCCTATTTCGTTTCGCTTGAGCCAGGAAACCTCTGTGTAGGACTCTAAAGACTCGTCAATACGCCGGCGGCAGGTGATGATCATATCAATCACCCACAAGCCGTAAGCGGTCTGCTAAACGTAACGGCCACCCGGGTATTGTGCGATCAGAAGATCGACGAGCAAGCCCGCTCACACTCCTGTGAATCCAACCAGTAACACTTACCGTACAGTCCGGTATGTTCATCTGATATGTCGCATATCTCGCCTAGGGGTGGTAAACGTCAGACCCCAATAGCTCGATAAGTCATGTCGATATGAGGTCTATAACATTTCGAGAAACTACTGGTAACACTTACCAGTAAATCTCAGCAACCCTGGCCAGGGATTTCCGGTTATAGCCAATCGAACACAGTGCAACATCAACTCCCTATACCAGGAGAGATGAATCCCCTCCTATCGCTCATTGCCTCCTTGTGATTCGGGACTGTACCCAAAAACCACCGTTTTGCACACCCTCTTGGACGTGGTAAGGTGGAAATCAAAGCACAGTGGGAATCACACAAGACTCTATGACGATCACGGGTCTACAGACTAACCTGTACCAGTGTCACCAGAAAACTGCCATCTGACGTAAGGTATAATACCATCTGGGAGTTCTCGGCGAGTCCGTCCAGTGTACCCAGTCTCCACTGAGCACCCGTATATCATCTCTGATGTCAAACACCAATGGATATGGGATCATCCATCGCCCATCTGTATGGGTCGAGAAGGTATACGCTAGTCTACTCTGGTATATCGATGCCCCGTCTCGATACACCCATGACTAGGGACCTTGAAGGATGTACTTGTGGACTACCATGTCCCCACTAGTATGATCCGCATCATAGTCCAGGTTGTCAAGTACACATCCTAAGGGCTTTACCAACATGTAACAGAGAGACAATCAGTATACACGTTAAGGTAAAGAGTAACCAGATAGCATACTATCATGTCGAGCAAGAAAGTCCTCCCTATATATGTCCCAGCATCCACTACAATATACATCCTATGTACAGTAATGGCCTCTAGGGCATACATATAAGTAACACCTAGATATAATAGTATTACCTTAATGATATAGTTGACCTAGGAAATCCTTGTTTTATTCATTTTCTACCTGCTGATGTTTTCTACTCACGAGTTGGCAACTCACCCCCGTTGTGCCACAGTTCTTGCAGGTTGACCGCATGGATCAGTAGCGGCATCGCCGACACATAGCTACATTCGGGTGATTTGCATTTGGTAGGTGGTACACATTGGCTCTTGCCACTCTTGTATTATTATTCCTATTGTATCTAGTCAACTCCATCAATCAGAAACTAGTGTTTGAATATGTAGTAAGACTTAGCAAGACTTGTAGTTGCGAGAGTTAGAGCGATGGGTTATATATTCGCTTGGTGGATTTGATGTCTTGCTTTTTATTTTCCTTTGTGTTGATCTTCGTCGTTTGCGTCGTATACATATATGCTTGTGGTGGTTGTTTCCGCCGTTGGGCATGATTTGCTCCTGTTTGGGGATGCTTTCTTTATATTCTATGTTTGTATCCGTTTCGGGGCTAGTTTTTACAAAGGAGGTGCTGCCGAAATTTTTAAGAAACAAAAAAAAAATTAAGCTTAAGGATTTTTACTTAAGGTTTCCAAATGTTTCATTACTTACTTATTTTGAAGGGTTTAGATTTCTGGGTTTCGGCTTACTTAAGTTATGTTACGCCTGTAGACGTTGCGTGATTTAAGTGCCGGTCACGAGCTAATATTTTCGGGTCGTGACACTAATATAATGGTTGGGTTAATAAATATCTTCAAGTAAAACAAAATTAGTGGACTTGGTCAATGGTTCCAAAAGCTTCTACAAGCTTCAACCATGTGACTAATTTCCAACTAATTTGATTTACTTTAAATAAATAAAACCTTACATTATTTTAAGCATGGTGTGAGTCTCATACACCCATGAAGCATGACACAAAAGATGTATATTAATATATATCACATATATACTAAGTGTACACTACTGAGAAAAAGAAATCTTAAGTGAGCTAATATTAGTTAATGTAAGATAATATATCAAATATATAATTATACATTAAATTATTAAATCAACACTTGATTTAATAATCCGGCTATATCACATACAACCGACTAATATCATATGTATCAACTTATCGAATCAACACTTGATTCGATAACCCGGCTATATCACATATAACCGACCGATATCACATATCGCGAGAATAGAGTATGGTATCACATACTCTTATTAATCTCGGTACCGCACATATCACATATGTGATCCTAATTCGTTTCGCTTGAGCCAAGAAACCTCTGTGTAGGACTCTAAAGACTCGTCAATACGCCGGCAGTAGGTGGTGATCATTTCAGTCACCCACAAAGCGCAAGAGGTCTGCTAAACGTAACGGCCACCCGGGTATTGTGCGATCAGAAGTTCAACAAGAAAGCCTACTCATACTCCTGCGAATCCAATCACTAACACTACCGTACAGTCCGGTCTTTTCGTTTGATATGTCGGATATCACAACCTCGGGGCGATAATCGTCAGACCCCAATAGCCTGATAAGTCATGTCGATGTGAGGCTCATAACGGTTCAAGAAACTACTGATAACACTTACCGGTAGATCTCAGCAATCCTGGCCAGGGATTTCCTATTATGGCCAATCAAGCATAGCGCAACATCAACCTCAAATACCGGGAGAGACGAAATCCCCTCCTATCGCTCATTGCCTCCATATGACTCAGGACTGTACCCAAAAACCACCATTTTGCACGATCTCTTGAATGTGGTAAGGTGGAAATCAAAGCACGATGGGAATCACACAAGACTCTATGACGATCTCGGTTTGACAGACTAACTTGTACCAGTGTCACCAGAGAACTGCTATCTGATGATAGGTATAATACCATCTAGGAGTTCTCGGCGTGTCCGTTCAGTGTACCCAGTCTCCACTGAGCACCCGTATACCTTCTCTGATGTCAAACACCAATGGATGTGGGATCATCCATCTCCCATCATATGGGTCATGAAGGGTATACGCTACTCTACTCTGGAATATCGATGCCTCATCTCGATACTCCCACGACAGGGAACATTTGAAAGATGTACTTACTGACTATCTCTGCCCCACTAGTATAATCTGCATCATAATCCTGATAGTCAAGTACTCATCCTAAGGGCTTAATCAACATATAATAGAGAGACAATAAGTGTACATGTTAAGATAAAGAGAAACCAAATACTATCATGTCGAGCAAGAAAGTTCTCCCTATTTATGTCCAAGCATCCACTATAATATACATCACATGTATAATAATAGCCTCTACGGCATACATATAACTAACACCCCACCCCTGAGGCCACCACAAGGTGGCCAGGGGGTGAGGCAGACCCGAAACTGCCCAAGGTGGGGCAGTTTCGGGTCCCTACCGCCAAGACCACCTTGTGGTGCTCTTGGGGAGTGGGCCTGTTCACACCATAATATTGTATTATTATATTCCCCATTCTTGTTCTTTTTACAAATAAACAGGTGCTTTTGACGCATGTCTGCTACATATTACAGGTTACAGGTTCTTCGAGAGAAAACAGTGAAAAAGACAAAAGACGACACAAAAAGGGGACTTTGACCAACAAATAGAAGGATCTTAATCAAGCCTATACAAAAGATCAGTACAAGGCAACGCAAGGTCCAAGATTACAAAGCAAACGGTTAAAAGTCCACTGCAATTGTTCACTGGAGATCTGGAAGAAATAGAGAAGCCAAATTGAATAAAGATCCAAAGAAATAAAAAGCCCAAGAAGCCCAGAATCAGATCCAAAATTTCCAGACATAAAATTTTACCAAAGCTTGAAGTCTACTTTGACTAGGTCTTCCTAAGGATATTTTGGTAAATGTAGACATGCGAATTAATTGTAACCTAGGGTTTCTATCTCCTATAAATAGAAGCCCAAATCATTGTATTCTTTTCATGCCTCCCTATGCCTCCTTTTAATAATAAATTCAGAATTCTTTATGGAGAGCATCGGTGTCTCTTTTCAATTCATGAATTCAGATCTGACAACCCTGCGTTGATGTTTGGAGAGATGCATCTGTAAGTAGATTTAATTCCTTGCTCTAGTTTAGATTTCAATTCTTTGCCCTAGGTAGATTTAATTTCTTGCCGTAGATAAATTGTTTAGAGTTAGCTTTGGGGAAGGATTTTGAGAGATGAGATCTCTCATCTCTTTCTTACCCATAATATATTTTCAATAGGACTCTATGCATACACGCACACACAGCGCCCTACGGCACCCTATCCCTCGAGGTAGCGGTGATACCGTAGTATAAAAGCCCGGTTGCGCGCGTTTTCCATGGAGGTTAGGGTAAGGATCTCTAAAGGAAGGACAAGAACCTAGAGGAAGGAACACCTTCCCGAATGGATCTAA
This sequence comes from Agapanthus africanus, assembly GCA_030015575.1. Taxonomy (NCBI): domain Eukaryota; kingdom Viridiplantae; phylum Streptophyta; class Magnoliopsida; order Asparagales; family Amaryllidaceae; genus Agapanthus; species Agapanthus africanus. The sequence goes on along the minus strand of JASDDO010000022.1, from coordinate 303,367,227 downwards.
TCCCCTTTATTGATAATTACCATAACTCCTCATAGATCTTCATTCGGGTATAGAAAGCGTTGAGATTTACCTGCATTTCCAAACCATCCCTAAACCTAACCCTAGAAAGACTAGATCTAGATAATCGTAGTATAGAATAATTAGGTTTTTAGATTTAATAATCAATCCGAACACCCTTCGGAATTAACTCGTTAGAGCGATTAGGAAATTCACAACATCCTTGTGGATCGACCCGTACTCACCGGCTAGCTACCAAGCGACGCCATTCTTGATTGCGGTAATAGATGGTTTTTGAGATAAAATCAAATGGCGCCGTTGCCGGGGATCGAACCCGGGTCACCCGCGTGACAGGCGGGAATACTCACCACTATACTACAACGACGACACAAAAAGGGGACTTTGACCAACAAATAGAAGTATCTTAATCAAGCCTGCACAAAAGATCAGTACAAGGCAACGCAAGGTCCAAGATTACAAAGCAAACGGTTAAAAGTCCACTGCAATTGTTCACTGGAGATCTGGAAGAAATAGAGAAGCCAAATTGAATAAAGATCCAAAGAAATAAAAAGCCCAAGAAGCCCAGAATCAGTTCCAAAATTTCCAGACATAAAATTTTACCAAAGCTTGAAGTCTACTTTGACTAGGTCTTCCTAAGGATATTTTGGTAAATGTAGACATGCGAATCAATTGTAACCTAGGGTTTCTATCTCCTATAAATAAAAGCCCAAATCATTGTATTCTTTTCATGCCTCCCTATGCATCTTTTTATGAATAAAATTTAGAATTCTTTTGGAGAGCATCGATGCCTCTTTTCATATCATCTATTCAGATCTGACAACCCTGTGTAAATGTTTGGAGAGAGCCATTTGTAAAGTAAGTAGATTTATTTAATTGCCCTAGTTTAGATTTCAATTCTTGCCCTAGGTAATTTTCATTCTCTGCCCTAAAATTCCCTAATGAGTGAGTAGTCTCCTCGCTTGTTAGGGTTAGATCCGGGGAAGGTTTGAGAGACGAAGATCTCTCATCCCCTTTCTTGCCCGTCATATATTTTCATAGGACTCTATGCATACATGCACATACCGCTCCCTACGGCACCCTATCCCACGAGGTAGCGGTGATACCGTAGTATAAAGGCCCGGTTGTGATTGTTTTCCATGGAGGTTAGGGTAAGGATTGATAAAGGAAGGACAAGAATATAGAGGAAGAAAACATCTTTCCAAATGATTCTAATCCCCTTTATTAATAATTACCATAACTCCTAATTAGATCTTCATATGGGTATAGAAAGCGGTAAGATTTATAGACTTTCTAAACTTAACCTAGACCTAACCCTAGCAAGACTTAGATATAGATAGATTTAGTTTTTAGATTTAATAATCAATCCAGCTCCCATCGGAATTAACTCGTTAGAGCGATTAGGAAATTCACAAAATCCCTGTGGACCGACGCGTACTCACCGGCTAGCTACAAGCGACGCCGTTCTTGATTGCAGTTACTAGATAGTTTTTGAGATCAATCAAATGGCGCTGTTGCCGAGGATGGCGTAGTATTTCCTTTTTGCAATTTCGGGTTAATCAAAATTGAAAAATCATAAAAATCTGAAAAATCAAAAAAATATAAAAAAATATATCATCTGTTATTTTTGGAAAGGGTATTTTTGTGAGAATTTTGCAGGATCTACAAACAACTTCGGATCTGGAAATCTACAGAGATCAAAACAGCAAATATCAAATCCGAACAAATAGAGGAATATCACAATAGACAACAGAAGAAATTTGGAGGACTGAATCAAATAAGAAGAATCGCGGTGCTCTGGTCCTAAAAAAAAGCCGCGCGGCCCTAATTCCGGCCGCGGAACCGCCGCGCGACCCCCACTCCGGCCGCGGAACCGCCGCTCCCTAATGGCATCAGCACAAAAAAAAACAGTTCCGCCACTGCAAATCTCTGTGAGTTTTCTCTCTCCTCCTCTACAAATCTCCGATATATCTTCTGAAAAATCTCCTGCAGGATTCTTTGCGCTTAAAAAAAATCTTCCCCTTCCAAATAACAAATCTTGTGCAGGATTCATTGCGCGCGCTTAAAATAATAATTGATTGCAAGTGATCTTTTCTGATTTGCATATCCTTAATCTTTTTGCTAAAAATATCTTTCCAAATAAAGAGCAAGCGGAAAAAGGAAAATTTTAATTAGAAAACTTGCAAAACATTGAATTTCACAAAAAAGATTTGATTGCATGTGATTTACTGTTTTGCATATCTTTAATCGGATTTTAAGGGGCTTTTGACCAATTCAGATTGGGTGGGGATTTCATCACCCTTCCCAGGACCCCAGAAATCACATAAAGCATTTGCATTGAACATTCTTAATTAAAAAATACTAGACTCAGCCCTAAGGACTTCGAGCTCAATAAGACAGAGGACTAGTTATAGGCATCGACCGTTTATCCTAACCTGACTTTGCGGTGTCTAGGCAAGTGTGTCTAAGGCAAGTGGTTACTTAATTAGGACCGCTGTTTGTAGCAGGGAGCCTCCCACTTACCTGGCACTTACCTGGCCGCAATTGGCGGTGAAGAGGCGGTTTGAGGTCCTATTTCTAGCCCTTTGGAACAGTTAGGAGCTGTCTAGCTGACCTAGGTGACCCTAGATCTAGGCCTGATTGTGCATTTTTGGTTGATCGAAAATGTGTCTTAGCTCTTTTCTCGAAAATCTTTTTGCAAGCAGTTCTAAATAAAGAGAAAAAGGAAATTTTTTTTAAAAAAGACTTGCAACTTTTTTCACTGAGAAATCCTTGCACCACCTACCGTCTTCATCTTCTCTTTCTTCTATCATGGGTACCCCACATCATAAATCTCTTGCCGAACTTTGGTATCCCGAACCTAATTTTGCGTCGTTCGTTAATGTGTTCGGTCAATTTTAAGACGATCCCTCCGTGCCAAAAAATTCTTTGAAAGATCAAATAAAGGCGTCTAGGAGAAACAATTCGACTTTTCAACCCACTTTGTGTCAACAAAGTCAATCTTTACCACCTCCATATGTTGATACCACTTTTTCAAGTCCTTCTGTCACTCCTAAGCCGATGTCCATTGCTGAGCATATTGCTCAATCTCGCAGCCGATCTTTCACCCCTCTCCACTCATATAGTTCTAGGGATCCGCATGACTATTCACCTTTTTATCCATATGTTGACCCTACCCCTGTCCAATCACCCACTTCCTACCAGTCCTACCCGACTTTTCCACCGTCACTAGACATTGATTCTACACAGCCTATTGGGAGTTTTGCATATCCATACAATTTCGAATCTTTTCCCGAAACCCCCTTACCACCCAAGTCTAGTTTGGAAGAGTCGTTGGAGGCGTATATCGCAGCAACAAACAAAATGGTTAGGAATGTGGAAGCGTCCGTGGCCGCCCTTATGCAACCTGCTGAACCGGTAGCTAGTTTTCCGCTAGCTCCAAATTTTTCAATGTATGAGGAGGCGGTTGGACAGAGTGAGAATTTGAGAGGATTTCCAAATCAAACCTACCCTTACCCAATTGAAGCCCACAACTCCAGTTTTCCATCGAATGTCCTAAATGATTCACAAGTTCAAAATAAAAACGAGTTGTGTGATTTTGTAGTGTTTGATTTGCCAAATTGTGAGGAACCCCTTTCGAGTGAAACCGCACTTAATCCTTTCGATCTTTACACCTCCACTCTAGAACCTAAATCGATAAATATCCATGCTTTTGATGAGGTGTCAGAAAAAATTGATTTTCACTTGATTGAGGATATAGACGCCGGGAATATTTCGGATGATGAACCCATCGATTTAATTGAAATTTTATGTCCAGTTCATCATCCCGAGTCATTAAATGTTTCTCCCGAACTTCATATGCGTCTTGATTTTGATGATATTGGCATGGATAAGCAAATTTCTGAGGATAATATTGAGGTTGAACCATTTTCGTTTGATGTGTCGAATTTTCCAATACACCCTCCTAAATACTTAACTGATACCCTTCCTCACTCACTTCTTTCCGTCCTTCCTATTGTTCCGACCGTGCAAGTGACCGTTACGCTTTCATCTCCTATACCAAGTTCGGCGTACCCATGTTTTCTTGCGAATCTTGAGGGATTTGACCCCATTTCTCAACGGGTTGATAGGTTAGCGCAATCGCTTTTAACACATCGGTCATCACAAATTGCGCTAATTTATTCACTCGCTTTACACCCTCAGGATCGTACTCCACTTCTTTCTTCTTACCGCCATTCTTCTCCCCCCACCGAGACCATATTCTCTTCTTTCCATTCGGTCTCGTGTGTTTCTCATCTCTTTTTTTTCTACTCCATTCTTTCACCAACTCGGCCATTACCACGATAAGATTTTTGAATGGTTGGTGCTAACCTTTGGCTTGTGTAAGGCCAAGCTTAAGTTTGGGGGGAACCTTAGTATATATGTATATATATTTTTTTGTTTTTTTTTCTATAAAAAAAAATAAAAAAAAAATAAATAAAAAAAAATAAATAAATAAATTATAAATAAATAAACAGAGGAGTGCCGGTATTTTGACCCTCTTGGTTCAGCATGACAGTGAGGACACTGTCAAGTTTAAGTTTGGGGGTATGCTCGGTAAGTCTCCTTCCTTCGCATTCATTTGTACATATTTTTGCATTTGCATACTTATTTGAAAACACATAAAAATTAAAAATTTTCAAAAATTATAAAAATTATTGTATTCAATTTTGGCTAGTTCACTTGAGTTTGACAAATAGGTCAACTGGCTAGGAACAAATAGATCTTAAACTTAGTAAATTAAAAACCCTAAAGATAACCTTCCTTAAAGTTTAACGGTAGAAAGTATATGTCTTTATAGTTTATTTAGAAATAGGCAAATTTTGAGTTCAGTTCTTGGGCTAAGTTGAAACAAAGGAAAAGTATTGATGTTCTTATTAGAGTATAAGTTTGAAAAATAGTTCCTAGCTTAAGTCTAGATTCTGAAAATGTATACCCTACAATTTGCACAATCACGCACCTTGAAACTTGGAATAGTAGAAGAGACCTTGAAATGCTCTTGTCTAAAGTCCTTAGTACAATGAAAAAAAAAGTGTGAATAAAGAAGAAAAAAATGGACACTGGTTTTTGTGATTACTTAAGGCTGCAAAAATAGAAAAATATTTAGCGAGGGTGCTTCATCACCTAGTGCCTTAGACCAACTGGTTTGGGAGTCACTGCTAAAAGCCTTGGGTGTTGCAAGACTAGGAATTACGCTTTAAAGTGCAAACATGTCTTGTAATCGCTTGTTGGTACCTCAAGAAGTATTAACGGTCGCATGAAGGATGTGTAAGCCAAATTTAGTTAAAAATTCACCTACTAATAAGTACTTTGGACAACGGACAAGGGTATGATTGCTTGATTTGAATTTCCAAGTGTAGGGGTGATTTATACACACACGTGGGGATATGTGATTGGAGTTTAGATGAAAGAAAGGAGTGAAGAATAGAACTTGTATCTTTAATAGAATTGATAGAAATTCCTAAGTGGAGATGGAACCCTAGCACGAAAACTTAAGAAATACCGAAAGCTAAGTAATTCTATAGAACATATATAATCTTAAGTTAAATGATGAGGAAGTGTGAAGAATATGGGTGGATAATTTGCGGGTCGATGATAATAGAATTCTTAGTTAGAAAACCTAATTGGAAAACAAAAGTCGAAAAAGCCAAATTGATAGGATTTTGTGGGTAGTATCCGCTGAAAACCCTCAGGAGACAACACTCCTCCTACTAGGGACACCTAGAAGTTTAACGGCTTGTTGCACGAGCTCAGTGCAATCGCGTTTCCCTGCGAAAGTGCGGTTAGGTTTTTGTCAAGAATAAAAAATAAGTTTGCTCGAGGACGAGCAAAAGATAAGTTTGGGGGTATTTGTTCACACCATAATATTGTATTATTATATTCCCCATTCTTATTCTTTTTACAAATAAACAGGTGCTTTTGACGCATGTCTGCTACATATTACAGGTTACAGGTTCTTGGAGCGAAAACAGTGAAAAAGACAAATGACGACACAAAAAGGGGATTTTGACCAACAAATAGAAGGATCTTAATCAAGCCTGCACAAAAGATCAGTACAAGGCAACGCAAGGTCCAAGATTACAAAGCAAACGGTTAAAAGTCCACTGCAATTGTTCACTGGAGATCTGGAAGAAATAGAGAAGCCAAATTGAATAAAGATCCAAAGAAATAAAAAGCCCAAGAAGCCCAGAATCAGTTCCAAAATTTCCAGACATAAAATTTTACCAAAGCTTGAAGTCTACTTTGACTAGGTCTTCCTAAGGATATTTTGGTAAATGTAGACATGCGAATCAATTGTAACCTAGGGTTTCTATCTCCTATAAATAGAAGCCCAAATCATTGTATTCTTTTCATTCCTCCCTATGCCTCTTTTTATGAATAAAATTTAGAATTCTTTTGGAGAGCATCGATGCCTCTTTTCATATCATCTATTCAGATCTGACAACCCTGTGTAAATGTTTGGAGAGAGCCATTTGTAAAGTAAGTAGATTTATTTAATTGCCCTAGTTTAGATTTCAATTCTTGCCCTAGGTAATTTTCATTCTCTGCCCTAGATAAATGTTTTTAAATTCCCTAATGAGTGAGTAGTCTCCTCGCTTGTTAGGGTTAGATCTGGGGAAGGTTTGAGAGACGAAGATCTCTCATCCCCTTTCTTGCCCGTCATATATTTTCATAGGACTCTATGCATACATGCACATACCGCTCCCTACGGCACCCTATCCCACGAGGTAGCGGTGATACCATAGTATAAAGGCCCGGTTGTGATTGTTTTCCATGGAGGTTAGGGTAAGGATTGATAAAGGAAGGACAAGAATCTAGAGGAAGAAAATATCTTTCCAAATGATTCTAATCCCCTTTATTAATAATTACCATAACTCCTAATTAGATCTTCATATGGGTATAGAAAGCGGTGAGATTTATAGACTTTCCAAACTTAACCTAGACCTAACCCTAGCAAGACTTAGATATAGATAGATTTAGTTTTTAGATTTAATAATCAATCCAGCTCCCATTGGAATTAACTCGTTAGAGCGATTAGGAAATTCACAAAATCCCTATGGACCGACCCGTACTCACCGGCTAGCTACAAGCGACGCCGTTCTTGATTGCGGTTACTAGATAGTTTTTGAGATCAATCAGGGCCCAGCTGTTCGGTCCCCCCCGGATTCTCCCGGGTGCCCATGCACCACCCCGCGGCTTCTCAGTTCAAAACATGAGCCCGCGGGGTGTGCAAACATCTCAAACTTTCAGTTTTTGGAACTGTTTTTGTCGGCAGTTTTGCACTACAAAAACGGCAGATTTCTAATATCGCAATGAGTTAACTAAGGCTTATGGAGTTGCTCTGATACCATGTTGGGTTACGGCAGCGCCCCGGCCATCAATCCGTGACCAATTGCGGAACAAAAATTTATAAAACTTGGCGCTACCACAACCAATTACTCAGATCTACCCATAAGCCCTAGATAACAAAAAATGCAAAGGAGTTAGAATGGTTATACCGTATAGATCTGTGTTCTTCGGTATTCAACCATCATCCCAAGCTCATAGGTTCTTCCTTGATCAAGCTTGATCTCCGGTCTCCCTCTATCGAAGATGATCCACCTGAGAGTCTATGCAACGAGCTCCAACCTCATATCTGTAGGGTTAGCATAGCACCTTGTGAAGGTTTTGGCAAGCATCAATCATGCTACTTTAAAAATTTTGGGGTGCTGAACAAACCCTAACCAAGATCTTAACTAGAGAATTAGGGTTAACTTGCATGTAAACAACTTTACATCTAAGAGAGAGGGATTACAACCTTTATAGTCCATTCCTTCGCTTCATAAGCTCCGAGTAGTAATCCCTTCGCCGCGATCCATGAACTTCCGGACTCTAGAGAGGCTCCACAATTCGAATGATCCATGCTTGCTTGAAGTCTCCCTTTTCGAAGATGATCTACCTTGAAGAATCTCAAACTCAAGCTCTTACTTCTCTAATCAAGTATTAGTGAAGTGAACATCCTAATCTAAGTGGCTAGAATAGATGAGGATGATGAAGTTAGAATTTTGCACTCTTTTGTTTTCAATTTCTCTCTTTAAATCATTACTTCACAAAAAGCTAGAAAGCTTTTTCAAGGAGGAAGAAGAAGAAGAAAGCTTTTGTGATGAATAATGAATTATTGTTATGGTTATAAATGACAACCATGAGTTAATAAATGAAGTCCTTAACTCATGTAAAGAATAAACTAGAGTTAAGGGTTTGGGTTGGGTTAACAAAATATCTTCACAAAATATCAAGCTAGAAAACAAAAAGGAAAACTTCATGAAGCTTCATGAAAAAGCTAACCCAAATCCAAAACCTAACTTTGTTTAAACTTAAAAACCATGTTGCATTTGTAACCCTAACTTGTTACAATATTATATATCATATATACAATATATTTTGTAACAAAAGAAAATAATACAATTAACATATATCGCATATACATCAATGTATTATCCAGTGGGAAAATGAATCAATAAAGCGAGCTTATATTAGTTAACGTAATGTAATATATCACATATATAATTATACATTAAATTATCGAATCAACTCTTGATCCGACAATACGGCTATATTGCATATAACCGACTAATATAACATGTACCAATTCATCGAATCAACACTTGATCCGATGACCCGGCCATATCAAATATACACGGCCGATATCTCATATCGCGGGAATAGAATACGGTATCTCATATTGTATTATTCTCGGTCCCGCAAATATCACATATGTGCTCCTACTCCATTTTGCCTGAGCCAGGAAACCTCTGTGTAGGACTCTAAAGAATCGTCAATACGCCGGCAGCAGGTGATGATCATATCAAACACCCACAAGCTGCAAGCGGTCAGCTAAACGTAACAGCCGCCTGTGTATTGAGCAATCAGAAGATCAACAAGCAAGCCTGTACATTCTCCTGCAAATCCAATCAGTAACACTCCCGTACAGTCCGATTTCTTCGTATGATATGTTGCATATCTAGTCTAGGGGTGGTAAACGTCAGACCCCAGTAACCGATAAATCATGTCGATGTAAGGCTCATAACGGGTCGAGAAACTACTGATAATTCTTACCAGTAAACCTCCATATCATCCCTGGCCAGGGACTTCCAGTTATAGCCAATCGAACACAGCACAACATCAACTCCATATACCGGGAGAGACGAAACCCCTCCTATCGCTCATTGCCTCCATGTGATTCTGGACTGTACCCAAAATCCACCGTTTTGCACGCTCGCTTGGACATGGTAAGGTGGAAATCAAAGCACAGTGGGAATCACACAAGACTCTATGACGATCTCGGGTCTACAGACTAACCTGTACCAGTGTCACCAGAGAACTGCTATCTGACGATAGGTAAAATACCATCCAGGAGTTCTCGGCGAGTCCGTTCAGTGTACCCAGTCTCCACTGAGCACTCGTACACCATCTTTGATGTCTAACACCAATGGATATGGGATCATCCATCGCCCATCATATGGGTCAAGATGCGTGTACGCTAGTCTACTTTGGAGTATTGATGCCCTGTCTCGATACACCCTCGACTAGGAACAGTTATAGGATGTACTCGTTGACTACCCTGGCCCCACTATTATAATCTCATCATAGTTCTAGTAGTCGTGTACATATCCTAAGGGCTTTATCAACACGTGATCACAAAACAGTATTTGTTAACATGTTAAGATAAAGTGAAACCAGATAGCATACTATCATATCGAGCAAGAAAGTCCTCTCTATATATATCCAAGCATCCACTATAATATACATCATATGTACAAAAATGGCCTCTAGGGCATATATATAACTAACAATCTCCCACTTGCACTAAGGCCAGCTGTTGTTGTATCTCATACCCAACATCCTGAAGAGTCTCTAAAATTGTATCTAAGGATTGGCCTTTGTGAGTGGATCCGCAGTGTTGTCCTTTGTATCAACTCTCCTAACCTCGATCTCCCGGCGATCAACTATCTCCCGGATCAGGTGATACCGCCTAAGAATATGTCTGGACTTCTGATGGGACCTGGGTTCCTTGGCCAAAGCCACAGCTCCATTGTTATCATAATACAGAGGTATTGGATACTCAATGGACGGAACCACACCAAGTTCAGTGATGAATTTCTTTATCCAGACAGCCTCTTTGGCAGCATCGTGGCAGCGATGTATTCAGCCTCCATCGTCGAGTCTGCCATGGTTTCATGTTTGGAACTCTTCCAACACACCGCCCCTCTATTGAGGATAAAGACAAATCCCGAGTGCGACTTAGAGTCGTCCTTATCACTCTGGAAGCTCGAATCAGTAAAGGACTCCACCTGGAGTTCTCCGTTACCATACACCAAGAACATCTCTTTTGTCCTTCTCAAGTACTTGAGAATGTTCTTCACAGCTGTCCAGTGATTCTCTCCAGGATCTGCTTGATACCTTCTCACTACACTTAGTGAGTATGCTACATCGGGTCTGGTACATAGCATCGCGTACATGATAGAGCCTACTGCCGAAGCATAGGGTATCCCTTGCATGCGAGCTCTCTCCAAATCAGTCTTGGGAGACATCTATTTGGAGAGAGTGAGTCCAGAAATCGTGGGTAAATTCCCACACTTGGATTCTTCCATACTAAACCACTTTAGTATAGTGTCAATGTACCTGGATTGGGACAATCCCAGTATCCGTCTAGATCTAACTCTATAGATCTTAATTCCCAAAATGCAGGAGGCATCACCTAGATCTTTCATTGAGAATCTATATGATAAGAAGAGCTTGACCGAGTGCAGCATAGGAACATCGTTTCCTATCAAGAGTATGTGTAAATCCCCGTTTCCTACAATAAAGTTTTCCCTATTTTCCCAAGTTCCCGAATATCATTTCTTTTTCCGTATCATTATTTTTGTGTGAGGATTAGTGCGTAAGTTGTAGTATTTATTTTCTAAAACCAATTGGAAAACCAAAACCCAAACCAAATAAATCATTTCCCTTTTATAAAACCCTCAGCCCAAAGAATTTTACCCATTAAAACAATTTCCCCGGCCTTTCCCCATCAACCCAGCCCGATAGAAGAAAAAAAAAATAGAAAAGGAAATTAAAACCCAACCCTGAGCCGGCCAGTCCCCTCCTCAGCCCACGAGAAAATTTAAAGAGGATTTAATTGATTTTTACCCAGGCCCAACCCGTCTCCTCCCAAACCCACGCCCGCTTTAAACCAACCCGACCCGCCTTCTAACCTCTTCCCCAACGTCTCTCTCTCTTTTCCTGCTCACTCCCCTATTTTTCTTCCCGATCCACACTTCACGCCAACCCCCACGACCACGTCACCGGGCCGTTTCCCCTCGACTCGTGCTTTCCCTCGCGATCTCCTCAACCTCAATGCTTCCCCCTCACCCACTCTCACCCCCAATCTCAAACCCTTTCTCTCTCTCTCTCGAGAAACCTCCAGCTTCCTCTACGCGAACCCACTGCCGACTTCACCTCGCCACTCCCTCCGACGACAACGAATCTCCTCCAAACTCCCACCACATCATCGAACACCCTAGCCTTCTCCTAAAGCCCTCTCCTCAACTTTTCTAGCCTCCACTAAAACCCCCTGCACACCCGAGCTCGGCCACCCTGCACCTCACGCCGGCGAGCTCTCCACTGCACTCAAACCCCTCGTCGACACCTCCACTGAAACCCCCGCATCATTATCACCATAGCCCAAGCCCCACTACCTACCCTCTCTCTCTCTCTAAAACCACACCAAAATCACCCAACTCCAACACACATCCAAACACCCTTGTTGCTGCCTATCGCCGGAGCGACGCCGCCGACCGTTGTCGACCCCAGCGCACTCGCAGAGAACCACTGAGCACCCCCTCCGCTTCCAGCAAGCACAAGACGTCACCAGGCCACTCCGACGTCAAACCTGAATCGCGAGACAAGGTCGTGCAAACCAATTCACGCCGTTCGTCACGCGCTCATGGCATTGCTGCTGTTATACATCACTCAAAATGTTTTCAGGCAAGTATTTTACTTGCTACATGCTAATCTATTCGTGTTACAAACTCAAATTGTATAAATTACAAATTTACCATTTCCGATAAATTATATGACATACCTGTTCGATACATGATCCCAATGAAAATATTCATCTAATTTGACGGAATTGGATTGTCGATGCTGGACCATGTAGTGATGAATACTGTGTACAAATTTCACTGGAAAACACGACTGTTAATGACTAAAACGAATACCCCCAAATATACCCGTAGAACTGGAAATTTCCCGTAGCTGAAAATTGTTAAAATCACCATAAATTATGTACATATTTAAATGATGCGTTCGAAGGATTATATCGAAGCCGACTCGACGAACTATAACCCTGTACAAGTTTCTAATGGTTTCTATACTTAAATTGTGACGATATTTGGATCGGAGTGTGGCTCTGGACTGCAGTCCAGAGCGACTCTGGTTACCGTTTACTGTTCCATAATGTGTGCCACCTGATTTCATGAACTCGTATGTTGTGGAACTCTGCAGTTTATTAAAGGTGAATCTGTTAGCTAAAAAACACAAGTAGTTTCATTCCGTTTCATCGTCGTTTGCTATTTAATTTGTAAATTAAAAGGGTAGGACGTATAACAGTCCAGAACAGATTCAGAAGTGACAAACTAGTGATAAACAGTGTGTAACGTTCGACGTACAGATGCGATTGAGAATCTGTCTATTGCGTTGAATACTCTATTGAAACCCCTAGATTTTATTCAACTGTAGCGTCGCTAAATTCTGATCCCAACTGGGTGAAATTCGTGTCGCGAAACGGACGTTCAGTTCAGAAACTGAATTTCCAGCCGCGAGCACTTAAAATGAAACGGCTGTAACTTGAATACCGGAAATCCGATTGAACTGAAAACAATTTTGATGAACTTATGACAGGGTGTTCTTAGTATCGTATTTGTATCATTTCGTTGAATTCTGAACATATGAATTTATGCAATTTTTGTAAGTTAATGACGTGCATATTGGTTCATAACATACATGACTTGTTAATGGCATACATACACATATCTTACCCAATTGCCATATACATGGTGTTAGTGCGTGTTAGTGTTCAGTGGACATTATATTATCGTGTGTGAATGATATTGGTTTAGGAGTGTCGAGTATACTGATGGAAAGTGAATGATTCGTGACAGTGATTGATACAGTGAACAGTGATAAAACCATGCCATTGGTATGCTTGTACACGATTAAATCAAAATCATAAATAGTGTAAACCTGGGGGAAAAGGGGAAATCAAAGTGGAAAGAGAATCGTATTTAGCGGGACCGTGTTTTAGAGGATGATCATTCGAGCAGTGATATATATACTAGGTAGGATCTAGCGATCCGGCTGACAGGGTTATGTCCCGGGCATGTGGGCCGTTGTCTCGGGTATGTACGAGACTCCTGTTAAACATGATCCTCCTTTTCACTATACGATTTCAAACATGACCTAGAGACTGATAGGGACACAGATCTTACTTTGCATCATATAGTGACATAGCGATTACACGCATTGTACTTTCACTGTTATTACCTCATTTACCTGTTTCATATCATTATTATATAAATTGCTATTACATCGCTCTGAAGACCTGAGTATGCATGCTCAGATCCCGTAGAAGAACCAGCGCAGGAGACGGATTTACCTTTCGAGCTGACGGAGATCTAGTCTGTAGTGCTTTTCTTTCTTTTCTGCTTTCCATAAAAGAGATCGTGTAATTGGACTTGGTTAGTAACTCTTCATGTTTATTTGTAATTTGTGAACATTGGATTTTAATGTAATAATTTAGTAATGTAATTCCTTTACTGTTGTGCTTTGCGTACTGATTACCATGTAATGCTAGAAGCCGAAGTGTGACCACGGCTGGCCTAGTCATCCCTCGTTTTCCGTATTTTGGGAAGCGGGGCGTGACAGTATGTCATCCACGTATAATATGAGGAAGACAACCTTACTCTCTGCCACCTTCTTGTATATACAAGGTTCATCTATATTTTTTATGAAGTCAAACTCTTTGACTACAACATCAAAACAGATGTTCCAACTCCGCGATGCCTGCTTTAACCCATAGATAGATTTAAGAAGCTTGCACACTGTCACGTCCCGAAATAGCCCGTGACTGGAACTTGAATCATATGAAGTCTATAGGACCCCATCTAATTCAAGTAAGCAAAAAAGCCTAGAAATCTAAAACCATTTTTAAGTAATAAGTAAAGGAAATAGTTTTCAGAAGTGAAGAAAACAGGTTTTTAAAACAAGAGTTTTAAAATAGGTAAGCCGAATATGCATATTAAAAAAATCTCCCGTCGTTTATGAAAATTTCGGCAGAGTTTCTTTTGTAAATACTGGCCCCCGAACGGGGTACAACAAGAATAATATGTACACAATGATAAAAGGCATCCCCAAGCGGGAGCTGGCTCTTTGTCAATCGACGGTCACAACCACGCAAGCAATATAATATACAACGCCGAAGGGCGAGGATCAAAACTCAAAAAGAACTCAAAATCAACATGAAAACCATAATACTACAACGTGCGGCTCTAAGGTCGAAATAATACATAACTGGTTTTCTAAGTCTGAAACAATATACAAGTTTTGGTTGATGGAATTTCTAGATACAACTGAATAATATAATACAAGGGTGGTCACGATGCGAGTGAACCCACCTACCAATGCAATCACCCAGAAAGGGAGCAGTGTGCCAGAAAAGCCGCAATGAAACCTGTACGGCAAAACCTGCAAGAACTGTGGCACAACGGGGGTGAGTTGCCAACTCGTGAATAGAAAACATCACAGAGCAGAAATCGTATGTATGACACAATCTTAGGTCAATACGATCAAATATATATATATAAACCTCAAATGAATAAGTCTGAAGCATGATAAGGTGGCAATGTAACATATATACATGAGTGTAGTCCCAAGTGCTCGTGCCAGTGCCTCAGGTAATAACATATCAACAATATGAGGTATGATCAATGTGACTATATCATGGAGTCAATGAAAAAGTGGATATCATCCAACTATGTAATCAATGTCAATATATGTATGTGGGAATCGTCCGCGTGTCACCCAATGACAATAAGCATCATGCATGAAATATCATAAAGCAAATGCATGGAAATATGAGGATATAAATGAACATGTGTCGCTCGCGACATATCAAATCATGGAACCTGAGTGTCAAGCATCGACACTCGAAAACATTATGAAACCTGTGCCTATCATCGGCACGTAAATCCTCATATATCGGGCTCCGTCAGTCTGGATCGGCCCATATCATCTCTCGACTTCGGTCGGTATCCTCCGGATATCCGCCGAGCCCAAATACTATCACCGGTAGGTAGTGGTCTCTCTGCCAGGCTCACCGTCTAGCTACACAGCAGATCCGTTCTCGCCCCGGGGTACCATACCGGGTCCACCATGTACCCGCAATCGGCCCCGTCCGCTCCTCGAATCAGGTTTCACATGTCGCTCTCAGCACCGAGAAAACACATGGTGGACGCACTGAAATATCATACCAAGGGTAACCGGGTTTTAAAACAATTACATACTCTCTTTTGAAATATCAACGGTTCCCAAATCCAGAAATATCATGGAAACAACATATAAATGCGTATAATCAAAAGCATGATGTATGCGACATGTAAAAGAAATGTAAGCATATCAGTATATCATGCAATATGGAATAGTAATATGCACATATTGAGGGAAGCCGCTCTTTTAAAATGAATCAGTTTTAAAGAGTATCTTGCGGTTCCCAAATCTCCAAATCCAGCGAGAATCATCTATGTATGTGCGAATATGTATGTATGGATGTATGGGTGTACAATATGTATGTACACAAGTATGCTATGCAAAGGATCATATCCTGAATGCAATAGTACTACAGTGTAGTGACATGGCAATTATCGATGATGAAGTGTATGAGCCGGCAAGCAGGTGTACGTGGAACATATGCATCATCGATAATGGTGCGGGTGTCCTAACAGCATGGGTTTAATATACAATAAACTCATTTACACATGCAATGCGATGCGAATAGCATGAATATGCGGAAATCGAATAATCAACTCAACAGTGAAGAATCTACAACAATATTAAATAGTCATGCAGTTTTGCCATTTGAAATAGGACGAATCGGGGTTTTAGTAAAATAAGGGCTACTGTGTTTTTAAGAAAAGATGCGTCTTTTGAAAATATCCGTAGAATCCCTTTGCCTATCATTGAAACACTCCCGATTCGTTAGTTTTGAAATAGGTATGACATCAACCTAGCCTAACATCTACTAGCAACTACAGATCTAGCTAACAAGTCAAATAGGAGGGGTATGGAAACCACCTAAATCTGAGTTGATATATATATATATATATATATATATAAGTATAATAGTCGGTGATCCCACCTCAAAGGTACCGCGTACTATACAATATCATATGACATCCTCGAGTCATGAGTGCAGATCTATCATCAACATAAAGCTCGTACGGTAAATCATCGTACGGCATCCCAAAAGCTGGGTACGGATCAATATCACATTTATCTCATCAATTATCAGGTATCCTTATCATCATATCTCATGTTCTGGGGTACTGATCTAAGTCTAGTACAAAATCGATACCATCTAGGCAAATATGAATGCGTGTGTGAAACACACGTCCAAAGGCTCTCTAAAATCACATGTCGTATCTCAAATACAAATCACATCATATCACCGATATCATAGCACTATGCCCAATCTCATCGACACATCTCCAAATATCATATACTATCCTCATCATCTAAGTATAAGTATAACGAATATGCATGTGTGTGCGTGTGGGTGTAAGCCTATTCTTGGGTTCGCAACTAAGAACTATACTAGTTTACTTCTACGCCCTAATCTAATCATAGTACACCTAATCTCATCTCAAATATTCACGACACACCATAAGCTATCATAAATAGTATATATATACTACTAAATATCGGACTGCGGGAGTGCTATACGCCATCCACCCGACTTCCCCCGTAGATATAATCTACTCACCTTGATCTTGCTTGCCGATGTCGATGTCTCCACCATCTTCTTCATCGTCTCGAATCACCGTGGGAGTACCTACATGTCACATGTATCACATCGCATTAAAACCAAATCGAAACTAAAACGACACACGAAAACCAAAATGATACGCTTAAAAGCCTATATGTTAGAACATATAGTTTGCATCTCGCAACTCAACCCAATAACACTCGGGATAGACGTACAAACGTCAAGTGACCGAGTACAAACACAAATATCAAATCATAAATCCATATACATCATAAAACACATGGCTTCAACTCAGAAAAGTGGTCCCAGATTTCGTCTCAGGTGAAAACAAGATAAGCAAACAGTACTGGGGTGTTATATAGGAGGTATATGAGCTACAGAAGCAACTTGGGCCCAAAACTCCACAAATGACCCGGGGACATACCCCCAAAAACCGGTGAGCTCCGTTTTGTAGTGGTAAAACGGTCTCGTATTCGTATGGTGGTCTCATATTGGTTCAATTTGGTCTCTAGAGTTGTTTGTTTTTCTTGTATTGACCCCGGATCACTCCAGATTTCCCTGCACGCTCCAATTCCTCACAAACCGAAATGGATTGTTTCTGTTTTGGGTTTCAGGTTTGGTATTGTGTTGGATCTGGGTTCTTTGCACCAAGGGGGGTTTTAAGGGTCACCACTAAAGCTCAATTCACAATCACAACTCAATTTAACCCAAACCCTCTCTAGTAATGCCCAAAGTGCACTAAACTACCCGACATCGATTTCAAACTTGAAATGAGGCTTAAGCACAAGAAATAAAACTCTAATTGTGAAGTAATTACCTCATTAGACCCTCATGAATCCTCAACAGCGCCAAAATGACTACTTTCTTGGTCCAAAGGGTTTCTTGAGGGCTTGTGTATAATTTTTGTGAAATGAGGGTGGGGTTTTGAGTTGCTTTTGGATGTGTTTCTGATGATTTGAGGAGGGGGGGGGAGAGATGAGGCAGCAGCAGCAGCTAGGAGAGAGGTGGGAGGGGAAAATGATGAAGAGTGATGAGAAGAAATGAGAATGGTCAAGGTCAATCACTCCCCTCACCCTTCTCTCTCATGCCCATGCCTACACTATTCCATTCTTTATTCAATTTCTTTTCCTTTTCTTTCCTCTAATCCATTTTCCTTCTCTCATCAATAGTAAACCCAAAAGAAACCATGGAATAAAATTCACAAGTGTAAAAAAAATGATATGTGCATGTTTTGCACCATTATGCTAAAAATCCGATTAGCGATTTTTAATCGCGATTAGCACTAAATTAGTGTCAAACTAATCATAAAAACTTAAAATTTGCATAATTCTCATAAAACACCCTCTTTCTAGTAATTTCTATAATTTTCCAATTTTTCCCCATTTTATCGGTATTTAATTATACCGAAATATTAAAATATTCATTAAAAATAATATTAAATTATAAAAATTCCCAAAAATAAAATTTTATTTTTTTGAAATGTTACACACACCTTTCCGTTGCTCCCACTGTCTACGAAGCCCTCTGGCTGAGTCATGTACACGCACTCTTCCAAATCACTATTCAGAAAGGCGGTCTTAACATCCATTTGCCAGATTTCGTAGTCATGGTATGCAGCAGTGGCAAGCAAGATCCGGATGGACTTAAGCAAAGCCACTGGAGAAAAGGTTTCGTCATAATCCACACCTGGTCGTTGACGAAAACCCTTTGCAACAAGTCTAGCTTTGAAAGTCTCAACTTTTCCATCTACACCAAGTTTCTTCTTAAAGATCCATTTGCTCCCAATGGGTTTTACCCCTTCAGAAGCAATTTCCAAAGTCCATAGTTTGTTGGTGTACATGGATTCCATCTCAGATCGCATTGCATCCAGCCATTTCACAGAGTCACCACTCGTGATGGCCTGCTCGAAACTTGTCTGGTCATCATCTTCCATGATGCAATCCTCGCTCCCACCATCGATGTAAAAACCGTAGTATCTCTCAGGTGGATGAGGAACCCTACTAGATCGACGGATCGGCTGAGGTTCATCGAGAACTACTGAATCTTCTGGTTCCACTAAATCATCAGTTGCAGTTCGTGGTATTGGAACTTCTTCCAGCTTTACCTCTTTGCCACTAATTTCTTTTACAAGAAATTTCTTTTCTAAAAAGGTGGCATGTTTAGCAACAAAGACATTTTGTTCCTCAGCATGGTAGAAAAAATATCCTTGAGAATTCTTTGGATATCCCACAAACTTGCAAAGAACTGATCGTGTCTCGAGCTTGTCCGGATTTTGCCTTTTGACATAGGCCGGACAACCTCATATCTTAACTCGTTTAAAATATGGCCTCTTCCCACTCCATATCTCATATAGTGTGGTGGATACAGATTTAGATGGAACTAGATTCAATAGGTATATGGCTGTCTCAAGCGCATACCCCCAAAAGAAAATAGGAAACTCAACAGTGCTCATCATAGAGCGCACCATATCTAATAGGGTGCGATTTCTCCGCTCCGATACACCGTTGTGGTGTGGTGTATAAGGAGGAGTAAGCTGAGAGAGAATCTCATTCTCTTTTAGATAGTCCAGGAACTCATTACTCAAGTATTCTCCTCCACGATCAGATCGAAGGATTCTAATACTTTTACCCATTTGGTTCTCGACTTCGTTTTTATATTCCCTGAATTTCTCAAAAGCTTCAGACTTGTGTTTCAACAGGAACACGTGTCCGTATCTTGAGAGATCGTCAGTAAATGTAATGAAGTACGAAGAACCATTCCTGGCATGTGTAGACATGGGACCGCATACATCACTATGTATTAGTCCCAAGAGTTCCGTATCCACTAAACGGAGTTTTGGTCATTTTTCCTTTGAGACATGAATGGCAAGTTTCATAAGATGATAATTCGAACGTATTTAAATAACCATCTTTATGCAACTTAGCAAGTCGTGTCGCATTGATATGACCAAGTCTACAATGCCACAAGAAGGATTCATTCATTTTTGAACTTTTCATCTTGTGTGTGTTATGTATATTAAGAACTGTGTTTTGATTTAGAACGTATATGCCATTATTTAACGAGCCTGATCAAATCAACTTTTGATTTAGGAAGATGTTCATAACATTATCCTGTATTACAAAATTATATCCTTCTTTACTTAATAAAGAAACTGATATAATGTTGCATATCATGTTCGGTATATAATAGCATTCGTTCAGAATCAATGTATTACCACTTGATAATACAAGGTGATATTCGCCAACTGCTTTGGCTGCAACATTTGCACCATTCCCTACTCTTACGGAATGATCACCCATTCCCAGTTCTCTACCTTTCTTTAGCCCGTGCAATATATTGCATATGTAGGATCATGATCCGGTATCTAATGCCCAGGATGTAGAGTGAACTGAGAAACAGCTCTCGGTAACTAACACATCCGAAGAAGATACATCAACGTGTTTATTCTTCGTTCGGGCGGCGTGTGAATTCTGGTATTCCCCTATTTCCTGTTCAGTCTTATAACAATTATAAGAAATAACGGAACCAACGTTCCCCTGCTCAGTATAACAAGCGGGTTCGATTAATACATCTATATTATTATCTTGATTAAGGCCTGACATGGTCGCTGCCTGGAGAGAGAGAGAAGAAAAATACTTTAGCGTGCGCTCTTGCAAGATTAGATTGGTTATTATCTTATCTAATCATGATGGCTCCCACTGTTTTAATCAAATCTTCCCTCAAATCCTAAAAGGTAAGATTAGCCGAGATTAATTACACCTTACAAGTTCGCCAATATTTCAGCCAAATCAGTGTTGGTACTTTGAGGGAGGTTCCCAGTGCTTTCGCACGGACCTAATTAAAATAAACCTCATTTTCCCAGAGGCATAACCCTGTTAACACCTTTCTAGACACCTACTTGATCTGCTAATTTTCCTGTGTAAAATTCTCCCAGGAGTAACTCTTACTCACACTGGGTATCAGGATCCATCTATCTTATAGAAGGTATGCAATCTCATTGCAAATTTCAACACTTGAAATTCCCGATAATTATTTTACCCCTAGCGATTTATGACCTTGACTAAGTCAACAAACCATAAATCGCAAGTCAAGTTCAACCCGTACATTTCCCGATTGAATTAAACCCACCCGTACGACCCTTGATTAAGTCAACAAGGTCGTACGACTACCCTAATCCAATCTCATCTCATGCTTTAGCAGATAAACACTATTTAGCTACCGTACACTACGCCTTGACTAAGTCAACAAGCGTAACACGAATACTAAATATTATTTATCTAAAATGACGGAGAGTTACGACAGGTTTTTATAAAAGCCTTTTGCCTAATGAACTTGATATCGTTGTAGAAACAAGTGATTTTGAAAAGGAGTGTTTTTGAGGCTTTTCTAGTTTCGCTAAAGAGGTCACTCCCGGTGAAGGGATATCGGCTCTTTCCTCATTGAATAAGGTGCAGGATATTTCATAAATACCTCTGTGCAAAGCAAGAACTATAGAAGCAATCAAAAACTAAACCATGAGTTTGTAGCATCTTCCAGTTTTGCTAAAGAGATCACTCCCGGTGAAGGGATCTCGGCTCTTTCCTTATCGAATAAGGTGCTGGATATTCTATAAGGAATACCGCTATGCAAAGCAAAAATGTAGCTACCCTTTTTGAAAATTTGATTCTACAACATCTTTTAGGTTTCTTTTCTTTTATTAATCTCATTAATAAAACCCATCATTTAAGCTTCCTAAGCATCAAAGAAGAAACGAAAGCAGCAATATTTATATAACAACATATAGTATAAGCATTCGTCTCAGGCAGTAATATGATCTCATCACAGAACATTGCAGCAGAAGTTAACATATGAAATATTGGATATACTAGGACATCCGTGTTTTATTTTGAGCCTATATAAAACAAGGATTCCACAGTCGCGATGAATAGCCAAACCCACATCCCTAGACCCCTACGAGCGGCAAGTAACCCTGCCAATTCTAGGGTTAGGAAACCCGGTCTCGACTCCTCGAGATGGCCTCCTACTGGACCCTAGAACCCGGTTACTTGTGCTCTCCGTCTTGGGTCTATCCTAATGCGGAAAAGTAAATAATATACAATGGTGACATCATCCTCAACCCGGAAGTGCCCCAATAAAAGAATATTACATACAAATGAATTTTACATGAATGAAAAAGAAAACTCTCATCTCGCATAAAACCCCCGGCTATTCAATACACAACGATCCAATATAATATATCACAACAACACATAAACAACACATATAACTAGACGAAGTTAGATAATTCGACAGACACAACGAATTCCCAAAATACCCCAGTAAGCTCAACACTTGAGCAGAAAATAAAAATTCCCAGTAGCATGCCCCAGCACCTATAGACCATCGCTGAAATGCCCGTCCCAAGCCTCCACAGTGGCGCAACGGAACCGCCGCCAAAACCAGGTTTTGGCCGCGGTTACGCGGTCACTGTAGCGAGTTAGAGACTCTTTCTTCATGTGGGTCTATAAAATTCCCTGCATGATTTTCTGAGTATTTTTAATATGTAAAATTTCAACTTTTGAAAAAATTTCCAACAAGGGATCAATTCTCGGTGTTTCGGGGTTCGATCGGACTTCTAACTTCGTCTAGACAACGCCTAATGCTCTAGCTTGGCTCTGATACCACTGTAAGGTTAGCATAGCACCTTGTGAAGGTTTTGGCAAGAATCAATTATGCTACTTTAATAATTTTGGGGTGCTGAACAAACCCTAACCAAGATCTTAACTAGAGAATTAGGGTTAACTTGCATGTAAACAACTTTACATCTAAGAGAGAGGGATTACAACCTTTGTAGTCCGTTCCTTCGCTTCATAAACTCCGAGTAGTAGTCCTTTCACCGCGATCCATGAACTTTCGGACTCCAGAGAGGCTCCACAAGTCGAATGATCCATGCTTGCTTGAAGTCTTCCTTTTCGAAGATGATCTACCTTAAAGAATCTCAAACTCAAGCTCTCATTCCTCTAATCAAGTATTAGTGAAGTGAACACCCTAATCTAAGTGGCTAGAATAGATGAGGATGTTGAAGTAGGAATTTTGCACTCTTTGTTTTCAATTTCTCACTTTAAATCATTACTTCACAAAAAGCTAGAAAGCTTTTTCAAGGAGGAAGAAGAAGAAGAAAGCTTTTGTGATGAATAATGAATTATTGTTATGGTTACAAATGACTACCATGAGTTAATAAATGAAGGCCTTAACTCATGTAGAAAATAAACTAGAGTTAAGGGTTTGGGTTGGTTGACAAAATATAACAAAATATCAAGCTAGAAAACAAAAAGGAAAGCTTCATGAAGCTTCATGAAAAAGCTAACCCAAATCCAAAACCTAACTTTCTTTAAACTTAACAACCATGTTGTATTTGTAACCCTAACTTGTTACAATATTATATATCACATATACAATATATTTTGTAAAAAAATAAAATAATACAATTAACATATATCGCATATACATCAATGTATTATCCAGTGAGAAAATGAATCATTAAAGCGTGCTTATATTAGTTAACGTAATGTAATATATCACATATATAATTATACATTAAATTATCGAATCAACTCTTGATCCGACAATCCGGCTATATTGCATATAACCGACTAATATAACATGTACCAATTCATCGAATCAACACTTGATCCGATGACCCGGCCATATCAATTATACCCGTCCAATATCTCAAATCACGAGAATAGAATACGGTATCTCATATCGTATTATTCTCGGTCCCGCACATATCACATATATGCTCCTACTCCGTTTTGCTTGAGCCAGGAAACCTCTGTGCAGGACTCTAAAGAATCGTCAATACGCCGGCAGCAGGTTATGATCATATCAAACACCCACAAGCTGCAAGCGGTCAGCTAAACGTAGCAGCCACCCGTGAATTGAGCAATCAGAAGATCAACAAGCAAGCCTGTACATTCTCTTGCAAATCCAATCAGTAACACTCACGTACAGTCCGATCTCTTCGTCTGATATGTTGCATATCTAGTCTAGGGGTGGTAAACGTCAGACCCCAGTAACTGATAAGTCGTGTCGATGTAAGGCTCATAACGGGTCGAGAAACTACTGATAACACTTACCAGTAAATCTCCATATCAGCCCTGGCCAGGGACTTCCAGTTATAACCAATCGAACACAGCACAACATCAACTCCCTATACCGGGAGAGACGAAACCCCTCCTATCGCTCATTGCCTCTATGTGATTCGGGACTGTACCCAAAAGCCACCGTTTTGCACGCCCTCTTGGACGTGGTAAGGTGGAAATCTAAGCACAGTAGGAATCACACAAGACTCTATGACGATCTCGGGTCTACAGACTAACCTGTACCGGTGTCACCGGAGAACTACTATCTGACGATAGGTATAATACCAGTGTTCTCGGCGAGTCCGTTCAGTGTACCCAGTCTCCACTGAGCACCCGTACACCATCTTTGATGTCTAACACCAATGGATATGGGATCATCCATCGCCCATCATATGGGTCAAGATGCGTGTACGCTAGTCTACTCTGGAGTATCGATGCCCTGTCTCGATACACCCTCGACTAAGAACAGTTATAGGATGTACCCGTTGACTACCCTGGCCCCACTAGTATGATCTCATCATAGTCCTAGTAGTCGAGTACATATCCTAAAGGCTTTATCAACACGTGATCACAAAACAGTATTTGTTAACATATTAAGATAAAGTGAAACCAGATAGCATACTATCATATCGAGCAAGAAAGTCCTCTCTATATATCTCCAAGCATCCATTATAATATACATCATATGTACAACAATGGCCTCTAGGGCATATATATAACTAACTATATCCGAGGCAACTAGGGCACCTAGATCGCCACTTTAAATACTGTAGATGAAGTAGAGAGTGATGAAGGATTAATTTGTCTCAAGACACCCAAGGATTCTCAACTCATGAGAGGGTTTGGGTGGAGCTAGAGGAAGAAGAAGATGCCATGAGAATGAGGTGTGTTGAGAGCAACTCAAGAGAGAGAAAAAGAAAATAATAATGGCTTTTATTTTTGTTTGTTGTGTGAGGGTGATAAGAAATAATGGATCCACCACATAAATGTCCATGTCTCCAAAATATCTTAGTCAACAAAAAATATCTCAAGTCAACATAATCTCACCACAAACAAAAACCCTAAGCATGGAAGAATAGTAACCATGGGTCACTAATTAGCCATGCAACAAAAATGAAATAAACACCCCATCCGACACCTCAATAACCTTTTAATCCAAAAAGTTCTAAAACATGATGAGGCGTAATCTTCTAAAAGTAATTTTGTAATAAATTACAAGAATACCCCTCAACCGTATATACATACCCGCATCCGTATTATGAAGAATACGAATACAAAGAGACGAAAATAATCCACCAAATATAATACTAGGATCTGGCTTAAACCAAAGCCCACTAGTATTATCCGTCCGAACATCATCCGTGCACAACTACACGTATGTGATCGAACCCTGCCGTAAAACCATACGGCCTCCACATCGTTTCGCCCGAAGCAGGGAAACCCTCTGTGTGGGACTCTAAAGACTCGTCAATACGCTGACAGTGGGTTTAACCACATGCACGTCGGCGGCACTAGCTGTATATAACGACTACCCAGGTATTGAGCGAAAGGGAGGACGACGAGCAAACTCATCCTGAAACCCCTACTGAGCCTGACAGTGACAATATCCGTACAGTCCGGTCCATTCGTCTATGAGTATCACATATCGAGTCTAGGGGTGGATAAAGTCAGACCCCTAATAACTTGACATTCAGTGTCGGTATGAAATCCATCATGTAGGGTTATGTAGCACGGCAGCAAGGTTTCGGGAGGCATCGTCCATGTCGTTTTCAAAAAATTGTCGTACTAGCTAACCCTAACCCTGGAATCTTAACTAGAAAATCCGACGATACAACATGTAAACAACTTTACATCTAAGTGAATGAGAAATACAACCTTTGTAGACCGGTCCTTCACTTCTATTGCTCCGTGTAGTAGTCCCTTCGCTGCAAGTAATGAACACCCGAACTCTAAAAAGGGTTCACATGAAGAAATGAACAAGCTTGCTCGAAGTCTTTGAGGCCGAATATAATCTACGTCGAGAAGACACTAACCCAAGCTACCTCTTCACTAATTGTGGAATTAGTGAAGCAAACACCCTATATTAAATGGCTAGTAGTGTAGGATGATGAAGTAGGAATTTTGCTCATTTAAGAAATGTTTTTCTCGCTCATTTTCATCACCTCCCAAAAGCTAGTGAGCTTGAGGAAGGAGATGAAGAAATGCAACCATGGAAAATTGCAAGTGTAGAATGGCAACCATGGGTGAGTTAATATCATATATTAACCTTTGTAGAGACTTAACCATGGCTAATTATAATGGTTGGGTTAACAAATATCTTAAGCAAAACAAAACTAGTGGACTTAGTCAATGGTTATCCAAGCTTCTAGACATGACCAATATTCAACCAATTTTGAATTACTTAATCAATTAAAAACCCTACATTATAGCAAGCATGGTGTAAGTCACACACACACCCATGTTGCATGTATCATCAAGCATGACACAAAATAATGTACACTAATATATATCTCATATATACTAATGCACACTAGAGAGAAAAAGAAATCATAAGTGAGCAAATATTAGTTAATGTATGTTAATATATCAAATATATATAATTATACATTAAATTATTAAATCAACACTTGATTTAATAATCCGGCTATATCACATATAACCGACTAATATCATGTGTATCATCTTATCGAATCAACACTTGATTCGATAACCCGGCTATATCAAATATAACCGACCGATAACACAAATAGCGAGAATAGAATACGGTATCTCATATCGTATTAATCTCGGTCCTGTACATATCACATATGTGCTCCTACTCCGTTTCGCTTGAGACAGGAAACCTCCGTGTATGACTCTAAAGACTCGTCAATACGCCGGCAGTGGGTGATGATCATATCAAACACCCACAAGCCGCAAACGGTCTGCTAAACGTAACGGCCACCTGGGTATTGAGCGATCAGAAGATCAACAAGCAAGCCTGCTCATACTCCTGTGAATCCAATCAGTAACGCTACCGTGTAGTCCGGTCTCTTCGTCTGATATGTCGCATATCATAGCCTGGGGGTGGTATAACGTCAGAGCTCAATAGCCAGATAAGTCATGCCGATGCAAGGTCCATAACGGTTTAAGAAACTACTGATAACACTTACCAGTAGACCTCAGCAACCCTGGCTAGGGATTTCCTGTTATGGCCAATCGAGCATAGCGCAACATCAACTCCCAATACCGAGAGAGACGAATCCCCTCCTATCGCTCATTGCCTCCATGTGACTATGGACTGTATCCAAAAACCACCTTTTTGCACAATCTCTTGAACGTGGTACGGTGGAAATCAAAGCACAGTGGAAATCATACAAGACTCTATGACGATCTCGGGTCGACAGACTAACCTGTACCAGTGTCACCAGAGAACTGCTATCTGACAATAGGTATAATACCATCAAGGAATTCTCGGCGAGTCCGTCCAGTGTACCCGGTCTCCACTGAGCACCGGTATACCATCTCTGATGTCAAACACCAATGGATATGGGATCATCCATCGCCCGTCATATGGGTCAAGAAGCGTATACGCTAGTTTACTCTGGAGTATCGATGCCCTGTCTCGATACTCCCGTGACTAGGAACATTTGAAGGATGTACTTGCCAACTACCACTGCCCCACTAGTACGATCCGTATCATAATCCTGGTAGTCAAGTACTCATCCTAAGGGCTTTATCAACATGTAATAGAGAGACTATAAGTGTACATGTTAAGATAAAGAGGAACCAGATAGCATACTATCATGTCGAGCAAGAAAGTCCTCCCTATATATGTCCAAGCATCCACTACAATATACATCACATGTACAGTAATGGCCTTAGGGCATACATATAACTAACAATCTCCCACTTGCACTAAGGCCATTTGTTGCAGTATCTCATACTCAACGTCCTATAGAAGTCTCTCCAGGGGAAGGCCTTTGTGAGTGGATCCACTGTGTTATCCTTCACGTCTACTCTCCTAACCTCGATCCTCTGGAGATCAACCATCTCCCTGATCAGGTGATACTTGCCTCAGAGTATGTCTGGAACGCTGATGGGACCTGCGTTCCTAGGTCAAAGCCACAACTCCATTGTTGTCACAATAACAATTATTGGACGCTCAATGGTAGGAACCATGTTCATCTCACGAACCAGAAATGCCCAGACAGACACTTTGGCAGTATCGTTGGTAGCAATGTATTCAGCCTTTATCGTCTGGTATGCCACGGTATCTAGCTTGGAACTTTTCCAACATACTGTCCCTCCACTGTGGGTAAAGACAATTCCTATGACTGACTTTCAGTCGACCTTATCACTCTAGAAGCTCGAACCAAGTACTTAAGAATGTCCTCCACAGCTGTTTAGTGATTCTCCCAAGATCCGATTGATTCTTGATCACTACACCTAGTGAGTTAGCTACATCTGGTCTGCTACATAACATCGCATACTCTGATAGAGCCTACTGCCGAAGCATAGGGTATCCCTTGCATGCGAGCTCTCTCTAAATCAGTCTTTGAAGACATCTTTTTGGAGAGACTGATTCCTCGGTAAGTGGGCGAACCACCACGCTTAGAATCTTCCATACTAAACCCCTTTAGTACGGTGTTAATGTACCTGGATTTAGGACACTCCCAACATCCACTTAGATCTATCACCATATATCATAATCTACAAGATGTAGTAGGTATCATCCAGATCTTCCATGGAGAATCTTCGTGATAAGAGGAGCTTGACCGATTGTAGCATAGGAAACCCTTTCCTATCAAGAGTGTGTCATATACGTACAATACGTGTAAGACAACCTTACTCTCTACCACCTTCTTGTATATACAAGGTTCATCTACCATTTTGATGAAGTCAAACTCTTTGACTGCCATATCAAAACAGATGTTCCATCTCTGCGATGCTTGCATTGATTCTGATGGACTTAATCATGGCTTTGAAAGTCTCAACTTTTCCATTTACACCAGGAATCTTCTCAAGATCCATTTGCTCCCAATGGGTCTTACCCCTCTAGGTGCAACATGGAAAGTTGTCACGATCCGAAATGGCACATGACTGGCACTTGAATCATATGAAGTCTATAGGACCCCGTCTAATTCAAGTAAGCCAAAAATCCTAGAAATCTAAACCATTTTAAAGAAGAAGTGAAGAAAACTTATTTTTAAAGCAAGTGGTTTTAATAACATAAGCTGAAGTATGTATTTTTAAATCTCAAGTCTTTTCTGAAAATTTCGGCAGAGTTTCCTTTGTAAATACTGGCCCCAAAAGGGTACAACATGAATAATATGAATAAAGGCATCCCCAAGCGGGAGCTAGCTCTTCGTCAATTGACGATCACAACCACGCAAGCAATATAATATACAACGCCAAGGGCGAGGATCAAAACTCAAAAGGAAACTCAAAATCATCAAGAAAACCATAATAATACAAGCGCGACTTTAAGGTCGAAATAATACACAACTGGTCTTCTAAGGTTATAAAATAAACAAGTCTGGTTGATAGAGTTACTAGATACAACTAAATATAAATAAAAGGTACTATGGTGGTCACAATGCGAGTGAACCCACCTACCAAAGCAATCACCCGGAATGGAAGCAGTGTGCTAGAAAGCCGCAATGAAACCTGTACGACAAAACCTGCAAGAAACTGTGGCACAACGGGGGTGAGTTGCCAACTCGTGAGTAGAAAACATCATAGAGCAGAAATCATATGTATGACTCAATCCTATGTCAATACGATCATAAAATATATATCCTCAAAATGATAAAGTCTGAAGCATGATAAGGTGGCAAGGGTAAACATCTATACATAAGTGTAATACAATGTGATCGTGTCAGTGCCTCAGATAACAACATATCATAAATATGAGTTATGAATGCAATATAATGAAAACAGAATACATCATGCATGTGAAACTATTTTCTTTATTTAGTGAGATTTTTTTATGTATATAAATCGAGGTATCATCAATGAAATCAACATGAAATCAGTGTCAAGTATCGACATAAAACATATATCCCAATATCCCAATATCTCAATATCTCAGGCTCCGGCAATCCAGACTGGCATGTATCCTCGAATCTCAATATCTAGGGCTTCGGCTATCCGGACTGGCCCATAACATCAAATCTCAAAATCTAGGGCTCCGGCTATCCGGACTGGCCCATACTCCGATCGGTATCCTCCGGATATCCGTCGAGTCACAATATAATCACCGGTCAGTAGTGCTCCCCTGTCTCAGGCTCAACACCATCCTCTGCGACCTTCTCGTCCCGGGGTACCGCACCGGGTCCACCATGCACCCATAGACGGTTCCTCCTCCTCCTCAAATCGCGTGTATGATATCACTCAAGAGCCGAGAAAACTCATGGTGGACATATCTCAAATCATATCAGGAGAAAACCGCACTTTTGTATCTTTAAAAGTGATAATGCGTTTATAAATCCTTGCGGTTTCTCCAAATCCAGAAATCTCATGGAAATCCTTAATAACAATCTCTAGAATAAATAAACAATGAATTCTAAAATATTCGGCTCCGGCAATCCGGACTAGCCCTAATAATAATGCATGAAAATGAACGTATAAATATGCATGACAATCACAGTAATAAATGCAATGTCTAAGCTATCACAATAATAATATATATCGGAACAATCAACTAACAAGTGATATCAATGAATTAATATTCTCTACAGTGTACGCGGCATGGCAATTACCGATGATGATGTGTGTGAGCCGGCAAGCAGGTGTACGTAGAACATACACATCATCGGTAATGGTGCTGGTGTCCTGACAGCATGATTTCAATAATAGCATATGAAAACACAAAATAAGCATGCAATGCGATGCGAAAAGCAAGAATATGCGGGAGCTGAATAATAAACACAACAATAAATAATCTACATTAATATATATATTGGTCATACAGTTTGCCGTTGAAATAACATGAATCTTGGTGTTTAGAAAATAGGGCTATGGTGTTTTTAAGAAAAGGTACGTCCTTTGAAATATCCGTAGAATCCCTTGGGTTGTCTTTAAAATACTCATGATTTGTTAGTTTTGAAATAGGTATGACCGAGTCTAGTCTAACATCTACAAGTAAACTACTGGACTAAACTAACAGACTGATCAAAAGGATAAGGAAAACCACCTAAGTCTGAGTCGATATATATATATATATATAATAGTCGGTGATCCCTCCTTAATAGTATCACATATGATACAATATATAACATGACATTCTCGAGTCAAGAGTGCGGATCTATCATCAATATATAGCTTGTACGGTAAATCCATCGTACGGCATCCCAAATCTGGGAACGGGTCGAATATCACATTTATCTCATCATTTATCTGATATCCTTATCATCATATCATGATCCGGGTACTGATCTAAAGTCTAGTACATACTGATACCATCTACATATAGGTATGCGTGTGTATGAAAACACATTGCCCAATGACCCACTATACTAATCATGTCGTATCTCATAATACGAACCATGTTATATCACCGATCTCATGGCCTCATGCCCAATCTCATCGACTCATCTCCAAATACCATGTATTGTCCTCATATCCATGTGTGTGTATATAAATAAATATATATAGACACACACACACACACACACACACACACACACATACATACATATATATTAACATACCTATATGTATATATCCCCATATACGCACAAGTAAAACAATGTAAGTGTGTGTGCGTGCGTGTGGGTGTAATCCTTATTCTAAGGTTCACGACTAACACTAACTAATGACACTATCATCAAATTATACTATAATTTAATCCATGATCTCCTAAGATGTATCTAGATAATGATCTAGTCTCATAATAAACATAATTATATATATATGTGTGTGTGTGTATACGTATTCGTATACTACACTACGAACTGCGGGGGTGATATACGCCATCCACCCGACTTCCCCCGTAGATATATATCGACACACCTTGATCTTGCTTGCCGAAGTCGATCTCGTCATTCCTTTGCTTGTCATCTCGAAGCTCACATGGAGGTACCTACATATACACAATCTCAATGCGTATAAAAATCAAGTCAGAAAACCAAAACGACACACGTTTCGCTCATAGATTAAAACCTATAGTCTCGCACGCAAAACATGACCAATAACCCTAGTCGTTGACATTCAAACGCCACACGTTGGAACAATATATCAAATAATAAAATTCAAGTCAAAACGAATCACAAAACAAGGTAGGAACCCAAGAAAATGGTCCCAGATTTTACCCTAGGTGAAATTAGTCAATTTTGCATATGTAAAGGGTATAATTTATAGCAAATGGAGACATGGACCAAACACGACACCAGACCCCCCTGCTATGGCCGCAAATTGCGGCCAGAAAGGATAAATCTGTGGCCTGGGTAAGGTCATAGGGTCTAAGGTTTCATTGGTGGGTCCAAGGTTTCCTGTATGACTCACTGTGATCGCTAAATAATTTTCAGGTCATCCGGGTTATAACAGATCACCAAACTTCATCACAATTTCCAAAATCTGCCGATATCGGGGTTTCTAAGTTTTTGACTTGGGGTCCTAGTCTCTTTTTTAGTCCATAAAACTAATACTACAGGGGTTATATAGCCTCTACTAACCTCAATTACACCATAGAAACTCAATTAAAACGTTAACCTTAACTAGGAATTTTCAAGGTTCACTAAACCGAAATAAAACACTTCTAAACTTGCATGGAAGCTAAAGTGAATGTAATTCTACACTAATGATGGATAATATACCTCATTTGGCAACTCAAGAATTTTCTTGAGTTGCCCCCAAGTGCCCAAAATCCTTACTTTCTTGGTCCAAAGTGTTTGTGAGGAGCTTGTGCAAGTTTTTAATGAAGTAGGGATGATATTAAGATGAGGGGTTGAGGGTGTTTGTGAGGGTTGAAGAAGAGGTGGAGGGAGTGCTGCCATGGGAGAGGAAAGGGAAGGAAAGATGAAGAAAATAATGAAGAGGGGATGAGCCAAGACTATGGTTGACCCCTCACCCTCTCTCTCTCTCTTGCCCATACCTCACTATTTTAATGTTTTCTTTTTTCTTTTTCTTTTTCTTTATCTTTTCTCCTCTTTTCTTTTAAATTCAAAACAAACACAACCCAAAACAAAATGTCATGGTTCAAAAAATGAAACAAGTGGTTAACATGACATGGTGCATGTCATGTGGACAAAACCGGATTAATGCAAGATTAGCGATTTTTAATCGCGATTAGCATTAAAATGGAATATAATTAATCATAGAAATTTATAATTTGCTTAATTTATATAAAACACCCTCATTTCAGTAATTTCTATAATTTTCCAAATATTTTCCAATTTATCGGTATTTAATTATACCGCATTATCAAATATTCATAATATTTATTATTTAATTATATAAATTCCCAAAAATAATATTTTATTTTTCTGAAATGTTACAGTCTTCCCCCTTAAAGAAATTCGGTCCCTGAATTTAAATTTAAACTCCCCCAATTTCTAAAATATTTCAGTAAAAGATCAAGTCGTCGGGGTTCCGAAATCATAAATATATAAAACGCATCGTAGCGCAATGCATGCGCATGAAAAACGAGTACATAAACCAAAATCAAAACTCCGTCAAGCATCCCGCAATTATCGGAGTTATGGTGAAGACACCAATGTCAAGTCCAATACGAACACTAACATGATATACATCAAACTATACATGTAAACATCATTAAAACCTATGAAAGAAATGCATGCCAGACTTTTTCAAGTCGCTGTGCGATGCGCGTATCTGCATAGTGGCGGATGTCTATTGTAAGAAAATAACTATACACACACACACACACACACATATATATATATACCCTTTGTTTAACATACACGTCCCGCCGTTTTGAAAAATAATTTTGAAGGGTTTCCTTTGTTAAATGTCTCGTGTTATCTCGGACACATAGGTAAATACTGAGACTATAGCTCCTTTTTGGAAATCCCCTCGGTAACTATCAATGCATGCAAAAATATATTCGAGTACTATCCTCTAACTAGTCCTGCTCAGCTACTATACCATATAGTAAATATCATAAAACATACCGCTCCAAAAGAAATCAATCCCAAATTGTATATAAGGATGCCACGTGACTCCGGTGTGCACGGGAATCAAAACCAATAAATGCACTATACATGTGCACAGAACAATCTAAGTGCAATGGGTATGCACGAAAACACCTGTCAAGGGCAACAGGTGTGCCTGATAGCAATATCAGGTGCATCTGATATGCACGAAGAATCTCAATTTAGTGCATCTAGCGTGCACCAAAATCACATCAAGCACCCAAGCATGCGCAAGAATCCAAATCAAGTGCACAAGGTGCACGAAAACAAATATCGAGTATCACAATCGAAATCGACGGTATACCACATATTTCAATCCAAATCCAAATCAGGTATACCATGGTATATAATCTCATAACCATATGCATCAGCGTGCACAAACTCGAATCAAAATACTAGAAGTGCATGAAAACTATGGCGAAAACACCAGTCAAATCACATGCATACCATAGGTATGAAATCAAAATCAGCATCTCGATAACATCAAAACGAAGTCAAGTGCAACTGTGGTGCACAAAATATCAATCATGCAAATAAATCGCCCAAAATACCGAAATCAAAGGTGGCGGAAAAAGTCCCGCTCTAGCACATCCTCTAAGAATCACTAGCCAACTGTCATGGTCACTCATAACATGTCTCGTCGACGATGCCGAACTATGTCCTACTGGGTGTGCACAATATGACCGCTCCTGGGTCCAAGTCTTCTCGTATAGTATCCCAGAAAGGTTCTGTCGAAGTCTCTCCCAAATCTCACCTCTGCTGAACTGCCCGGAAGTTATTATCTTTTACTAAATCTATTTCTTGTTCCGAAATGGCTGCATATTCATCACGACTCCTTCTGGAAGATATATCCATATTCGACGCCTCTGCATGCGTATCACATCTCTTATGTCAGCGGAGTGGAACGTCATCTTGTCGAAACCTCGTACGAACCTCTTACTCCACTTTTCTCTAATGTCGACTGATTCGGACTCGTCTCTTCGTGGCTGCATGGACTGCGCTCCAACGGCTAAACTCGTATCTGGAGTCTCCCAAGCAATGTATCCCATCACATGATATCCGAACGACGTCGAACCTTCCAATCGATTCGTCAAAGTTCCGTAATCCCCCAAGAGCTCAACATCTTGAATACAGTTTAATAGTATTCCGGTACATTCCACAATACTTATGGACCAGCCGTAGAAGGGAAAACCCAAGCCTCATCAATGGCACCATTGAACTGCTGTAAACCCTAAGGTTTCAGAGCGTTCTCATGGTCATTATATCGAGTTAGGGTTTCATTCTTCTAGAGGGTCCACAAAAATACTTGCATGTTTTTCCGAATACTTTAAACTTGGAAAATTGGGTTTCTGACATTCGATCGTCTTCTATCGACTCTCAACGTACCTGCTTGAAGTCGTCTCTAGCTGGAATCAATCAATCTGGTGACCTCGCATCGGGGTAGGCAATGAATCACAAGTCCTAGTCATTCCCCCTTGGGTGACTAGCGATCTTCTATCATATCTCTAATTACAACTCATGCGGCGTTAGCTTCAACATCTGGGCAACATCTCATCAGTCGCAGCAACAACTGAATCATTCGTCCGCATGCTGAACAGTGCCTGAATCATCACGTATAATTGGTGCATTGACGTTCATCACATTCTGGCTGGACTCTAGCAGTGGCCCAATCCTCTGGTGCTAATCTGCATGTCCAAGAAATCTTGTAAAAGCGATCCATCAAATGCCCATAGCGTGAAAACACAATAGGACGATACATCTATGCAATCGTGTGTCCGTAGAATCACACCCTCGTCAGTCCTCGTCCGTGACGAACTCTTGCTGACGAAACTCTATCCATAGCTCTCTGTGCCCGTGTAATCATGGCAGCAAAAACCATAAACCAATATCGATGAGAATAGATCATGAATGAATATAATATTGTGCAACGAAATATACATCTTAAGGCTTCTTAAGCGGAGTAGCGTATCGTAAGTATGCCGCTGAACATACACACGGTATGTCACTCTCCTTAAGCCACCTACTCCATCAACCAAGGTCTACCTACGCGACGAAACTTCGGGTCTAATACCCCCTCGACTAAGTCTAAGTTCCGTAAGGTCAAGCCTAGATTCCGTATATATACAAACGCCCTAGGCTCCGCATAGTCAAACATAGACTCGAACCAAGGTTAACATAGCGCTCTGATACTAACTTTGTCATGACCCGAAATGGCACGTGACTGGCACTTAAATCATATGAAGTTTATACGACCCCATCTAATTCAAGTAAGCCAAAAATCCCAGAAATCTAAACCATTTTAAAGAAGAAGTGACGAAAACTTATTTTTAAAGCAAGTGGTGTTAATAACATAAGCCGAAGTATGCATTTTTAAATCTCAAGTCTTTTCTGAAAATTTCGACAGAGTTTCCTTTGTAAATACTGGCCCCAAAAGGGTACAATATGAATAATATGAATAAAGGCATCCCCAAGCGGGAGCTAGCTCTTCGTCAATTGACGGTCACAACCACGCAAGCAATATAATATACAACGCCAAGGGTGAGGATCAAAACTCAAAAGGAAACTCAAAATCATCAAGAAAACTATAATAATACAAGCGCGACTCTAAGGTCGAAATAAAACACAACTGGTCTTCTAAGGTTATAAAATATACAAGTCTGGTTGATGGAGTTACTAGATACAACTGAATATAAATAAAAGGTACTATGGTGGTCACGATGCGAGTGAACCCACCTACCAAGCAATCACCCGGAATAGAAGCAGTGTGCCAAAAAGCCGCAATGAAACCTGTACGGCAAAACCTGCAAGAAACTGTGGCACAACGGGGGTGAGTTGCCTACTCGTGAGTAGAAAACATCACAGAGTAGAAATCGTATGTATGACTCAATCCTAGGTCAATACGATCATAAAATATATATACTCAAAATGATAAAGTCTGAAGCATGATAAGGTGGCAAGGGTAAACATCTATACATAAGTGTAATACCATGTGCTCGTGTCAGTGCCTCAGATAACAACATATCATAAATATAAGGTATGAATGCAATATAATGAAAACGGAATACATCATGCATGTGAAACTGTTTTCTTTATTTAGTTTGATTTTTTTATGTATATAAATCGTGGTATCATCAATGAAATCAATATGAAATCAATATGAAATCAGTGTCAAGTATCGACACAAAACATATATCCCAATCTATCAATATCTAGGGCTCCGGCAATCCGGACTGGCCTGTATCCTCGAATATCAATATCTAGGGCTCCGGCAATCCGGACTGGCCCATAACATCAAATCTAATAATCTAGGTCTCCGGCTATCCGGACTGGCCCATACTCCGATCGGTATCCTCCGGATATCCGTCGAGTCACAATACAATCACCGGTCAGTAGTGCTCCCCTGTCTCAGGCTCAACGCCATCATCTGTGACCTTCTCGCCCTAGGGTACCGCACTAGGTCCACCATGCACCCACAGACGGTTCCTCCTCCTCGAATCGGGTGTATGATATCGCTCAAGAGCCGAGAAAACTCATGGTGGATAATGTGTTTATAAATCCTTGCGGTTTATCCGGATCCAGAAATCTCATGGAAATCCGAAATAACAATCTCTATTGTAAATAAACAATGAATTCTAAAATATTGGGCTCCGGCAATCCGGACTGGCCTAATAATAATGCATGAAAATGAACGTATAAATATGCATGACAATCACAGTAATAAATGCAATGTCTAAGCTATCACAATAATAATATATATCGGAACTATCAGCTAACAAGTGATATCAATGAATTAATATTCTCTACAGTGTACGCGGCATGGCAATTACCGATCATGATGTGTGTGAGCCGGCAAGCAGGTGTACGTGGAACATACGCATCATCGGTAATGGTGCTGGTATCCTGACAGCATGATTTCAATAATAGAATATGAAAACACAATATAAGCATACAATGCGATGCGAACAGCAAGAATATGCGGGAGCTGAATAATAAACACAACAATAAATAATCTACATTAATATATATATGGGTCATACAGTTTGTCGTTGAAATAACATGAATCGTGGTGTTTAGAAAATAGGGTTACGGTGTTTTCAAGAAAAGGTACGTCCTTTGAAATATCTGTATAATCCCTTGGCATGTCTTTAAAATACTCACGATTCATTAGTTTTGAAATAGGTATGACCGAGTCTAGTCTAACATCTACAAGTAAACTACTGGACTAAACTAACAGACTGATCAAAAGGGTAAGGAAAACCACCTAAGTCTGAGTCGATGTATATATATATATATATAATAGTCGGTGATCCCGCCTCAATAGTATCACATATGATACAATATATAACATGACATTCTCAAGTCAAGAGTGCGAATCTATCATCAATATATAGCTCATACGGTAAATCCGTCGTACGGCATCCCAAATCTGGGTACGGGTCGAATATCACATTTATCTCATCATTTATCTGATATCCTTATCATCATATCATGATCTGGGTACTGATCTAAAGTCTAGTACATACTGATACCATCTACATATAGGTATGTGTGTGTATGAAAACACATCGCCCAAGGACCCGCTATACTAATCATGTCGTATCTCATAATACGAACCATGTCATATCACCGATCTCATGGCCTCACGCCCAATCTCATCGACTCATCTCCAAATACCATGTATTGTCCTCATATCCATGTATATGTATGTGTGTGTGTGTATACACACACATATTAACATGCCTATATGTATATATATATATATATATGTATATATATATCCCCATATACGCACAAGTAAAACAATGTAAGTGTGTGTGTGTGCGTGCGTGTGGGTGTAATCCTTATTCTAAGGTTCGTGACTAACACAAACTAATGACACTATCATCCAATTATACTATAATTTAATCCATGATCTCCTAAGATGTATCTAGATAATCATCTAGTCTCATAATAAACATAATTATATATATATATATATGTATGTATGTATACGTATTCGTATACTACACTATGAACTGCGGGGGGGATATACGCCATCCACCCGACTTCCCCCGTAGATATATATCTACACACCTTGATCATGCTTGCCGAAGTCGATGTCGCCACGCCCTTGCTTGTCATCTCGAAGCTCACACGGAGGTACCTACATATACACAATCGGAATGCGTATAAAAATCATGTCGGAAAACCAAAACGGCACACGTTTCGCTCATAGGTTAAAACCTATAGCCTCGCATGCCAAACACGACCAATAACCCTAGTCGTTGACTTTCAAACGCCACACGATGGAACAATATATCAAATAACAATATTCAAGTCAAAACGAATCGCAAAACAAGGTAGCAACCCAAGAAAATGGTCCCAGATTCTACCCTAGGTGAAATTAGTCAATTTTGCATATGTAAAGGGTCTAATTTATAGCAAATAGAGACATGGACCAAACACGACACCAGACCCCCTGCTTTGGCAGCAAATTGCGGCCAGAAAGGATAAATCTTCGGCCTGGGTAAGGTCATAGGGTCTAGGGTTTCATTGGTGGGTCTTAGGTTGCCAGCATGACTCACTGTGATCGCTAAATAATTTTCATGTCACCCGGGTTATAGCAGATCCCCAAACTTCATCACAATTTCCAAAATCTGCCGATGTCGGGGTTTCTAAGTTTATGACTTGGTGTCCTAGTCTCTATTTTAGTCCATAAAACTAATACTACAGGGGTTATATAGCCTCTACTAAGCTCAATTACACCATAGAAACTCAATTAAAACCCTAACTTTAACTAGGAATTTTCAAGGTTCACTAAACCGAAATAAAACACTTCTAAACTTGCATGGAAGCTAAAGTGAATGTAATTCTACACTAATGATGAAGAATATATCTCATTTGGCAACTCAAGAATTTTTTTGAGTTGCCCCCAGTGCCCAAAATCCTTGCTTTCTTGGTCCAAAATGTTTGTGAGGAGCTTGTGCATGATTTAATGAAGTGGGGATGACATTTTGATGAGGGATTGATGATGTTTATGAGGGTTGAAGAGGAGGTGGAGGGAGTGCTGCCATGGGAGAGGAAGGGGAAGGAAAGATGAAGAAAATAATGAAGAGGGAATGAGCCAAGACTATGGTTGACCCCTCACCCTCTCTCTCTCTCTCTTGCCCATACCTCACTATTTTATTGTTTTCCTTTTTCTTTTTCTTTATCTTTTCTCCTCTTTTCTTTTAAATTCAAAAAAAACACAACCCAAAATAAAATATCATGGTTCAAATAATGAAACAAGTGGTTAACATGACATGGTGCATGTCATATACACAAAACCGGATTAATGCAAGATTAGCGATATTTAATCGCGATTAGCATTAAAATGGAATATAATTAATCATAGAAATTTATAATTTGCTTAATTTATATAGAACACCTTCATTTCAGTAATTTCTATAATTTTCCAAATATTTTACAATTTATCGGTATTTAATTATGCCGCATTATCAAATATTCATAATATTTATTATTTAATTTTATAAATCCTAAAAATAATATTTTATTTTTCTGAAATGTTACAAAAGACATACTTTGTTGGTGTACATGGATTCCATCTTTGATCGCATAGCATCCAGCCATTTCACAAAGTTTCCACATGTGATGGCCTGCCTGAACCTAGTTGGGCCATCATCTACCATGATGCAATCCGCGCTCCCACTGTCACCGAGAAGACCATAGTATCTCTCAAGTGGATGAGGAACCCTACCAGATTCGCGGAGAGGCTGAGGTTCATTGGAGACTATTGAATCCTTTGGTTTCACCAAATCATCAGTTGTTAGTTTGTCTAGCTGAAACTTCTTCCAGTTCTACCTCATGACCATAAATTTCTTCATAAGAAATTCCTTTTCTAAAAAGGTGGCATGCTGAGAAACAAAACACCTATTGCTCCTCAGAGTGGTAGAAGATATACCATCACAAATGTTTGGGATATCCTAACAAACATATACAGAACTGACATTACCTCGAGCTTGTCCGGATTTTGCTTTTCAACATAGGCCGGACGACCCCAAATCTTAACTCGTTTAAGACATGGTATCTTCCTATTCCATATCTCATATGGAGTGGTAGGCACTGATTTGGATGGAACCCCATTCAATAGGTATGCAACTTCTCAAGTGAACAACACCAAAAGGAAATAGGTAACTCAGCAGTACTCATCATAGAGCACGCCATATCTCATAGGGTGCGATACCTTCGCCCCGATACACCGTTGTGCTGTGGTGTACATGAAGGAGTAAGCTAAGAGAGAATCACATTCTTCTTCAAGAAACTCCAGGAACTCCATGCGTAAGTATTCTCCTCCTCGATCATATCGAAGGACTTTAATACTTCTACCCGTCCGGTTCTCAACTTTAAGCTTATATTCCTTGAATTTCTCAAAAGTTTCAGACTTGTGTTTCAGCAGGAACATATGTCCGAATCCTGAGAGAAGACCAGTGAATATAATGAAGTACAAAGAACCAACCCTGGCATTTATAGACATAGGACTATATACATCACCATGTATCTGTCCCAAGAGTTCGGTAACTTTATTTCTGTTTCCAGTAAACGGAGTATTGGTCATTTTATGTAACATTTCAGAAAATATAAAATATTATTTTTGGAATTTAATATTAAAATAATATATTTCGCGAAAACTCCACGATTTGCGAATTTGGGGTTTTCGTAAAATGGTATAAATATATACCAATATTTGTGAAATAATTGGAGATTAAAATGATTTATTCATTTAAAAATATATTTATTGGATTTGGCATTTTTATAATTAATTATATGCAGTTTAAATAAAAATTGATTAGTGCGCTACTAATCGCGATTAAGCCAAATCCGTGTTTCTACATTTTTCCATGGCTAGTGCACTATGTCATGTTGCATTTTGTTGCATGTTGATGCATTTGTGTTGCTTTATTGGTGTTATGTGTATTATTGTGAGAAAAAGAGAAAATGGTTAAAAAGAGAATGATTGGAGAGACAGAGAGAGTGAGACATGAGTGTGAGAGGGTGAGAATAAGAAAGAGAGAGGGGGGCTGCCCATTATTTTCCTTCATCTTCTTCCTCCTCATTTCCCTCCACCTTCACCTTGAAGAATCACCTCCATTTCTTCAACAAAACCTTACACCCTGTTCATTAAAGTTGATCCCTACCTCATCCTCAACACTTTGGACCAATCAAAGTTAGATTTTGGAGACTTTGGACATCTGGGGTTTTCTTGAGTTGCCCAAATAAGGTATATCTTCTTTCATTTAGTTTAGTTTTGAGTTTCCTAGCATCCTAGTTTAGTTTAGAGTTAAACTTGTTTGGATTAGTGATGTTTGGAAAATCCCAAGAGAGGGTTTGGGTGATTGTGTGGATTCGTGAGGTTAGTGGCTGTTTACAAGACCCTTAGTGTTGTTTTACTGGCCAAGACCCGGATTTGAAACCAAAATACGGACTTAATAATTCACCCATGTCGGTTTTGAGACATTTTAGTGGCCTACAGGGAATTTGGAGCAACCCGGGGAGTTTCTGAGAAAAACTAGCAACTCCAGAGACCTAGTTAGACCAATAGGAGACTACCCTGAGAAGACGAACCCCAACAGAGCCTACAGGGCCGAGCAGGTCGGATTTTCAGGTAGTGTGGCCGGCCAAATTTTGGTATCTAGTGTCTAGGTTAGTCCAGTAGCTCACATACTCCATATACAACTCCCTATACTTGGTAGTTTTGTCCCAATGTTACCTGAGAAAAATCTGGGAGCATATTGGTGTGTTTTTAGATATGTTTTCCGAGTTTTGAATTCTTGGTTTTAGTATTTGATATT
This sequence comes from Agapanthus africanus, assembly GCA_030015575.1. Classification (NCBI taxonomy): domain Eukaryota; kingdom Viridiplantae; phylum Streptophyta; class Magnoliopsida; order Asparagales; family Amaryllidaceae; genus Agapanthus; species Agapanthus africanus. The sequence continues at coordinate 303,324,023 of JASDDO010000022.1, read as the reverse complement.
GTATTTGAATGTTGGGGTTTATACGTCAACAACAAGGATTTGTTTAGTTGTTTTTGCATGCGTAGGCTATAGGTTCTAACCTATGAGTGCACCGTGTGCCGTATTGGTTTTCCGGACTTAATGTTAATAGCATTTGCGATTGTGTATTTATTGTAGGTACCTTCGTATGGATTCCGAGACGACGGAGCATATCAACTATGGCTAAACAAGGAGTTCCGCATGTGAGTAGATTTATATCTACGGGGGAAGTCGGGCGGATGGCGTATAGCAACCCCGCAAATTTTGATGGAAACCGATATATAGGATATGGTTAGAGAAACCTATTCTAGGAACCGATGGATGTGATTAAAGGTTTAGTGTGACATGATATGAAAGAAATGATGTCTCGGATTGATACATATATAAGGATATGATAAGTGAACATGAATCACGATATATAGATAGGTAGTGCACGAGAATAAGTATGAGATTTAAAGTAGCATGACATGATATTTATAAAGTAGGATATATATATATATATATATATAAATGACTTGATGTGGGATATAAAGTGATGAAAAGAATGTACGATGCAATATGATGACTTGATTGATATGTCGGTATACGGATGCGAGTCGATATGAGAGGATTGATACCTTTGCCGGTCCCATGATATGAAATTGTTATGGATGCGACCTGGGATATAGGTATATAGATACATAATGTTGAGAGTAATGAGTGATATGCTGTACGAGACTTGAGATCCATACCCTCATTGTCATATAGGTCGATAGATCCCTATTTTTGTTGAATGTCACCGTACGAAGGATTACCGTACGCGATTTGAGTTACCGGATAGTTGATCCGCTCTCGTGATTTGAGGATGATGTTCGATGATATTGCCATATCGGAAACTATAAGACTGGATAGCCGACATAAATGTGTCATCCGAACCATACATATTTCCAAACTGAAGAATCATATGCATCTTTTAAATAGATACCCTGAGGGACGTTACGGATTTTCAAATGATGTCTTTTCCTTAAAAACACCGTAGCCCCTACTTTCAAAACTACCATTCGCGTCTTTTAAAAACAGACCGTATGGTTCATGTGTAGATGTTAGATTAGATACATTTTCTTATAGCGTTGCGCCCACGATTTACTTTATGCTACGTCCATGTTATTCTCATTGCATTACGTATACTTGTGCTAGTACACCTACACCATTATCGATGATGCGTATGTTGCACTTACACAGATTGGTCGGCTCATACATTTCATCATCGATAATTGCTATGTCACTACACAGTAGAATTGCTACATCATGATATGACTCCTTGCATGATTTACTTGCTATGTTCACATCATTACGATATGATGCATGATATACTGATATTGTCACATCATTGTTCCATGTCGCATGATATACGGATATGCTTACATTTCTGTCATATGTCGCATACATCATGCTTTATGATTATACGCATTGAGATATGCTGTTTTCATAAGATTTCTAGATTTGAGAACCGTGGTCAAATTTCAAAGGAAATTATGTGTTGTTTTAAAAACCCGGTTTCTCTTGATATGATATTTTAATACGTCCACCATGTGTTTTCTCAGTTTTGAGATTGGCATGTGAAACCCGATTTGAAGAGCGGGAGGCACCATCTGCGGGTACATGGTGGACTTGGTATGGTACCCCGGGGCAAGATATGATTTTCGTGGTATAGACGATGAGCCTGGCAGAGGGACCACTACCTACCGGTGATAGTATTTGGACTCGGCGGTTATCCGGAGGATACCGACCGGTGTCATGAGATGGATATGAGGGTCGACCAGAGTATGCGATGCCTGAGGTTCGATCTGAGGATGCGGCGTCTGAGATATGAGGATTTACCTGTCGATGCTAGACACGGGTTTCATGATGTTTCGAGTGTCGGTGTTGGACACTCAGGTTCCATGATTTGATGTGTCATTGATGGACACACGTTGATTTATATCCTCATATTTTCATGCATATGCTTTCATGATATTCGCATGCATGATGTTGTTGTGTCATTGATGTACACGTAGATGTTATCCACATGCTGATAGGCATTAATTATTGTTGGCACAGATGCAGACACGGTCATCCTAGATATCATAGTATTACCTTTATGATATAGTTGACTTAGGAATCGTTGTTTATTTCGATTTCTACCTGATGATGTTTTCTACTCATGAGTTGGCAACTCACCCCCGTTGTGTCACAGTTCTTGCAGGTTGACCTCATAGATCAGTAGTGGCATCGCTGGCACACATCATGCTTTGGGTGATCTACTTTGGTAGGTGGTACTTGTTGGATCGTGCCACTATTGTATTTATTATTCCTATTGTATCTAGTCAACTCTATCAATCAGAAAGTTGTATTTGTATATGTAGTAAGACTTAGCAAGATTTGTAGTCGAGAGACTTAGAGCTATGGGTTATATGTTCGCTTGGTGGGTTGATGTCTTACTTATTTCATTATTCTTTGTGCTGATCTTCGCCGTTGGGCTTCGTATACTTACCTTATGACTTGCGTGGTTGTGAATCCACCAATTGGCGAAGAGCTAGCTCCCGCTTGTGGATGCCTTTTATATTTTCATGTATATGTGGTTTTTGATCAAAATATACAAAGCGGGTGCTGTCCAAATTTTTAAAAGACGAAACTTGTTTTTCAACTAGTAAAATCCACTTGCATTTTTCATGTTCCATTATCTATGCATTTAATAAAACATTTGATTTCATCATACCTTTATTTCAAAACTTCACCTCTTTTATTTTCTTAAAAAGGTTTAGATTTCTGGGCTTCGGCTTACTTGAATTATGTTACGCCTTTAGACGTTGCGTGATTTCAGTGTCGGTCACGAGCTAATATTTTCGGGTCGTAACAAAGTTGGTATCAGAGCACTAGGTTTAACCTTGGTTCGAGTCTATGTTTGACTATGCGTAGTATAGGACGTATATATATATATAAATTTCGGAACCTAGGCTTGACCTTATGGAACTTAGACTTGAACAGGGGGTATTAGACCCGAACTTTCGTTACATAGGCTGATCCTGATTGATGGAGTAGGTAGCTTGAGTAGAGTGACGTACCGTACGTATGTTCCGTGGCATATTTACTATACGATACTCCGCTTAAGAAACATTAGGATGTACATATTTTGAGACTTATGATTCTCTTCCCCTTGATTATACATCCATTTGAGATCCTTGATTCTATTCTTGTCCATGATCATACTCTCACTGATTCCGTTCCTCCTTATGATCATATAGAAATTTTGGGATCTGGTGATTCTTTTCATCCCTTTGATTTATTTTCGTCGACACTTGATTGAGGTCCCTGTCACCATGGTTTGAGCGCAGATTGAGCTGCTGCTAGTGAAGCGGTCAGGGAGAGCTCGTTATGGACGAGGACTGACCATTGTATTTTCTGGTGACATGGGAACATCTCAAGTTAGTGTTTGTGTTGTGACCTCTCATTTGAGGTGAGTGTTCGGTTTTGCACTAAATGACCGGGCCATTGATAGAGGCTGCCAAATTGAGAGGATTGTTGATGTACAGCCTACCTCAGAGATCGTGATGTCGTCTACCTTGCGGACAGATGACCAAGCTGCTACTGAGATTGAAGGGATGTCACTTCCAGAGCTTATGAGATAAGATCGCTGGAGCTTCCAGGCAGAAATAAAACAGGAGATAGCTATTCTATCTTGAATTGAGTCGAGAGACTGAGATGATTCGTCTGATTGATGCACCGACGCAGGCCTAGTTGAATTGAAGATTTCCAGTATGGAGTGTCTTACTCAAATCTAGAGTAGATCAATCCATAGATGACGTTGTTCGTTGGATGATCCGGTACGAGATCAGTAAGTTGACCAGTTTCGGATAGAGGACCTCACCCAGATGCGTTGTGAGTTGATCGAGATCGGACAAATATAGAGTATTCCTTCGATGGTTGGGACGAGTTCCCGAGGAAGTGTTCGGCTAGATGTATTCTACAGAGTGATAAAGATACCGAGTTCATAGTTTTGAGTCCGTGTGAGAGACACCGGATTGACCGTAGCCGAGAACAATTGCAGTATGCAGATAGCATGAAGTGACGTCGGAGTGGACGATAACAAAGACGAGTGGAACAAGAGGTTCGTGCGAGATGTTAATGAGCTGTTGTTACTCCCCGTTAGGATTAAAGATCTGATATGTATACAGAGGCGTTGAGATACGGCTAGTTCCCGAGGAAATGTTGTGCTTAGAACGCAGATGTCCAGAAAACGAGAAGATGGTTATGTAAGAGTGCCAGCCTCCGTATAGTTCGGCATAGGCGAGATCGGTAGAGACCTTGAGTAGGTTCCTTCCAGGACACTGCTGCGATAAGATTTGCATCGAGGATCAGTTGTGTCACGTGTATTCAGAGGGCCAGAGGCTGACACCGGTGACGTGCTGCTTTACGAGTGGTCATACTAATTAGCCGAGAGTTGACCAGAGAAGTGCCAGAGCAGAATTGTTCCCGTTAGCACACCTGACCGGGCCGATGAACCGATGGATTGCGAGATTGGTAATCCAGAGAGAAAATGAGGACCCAGAGATAGAGGACGCCAGACCGTGAGCAAGAGGCAAGCAGATGTTCTTGCTCTGCAGTTTGGGTGCACTGACAAATTTTTGGACATTGTAGGAGGTGTACCTTAATGTCATTTGTTGCGATTTACATTTGTGATCCGAGTATCATGCTAATATCACTTGAATTTGAGTTTTGATGATTGAGTTTCATGATATTGTTTTCGTGCACCATGGCTGCACCTACTGGGTATTTACATATTTGTGCATAGTTATTGCACTTGATGTACGTTTTACACACTGTTGTGTTGGTTTATGATTTGTGCATATCTATTGCACTTGATGTCGATTTTGTACCTTGGTAGCATGTGCTCATGATTTCTTGGATTTCATACAGTTGATTTGATTTTGTGCATGCGGTACGCATTCGGTTTGATTTTTGCACTCGGTATAGCTCACATGTGCTTGCAGTGCATTGATACGGATTTTGTGCATATAGTTGCACACGTTTTTTATTTTAAACAACTTGGTACACTCGTTGTTGCTTTTTATACGCATTTGAGTTATTGATGAGATTTCGTGCATTAGATACACCGGAATTGCATTTCGTGCGCTGGATGCACCCGATTTGTATTTTGTGCATTTGTTGCACCAGATTCGTATTTCATGCATTTGTTGCACTGGATTTGCATTTCACGCGTTTGTTGCACCAAATGGGTATTTTGTGCATTGGTTGCACTAGATTTATACTCCGTACATTGGTTGCACCTGATTTATGTCTTGAGCATTTATTTTACCAGATTATGTTTTTGTGCGCGTTTTCCCCTGACGTTCGTTTTCATGCATGCTACTGCACTAGACGCTTTTTACAGACCTGACGCGCCTGGGTTGGATTTTTGCGCATATTAGGTGCTTGATATTGGATTTTGTGCGCATTGGATGCACTTGAGTGAGATTTTACTCGTGCATGTTGGATGCCCTTGATTTAGATTTTTATCCATGCACATTGGATGCGATTTCATTCGGGCATGTTTGATGCACTTGACTTAGATTTTATTCGTGCATGACGGATGCACTTGATTTGGATTTTCGTGCATGTTGGGCGCATGATATGAGATGTCATTTTGTGCACACCGGATGCACTAGATTGGGATTTTCATTCGTGCATGTTAGTTGCACTGGGCTGAGATTTCCGTGCACTCTAGATGCACTTGATATTGTTGTCGTGCACACCCATTGCACTGGACAGACGCTTTCGTGCACACCCGTTGCACTTAGTTTTGCTTTTGTGCATATTGTGGCACTTGTATTTGGATTTGATTTCCGTGTGCACCAGACGCACGTGATTGTTGGATACGTCTTTCGAGGCTGATTTGCTCTTGAGCACTTTATTTTCATGATGAGCACTATATTATAGAGTAGCCAAACATGACTGATCTAAGGACAGTACCTGAGTACTTTGCATGCATTAAAAGTTTAACGGAAGGTTTTCAAAAAGGAGCTATAGTCTCGCTAATTCCTACGTGTCCGCGAGCGACACGAACGTTTACAAATAAAAACCTCTGGGATATTTTCAAAAAGGCGGAACGTTTAATTTGAGCAAAGACATGTATAGATATATTTACTACTTTACGAATGAGTGTTCGTCACTTGTGCAGTGAGTTACGCATCACACGGTGATTCAGAAAGGATTTTGCATGAGTTTTATTCAGTTTTTAGACAATTTTTCAAGGATGCGTACTACTATATATGTATTATAGTATTTGACTGGTGTATATTGGATTTCAGTGTTGAACATCGAGATTTGTATCTCCATTGTAACTCCGATGATTGCGTTACGCTTTACGGAGTTCAATTTTTAGTTTCATACTCGTTTTCAGGCGCACTTGACACGCTGTGGTATTCTATATCTTCCGTGATTTCGGAGCCCCGTTATTTTGAGCTGATTATTGAAATGTTTTAGCATTTGGGGGTTTAAATTTAAATTCGGGGACCGAATTTATTTAAGGGGGAAGATTGTAACATTTCAGAAAATATAAAATATTATTTTTGGAATTTAATATTAAAATAATATATTTCGCGAAAACTACCCGATTTGCGAATTTGGGGTTTTCGTAAAATGGTATAAATATATACCAATATTTGTGAAATAATTGGAGATTAAAATGATTTATTCATTTAAAAATATATTTATTGGATTTTGCATTTTTATAATTAATTATATGCAGTTTAAATAAAAATTGATTAGTGCACTACTAATCGTGATTAAGCCAAATCCGTGTTTCTACATTTTTCCATGGCTAGTGCACCATGTCATGCTGCATTTTATTGCATGTTGATGCATTTGTGATGCTTTATTGGTGTTATGTGTATTATTGTGAGAAAAAGAGAAAAGGGTTAAAAAGAGAATGATTGGAGAGAGAGAGAGAGAGTGAGACATGAGTGTGACATTGTGAGAATAAGAAAGAGAGAGAGAGAGGGGTTGCCCATTATTTTCCTTCATCTTCTTCCTCCTCATTTTCCTCCACCTTCACCTCCAAGAATCACCTCCATTTCTTCACCAAAACCCTACACTCAATTCATTAAAGTTGATCCTCACCTCATCCTCAACACTTTGGACCAATCAAAGTTGGATTTTGGAGAGTTTGGACATTTAGGGTTTTCTTGAGTTGCCCAAATGAGATATATCTTCTGTCATTTAGTTTAATTCTGAGTTTCCTAGTATCCTAGTTTAGTTTAGAGTTAAACTTGTTTGGATTAGTGATGTTTGGAAAATCACAAGAGAGGATTTGGGTGATTGTGTGGATTCGTGAGGTTAGTGGCTGTTTACAAGACCCTTAGTGTTGTTTTACTGGCCAAGACCCGGATTAGAAACTAAAATATGGACTCAAGAATTCACCCATGTCAGTTTTGTGACATTTTAGTGGCCTACAGGGAATCTGGAGCAACCCGGGGAGTTTCTGAGAAAAACGAGCAACTCCAGAGACCTAGTTAGACCAATAGGAGACTACTCTGAGAAGACGAACCCCAACAGAGCCTACAGGTCCGAGCAGGCTGGATTTTCTGGCAGTGTGGCTGGCCAAATTTTGGTATCTGGTGTCTAGGTTGGTCCAGTAGCTCACATACTCCATATACAATTCCCTATACTTGCTAGTTTTGTCCTAATGTACCCTAAGAAAAATATGGGAGCATATTGGTGTGTTTTTTGCTATGTTTTCCGAGTTTTAAATCCTTGGTATTAGTATTTGATATTGTATTTGGTTGTTGGGCGTTTGTACGTCAACAACAAGGATTTGTTTGGTTATGTTTGCATGCGTAGCCTTTAGGTTCTAACCTATGAGCGCACCGTGTGCCGTATTGGTTTTTCGGACTTAATGTTAATAGCATTTGCGATTGTGTATTTATTGTAGGTACCTTCGCATGGATTCCGAGATGATGGAGCACATCGACTACGGCTGAACAAGGAGTTCCACAAGTGAGTAGATTTATATCTACGGGGGAAGTCGGGTGGATGGCGTATAGCACCCCCGCAAATTTTGATGGAAACCGATATATTGAATATGGTTAGAGAAACCTATTCTAAGAACCTATGGATGTGATTAAAGGTTTAGTGTAACGTGATATGAAAGAAATGATGTCTAGAAATAATACATATATAAGGATATGATAAGTGAACGTGAATCACGATATATAGATAGGTAGTGCACGAGAATAAGTATGAGATTTAGAGTAGCATGACATGAGATTTATAAAGTAGGATATATATATGTAAATGACTTGATGTGGGATATAAATGTGATGAAATGAATGTATGATGCGATATGATGACTTGATTGATATGTCGGTATACGGATGCGAGTCGATATGAGAGGATAGATACCTTTGCTGGTCCCCTGATATGAGATTGTTATGGATGCGACCTGGGATATAGGTATATAGATACATAATGTTGAGAGTAATGAGTGATATGTTGTACGAGACTAGAGATCCGTACCCTCATTGTCGTATAGGTCGATAGATCCCTATTTTTGTTGAATGTCACCGTACGAAGGATTACCGTACGCGATGTGAGTTACCGGATGGGTGATCCGCGCTCGTGATTTGAGGATGATGTTTGATGATATTGCCGTATCGGATACTATAAGACTGGATAGCCGACGTAAATGTGTCATCCGAACCATACATATTTCCAAACTGAAGAATCGTATGCATCTTTTAAATAGATACCTTGAGGGACGTTACGTATTTTCAAATGATGACTTTTCTTTAAAAACACTGTAGCCCCTACTTTCAAAAATACGATTCGCATCTTTTAAAAACTGACCGTATGGTTCATGTGTAGATGTTAGATTATATACGTTTGCTTATAGTGTTGCGCCCACGATTTACATATGTTACGTTCATGTCACTCTCATTGCATTACGTATACCTGTGCTAGTATACCTACACCATTATCGATGATGCGTATGCTACACTTACACAGATTGGACGGCTCACACACTTCATCATCGATAATTGCTATGTCACTACACAGTAGAATTGCTGCATCATGATATGACACCTTGCATGATTTACTTGCTATGTTCACATCATTACGATATGACGCATGATATACTGATATTGTCACATCACTGTTCCATGTTGCATGATATACGGATATGCTTACATTTCTTTCATATGTCGCATACATTATTCTTTATGATTATACGCATTGTGATATGTCATTTTCATAAGATTTCTGGATTTGAGAACCGTGGTCAAATTTCAAAGGAAATTATGTGTTGTTTTAAAAACCCGGTTTCTCTTGATATGATATTTTGAGACGTCCACCATGTGTTTTCTCGGTTCTGAGATTATCATGTGAAACCCGATTCAAGGAGCGGGAGGCACCGTCTGCGGGTACATGGTGGACCCGGTATGGTACCCCAGGGCAAGATATGATTTTCGTGGTGTAGAAGATGAGCCTGGCAGAGGGACCACTACCTACCGGTGATAGTATTTGGACTCGGCGGTTATCCGTAGGATACCTACCGGAGTCATGAGATGGATATGAGGGCCGACCAGAGTATGCGGCGCCTGAGGGCCGATCTGAGGATGCAGCGCCTGAGATATGAGGATTTATGTGTCGATGCTACACACGGGTTTCATGTTGTTTCGAGTGTCGGTGTTGGACACTCAGGTTCCATGATTTGATGTGTCATTGATGGACACACGTTGATTTATATCCTCATATTTTCATGCATATGCTTTCATGATATTCACATGCATGATGTTTTTGTATCATTGATGGACACGTAGATGTTATCCACATGCTGATAGGTATTGATTATTGTTGGCACAGATGCATACACGGTAACCCTAGATATCATAGTATTACCTTTATGATATAGTTGACCTAGGAATCGTTGTTTATTTCTATTTCTACCTGATGATGTTTTCTACTCACGAGTTGGAAACTCACCCCCGTTGTGCCACAGTTCTTGCAGGTTGACCGCATGGATCAGTAGCGGCATCGCTGGCACACATCTTGCTTCGGTTGATCTGCTTTGGTAGGTGGTACTTGTCGGATCGTGCCACTATTGTATTTATTATTCCTATTGTATCTAGTAAACTCCATAAATCAGAAACTAGTATTTGTATATGTAGTAAGTCTTAGCAAGACTTGTAGTCGCGAGACTTAGAGCGATGGGTTATATGTTCGCTTGGTGGGTTGATGTCTTGATTATTTCATTATTCTTTGTACTGATCTTTGCCGTTGGGCGTCGTATACTTACTTTATGACTTGCGTGTTTGTGAATCCGCCGATTGGCGAAGAGATAGCTCCCTCTTGGAGATGCCTTTTATATTATCATGTATATATGATTTTTGATCAAAATATACAAAGGAGATTCTGCCCAAATTTTTAAAAGACGAAACATGTTTTTCAAGTAGTAAAGTCCACTTATATTTTTCATGTTCCATTATCTATGCATTTAATAAAACATTTGATTTCATCATACCTTTATTTCAAAACTTCACATCTTTTATTTTCTTAAAAAGGTTTAGATTTCTGGGCTTCGGCTTACTTGAATTATGGTACGCCTTTAGATATTATGTGATTTAAGTGCCGGTCACGAGCTAATATTTTCGGGTCATGACATTTTACCTTTGAGACTAGACTGACAAGTATCATAAGATGAAAATTCGAACAGATTCTAATATTCATCCCTATATAACTTAGCTGGTCATGTCGCATTGATATGACCTGGTCTACAATGCCGCAAGAAGGATTCGTTCATTTCTGAACTACTCCTCTTGTATGTGTTCTATATACTTTGACTGTGGTTTGATTTAGAACGTATATGCTATTACATAACGTGCTTGATCCAATCAACTCTTGATTCAGGAAAATGTTCATAACATTATCCACCAATACAGAATTATATCCTTCTTTAGCTTAATAATTAATCTGATGTAATGTTTGTATATCAGGTTCGGTATCTAATAACATTTGTTCAGAATCAATGTATTTACCATTTGGTAATATAAGGTAATATTAGCCAACTGCCTTGGCTGCAACAATTGCGCCATTCTCTAACACTTAGAGATATATCACCAATTCTCAGTTCTCTACCTTTCTGTAGCCCATGTAACTCTTACATACGTGGGATCCTGATCCGGTATCTCATACATAGAACATAGAGGATACTGAGAAACTATTCTCGATAATAAGCACACCCGAAGAATATGCATAAACATGCTTAATCCTCGATTGGGTGGCATGGGAATCCGGATATTCCCTTATTTCCTGCCTCGGACTTATAACAGTTATAAGATAGAGCGGAACCAACGTTCCCTAACTCAGTGTAATAAGAAGGTTCGGTCAACGCATCCATATTATTATCTTGATTAATGCGTGACATGGTCTCTACCAGGAGAGAGAGAAGAAAACACTCTGCGTGCGCTCTTGCAAGATTAGATTGGTTATTATTTTATCTAATCAGGATGACTCCCGCTGTTTTTATCAAATCTTCCTTCAAACCCTAAAAGGCAAGACTAGCCGGGATTAATTACACCGTACAAGTTCGCCAATCTTTCAGCCAGGCCAGTGTCGGTACTTTGATGGAGGTTCCCCGTGCTTTCGCACGGACCTAATTAAAATAAACCTCGCTTTCCCAGAGGCGTAATCCCGTTAACACCTTTCTAGACACCTACTTGATCGGCTAATTGTAATGTGTAAAACTCTTCCAGGAGTAACTCTAACTCGCAGTGGGTATCGGGATCCAACTATCTCATAGATGGTATGCAATCTCATTGCAAATTTCAACTCTTGAAATTCCCGATAATCTTTTGCCCCTAGCAACTTATGACCTTAACAAGGTCAACAAATCATAAGAGCTGGCAAAGTTCAACCTGTCATTTCCTGATTGAATTAAACCCACCCGCACGACCCTTATCATAGTCAACAAAGTCGTACGACAACCCTAATCCAATCGCATCTTATGCTTAAGCAGATAAGCACTAATCAGCTACCGCACACTACGCCTTAACATAGTCAACAAATGTAGCATGAATACTAAATAGTACTTATCTAAAATGACGGAGGGCTACGACAGGTTTTTCAGAAAACCTTTTGCGAACTTGATATCATTGTAGAATCGAGTGAATTTGAAAAGGAGTGTTTTTAAGCCTTTTACTAGTTTTGCTAAAGAGCTCACTCCCGGTGATGGGATCTCGTCTCTTTCCTTATCGAATAAGGTGTAAGATATTTCATAAATACCACTATGCAAAGCAAAAACTATAGAAGTAATCAAAATACAAACCGAGTGGGTTACAGCATTTGCTAGTTTCGCTAAAGAGGTCACTACCGGTGAAGGGATCTCGGCTCTTTCCTTATCGAATAAGGTACTGGATATTCTACAAGGAATACCGCTATGCAAAGCAAGAACTAGAGCTACCAGTTTTTAAACAAGTTTCTACAACATCTTTAGGTTTCTTTTATTTCATTAATCTCATTAATGAAGTCCCATCATTTATGCTTCCTAAACATCACAGAAGAAACGAAAGCATCAATATTTACTATATATCATCATATATATAATATAAGCATTCGCCTCAGAATATCAAGTGATCACATCATAGAGCAGCAGAAGAATCACATATGAAATATTGGATATACTAGGAATTCTGTGTTTTATTTAAGCCAATAAAAAACGCGGATTCCACGGTCGCGATGAATATACAAACCCACATTTCTAGACCCCTACAAGCGCGGCAAGCAACCCTACCAATTCTAGAGTTAGGAGACCCAGTCTCGACTCCTCGAGATGGTCTCCCACTGAACCCTAGAACCCGGTTACTTGTTGTCACGACCCGAAATAATAGCTCATGACCGGCACTTAAATCACGCGACGTCTAAAGGCGTAACGTAACTTAAGAAAGCCAAAACCCAGAAATCTAAACCTTTTTAAGAAAATAAAAGAGGTGAAGTTTTGAAATACCCATCCGGTACAACAAACGCATGAAATGCAAATCTAGTGCATCAAAGGCACGAAATACGAATCTGGTGCAACAAATGCACAAAACACAAATCTGTTGCATCTAGCGCACGAAATACAAATACAGTGCATCCAGTGCACGGAAACGCATCAATAACTCAAATGCATATGAAAACAACACCGAGTGTACAAAGGTGTATAATATCCAAAAACGTGTGCAACTATGTGCAAAAAATCCGCATCAATGCACTGCAAGCATATATGAGCTATACCGAGTGCAAAAATCAAATCGAGTGCGTACTACACGTACAAAATCAACTCAACCGTATGAAATCCATGAAATCATAGACACGTGCAGCCAAGGCACAAAACCAATCTCAAGTGCAATAAATATGCACAAATCATAAATCAACACAACGGTGTATAAAGCATATCTATAACTATGACATTGAGGTACACCTCCAATACATCAAATGTCATGTTACTCTAAAACTCATACTTATTCTAGTGCCACTATATATCTATAAGTCGTGATTCACATTCACTTTTCATATCCCTAAAGCTTTCATCTCATTTCTCAATATACATATTCCGTCATTCATATCATCTCTAACTATCTTTCTAACCCTATCCATAGTTTTCTAATCTAGGTTTCCTTAACCATATTCTATGAATCGGTTTCTATCAAAAACTTGCGGGGGTGCTATACGCCATCCACCCGACTTCCCACGTAGATATAGATCTACTCACTTTGCTCCTTACTTGCCAAAGTTGATGACACCATGCTCCGTTGCCTCGGAATCCACACGAGGGTACCTACAATAATACACAATCGCAATCGCTACGAATCCGGAAAACCAATACGGCACGCGGATCGCCTATAGGTTAGAACCTATAGCCCACGCATGCAAAACCAACCAATCATCCCTTATTGTTGATGTACAAACATCCAACAACCAAATACAAATTCAATTCCAAATACAAATCCAAATATCAAAACCTAGAATTCAAAATAAGGAAAACATAACCAAAAATCACGTCAATGTGCTCCCAGATTTTGACTCTGGTCAAACTAGCCAATTTTGCATATGAGGTTGCTCTAGATATAGGATAACAATGCCCCAGACCAAAAATCACAAGGTTTCACTCTGACTTGGCCGCAAATTGTGGCCTATAGCAATAAATCTGCGGCCAGATGAATGAATCAGGGGCCCGGGCTTCAAGGGTTGCTTTTATGTTGCCTGCACGTCTCACTGTCAAGGGAACTTGTTTTATAAAGGCCTCGGGTCATCCCAGATTTCTAAATACCATCGCTAATTCCATAAAAACCCGATATCAGAAAATATAAAGTTCTTATCTTGGTTTCTAATCCAGGTCTTGGCCAGTAAAAACAGCACTAAAGGTCTGGTAAAAAGCCACTAACATCACCAATCCACACAAACACCCAAACCCTTCTCTAGGGATTTCTAACTTCACAACAACCAGCCCAAATCAACTTCTAAACTAACTAGAATACAAGAAAACTCAAAAATAACTAAATGGAAGAAGCTATATCTCATTTGGGCAACTCAAGAAAAACCCTAGGTTCTCAAAGTCTTCAAAATCAAACTTTTCTTGGTCCAATGTGATGAGGGTGAGGAGGTGATCATTTTTTGTGAAAGGGGGATAGGGTTTTGAGGAGTGTTTTGAGATGGGTCATGAGGGTAGAAGTTGGAGGGAAGTGAGGAAGAAGAAGGAGATGAAGCAAAACAAATGGGGGAAATGAAATGATGCAGCCCCTCTCTCTCACACACACACTTATTCTCTCTCCCCCTCTCCCCCTCTCCTCCCAATCATTCTAAACTTTAACCCTTTTCTCTTTTTCTTTTATTTTTACAACCCAACCACATAATACCCCAAAACAACATAAGAAACACATCATGTAACCAAAATGCTACATGACGTGGTGCACTAGCCACGGAAAACTGTAGTAACACGGATTTGGCTTAATCGCGATTAGCAGTGCACTAATCGGGTTTTCATTTAAACTGCATATAATTGATTTTAAAAATGCCAAATCCTTTAAATATTTTTTTAAATGAATAAATAATTTTAATTTCCAATTATTTCATAATTATTGGTATATATTTATACCCTTTTTCGAAAACCCCAATTTCGCAAATCGGGCAGTTTTCGAGAAATATATTATTTTAATATTAAATTCCAAAAATAATATTTTATATTTTCTGAAATATTACAATCTTCCCCCGTTAAATAAATTCGGTCCCCGAATTTAAATTTAAACCCCCAAAATCTAAAACATTTCAATAATCAGCTCAAATCAACGGGGCTCCGAAATCACGGAAGATACAGAAATACCACCGCGCATCGCGTGCGCCTGAAAACGAATACCAAACTCAAATCGAACTCCGTCAAGCGTCACGCAAATCATCGGATTTGCATGCATATCCTTGGAGATACAGATCTCGAAATCCACTACCGAAATCCAATATACACTAATCCAATGCTATAATATGTATATAGTACGCATCCTTCAAAAATCTCCAAAAACTGAATAAAACACATGCAAAAATCCTTCCTGAATCTCCGTGTGATGCGTAACTCACGGCACAAGTGACGGATGCTCATTTGTAATGTAGTAAATATACATTCATATATGTTTTGCTCAAATATCCGTTCCGCCGTTTTGAAATATCCCAAAAGGTTTTCGTTTTTAGCGCTCGTGTCATTCACGGACACGTAAAAAATATCGAGACTATAGCTCCTTTTTTTTTCAAAACCTCTGGTTGAACTTTTTATGCATGCAAGGTACTCGGGTACTGTCCTCAGATCAGTCCTGTCGGCTATTACACAATATAGTGCCCATCATGAAAACAAGATGCTCAAGAGCAAAATCAGCCTAGAAAGGCGTATGCAATAATCATGTACGTCTGGTGCGCACGGAAACCAAAGCCAAATACAAGTGCTACGAATGTGCACAAAACCAAACTAAGTGCATTGGATGTGCACAAAAGCATCTGCCTAATGCAACGGGTGTGCACGACAACATCTGTCCAGCGCAACTAACCTGCACAATAAAAATCCCAATCGGGTGCATCCGGTGTGCAAAAAATCACATCTCATATCATGCGTCCAACATGCGCGAAAATCCAAATCGAGTGCATCCGTCCCGCACGAATGAAATCACATCCAATATGCACGGATAAAATCTAAATCAAGGGCATCCAACATGCACGAGTAAAATCTCACTCAGGTGCATCTGATGCGCACTAAATCCAATGTCAAGTGCCTAATATGCGCAAAAATCCAACCCAAGCGCGTCGGGTCCATAAAAGCATCTAGTGCAATAACATGCACAAAAACGAACGTCAAGTGCAACGCGCACAAAAACATAAATCGGGTAAAACGAATGCTCAAACACAAAAATCGATGCAACCAATGTACGAAGTATCAATCTAGTGCAACTAATGCACGAAATACCCATCAGGTGCAACAAACGCATGAAATGCAAATCTAATGCATCAAAGGCACGAAATACGAATCTCGTGCAAAAAATGCACAAAACACAAATCTGGTGCATCTAGCGGACGAAATACAATACAGTGCATCCAGTGCACGGAAACGCATCAATAACTCAAATGCATATAAAAACAACACCGAGTGTACAAAGGTGTATAAAATCCAAAAACGTGTGCAACTATGTGCACAAAATCCATATCAATGCACTGCAAGCATATATGAGCTATACCGAGTGCAAAAATCAAATCGAGTGCGTACCACACGCACAAAATCAACTCAACTGTATGAAATCCATGAAATCATAGACACGTGCAGCCAAGGCACAAAACCAATCTCAAGTGCAATAAATATGCACAAATCATAAATCAACACAACGGTGTATAAAGCATATCTATAACTATGACATTGAGGTACACCTCCTATCATAAATCAACACAACAGTGTACAATAACTATGCACAACATATAAATACCCAGTAGGTGCAGCCATGGTGCACGGAAAAGATATCATGAAACTCAATCATCAAAACTCAAATCCAAGCGATATAAGCGTGATACTCGGATCACAACGCAAATCGAAACAAATGACATTGAGGTACACCTCCTATAATGTCGGAAAAAAATGTCGGTGCGCCCATAACTGGCAGAGCAAGAACATCCACATGCCTCCTGCTCACGGGCTGGCCTCCTCTGTTTCTGGGTCCTCATTTTCTCTTCGGATTACCAATCTCGCAATCCATCGGCTCATCGGCCCGGTCAGGTGTGCTAACGGGAACGATTCCGCTATGGCACTTCTCGGGTCATCTTTTGGCCAATTATCACGACCACTCGTAAAGCAGCACGTCACTGGCGTCGGCCTCTGGCCCTATGAATACTCGTGACACAACTGATCCTCGGTGCAAATCTCGCCGCAGCAGTGTCCTGGAAGGAACGTGCTCAGGGTCTCTTCCGATCCCGCCTATGCCGAACTATACGGAGTCTGGTACTCTTGCATAATCTTTTCTCGCTTTATGGACATCTGCGTTCTCAGCACAGCATTTCCTCGGGAACTGGTCGCATCCCAACGCCTCTGTAGACATATCCGATCTCTAATCTCAACGGGGAGTAATAACAGCTCGTCAGCATCTCGCATGAACCTCTGGTCCCACTCGTCTGTATCATCGTCCACTTCGACGTCATGTCACGCTATCTGCATACTGCAAAAGTTCTCAGCTACAGTCAATCCGGAGTCTCTCACACGGACTCGAAATCACGAACTCGGTATCTTCATCACTTTGTAGAAGATCTCTAGCCGAACACGTCCTCGGGAGCTCGTCCCAACTATCGGAGGAATACCTAATACTCGTCCGCTCTCGATCAACTCACAACGCATCTGAGTGAGGTCCTCTATCTGAAGCTGGTCCACTTTACTGATCTCCTATCGGAGCATCCAACGAACAACGTCATCTCTGGATCGATCTACTCTAGATCTGAATAATATTCTCCACACTGGAAATCTTCAACTCAACTGGACCTGCGTCGGTGCATCAATCTGACGAATCACCTTCGTATCTTAACTCGGGATAGACTAGTTGTCACCTGTCGCATCTCTGCGTGGAAGCTCCAGCGATCTCAGCTCGTAAAGTCTGGAGGCGGCATCCTATCAATCTCAGCAACAGCTGGGTCATCTGTCTGCACGGTAGACGACATCACAATCTTTGAGGTAGGTTGTACGTCAACAGTCCTCTCACAACAGGCAGCTCTAACAATGGCCCGATCATCTGGTGTAAAACCAAACACTCGCCTCCACAAGAGGTCACAACACAAACACTACATCGAGACGTTCCTAAGTCACCAGAAAACACAATGGTCAGTCCTCGCCCACGACGAGCTCATCCTGACCGCAACACTAGCAGCAGCTCAATCTGCGCTCAAACCATGGTGACAGGAACCTCAATCGTGTATCGATGAAAAAAGATCAAAGGCATGAAAGGAAGCGACAGATCCAGAATGGATACATGATCATAAGAAGAAACAACATCAATGAAAGTATGATCATGGAAACGAACAGAATCAAGGATCTCAAATGGATATATAATCATGGGTACGAAGAGAATCACAGATCTCAAAATATGTACATCCTAAGGTTTCTTAAGTGGAGTATCGTATCGTAAATATGCCGCGGATCATACGTACGGTACGTCACTCTACCCAAGCTACATACTCCATCAATGAGGGTCAACCTATGAAACTAAAGTTCGGGTCTAATACCCCTTCCCCCCTCCCTCGTTCAAGTCTAAGTTCCGTAAGGTCAAGCTTAGGTTCCGAAATACATACCCGCCCTAGACTCCGCATAGTCAAACATAGACTCGAACCAAGATTAAACCTAGCACTCTGATACCAACTTTTTCACAACCTGAAATATTAGCTCATGACCAGCACTTAAATCACGCGACGTCTAAAGGAGTAACGTAACTCAAGTAAGTCGAAACCCAGAAATCTAAACCTTTTTAAGAAAATAAAAGAGGTGAAGTTTTGAAATAAAGGTATAATGAAATCAAGTTTTTTTAATTGCATAAAAAGGAACATGAAAAATGCAAGTGGAATTTATTAGTTTGAAAACATGTTTCGTCCTTTTAAAAATTTGGGCAGTACCTCCTTTGTAAATTTTGATCCAAAACCACACATACAAAATAATGATAAAGGCATCCCCAAGCGGGAGCTTGCTCTTCGCCAAACAGCGGATCCACAACCACGCAAAGCATAAATATAAGTATACGACGCCCAAAGGCGAAGTTCACCACAAAAGATAAAGAAATGAGCAAGACATCAAAACCACAAGTAGCGGAATACCCCCCGCTCTAAGTCTCGCAACCACAAATATCACTAAGTCTCATTTCTTATACAAATACTAGTTTGATTGATGGAGTTGACTAGATACAATATGAATAATAAATACAAGAGGGGTACGATCCAATATGTACCACCTACCAAAGCAATCATCCGAATGCGACTGTGTGCCAGCGATACAGCTACTGATCCATGCGGTCAACCTGCAAGAACTGTAGCAGAACGGGGGTGAGTTGCCAACTCGTGAGTAGAAAAATATCAACAGTTAGAAATCGAATAAACAACGACTCCTGGGTCAACTGTATCATAAAGGAAATACTATGATATCTAGGGTGACCGTAACGGCATATGTGCCAACAATATAATCAATGTCTATATGCATGCGGATATCATCCAACCATATAATCAATACCGGTATGCATGTGGGTCTCGTCCATGTGTCAACCAATAACACAACAACATCATGCATATAAATATCATAAAAGCATATGCATGAAAGTATGAGGATATAAATCAACTTGTGTCCCTCGCGACATATCAAAATCATGGAACCTGAGTGTCCAGCATCGACACTCGAAACATCATGAAACCCGTCTCCAGCATCGACACGCAAATCCTCATATCTCGGGCTCCATCGGTCCGGATCGGCCCTCGGGCTTCGTCTGCGGGATCGGCCCGCGGGCTCCGGCAGAACGGGTCGGCCCATATACATCTCTCAACTCCGGTCGGTATCCTCCGGATAACCGCCAGGTCTAACCAATCGCCGGTAGGTAGCAGTCCCTCTGCCAGGCTCATCTTCATCCCCACGATCTTCTCGCCCCGGGGTACCGTACCGGGTCCACCATGAACCCGCAATTGGATCATCCAACTTCTCGAATCGGGTTTCACATATCACACGTCTCAGAATCGAGAAAACGCATGGTGGACGCACTGAAATATCATATCAAGAGAAACCAGTTTTTAAAACAATATATACTTTCTTTTGAAATAACCACGGTTCTCAAATCCAGAAATCTCATGAAAACAGCATATCTCAGTGCATATAATCGTAAAGCATGATGTATACGACATATAACAGAATGTAAGTATATCCATATATCATGCAACATAGAACGGTAATATGCACATATCAAGGGAAAACCGCTCTTTTAGATGAATCCAGTTTTAAAATATATCATGCGGTTCCCAATTTATCCAAAGTCAAATGCAACATCGTATAAAGATGCATATGTAACTATAGCAAGTAAATTATGCAAGGAGTCATATCATGATGCAGCAGTCCTACTGTGTAGTGACATAGCAATTATTGATGATGAAGTGTGTGAGCCGGCCAATCTGTGTAAGTGTAGCATACGCATCATCGATAATGGTGGAGGTGTAGTAGCACAGGTATATGTAATGCAATGAGAGTGACATGAACGTAGCATATGTAAATTGTATGCGAATGCTGACAGGTATACGTATCTAATATGACCGAGTCGGTGAATCAATCAATCGGAATACAGCCTCACAACATCACGTACGGTATAATCCATCGTACGGCATCCTCTAGTCAAGGGTATGGATCTGTCATCCTAAAACTCGTCACGTACGGTGAACCATCGTTCGGTGGCATTAAACCATCGGGGATCCTATCATCCTATATGACAATGAGGGGTATGGACCTAACGTCTCGTACGGCATATCACTCATGATTCACGATATACTATATATATCTATATACCTATGTCCCAGGTCACATCCATAACAAACTCATATCAGGGGACCGGCAAGGTATCAGTCATTTCGATCGACCCGCATCCGTATACCGACATATCATCAAGTCATCATGTCACATCGTAAATTCTTTTCCTCGCATTATCCCACATCAAGTCAATTTTATATATACATTCTACCCTATACATCAAATGTCTTGTTACTCTAAAACTCATACTTATTCTAGTGCAACTATATATCTATAAGTCATGATTCACATTCACTTTTTCATATCCCTAAAGCTTACATCTCATTTCTCAATATACATATTTCTTCATTCATATCATCTCTAACTATCTTTCTAACCCTATCCATAGTTTTCTAATCTAGGTTTCCTTAACCATATTCTATAAATCGGTTTCCATCAAAAACTTGCGGGGGTGTTATACGCCATCCACCCAACATCCCCCGTAGATATAGATCTACTCACTTTGCTCCTTGCTTGCCGAAGTCGATGACGCCATGCTCCGTCGCCTCGGAATCCACGCAAAGGTACCTACAATAATACACAATCGCAATCACTATTAAAATCGAATCCGGAAAACCAATACGGCACACGGATCGCCTATAGGTTAGAACCTATAGCCCACGCATGCAAAACCAACCAATCATCCCTTGTTAATGATGTACAAACATCCAACAACCAAATACAAATACAAATATCAAAACCTAGTATTGAAAATACGGAAAACATAACCAAAAATCACACCAATGTGCTCCCAGTTTTTGACTCAGGTCAAACTAGCCAATTTTGCATATGGGGTTGCTCTAGATATAGGATAACAATGCCCCAGACCAAAAATCATAAGGTTTCACTCCAACTTGGCCGCAAATTGCGGCCTATAGCAATAAATCTGCGGCCAGATGAATGAATCAGGGGCCCGGGCTTCAAGAGTTGCTTCTATGTTGCCTGCACGTCTCACTGTCAAGGGAACTTGTTTTATAAAGGCTTCGGGTCATCCCAGATTTCTAAATACCATCGCTAAATCCACAAATACCCGATATCGGAAAATCTAAAGTTCGTATCTTGGTTTCTAATCCGGGTCTTGGCCAGTAAAAACAGCACTAAAGTTCTGGTAAAAAGCCACTAACATCACCAATCCACACAAACACCCAAACCCTTCTCTAGGGATTTCTAACTTCACAACAACCACCCAAATCAACTTCTAAACTAACTAGAATACAAGAAAACTCAAAATTAACTAAATGGAAGAAGCTATGCCTCATTTGGGCAACTCAAGAAAAACCCTAGCTTCTCAAAGTCTTCAAAATCAAACTTTTCTTGATCCAATGTGATGAGGGTGAGGAGGTGATCATTTTTTGTGAAAGGGGTATAGGGTTTTGAGGAGTATTTTGATATGGGTCATGAGGGTAACAGATGGAGGGAAGTGAGGAAGAAGAAGGAGATGAAGCAAAACAAATGGGGGAAATGAAATGAGGCAGCCCCTCTCTCTCTCACACACACTTATTCTCTCTCTCGGACACACACACACACTTATTCTCTCTCTCTCTCTCCAATCATTCTAAACTTTAACCCTTTGCTCTTTTTCTTTTCTTTTTTCAACCCAACCACATAATACCCCAAAACAAAATAAGAAACACATCATGTAACCAAAATACAACATGACGTGGTGCACTAGCCATGGAAAACTGTAGTAATACGGATTTGACTTAATCGCGATTAGCAGTGCACTAATCGGGTTTTCATTTAAACTGCATATAATTGATTTTAAAAATGCCAAATCCTTTAAATATATTTTTAAATGAATAAATCATTTTAATTTCCAATTATTTCACAATTATTGGTATATATTTATACCATTTTTCAAAAACCCCAATTTCGCAAATCGGGCAGTTTTTGGGAAATATATTATTTTAATATTAAATTCCAAAAATAATATTTTATATTTTCTGAAATGTTACACTTGTGCTCCCCGCCTTGGGTCTATCTTAATGCGGAAAAGTAAATAATATACATCAATGGTGATATCATCCTCAACCCGGAAGTGCCCCAATAAAAGAATATTACATACAAGTTTTTACATAAATGAAAATGAAAAACTCTCATCTCACATAAAAAAAACCCAGCTATTCAAAACACGACGATCCAATATAACATATCACAGCAACACATAACATCACATGTCATCAACGTAAGTAAATATGCGTATCCCAATTGTTGTTGACATTTAGCACCGAAACCGGCGATACACCACATATTACACTTACGGTAGAAGAAAAGAAAGTGAAAAACTACAACAATTGGAATCTGTAACCACCTTAGACATCATAAACCCAGTGTATCACATACTTTGGATTTCATGCCCAACCTTATGAATTCCTTAGACATCATATACCTAACAATACAAACCCCACATTTTAGTATCGATATTGAAAACACTTTCCAATAACCTGTCGGGTAATTCAACAAGATTCCCGATAACCTGATCGAATGCTCGTCGAAAACTTTAGTAGATAGATGCACCCCCGATGCCGTCGACAAAGTGCACTAAGACGGAACACCGCGGCAGCGAGCACCCGAACGGATGTTTTTGGCGATGGGGTTCTCCTACAGTCACTTGGTCAGGGCTATGGGGCATGGCTATCTAGTAAGGTTACCCAATGAGTATCTATGTACACTACGTAATTGCGACGAACTTTTGATCCACATCAAAATTCCGTGGCAACCGATCAAATGAGACTAAACTGCTAGATTTATAAAATTCAAACTAGTTATCTCATAACTAATTATGTGGATTCCAAATATTGTATTACAATCATAGATAGCTAGACGAATTTAAACTTTTCGATCGAATAAGCAAGCACCCAAAATTTCCTAACAAGCTCAACACTTGAGCGGAGTTCAAAAAGTACCCAGAAACTGCCACAGCTCCTATGCACCATCCGTAGAAGGGCCGACCCATGCCTCACTCATGTCGCCACGGAACTGCGGAAAACCCTAGGGTATGACCGTGGTTCCATGATCCAAAAAGTAGAGTTTGGGTATCGTTCTTCTAAAGGGTCCACAGAATCGCTTGCAAGATTTTCTGAAGATTTTAAACTCGGAAAAAATCCAACTCTTGAAAATTTCCAGCGAGAGAAAATATGGGTTATTGATATCCGTTCGAACTTTTTAACATCGTCTAAATAATCCGAATACATGTTAGAATTACGATTACGAAACACTCCAAATTTCCTTTGCAGAAAGTTAACATCACATGCAAACTTAGAAAAAACAAGCAACACCTGAAACACCAAAACCCAGAGACTGGAACACCATGAAAATTTCAAGTCAAAACTCCACAAAAGACCCGAGGTGGCCGGATTTTCCTCCAATGTGGCCGGCCCTAATCCGAGGAAACTTCTTGAAATTTTCACAGTATTCATGTTATATCTCATACAACATTCTGCAGTTGCTTCAAAAAAATTTAACACTTTAAAAAATTCAACAGAAACCTAGCTTAGTGTTTCAAGTTTCGGAGTCGTTTCGGTTTCGTAATCTAACAAACATCGTATAATTTTCTATCATGGATCTGATACCATTGTAGGGTTATGTAGCGCGGCAGCAAGGTTTTGGGAGGTATCGTCCATGCCGTTTTCAAAAATTTGCCGTACAGATAACCCTAACCCAAGAATCTTAACTAGAAAATCCGACGATACAACATGTGAACAACTTTACATCTAAGTGAATAAGAAATACAACCTTTGTAGACCAGTCCTTCACTTCTAATGCTCCGTGTAGTAGTCCCTTCGCTGCAAGTAATGAACACCCGAACTCTAGAAAGGGTTCACATGAAGAAATGAACAAGCTTGCTCGAAGTCTTCGAGACCGAAGATGATCTACGTCGAGGAGACACTAACCCAAGCTACCTCTTCGCTAATTGTGGAATTAGTGAAGCAAACACCCCATATTAAATGGCTAGTAGTGTAGGATGATGAAATAGGAATTTTGCTCATTTTAGAAATGTTTTTCTCACTCATTTTCATCACCTCCCAAAAGCTAGTGAGCATGAGGAAGGAGATGAAGAAATGCAACCATGGAAAATTGCAAGTGTAGAATGGCAATCATGGGTGAGTTAATATCATATATTAACCTTTGTAGAGACTTAACCATGGCTAATTATAATGGTTGGGTTAACAAATATCTTAAGCAAAACAAAACTAGTGGACTTAGTCAATGGTTATCCAAGCTTCTAGCCATGACCAATATTCAACCAATTTTGAATTACTTAATCAATTAAAAACCCTACATTATAGAAAACATGGTGTAAGTCACACACACACCCATGTTGCATGTATCATCAAGCATGACACAAAATAATGCACACTAATATATATCTCATATATACTAATGCACACTAGTGAGAAAAAGAAATCATAAATGAGAAAATATTAGTTAATGTATGTTAATATACCAAATATATATAATTATACATTAAATTATTAAATCGACACTTGATTTAATAATCCGGCTATATCACATATAACCGACTAATATCATATGTATCATCTTATCGAATCAACACTTGATTCGATAACCCGGCTATATCAAATATAACCGACCGATAACACAAATCGCGAATATAGAATACGGTATCACATATCGTATTAATCTCAGTCCAACACATATCACATATGTGCTCCATCTCCATTTCGCTTGAGCCAGGAAACTCTGTGTAGGACTCTAAAAACTTGTCAATACGCCGGCAGTAGGTGATGATCATATCAAACACCCATAAGCCGCAAGCGGTCTGCTAAACGTAACGGCCACCCGGGTATTGAGCGATAAGAAGATCAACAAGCAAGCATGCTCATACTCCTGCGAATCCAATCAGTAACACTACCGTACAGTCCGGTCTCTTCATCTAATATCTCGCATATCACAGCCTGGGGGTGATATAACGTCAGACCCCAATAGCCTGATAAGTCATGCCGATGCAAGGTCCATAACAGTTCAAGAAACTACTGATAACACTTACCGGTAGATCTCAGCAACCCTGGCCAGGGATTTCTTGTTATGGCCAATAGAGCTTAGCGCAACATCAACTCCCAATACCGGGAGAGACGAATCCCCTCCTATCGCTCATTGCCTCCATGTGACTCGGGACTGTACCCAAAAACCACCTTTTTGCATGATTTCTTGAACGTGGTATGGTGAGAATCAAAGCATAGTGAGAATCACACAAGACACTATGACGATCTCGGGTCGACAGACTAACCTGTACCAGTGTCACCAGAGAACTGCCATCTGACGATAGGTATAATACCATCTAAGAGTTCTCGGCAAGTCCGTCCAGTGTACCCAGTCTCCACTGAGCACCCGTATACCATCTCTGGTGTCAAACACCAATGGATATGGGATCATCCATCGCCCATCATATGGGTCGATAAGCGTATACGCTAGTCTACTGTGGAGTATCGATGCCCTGTCTCGATACTCCCACGACTAGGAACATTTGAAGGATGTACTTGCCGACTACCACTGCCCCACTATGATGATCTGCTTCATAATCCTGGTAGTCAAGTACTCATCCTAAGTGCTTTATCAACATGTAATAGAGAAACTATAAGTGTACATGTTAAGATAAAGAGGAACTAGATAGCATACTATCATGTCGAGCAAGAAAGTCCTCCCTATATATGTCCAAGAATCCACTACAATATACATCACATGTACAGTAATGGCCTCTAGGGCATACATATAATTAACACATCACCGTCTGAGAAACTACCGATCCTAGATCAGTAATTCTCGACTACCTTGGCCAAGGATTTCTGGTGATGGCCACCCGTGCACAACGCGACATCAACCCCCAATACCGGGAGAGACGAATCCCCCGACGATCCGCTCACTGCCTCCATGTGGCTCGGGACAGTACCCAACTAAAACCTGTTTGCGCAACTCCTTTGAGCCGTGGTAGGGTAGTAATCAAAGCACAGTGGGATCTCACACAAGACAAATGACGATCTCAGGTCAATAGAATAACACATTCACATGCCACCTGGGAACTGCTATCTGACAATAGGTACAATACCAACTAGCATGTTCCCGGCGAGTCCGTCCGGTGTACTCATAACCCAATGAGCACTTGTATACATCATAGGTGAACAAACTAACACCAATGGCTTCTGAGACCGGCCACCACCCCTCGTCGGGGTCTCGATCAGTATACACTAGTCTACTCCGGAATATCGATGCCCAGTCTCGAAACTCCGACGACTAGGGACATTTAAGGATGTGCCTATAGACTACCCAGATCCCATATATATGATCGCCATCATACTGCTAGCAGTCAAGAAAGAATCCTATGTGCTCTATCAACATGGAATAGTGATCTGTAATGCACTTAATGATGTACATGATGATAAAGTCAAACCAGATAGCATAGTATCATCTCGTGTAAGACTGTTCTACCGGTATATGTCCTCCCTCAATCATCATAATCACCAGCCTGCGACTATGATTATTGCCTTGAGGGCACTATAGACAACAGGAGCTTCCTAGGGTGAATTGCTGCAGCGAATCCATGTAAGACTACGGCAGCGCCCCGGCCGTCTTTCCAAGGCCAAAATGCGGAAACGAAAATTTTTGGCAACTAGAAAACCGGCGCTATCATATGCTTAAAACCCGGATCGTAACCATTAACCTAATACTAGCTAACAAGATATGGGATAGAATGCTATACCAAGCGATTCGTGTCCTTCGATCTTCGGCCTCCATCTCGATCTCCTCGCGGAATCTCCGGTCTTCATCTCCTCGTCGGAACGGGCACCACATCGCCGGGTTCTTTTACGGGCTCCCACCTCTGGACCGAGGCAACTCGAGCACGAAATTGGAGAGTCGACGTTCCTAAGGATGGTGTAGGCTAAGTGTAGTAATGTTTGTCTCATGGGGTTGTGAAGTTGCCTTTTAATGGAGGAAACAATAATGGAAAATGAGCTTGGGATTTTGTAGCAAGCATAATATGATATGATCATTTTTCCACACAAAAATGAACCTCCCCCCGCCCCCTCTCATAATGTGGCCGGCCATTCTCTTGAATGGATCAAGGGGAAAAAAAACCAAGGGAGGTGAGCACAAGAGGAGAATAATGGTGAGCATAAGAAAAGTGATGATAATGAGGGATTAATGTCACACCAAAGCCAAATCAATTCACATCTCATTAATGCTAGCCATTATGAAAGAAAAAGGCAAAGATGCCTTGAATTATCATAATCTCTCCATTTACAAGAAACCCCTTTCCACAATGCTAATTTGCACATTTGCAAATTAGCCCCCCTCCATCAGAAAAATCCGGCCATGAAGGAACAAAGAAAAACTGGACGAAACGGAATGCAAACTGGCAACTTCAAAAAACTGATCTCGTAATAAATTACAGGAAAATCCCGCGACTGTATATACATACTCGCATTTGTATTCCGAACGAATACAAATGCAATGAGACAAAATCTACACTGTACAATAGTAGGATCCGGCTTAAACCAAAGCCCGCTAGTATTATCCGTCCGGTCATGATCCGTGCAATACCGCACGTACATGATCGAACCCTGCTATATCTCCATACGGCCTCTACAGCGTTTTGCCCGAAACTTGAGTAACTGTTTGTGGGGGACTCTAAAGACTCGTCAATACTTTAGATGTGGATTTAACCACTAGCACGTCAGAGGTATTAGCCATACATGACGGGCTATCAGCTATTGACCAAAAGGGACGTCTGTGAGCGAACTAATCCTGACACCATACTGAGCCTGTCAGTGACAATATCCTTACAGTCCGGTCCGTTCGTCTATGAGCATCGCATGGCGGGCCTACGGAGTTGGTAAAAGTCAGACCCCCAAAAGCGGTACAAGTCGTGTTGGAGTGTAGTCCAGAACACCCTGAGATACTACTGAAATACCTACTAGTAAATCTCCTGCCTCGGCCGAGGGCTTTGTGTAATGGCTCTCCTAGACACAGCGCGACCTCACCCCCAATACCGGGAGAGACAAACCCCTGCAGATCCGCTCACTGCCTCCATGTGGCTCGGGACTGTACCCAACTAAAACCTGTTTGCACGACTCCTTTGAGCCATGGTAGGGTAGTAATCAAAGTACAGAGGGAACTCACACGAGACAAATGACGATCTCAGGTCGATGAACTAACATGTACACATGTCACCAGGGAACTGCTATCTGACGTCTGGTATAAGACCAACTAGCATGCTCCCGGCGAGTCCTGTCCGGTGTACTCATAACCCAATGAGCACATGTATACATCTTAGGTGAACCAACTGACACTAATGGCTTGTGAGACCGGCCACCGCCCCTCGTTGGGGTCTCGACTGTATACACTAGTCTACTCTGGAGTATCGATGCCTTGTCTCGAAAACTCCCACGACTAGGGACCTTTTAAGGATGTGCTTATAGACCCCAGCTCCCACGTATATGATAGTCATCATACTGCTGGCCGTCAAGCAAGAATCCTAAGGGCTCTATCAACGTGCAATAGTGACTTGTAAAGTCACCTTAAACAGTACAAGATGATAAAGATAAACCAGATAGCATACTATCATCTTGAGTAAGACTGTCCTACCGGTATAGGTCTTCCCTCAATCATTGCAATCACGTGCCTGTGATCCAATAATTGACTCTGAGGGCACTATATCCAACAATCTCCCACTTGCAGTCAAGGCTAATTATTGCGATGTCGCATACTCACAGCCCGTGTGATACCGAACACCTAACTCCTCTACTGATCAGTCTCATAAAACCCGCTTGCGAAACCAATGCGTTCGAGGAATAGCCTCAGTGAGTGGATCCTCTCTAATGTTTCTTTCTATGTCTCTCTTTATCTCAAGTTCGCGGAGAAAGCCATCTCCCGAAATGAGCAATACCTGTCTTAGAATATGTCTGGATATCTGATGGGACCTAGTTCATAAATGAACTCCAAATCCATACCTTTTAGACTGTATCGTCAACTGAAACCAATCAGTATCCTGCGCCATGCCTCCCTCAGTATCCACCTGGACCACCTGTCCAAAATACTGCCCCTCGTCAGAGGGAAAACTATAACTCTGACAGTCACTCTGTCATCCAGGTCACCTTGGAACCCTGGAATGATAACCGTCTCCTGAAGGAGGATGTCGTTATCATATCCCTAAAACATCCACTTATGTTCTAAAACTGCTTCCGAATGTTTCTCCAGGATTGGATTAATATCAACTTATTGCATCTACTGCAAAAAACAACATCTGGTGTGGTACTTGACATCTCATGATTGACTCAATTGCCTAAGCAAGTGATCTGCCAATCATGCACATCCATCTTCCTTTTAGTCTGTAAGACACCTTCAGAGAGGGTGACTCCATCACCGGCAGGTACACCACCATGCCAGGAGTCATCCATTCTAAAACACTTTTCGAATGCTGTCTAAGTACCCAGATTGGGAAATGTTCATATCAAATTTTTGCATTTTCATACCGCCCAATTTTTATCACATTGCATATCGGTAGATACTCTTGAGCCGTGTTTGCTAGTCAATTGCAGGATACAGGTTCCCGGTTCTCAAACGGAGAAATTCATGGAAAACACGACAAAATCCGGTTCCTGCCAACCACAGATAAAAACACGGTCTCCGCTCTTCATCCGTATGTTGCCAGTTACCAGTTTAGGTAGACAAAGTGTCAAGTCAACGTCACTCTCATGCACAAGGCTCAATGGTAGCACAAATCCAAGAGATCTACGCGGAGCTCGAGGCAATCAAACACAAAAAAGTCCACCCTTGCTCAATAGAAATTCTGGAAGAACTGGAAAAGAATTATCAGAAAATACACACACCAGACAAGAGGGGACAGGAGATCAGGAAAAAACACAGAAGCCCACACCCTACACCCACCATAGGGGCGTGGATCCGCGGCCATAGGGGGCTATAGGCGGCGGATCCGCGGCCGTACAGGGAGGTCAGAGCATGGGCTTTTGGGGGCAGTTTGGTCATTGCATCAGGGTTCTGGTGGTTGCCCTAGGGTTTCATTTCATGGCCAATAAATAGTCCAGAATTTTGTGAAGGAAGGGTCCAATTTTGTATTCTCATTTTTGCCTAGTTTTAGTCTTGTTCTTCTTCCTCTTCTCACCTCTTCTCCAATCAAACTTGTAGTGAGCTTTTGAGTGAAGAGTGATGAATAAAGAAGACCAATTTTTATCATGCTTGTCTCTTTCTTTTACTTGTTGTAATGTATTGTAATTTTAATTGTTAAGTAGTTGTTGTTATTTGTTTGATCGTTTCTTTCTTCTCTCTTTTCCTTTATCCTTCATAGGACAATGATACTTACGCTCGATCCTCGCCAAGGTGAGGTCGCAAATAGTTAGTCGTATTCTTATAATCTCCTTCTCTCTATCTTCCTCTTTGTTTTGTTTTGTTTTTCCTTATCATGAAGTGTGAGTAGTTTTATACTTGTTAGGGTAGGATAAGGGAAGTTTGAGAAAAGGAAATCTTTCTCACTCTTTCCTTGCCCAACAACTTAAATCGACTCCCGTTAATTGAACCACAATCCGCTCCTTACGGCACCCTATCCTACATGATAGCGGTGATTCCGTAGTGAGACCGGTTGTGGTTGAATTAACCGGAGGTTATGGATAAGAGCCAAGAACGGACGGACAAGCACCAAAAGGAAGGACTATGCGTTGGAAAGCCTAGCTTATACTCGCAAGTACCTTCCTAGTCGTGCTAATCCCCGTTATTGCCGATTACCGTAACACCGATATTAAGTGGGGCAACGAAAGATGTGGAGACTCCTAACTCAAACTAACCTAATCCTCACCCTAACAAGCTCTCTTTAAATATCAACTTAACACTTAGATAAACACAACAAAATCTGAACAACCGGACTTAACTCGTTAAAACACTTTGAAAAAGACTCCCATCTCCCTGCGGACGACCCGTACTCAACCGGCTAGCTACAAGCGAAACCGTCTTGATTGCGGTATTTAAACTAGAACTTGAACACGCACGTATCCTAACAATCAAATGGCGCCATTGCCGGGGAGACGGTAGTTTATTTCCTTGTGTAATTTCGGGTTAATTTGTAAGTATAAAAAAAACGAAAAAAAATATACTTTATAAAAGAAACCATCTTGTTATTCTTGATTAGTTTTTGTGCAAGTGTGCAGGAAATACGAAGCTCAAGATCGACGCCAAAGACGTTGGAAATACGGAGTTCAAGTACAGTGCCAAAGACGTGGGAAGATAGACCCACATTTTCGCGGCTACACCGCGACGGACAAAAACGAAGCATCCGGTCTAGGGTAAAAATCTCTCTGTAAGTCTCTCTGCTCCTCTCCACTCCTCTGGACTCCAATAAACTGTGTTTTCTGCAGCCTTCTTTGCGCAAATTCTTCTCCCCCTTCCAATAAACTGTTCTTGTGCAGGATTCTTTGCGCCGCAAATAAAAATTGTTTGCTGTTGATTTGTTACTGTTTTGCATTCTTTAATACGGACTTAAGGGGCTTGAAACCAATCCAGATTGGGTGGGGATTTCATCACCCTTCCCAGGACCCCAAAAATCACTAAAGTATATGCATTGTCCATTGTAAATTAAAAAATACTAGACTTCAGCCCTAAGGACTTCGCGCTCATTAGGAGAAGATAAACCGTGTTTAGAACCTCGCTTAACCGTATATTGATTACGGGGTGACTAGGAAAGTGTTAAAGGCGCAACCGCCGAAAGAGAAAGGGTTATTTAATTAAGGAACTTCGCGAAAGCGTTGGACAACCTCCCCTTATCTCTGCACTTACCTGGCCCCGTGATCGGTGTATTTTTAAGCCTGATTCTCGACACTGTTTAACTTCGAAAATCAAGTTCAGGAGCAGGTCTAGTAGACCTAGGTTACCCTAGATCTAGGTGTGATTGTGCATATCTTGTTTGTGATTGCTTAAGCCGTATTTCCGTAAATATTTCTGTAAATCTCTTTCTAAAAAAAAAAAAAAATCAAAAACTTTTATAAAAACTTGCCCTTTGTCGCCAAATCCATTTTCACCCACCACCCATCGCCTTTCTTCATTGACGTTTTCTTACCCTCACCTTCTCCGCTTTGACTATACTAAACTCGTTTAGTGTATGTCCGCTTAGACTCGGGACACTAGCGCCCGTCTAGTCCGCGTTACGTTAGTCGCTACCGACTACGCGATCGACTCCGAAGTCGATACTCCGTCCACTCCTCTTTCACCCCTTCCTTTGCCGGCCAACTCCGACGTTGACCGGAATTCTGTTCATACATCTTCACCTTCACCTTCACCTTCACCAACCTCTTCTTCCGCGATGTCAGGATTTAATCCGAACATCTCTTTGACCACCGCTGGATTGGCTCCACCTCCTACGGAGACCAATCTTCCACCACCTCCGCCTGTTGTAGCACCGCAGTGAATTGCGCTCCAGGATCGTTTCTACCCCACCCGTTCTGCACTTCCCACCTACCTTTCTCTTCCTCCGGCCAATGGGGACAACTTTGAAATTAAGCCCCATTTCATCAACATGCTTCCGCGTTTTCATGGGCTCGAAACTGAAGATGCCTATATCTTCATCAATAAATTTCAAAATGTCTGTGCCATGATGAAAACCACCCAGCTGTCGGACGATGCTATACGTCTACGGGTCATTCCGTTCACTTTATGCGATCTCGCTGAAAAATGGCTGTATAGCACCGCTTCCCACTCAATCACCAGCTGGGACGAGTTTGTTAAAGCGTTTCTGAAAAAGTTCTATCCAAATCATAAGACCGCAAGAATTCGAAATGAAATCAACCAATTCTCCCAGCTTCCTTCTGAACCCTTCTGGAAGTGCTTTGACCGATACAAAAACCTTCTTGTTCAGTGTCCTCACCACGGTATAGAGAAATGGCAGCTCTGCCAAACCTTATACGAGGGACTGAACCCAGCAACGAAGCAGTTGCTGGAAACCATCTGTCAGGGCCACTTCCTATCGAAATCTGACGAGGAAGCGTGGCAGTTCTTTGACGATCTTGCGGAGCAAACGCTACAGTGGGAGAGCACCAGACCGACTTCTTCTTCTTCTTCTTCTACCTCCACTTCTACCGGTCAGTCTAGGGTAGGAATCCACCAACTCGACGTCTCTATTGCGATGAAAGCTGAAATGGCTGCTATAACAAGAAAGCTTGAAGCGATAGAGAGCAAATTCTCTGCTCCTACTCCTGCCCCTGTTCTCCCCCTTCGTACCATCTGCGCTTGTTGTTCCGATCCTTCTCACTTGACCGAAGAGTGTCCTTACAATCCACCATCGCAAGGACAGGATCAGGTTAATGCATTCCAGCAAAGACCGAGGAATGATCCATACTCTTCCACCTACAATCCCGGTTGGAGGAACCACCCCAATTTCGCCTGGAATTAGAATCAGAATCAATTCCAAGGCAACAATTTCCAAAGGGGCCCTCCGCCGCAACAACAAGCGCAGCAACAAACTCAGCATCAATATCAGCAGCCCTTCCAACCCCAACCTTTCCAAAATCAGACGAACAACTTTGCACCAAACAATTCTTTTCCACCAAATAACAACTTTGTTCCGTCAAACACTGATAAGGTTTCCTCGCTCGAGCGAAGTCTGGAGGCGTTTGTTAAACAATCGACTCAATCCACTGCCAACATCCAGTCTTCGATCCAATATTTAGTGCAACACACCGCCGCACACGGGCAGAGCATCAAAACCATCGAGGCCCAGATTGCACAGCTGAACGCGGCCTTGAGCGAGCGAGAGAAGGGGAAGCTTCCGTCCCAGCCACTTCCAAATCCCGGTCACCCACATAATGCACATGTTGCTCTTGAACAAAAAAACCATAATGTGAGTGCCGTGACTACGCTGAGATCGGGAAGGATGCTGCACAACAACATTGGCAAGCGAATCAACGATGACACCCCGGCTGCCGCTTCTTCTTCTTCTTTTTCTCCTTCTTCTTCGTCTTCGTCTTCTGAGCCTATTCTCCGTTCTTCATAAGGCTCTCCTTCCTCTTCTTCTCTGAACGGACCCACTTCTCACTCCATGAAAACACCTATTCTGGGATCCGTTCCAACTCCAAAATCTCCTCCTCCAGCATTAGACTCAACCAATTTTCAAAATGTTCCATTTCCAAACCGGTTGAGGTCTAATAAACAAAATCCTCAAATGGAGAAGATTTTGGAGTTATTCAAGCAAGTTAACATTAACATTCCTCTTTTAGATGTTGTCCAACAAGTCCCGTCTTACGCGAAAATCTTAAAGGACTTGTGCACGAAAAAGAGGAAGTCTCAGGTACCCAAGAAAGTTTTCTTGGATAGTGCTGTGAGTGATGCCCTTACCCAATCTTTCCCACAAAAACGGAAGGACCCTGGCTGTCCTACGATTTCAATTACCATTGGAGATAAGAACATCAACCGCGCACTATTAGATCTTGGTGCCAGTGTTAACTTGCTTCCGTATTCAGTATACGAGCAATTAGGCGTCGGAGAGTTGAAACCCACACACTGCACTCTCCAAATGGCCGACCGATCGATCACCCACCCTAGGGGTGAGCTAGAGGATATGTTGATAAGAGTCGGGGACTTCATATTCCCCGTTGACTTCATTGTATTAGATACACAGCCTGTAGCTAACCCCCGGAATCAAATTCCGGTGATACTCGGTCGACCATTTCTCGCAACCTCAAATGCTGTGATCAATTGTCGCAATGGTTCGATGAACCTCTCTTTTGGAAACATGACGATTGAACTCAACATTTTTAGGTTAGGGAATCAGCCCGCCGAACCTAATGCTCATATACTGGATGTTTGCTCGATCCAGGAGATCACACCAGAAGAGTGTGAATTCGAGGAGTTTCTGTTTGACCACGATAATCTTGACGCCACTAGTGCGTTTCTCTTCGAATCTGCTGCTGTTTCTGCGCCCGATAACGAATACGAGTGTTTCACGTTCTCGAACGATCTTAACCGCGCACAACCCGAGTTTGAATCTTTCGACTTTCTGGATGAGTTACCTGAACCATCCGACTCGGTTGCCTACACTCGTTTTGAACCTTTGCTGGAGTCCTTTGAGTTCGAGACCCTTGCACCAGTCTTGCCTTCCATCATTTCACCTCCAACGCTCGAACTCAAGCCGTTGCCGTCTCACCTTAAGTATGCTTACTTAGGTGAGAACGAGACCCTCCCTGTCATCATTTCGGCTTCTCTAGCTCCCGAGCAAGAGAAAGCCCTTCTCGCGGTCTTGCACAGCAACAGGCAAGCTTTTGGCTGGTCCATGGCGGACATCAAGGGGATTAGTCCCCTCATCGTTGAGCATCACATTCATCTGATGGATGATGCCAAACCAGCCCGGGATCCACAAAGACGTCTTAATCCAGTCATGAAGGAGGCTGTGAAGAAGGAGATCGTCAAATGTCTAGATAGTGGTATCATTTACCCTATCTCTGATAGCCAGTGGGTTAGCCCCATTCACGTTGTCCCCAAAAAGTCGGGCATCACGGTCATAACCAACGAGGCTAATGAGTTAATCCCTACTCGCACCCAAACTGGGTGGCGAGTTTGCATTGATTACAGAAAACTCAACGCCGCAACACGGAAAGACCACTTTCCGCTACCTTTCATTGACCAGATGCTGGAACGATTGGCCGGACATGAGTACTATTGCTTTCTAGATGGCTACTCTGGCTACAATCAAATTCCCATCGCCGAAAAAGACCAGGACAAGACCACTTTCACTTGTCCTTTCGGCACGTTTGCATATCGACGCATGCCCTTTGGGTTATGCAATGCGCCCGCCACCTTCCAGCGGTGTATGATGGGAATTTTCTCTGACATGGTGGAGAAATTTCTGGAGATTTTCATGGATGACTTCTCCATCTTCGGCGACTCCTTTGACGAGTGTTTGCTGCATCTTGACGCTGTCCTTACCCGATGTAAGGACAAGAATCTCACTTTGAACTGGGTGAAATGCCACTTCATGGTGCGCGAAGGTATTGTCTTAGGACATATCATCTCGCAAAATGGCATAGAGGTTGACAGAGCAAAGATTGAGGTCATTTCCAATCTGCCTCCTCCCCGATGCGTCAGAGATATCCGAGCCTTCCTTGGCCATGCCGGTTTCTATAGACGGTTTATCAAGGACTTTAGCAAGATTGCTAGGCCCTTGACGCTTTTGCTGGCCAAGGATACACCTTTTGACTTCAACTCGAGCTGTGTGACTGCATTCGAGTCACTGAAACGCTCACTCACTTCTGCTCCCGTTCTTTCTTCCCCTGACTGGACGCACCCATTCGAGATTATGTGCGATGCATCCGACTTTGCCATCGGTGCTGTCCTTGGACAGCACATCAACAAGATACCGCACGTAATCTATTACGCGAGCCGGACCCTGAACGACACCCAACTGAACTATACAACAACTGAGAAGGAATTCATAGCTGTTGTATTTGCTTTAGAAAAGTTCAGGCCCTATCTAATCGGCTCTCCAGTCATTGTCTACATGGACCATTCAGCTCTGCGCCATCTTTTTGCGAAGAAAGATGCCAAGTCTCGGCTAATCCGTTGGATCCTCTTGCTTCAAGAGTTTGACCTTGTCATTAAGGACAAACGAGGATGTGAAAACGTGGTTGCCGACCATCTCTCGTGACTTCCTTCTTCGCCTTCGCTTCCAATTCCGATAAACGACGTTTTTCCGGACGAACAACTCTTGACAGTATCGTGCGAACCCTGGTTCGCAGATATTGTGAACTATTTGGCTACGGGATTGCTACCGACCGAATGGTCGAGTCAGGACAGACTTCGCTTCTTATCCCAAGTAAAACACTTTTACTGGGACGAACCCTACTTGTTCAAGTACTGTCCCGACCAGATCATTCGTCGGTGTGTCCCTAATGAGGAATTCAAGAGTGTGCTGTCATTTTGCCACGATCAAGCGTGTGGCGGGCACTTTGGGCCCAGAAAGACAGCTGAGAAGATCTTGCAATGTGGTTTCTACTGGCCACAACTTTTCAAAGACGCTCACGAATATTGCAAGACTTGCTCCCGGTGCCAACACATGGGCCGGATATCCCGGAGAAACGAGATGCCGCTCCAACCGATCTTGGTTGTGGAGATTTTCGATGTGTGGGGGATAGACTTCATGGGGCCGTTTCCCAGCTCTTTTGGGAACTTGTACATACTTCTAGCTGTTGATTACGTCTCTAAATGGGTCGAGGCTGTGCCCAGCCGGACTAACGACAACAAGGTTGTCGTTAAGTTCCTTAAAGAAAACATTTTCTCCCGGTTTGGGCACCCCCGAGCGATCATTAGCGACAATGGAAGTCATTTCTGCAATAGGACTTTCGAGGCCTTGATGCGGAAGTACTCCATTAATCATAAGCTTTCTACGCCCTACCACCCCCAAACCTGCGGGCAGGCCGAAGTTTCAAATCGGCAAATCAAGCAGATATTGGAGAAGACGGTTTCCAAGAACCGTAAGGATTGGTCTCTGAAACTCACTAATGCCCTTTGGGCATTTAGAACTGCTTATAAGACCGACCTTGGCATGTCTCCCTATCGGCTTGTGTACGGAAAGGCCTGCCACCTTCCTGTCGAAATCGAGCATCGCGCATTTTGGGCGATTAAGGAGCTGAATCTGTCTCTTGAGGACGCGGGCAGCCATCGGAAGCTGCAGCTGAACGAACTGAACGAGCTTAGGGATGAGGCGTACGACAACGCGGTTGTCGTTAAGAATCGAACCAAGGTGTTTCATGATAAACACCTTTTGCGCAAAACCTTCGTACCTGGTCAGCAGGTACTTCTTTACGACACCCGACTTCACTTCCATCCTGGAAAGCTCCGATCTCGCTGGAAAGGGCCATATTTTGTACGGAATGTGTATCCGCAGGGCGCTCTGGATTTGGAAAATCCAAAGGACGGTTCACTCTTCATGGTAAACGGACACCGATGCAAACCGTACCTTAGCGCCGAACCAACAGAGGAGCTCCTGTTCCTACAGGAGCCG
Organism: Agapanthus africanus; assembly: GCA_030015575.1. Lineage (NCBI taxonomy): Eukaryota > Viridiplantae > Streptophyta > Magnoliopsida > Asparagales > Amaryllidaceae > Agapanthus > Agapanthus africanus. The sequence goes on along the minus strand of JASDDO010000022.1, from coordinate 303,284,907 downwards.
GTTTACCCTGAATGATCTTCTTCTGCCTACCTCCAAACTTCGGTTATCCAGCCAAGAACAGTGGACACTGTTCCAAATAAGTTTGGGGGTATGTACAAACCATTTTTTGTGTATATTCTTTTTCTTTTCTTTAAAAACGAAACCATATAAAAATTTGTATATTGCAAACCGACAATTTTGAACCTCCCAACTTCTCTTCATGCAACGACAGTGAGGACACTGTCCAGTTTAAGTTTGGGGGTACGCTCGGTACGCATTTCTTACCTTCGCATTCATATGTATATTTTGCATCTGCATATTAATATCCATAAAATCCATAAAAATTTGAAAATTTTCTAAAAATATAAAAACTTTTTTGTCAAGTTAGCTTGTGGAAGAACTCTGATTCAACATTTCGACGGTTTTTGTTTGAAAAAATAGGAATAACTAAATCTTATGTTTGGATTTTGAAAACCTGAAAGATAACTCTCCTTTGAAGTTAACTATAGCTGATATACGTCTTTTCATCACACTACACGTGTCGTAAGATTTTGGGAATTAGATGACAAGTCTTTCATGTTTAAACTTTTAAACAGATAAATGATTTTCTGAGGATCAAATAGGTTTGTTCTGAAATAAGTAATGTCAAGAATAGTTTATGAAGTAAAGCGAATATGAAGGAATGTATTGATGCCGTAATTGGAGGTAAGTCTGAAAAATAACCCATCTAAAACTTGATTGGAATGATTACACACCAAACCCACTAGACACGTCTTTTATCCAAAAAAAAATATATATTTGAACTGCCGGTTATATCTCCGTTCGTATTAAATCATCTGATTTGCACGCCAATCTGTCTTTTGTTTTTGGACCTAGGTAACTTGAGTAATTAAGTCCGCTGGGGTGTTTCTACACCTAATGCCCTAAAACCAACTGGTTTGGGTGCATTGGCCCAAAGCTCGCTAAGAAGCCTAGAAAGTCCAGTTTTAAAACAAAGTCAAGTAAGTGTTCTCTCCGAGTTAAAATTCCTAACGGTTCTTTGTGTGAGAATAATCTTGATAAAAGACAGGCTTTTAAAAAAAAATTAACGGAGATATGAAGGTTTTACTCTTTGATAAAGACTATTGCACGTTCACAGAGGTGTGTATGAAATGAAAACAAGAAAAAGGTGGAGTGAAAAATACGACTTAGTTTCCTGTTAAGGAAGATAGAAATTCTGAAGTTGAAACCTTACTGGAAAACGAAACTTGAAAAATGCTTAACTCGTTATAAAACTTATGTGATCCTTTTAAAATTGTTATCCGGGCTTTATTGTGCGACATGATGACTTTAATCGATCCTTCTGGAGCTTAACGACTCTATTTGCACTGCACGTAAAGACATATAAAATCTGTAGTTAAATAAGAAGTGAGGTGTGAAAAATAAAGGTTCGATGATCTAGACTTAGGATTATAGAATTGTTATTTTCTAAAAACGAAACTTTAGGGTTTGAAGCTTAGTTATTTTACAAAACCAACTTGACCGGATTTTGTGGGTAGTATCCGCTGAAAACCCTCAGGAGACAACACTCCTCCTACTAGGGACACCTAAAGGTTTAACGGCTTGTTGCACATGCTCAGTGCAATCGCGTTCCCTGCGAAAGTGAGGTTAGGAAATTTTTTGTAAATAAATGGGCTTTGCTCGGGACGAGCAAATGATAAGTTTGGGGGTATTTGTTCATATCAGATTTTTGCATTTTCATACCGCCCAATTTTTATCACATTGCATATCGGTTGATACTCTTGAGCCGTGTTTGCTAGTCAATTGCAGGATACAGGTTCCCGGTTCTCAAACGGAGAAATTCATGGAAAACACGACAAAATCCGGTTCCTGCCAACCACAGATAAAAACACGGTCTCCGCTCTTCATCCGTATGTTGCCAGTTACCAGTTTAGGTAGACAAAGTGTCAAGTCAACGTCACTCTCATGCACAAGGCTCAATGGTAGCACAAATCCAAGAGATCTACGCGGAGCTCGAGGCAATCAAACACAAAAAAGTCCACCCTTGCTCAATAGAAATTCTGGAAGAACTGGAAAAGAATTATCAGAAAATACACACACCAGACAAGAGGGGACAGGAGATCAGGAAAAACCACAGAAGCCCACACCCTACACCCACCATAGGGGCGCGGATCCGCGGCCATAGGGGGCTATAGGCGGCGGATCCGCGGCCGTACAGGGAGGTCAGAGCATGGGCTTTTGGGGGCAGTTTGGTCATTGCATCAGGGTTCTGGTGGTTGCCCTAGGGTTTCATTTCTTGGCCTATAAATAGTCCAGAATTTTGTGAAGGAAGGGTCCAATTTTGTATTCTCATTTTTGCCTAGTTTTAGTCTTGTTCTTCTTCCTCTTCTCACCTCTTCTCCAATCAAACTTGTAGTGAGCTTTTGAGTGAAGAGTGATGAATAAAGAAGACCAATTTTTATCATGCTTGTCTCTTTCTTTTACTTGTTGTAATGTATTGTAATTTTAATTGTTAAGTAGTTGTTGTTATTTGTTTGATCATTTCTTTCTTCTCTCTTTTCCTTTATCCTTCATATGACAATGATACTTACGCTCGATCCTCGCCAAGGTGAGGTCGCAAATAGTAAGTCGTATTCTTCTAATCTCCTTCTCTCTATCTTCCTCTATGTTTTGTTTTGTTTTTCCTTATCATGAAGTGTGAGTAGTTTTATACTTGTTAGGGTAGGATAAGGGAAGTTTGAGAGAAGGAAATCTCTCTCACTCTTTCCTTGCCCAACAACTTAAATCGACTCCCGTTAATTGAACCACAATCCGCTCCTTACGGCACCCTATCCTACATGATAGCGGTGATTCCGTAGTGAGACCGGTTGTGGTTGAATTAACCGGAGGTTATGGATAAGAGCCAAGAACGGACGGACAAGCACCAAAAGGAAGGACTATGCGTTGGAAAGCCTAGCTTATACTCGCAAGTACCTTCCTAGTCGTGCTAATCCCCGTTATTGCCGATTACCGTAACACCGATATTAAGTGGGGCAACGAAAGATGTGGAGACTCCTAACTCAAACTAACCTAATCCTCACCCTAACAAGCTCTCTTTAAATATCAACTTAACACTTAGATAACCACAACAAAATCTGAACAACCGGACTTAACTCCTTAAAACACTTTGAAAAAGACTCCCATCTCCCTGCGGACGACCCGTACTCAACCGGCTAGCTACAAGCGAAACCGTCTTGATTGCGGTATTTAAACTAGAACTTGAACACGCACGTATCCTTACAATCAGGAAACTACCCAAATCTAGATCTAAAACCATAGATCTAGTAACCAGAATGTCTGATATTATATCCAAGTCCTATGTGGAGAAACCACTGTGTGACAACCAAAGTATAACCAATCGTAATATAGGAATTTCACTTCCTACTCTGTGTATGTCATTCAAATACCAGGAGATCACACCCTACTACCTTCTTAACAGATCCATCCCCGAATCTGATGAAGTCAAACCTATCACTGTCACATCAGAAATAGATGATCTCTCTCCGCTATATCCGCTCTAGTCCATAAATAGACATAAGCCACTTGTCCACTATGCTTCCGCTGCTCCCACTGACTATGAAAACTCTCTGGCAGAGTCATATACACGTACACTTCTAAAGCTAGTTTAGAACGACGCTATACCTATCCTCCTGCCGGGTCTCATAGCCTGGAACAACAGTAGTGTCAAATTTGGGTAAACAAGAACCTCCCTGTCACCGTCTTTGAGCAAACCGAAGTACCTCTCGAGTGCCTGAGGTTACCCACCATATCTGCGGAGTGGCCAAAGGAATGTCAAACCAGATTGAATCTTTAGGTTCTTATCAAATTTTCAGAAATCGTTTGAGGTTCTGGAATCACTTCCAGTTCTACCATACTCCCACTACTGTTTTCTGAAAAAATCCATTTTTATTAAAACTGTGGCGAGTCAAGAACAATATCAATATTGATCTTCCAGATGGTAGAAAGTCAACCCTCGTTATAGCCCGGGTCAACCCACAAACAACCATTATAGAAACGTGCCTTGAGTTGTCCAGTGTCTAATTTTAAGCATAAGCTGGACAACTCCCCGTACCTTAACAATATCAAGATATGAACTGTTCTATATCCAATATAGAAACAGAGGCACTGATTTAATTGAACCAGATTCAAATCATGCAGCTGTCTCCAGTGCATGTCAACTAAATGGAAAGAGGCCGATCAACATTACTCAACTTAGGAGTGCTTCCAATTATGAGTAACCTGAAAAAGAAGCAAGTTCTCTCAATCATTACTATCAACTGAACACCATACATAAGTATCTACATCTTCGATCACCTTGAAGAATCCTGATACTTGCAAGATCTGGTTCTCTACTTTATTCTTATACCTATAACTTCTCAAAAACTTAGACCTTGCATTTCATCAAAACACATGTCTAAGAACTAGAGAAGTCACAAGTAAACAGAATATAGTACGAGTACCAACCCCTTTGTCCTCATGGACACTGGATAATATACAATACTCTGTATAAATCCCCTGAGTCTAATAACTCATTCCCTGTGTGTCGTAGGTTGAAAACTGTACTTATGGTTAAGAAGAATTACACCGCTGTTTAATGCTCCTTACCTAACCATCCACTGATATAGGTAAATGTCATAGACATAATTTCAAAAAGTTATATCTCACTTTATAAAAATAAACGTACAGATATATCAATTTGAAATTGGTGAATTAAAACGGATATTCAAAACCAAATATTTGCCGTCTTGCAAACAACCCAGGTGATTTCCTCAAATATCACCAATTACAACGAATCCCGATATAATGAGGATGATCATCCAATTCCCAATAACTTACTCCCATTCATCATCTGTAAAACCATACAGATGTGAGAATCATACCTGGTAAATACATACCCTGGAGCAAGGACTAATTGGGAAATCAGTTTTCTTTTAACAGTACACAGTGAAACTGAAACATATAAATGTTTCGAAGGGGTATCCGGGTATTCCTAGTAATGCATCTTCCATTATCAGATTCACAACTGTAACCGTATATTTCTTTGCCATCTCTCCAAATCCCTTTATATGTCTTTAGTCATTACCTTCTGTACACCCCTTTAGGCCAAATGGTTTTCTTCCTTCCCTACCTTTCGGCACCAGCCTATGGTTTGGAAGAAGACTATCCAATAAGAATAATGGGTGTACTGTCCTAATCCTAGGAGCACTCACAATGTGAGAGAAGGTAAGGATAAAAGACACCTGAATAAACCTTATTCTTATTTCTCCTGAACCAGAATCCATCCCCGAACTGGAACAAGTTCCTTTCGAGTTCGTATATAACCATACGATGGAATATCCAAATAACTGTGGATCTTCGTAGTGATACGGAGTGTCCTGGAGAAATACAAAGGTGAAGTGGGAGTGGTAATGAAATACTGGTTTGGTAGTGAATAGCAGTCGCAATTTACTTTGCCCTCTTACTAATCCCTTTATTTGACTTTACTTAATACCTTCTATACGCCTTTTAGGCTAAATGGTTTTCTTCATTCCCTACCGTTCGGCACCTGCCTATAGTTTGGATGAAGACTATCCAATTAGCATAATAGGTGTACCGTCCTAAACCAAGGAGCACTCGCGACCTGAGAGAAGGTAAAAGGAAAAGACAACTGAATAGTCTTATTCGTTTTCTCCAGAACCGGAAACCATCCTCGAATAAGTTCTTTCGAGTTCGTATATAACCATACGATGGTTTTATCCAATGGAAGTGGATGTTCGTAGTAATACGGGGTGTTCTGGAGAAAAAGGGTAAAAGTAGGAGTGGCAATGAGGTATGCAACTCTGACAATCCAAAAGCCAGTGTTTTAAGAAGGTTCGATTAACTTGGTCACTGAGTCATAGTCAAGGGTCGGGTCATGATTGCTGCCAAAGAGAGAGAGAAAAGAAACACTCAGCGTGCACTCTAACCTAGATCAGAATAGTTATCACTTTATCTAATCAGGAAACCTCCCGCTGTAACCTCAAATTCTCCTCTAAACCTGAAAGAAGAATTGGTCAGGATCACCCGAGAAGTAAACCAACTCATCAGTGGGAATCGGGATCCAACTATCATCGCATGATAACGTGACGGAATCCATTCACGTTATCACACTGCAGAAGGTATGCGCATGCCTGGCAAGTTTAAGTTTCTTTAGAAACTCCCGATGTATGTTTTTACCCCTAGGACCCAAGTGACCTTGACTGAGCCAACATATCAAAGGATCCTAGCCAAGTTCAACCCGTCATTATCTTGATTGCATTAGACCCACCCGCATGAGTCCTTGACTGAGCCAAAATGACCGTACGACTGTCCTAACAAATCACATATCCATAAGACAGAAAAGCATTACAGAGCTACCGCACACTACGCCTCGGCTGAGCACGACATACGTAGCACGAATACTAAGCAATACTAATCTGAAATGACGGAGGGCTACGGTTGGTTTTTGGCGAAAAACCATTAACGTAATGAGCTTGATATCGTTGAAGGAACCGGATAACCTTTTTTTAAAAATACAGTGGCGAAAATCTTTGCTAAAGAGGTCACTCCCGGTGAAGGGATCTCGGCTCTTTCCCCGTAGAATGAGGTGCAGGATATTCCAAATGAATACCACAATGTAAAGCAAAAGGTAATTGTATATAGTGAAGTTATTACCCTGACGCAAAATTCTGTCCAAGGGGTCACTCCCGGTGAAGGGATCTCGGCCCTTGCCTCGTCGACTGAGGTGCTGGATATTCATAACCGAATACCACTGTGCAAAACAAAAGAGAACGTCCTTGCAATAACAGCTTTTAGAAAAGTGTTCCAACAACATCAGAATAGGTTTGTTTTAGCTTGCATTGATCCGAATCAATGCATTCCCATCAATTGATCACACCAATAAAGAACGAAAATAATGATGTACGTATATGCCATCCGCATTCGCCACTGGGTCCCATCATCACCCGTTAAGTTACTTAACTAACGACGGAGCGGGGACTGGACTAGCGCGGATGCAAAACATATACAACATCTACTAGTATATATATATCAATATATAATATTTGCTCAAGGCATGATAAAATGCAACATCACTGAAACGTAACCAGCATCACAGAACAATACAGATATCTGGGATCCCGGGGTTTCATAGAGCCGCTACTAAAACCTGACGTTCCCCAGGTCGTGTGGATAGCCTGTGCAATGAAATCCTAGACCCCTACGGGCGCGGCAAGTTACTGTTGGAGATAGTGCCCTCATAGTCAATTATTGGATCGCAGGTACGTGATTGCAATGATTGCGGAGGACCTATCCCGGTAGCACAGTCTTACTCGAAATGATAGTATGCTATCTGGTTTGCCTTTATCAGTCGTGTACATGTTCAGGTGACTGATTGCATGTTACACTTTGATAGAGCCCTTAGGATCTTGCTTTACTACCAACAGTATGATGGCGATCATATACGTGAGAGTTGGGTAGTTTATATGCATATCCTTAATTGTAGTCCCTAGTCGTGGGAGTTTCGAGACAGGGCATCGATACTCCGGAGTAGACTAGTGTGTACAGTCGAGACCCCGACGAGGGGCGGTGGCCGGTCTCACAAGCCACTGGTGTCAGTTGGATCACCTAAGATGTATACAGGTGCTCATTGGGTTATGAGTATACCGGACAGGACTCGCCGGGAATCTGCTAGTTAGTACTATACCTATCGTCAGATAGCAGTTCCCTGGTGACATGTGTATAGGTTAGTTCATCGACCTGAGGTCGTCATTTGTCTCGTGTGAGTTCCCACTGTGCTTTGATTTCTACCCTACCACGGCTCAAAGGAGTCGTGCAAACAGGTAGCTTTTGGGTACAGTCCCGAGCCATATGGAGGCACGTGAGCGGATCGGCAGGGGATTCGTCTCTCCCGGTATTGGGGGCGAGGTCGTGCTGTGTCTAGGAGAGCCATTACACAAATCCATGGCCATGGTAGGAGATTTACTGGTAGGTACTCCAGTAGTATCTCAGGGTGTATTGGGCTTCACTCCGACATGACTTATACTGCTATTGGGGGTCTGACGTTACTAGCCCCCTAGGCGGATATGCGATACTCATTGACGAACGGACCGGACTGTATATACATTGTCACTGTTAGGCTCAGTAGGGTTTTCCGGATGAGTGCGCTCATCGGCATCCCTTGAGGTCAGTCCATGGGCAGCCGTTACGCATTGCTAGTGCCGCTGACGGTTTGTGGTTAAACCCACTGCCAGGGTGCTGACGAGTCATTAGAGTTCCCCACAGACAGTTTCCCAAGTTCGGGCGAAACATTGTAGAGGCCGTATGGTTTTATGGCAGGGTTCGGAAAATGCACGTGCGTTTACGCACGTGTTATTTTTCGGGCAGATAATACTGGTCGGCTTTGGTTTAAGCCGGATCCGAGTATTATATTGAGTAGGTATAATATCTTTGTCTCGGTTGCATTTGTATTCAGTCGTAATACAAATGCGGGTATATTTATACAGTTTCGGGGTTATCCTGAAAGTCGTTTCAGGATCACTTTTGGAAGTTGCCAGTTTCCAGTTTTCTATCAGCCGTCTTTTTACATTCTGTTAAAGACGGATTTATCTTTTCGCAGATGAGGCGAGTCATCATTCTAGAAGCTTCTAGAAGTGATGACGAGGCTTGGTGAGTCATTCTTGATAAGGTGACTAGGTTTAATGTGATTGGTTCAATCTTTTGAGTCATCATTTTCATTATGCTATTTTGTTTTCCTTAGGATATTTCCATATGATATTTATGCTATGGTCACCTCCCTCCTCCTACGGTCACCTCCCTCATTCTATAAAGAGGCCGGCCCCTCTCTCTCTCTTATGGTTGTTGATTTTTCATCGGTTAGAAAAGATATGATAGTTTTGGGGTGTATGGAATTCACAGTTCATTTCATTCCATCACCCGATTTCCACGGCAACTTCATTAACCGATCGTCCACGGACTTGGACGAAGTGAGACAAAGTCATCTACTCATTCTCTACATCATTCTTGGTCGTCTCTTTTAGCAAACTTGACGATCGAGTTGCCTCGAGTCAGAGGCGGGAGCCCGTTTAAAGAACCGATCATGTGGTGCCACCTCGAAGAGGGGATCGGAGATCGACGAGATCGGAGCAGCCGCAACGGAGCGTGGGATGATGGTTGAAGAATGAAGGACTCGGATCGTTCGGTATAACATTCCTACACTCTTTACAGTTTGTTAGTTTAGCAATAATGGCAGATCCGGGTTAAAGTATACGATAGCGCCAGTTTAAAAGTTTTGTTCCGCATTTTGGCGTATGTAGACTGCCGGGGCGCTAGCGTAGACTTACAGTGGTATCAGAGCCTCACCATTTTGCTATACTAACTTGTGCTAACGCGTTTAAAACATCGATCCGACCGGAAATCGAAAATTGCAAAAATCACAATTTTTATGCCCGACAGTTTCTGTTAATTTTAAACGGTCTCAAAATTGATTTCTGGATGTCTTAAAAATCCGTGCAGGCATATTTAAGAACCACGACAAAATTTGGGGTCGTGATCCCTCCAGGCTGCCGCGGAAGAGCGGCCAAACCCATGGTTTGGCCGCCCATCCGCGGCCACGTGGGGAGCACGTGCTCCCAAATTTTCTCAGTGGGTTCTGTGTTGGTTTTTGGGGTTTTTGGTAAATATATTTTTGGCCCAGGTTTTGTTACTGTTCACCAGTAAGCAGTGGGGCCCACTTTTTGATATTTGGACTTTGGTCGATCGAAATTTAAACACGTTAGTTTACAGTGCTTACATTATATCTCCGACCGGGAATGTCATTTGATCGGTAAACCGCGTCTGATTGCTATAGTTCTTTTAGACGGGTTTGCGAACGTGACATTCGCGTTGATGTTCTGTGTTGTGCTGTGATGTTGCGGATTTGTCGTGGTGGATAGCAGTGTGCAATGGTAGTACAGTTTGTGTTTATTTGTACATTTGATATTGCGGGGCGAGCGTCCAACTTGTGGACTGCCGTCACTGCCTGTTGTATAATATTCTTTTGGGGCACGACCAGGTTGCGGTCGATGTACCTTTTGTACTATTTTTCATTACTGTACTAGGTTTTGCCCCGAGACGGAATGCACGGATAGCCGGGTTCGGGAGGGCAACGGGTCCGCATCTCATGGCTTTGAGAGGCAGAGGGGTCCCACTTCAGAATTGGCAAACTATTCGCCGCACTCGTAGGGGGTACAGGTTGACCCAAGGAGGGGTGCTCAATTTACCGGATTCCATGAAGTGCCGGGTGTTCCATTCACTATGCTGTGGGGACTACCTCGCTTCAGGTTTTGGCGGGTAACTTGCCGCACCCGTAGGGGTCTAGGTTTCATTGCACTGGCTATCCACACGATAAGGGAACGTCGAGTTTCAGCAGCGGCTCTGTGAAACTCGGGGATCCTAAATATCTGTATTGTTCTGTGATGCTTATTACTTTTCTGTAATGTTGCATACTATCACGCCTGGAGCGATTATTGTATATTGGTTTATATACTATTAGATGTTGTATATGTTTTACACCCGCGCTAGTCCAGTCCCCGCTCTGTCGTTAGTTAATTAACCTAACGGGTAATGACGGGACCCAGTGACGAATGCGGATGGCATATACGTACATTTTATTTTCGTTCTTTTCTGGTGTGATTGATTGATGGAACTGCGTTGATTCTGATCAATGCAAAGTAAAACAAACCTATTTGAGTTGTTGGAACAATTTAAAAAGTGTTATTGCAAAGACGTTTTCTTTTGTTATGCATAGCGGTATTCAGTGGAATATCCTGCACCTCATTCGACGGGGCAAGGGCTGATATCCCTTCACCGGGACTGACCCCTTGGGCAGAAGTTTGCGTCAGAGTAATAACTTCACTATAGTCGATTACAAGTTGCTTTGCATAGCGGTATTCAGTGGAATATCCAGCACCTCATTCCACGAGGAAAGAGCCGAGATCCCTTTACCGGGAGTGACCTCTTTAGCAAAAGGTTTTCGCCACTATATTTTAAAAAAGCTATCAGGTTCCTTCAGCGATATCAAGTTCACTACGCTAAAGGTTTTTCGCCAAAAACCAGCCGTAGCCCTCCGTCACTTCTTTTGGGTATTCAGTAGTATTCAAGCTATGTATTTTGACCTAACGCCAAGGCATAGTGTTTGGTAGCTGCTGGGTATTCAATTGTTGCATAGATAGATGAGTTAGTTTGGGACAGCCGTTCTGCCATTTTGACCTAACGCCAAGGGCATGTGCGGGTGGGTTCAAATTAACAAGATAGTGATGGGTAGAACTTGGCATATGACTTATGACATTTTGACCTAACGCCAAGGTTATAAGAGCATGGGGAAAAAACTATATCGGGAGTTTCTAAAGAAACTGAAACTTGCCAAGTATGCGTATACCATCTGGAGTATGAGTAACGTGGATGCATTCCATCACGTTATCATGCGATGAGAGTTGGATCCCGATTCCCACTGATGAGTTGGTTTACTCTTCGGGTGATCCCGATTGATTCTTCTTTAGGTTTGGAGGAGAATTTGACAGGACAGTGGGAGGTTTCCGGATTAGATAAAATGATGACCATTCTGATCTAGGATAGAGTGCACGCAGAGTGTTTCTTTTCTCTCTCTCTCTTTGGCAGCGACCTTTGACCGACCCTAGACTATGACTCAGTGACCAGGTTGACCGAACCTTCTTAAAATACTGGCTTTTGGATTGTCTGAGTTGCATAAGTCATTGCCACTCCTTCTTTTACCCTTTGTATTTCTCAGAACACCCGTATTACTACGGATATCCACTTCCATTGGATAGAGCCATCGTATGGTTATATACGAACTCGAAGGGACTTCTTCGAGGATGGATCAAGGTTCAGGAGAAATAGAATTGGTTTATTCAGTTGTCTTTTATTATCACCTTCTCTCAGGTTGCGAGAGCTCCTTGGTTTAGGAGAGTACACCTATTACGCCTATTGGATAGTCTTATTCCAAACCATAGGCTGGTGCCGAAAGGTAGGGAATGAAGAAAACCAATTAGCCTAAGTAGGGTGTGCAGAAGGTAATATGTAAAGACAAAATAAAGGGATTAGAAAGTGGGCAAAGTAAATTGCGACTAATATCATTCACGACCAAAACCGCGTACTTCATCGCCACTCCTATTTCACCTTTAAAAGAATAAGGTATTATTCAGTTGTCTTTTATCATCACCTTCTCTCGAGATGCGAGTACTCCTTGGTTAAGGAGGGTACACCTATTATGCTTACTGGATAGTCTTCTTCCAAACCATAGGCTGGTGCCGAACGGTAGGGAAGGAAGAAAACCATTTAGCCTAACGATGGTGTACAGAAGGTAACGACTAAAGACAAATAAAGGAATTTAGAGAGACGGCAATAAAATATACGGTTGAAGTCATGAATTGGATTATGGAAGAGGCATTGCTATGAATACCAGGATACCCCTACGAAACGTTTTCATGTTTCAGTGCATTGTTAAAGGAAAAACTGTTTTCCCGATTAAACACTTACTCCAAGGGTATGTATTTACCAGGTTTCATTCTCATATCTGTATGGTTTTACAGATGATGATTGGGAGTAAGATATTGGGAATTAGGTGATCATCCTCATTATATCGGAATTCGTTGTAATTGGTGATATTTGAGGAAATCGCCAGGGTACAGTTTTCCACCTACAACGCACAGGTTATGAGTTGTTTAACTCAGCGGACTTATACAGAGTATTGTATGTTGTCCAGTGTCCATCAGGACAAAGGGGTAGGTCCTCGTACTATGTTCTGTTTACTTATAACTTCTCTAGTATTTAGTCGAGTGTTTCGTAGAAATACAAGGTCTAAGTTTTGAGAAGTTGTGGGTATAAGAACAAAGTAGAGAACCAGGTATCACAAGTATCGGGATTCTTCAAAGAGATCGAAGATGTAGATTCTTGTGATTGGTATTCAGATGATAGTGATGGTTTTGAGAAACGTGTTTCTCTTTCAGGTTACTCATAATTGGATGGATTCCTAAGTTGAGTAATGCTGATTAGCCTCTTTCCATTAAGTTGATATGCACTGGAGACAGATGCATGGATTGAATATGGTTCCAATTAAATAAGTGCCAAAGTTTCTATATTGGATATAGAATGGATCGTACCTTAAAAGAAGTTAAGGTATGGGGAGTTGTCCAGCTTATGATTAAAACCAGACACTGGATAACTCAGGGCACGTTTCTGTAATGGCTGTTTGTGGGTTGACCCTGGCTATGACGAGGGTTGATATTCTACCATTTGGAAGATCAATAGTGATATTGTTCTTGACTCACCACAGTTTTAGTAAAAATGGATCTTTTTCAGAAAACAGTAGTGGGAGTATGGTAGAACTGGAAGTGATTCCAGAACCGCGAACGATTACGGAAAATTTAATAGGACCTATACATTCAATCAGGTTTGACATTCCAATAGCCACTCCGCAGGTATGGTAGGTAACCTCAGACGCCCGAGAGGTACTTCGGTAGCCTCAGAGACGGTGACAGGGAGATTCTTATCTACCAAGACTTGACACTACTGTTGTTCCAGGATATGAGACCCGGTAGGAGGGTTGTCATAGTCAGTGGGAGCAGCGAAAGCGTAGTGGGCAAGATGCTTATATCTATTTATAGACTTGAGCAGTTATAGCGGAGATAGATCATCTAATTTTGATGTGATAGTCATGGGTTTGACTTCAATCAGAATAGGGGATGGATCAGTTAAGAAGGTAGTAGGGTGTGATGTCATGGTATCTGGATGACATACACAGAGTAGGAAGTAAAATTCCTATACTACGATCGGTTGTACTGTGGTCGTCACACAGTTGTTTCTCCAGACAGGATATGGATATAATATTTGACATTCTGGTTTCTAGATCTATGGTTTTAGATCTGGATTTGGGTAGTTTCCCAATGTGGGTACTTTGACAGATATTCTAATCGTTTTTGGAATAGTTGACTCCTAGCGAGGTGGTGTACCTGCAGGTGATGGAGTCACCCTCTCTAAAGGTGTCGTATAGACTAAAGGGGAGAGGGAAGTGCATGATTGGCAGATCACTTACTTAGGCAATTGAGTCAATCATGAGATGTCAAGTACCACACCAAATGTTGGTTTTGCACTAGATGCAATAAGTTTGTATTAATCCAATCCTGGAGAAACATAAGGAAGCGGTTTTAGAACATTAGTACATGTTCTACGGATTTAATAACGGCAGCCTCTTTCGGGAGACGGTTATCATTCCAGGCTTCAGAGGTGACATGGATGACAGAGTGATTGTCAGAGTTTTAGTTTTCCCTCTGACGAGGGACAGTATTATGGACAGGTGGTTCCAGAGGATACTGTGGGTAGCATGGTGCCCGATGCTGATTAGGTTCAGTGATCGATTCAGTCTAAGAAGTTTGGATATGGAGTTCATTTATGAACTAAGGTCCCATCAGATATCCAGACATATTCTAAGACAGGTACTACTCAATTCGGGAGATGGCTTTCTCCGCGAACTTGAGATTAAGAGAGATACAGAAAGAAACTTCTAGGCGGATCCACTCACCGAGGCTATTTCTCGAACACAATAGTTTTACAAACGGGCTTTGTGAAACTGATTAGTAGAGGAGTTGGATGTTCGGTTTCACACGGGCTGTGAGTAGTCGACATCGCAATATTAGCCTTGAGTGCAAGTGGGAGATTGTTGGAGATAGTGCCCTCATAGTCAATTATTGGATCGCAGGTACGTGATTACAATGATTGCGGAGGACCTATCCCGGTAGCACAGTCTTACTCGAAATGATAGTATGCTATCTGGTTTGCCTTTATCAGTCGTGTACATGTTCAGGTGACTGATTGCATGTTACACTTTGATAGAGCCCTTAGGATCTTGCTTTACTACCAACAGTATGATGGCGATCATATACGTGAGAGTTGGGTAGTTTATATGCATATCCTTAATTGTAGTCCCTAGTCGTGGGAGTTTCGAGACAGGGCATCGATACTCCGGAGTAGACTAGTGTGTACAGTCGAGACCCCGACGAGGGGCGGTGGCCGGTCTCACAAGCCACTGGTGTCAGTTGGATCACCTAAGATGTATACAGGTGCTCATTGGGTTATGAGTACACCGGACAGGACTCGCCGGGAATCTGCTAGTTAGTACTATACCTATCGTCAGATAGCAGTTCCCTGGTGACATGTGTACAGGTTAGTTCATCGACCTGAGGTCATCATTTGTCTCGTGTGAGTTCCCACTGTGCTTTGATTTCTACCCTACCACGGCTCAAAGGAGTCGTGCAAACAGGTAGCTTTTGGGTACAGTCCCGAGCCATATGGAGGCACGTGAGCGGATCGGCAGGGGATTCGTCTCTCCCGGTATTGGGGGCGAGGTCGTGCTGTGTCTAGGAGAGCCATTATACAAATCCATGGTCATGGTAGGAGATTTACTGGTAGGTACTCCAGTAGTATCTCAGGGTGTATTGGGCTTCACTCCGACATGACTTATACTGCTATTGGGGGTCTGACGTTACTAGCCCCCTAGGCGGATATGCGATACTCATTGACGAACGGACCGGACTGTATATACATTGTCACTGTTAGGCTCAGTAGGGTTTTCCGGATGAGTGCGCTCATCGGCATCCCTTGAGGTCAGTCCATGGGCAGCCGTTACGCATTGCTAGTCCCGCTGACGGTTTGTGGTTAAACCCACTGCCAGGGTGCTGACGAGTCATTAGAGTTCCCCACAGACAGTTTCCCAAGTTCGGGCGAAACGTTGTAGAGGCCGTATGGTTTTATGGCAGGGTTCGGAAAATGCACGTGCGTTTACGCACGTGTTATTTTTCGGGCAGATAATACTGGTCGGCTTTGGTTTAAGCCGGATCCGAGTATTATATTGAGTAGGTATAATATCTTTGTCTCAGTTGCATTTGTATTCAGTCGTAATACAAATGCGGGTATATTTATACAGTTTCGGGGTTATCCTGAAAGTCGTTTCAGGATCACTTTTGGAAGTTGCCAGTTTCCAGTTTTCTATCAGCCGTCTTTTTACATTCTGTTAAAGACGGATTTATCTTTTCGCAGATGAGGCGAGTCATCATTCTAGAAGCTTCTAGAAGTGATGACGAGGCTTGGTGAGTCATTCTTGATAAGGTGACTAGGTTTAATGTGATTGGTTCAATCTTTTGAGTCATCATTTTCATTATGCTATTTTGTTTTCCTTAGGATATTTCCATATGATATTTGTGCTATGGTCACCTCCCTCCTCCTACGGTCACCTCCCTCATTCTATAAAGAGGCCGGCCCCTCTCTCTCTCTTATGGTTGTTGATTTTTCATCGGTTAGAAAAGATATGATAGTTTTGGGGTGTATGGAATTCACAGTTCATTTCATTCCATCACCCGATTTCCACGGCAACTTCATTAACCGATCGTCCACGGACTTGGACGAAGTGAGACAAAGTCATCTACTCATTCTCTACATCATTCTTGGTCGTCTCTTTTAGCAAACTTGACGATCGAGTTGCCTCGAGTCAGAGGCGGGAGCCCGTTTAAAGAACCGATCATGTGGTGCCACCTCGAAGAGGGGATCGGAGATCGACGAGATCGGAGCAGCCGCAACGGAGCGTGGGATGATGGTTGAAGAACGAAGGACTCGGATCGTTCGGTATAACATTCCTACACTCTTTACAGTTTGTTAGTTTAGCAATAATGGCAGATCCGGGTTAAAGTATACGATAGCGCCAGTTTAAAAGTTTTGTTCCGCATTTTGGCGTCTGTAGACTGCCGGGGCGCTAGCGTAGACTTACAGTTACCCGCCAAAACCTGAAGCGAGGCAGCCCCCTTCATCAACGTAAATGGACCACCCAGCACTTCACGGAATTCGGTAACTTGAGCACCTCTCCTTAGGTCAACCTGTACCCCCTACGAGTGCGGCGAATAGCCTGCCAATTCTAGAGTAAAGCCACCTCCGTCTCAACGCCATGAGATGCGGGCCCGTTTCCCTCTAGAACCCGGCTATCCGTGCACCCCTCCGCGGGGTAATCCTAGTACAGAAAGTAAAATATACAACGGGTACATTGACCTCAGCCCGGTCGTGCCCCAAAAGAATAATATACAAACAAGCAGTGACGGCAGTCCAAATGTCGGACGCTCGCCCCGCAATATCAAATGTACATAAAATACCAAAACTGTACTACCACTGCATCCAGGCTATCCTCACGACAATCCGCAACATCACAGCACAACACAGAACATCAACGTGAATGTCACATTTGCAAATCCGTCTAAAAGGGCTATAGCTGTTAGACAGGATTTACCGATCAAATGACATTCACGATCGCAGATATAATGTAAATACTGTGAACTAACATGTTTAAAATTTTCGATAGACTAAATTTCCCGAAGTGGGCCCCAAGCACAACTGTAGCACTCAAAAATATCTGGGCCCAAAAAGAATATACCAGAAACCCTATTTCCATGTCCGAGAGCCACTGTAAAAATTTGGTACAGTTTGGCCACAGAACGGCGGCGGATCCGCGGCCAAAACGTGGTTTTGGCCGCTGATCCGCCGCGCTACAGTAACATCAACCTACCAAATGTTCAAAGAATTCATAGAAAACCCTGCACGTAATTTTTCAATGTACCAAATAATTTTTAGAGCACAGAAAAATTCGACAGAAAGTACGACATGGAAACGCGGTTTTTGGAAAATCCGTTCGATCGAACTTGTAAACATGTTAGAGCAAGCTAGACTAGGTTAATGGCGTGGCTCTGATACCATGTAAGACTACGGTAGCGCCCCGGCCGTCTTTCCGAGGCCAAAATGCGGAAACGAAAATTTTTGGCAACTAGAAAACCGGCGCTATCGTATGCTTAAAACCCGGATCGTAACCATTAACCTAATACTAGCTAACAAGAGATGGGATAGAATGCTATACCAAGCGATCCGTGTCCTTCGGTCTTCGGCCTCCATCTCGATCTCCTCGCGGAATCTCCGGTCTTCATCTCCTCGTCGGAACGGGCACCACATCGTCGGGTTCTTTTACGGGCTCCCACCTCTGGACCTAGGCAACTCGAGCACGAAGTTGGCGAGTCAACGTGCCCAAGGATGCTGTAGGCTAAGTGTAGTAATGTTTGTCTCATGGGGTTGTGAAGTTGCCTTTTGATGGAGGAAACAACAATGGAAAATGAGCTTGGGATTTTGTAGCAAGCATAATATGATATGATCATTTTTTCCACACAAAAATGAACCTCCCCCCTTCTCATAATGTGGACGGCCATTCTCTTGAATGGATCAAGGGGAAAAAAACCAAGGGAGGTGAGCACAAGAGGAGAATAATGGTGAGCATAAGAAAAGTGATGATAATGAGGGATTAATGTCACACCAAAGCCAAATCAATTCACATCTCATTAATGCTAGCCATTATGAAAGAAAAAGGCAAAGATGCCTTGAATTATCATAATCTCTCCATTTACAAGAAACCCCTTTCCACAATGCTAATTTGCACATTTGCAAATTAGCCCCCCTCCATCAGAAAAATCCAGCCATGAAAGAACAAAGAAAAACTGGCCGAAACGGAATGCAAACTGGCAACTTCAAATAACTAATCCCGTAATAAATTACAGGAAAATCCCGCGACTGTATATACATACTCGGATTTGTATTCCGACCGAATACAAATGCAATGAGACAAAATCTACACTGTACAATACTAGGATCCGACTTAAACCAAAGCCCGTTAGAATTATCCGTCCGATCATGATCCGTGCAATACCGCACGTACATGATCGAACCCTGCCATATCTCCATACGGCCTCTACAGCGTTTCGCCCGAAACTTGAGTAACTGTTTGTGGGGGACTCTAAAGACTCGTCAATACTTTGGCTGTGGATTTAACCACTAGCACGTTAGAGGTATTAGCCATACGTGATGGGCTACCAGCTATTGACCAAAAGGGACGTCTGTGAGCGAACTCACCCTGACACCCTACTGAGCCTGTCAGTGACAATATCCGTACAGTCCGGTCCTTTCGTCTATGAGCATCGCATGGCGGGCCTACGGAGTTGGTAAAAGTCAGACCCCCAAAAGCGGTACAAGTCGTGTTGGAGTGTAGTCCAGAACACCCTGAGATACTACTGAAATACCTACCAGTAAATCTCCTGCCTCGGCCAAGGGCTTTGTGTAATGGCTCTCCTAGACACAGCGCGACCTCACCCCCAATACCGGGAGAGACGAACCCCTGCAGATCCGCTCACTGCCTCCATGTGGCTCGGGACTGTACCCAACTAAAACCTGTTTGCACGACTCCTTTGAGCCATGGTAGGGTAGTAATCAAAGTACAGAGGGAACTCACATGAGACAAATGACGATCTCAGGTCGATGAACTAACATGTACACATGTCACCAGGGAACTGCTATCTGACGTCTGGTATAAGACCAACTAGCATGCTCCCGGCGAGTCCTGTCCGGTGTACTCATAACCCAATGAGCACATGTATACATCTTAGGTGAACCAACTGACACTAATGGTTTGTGAGACCGGCCACCGCCCCTCGTTGGGGTCTCGACTGTATACACTAGTCTACTCTGGAGTATCGATGCCTTGTCTCGAAAACTCCCACGACTAGGGACCTTTTAAGGATGTGCTTATAGACCCCAGCTCCCACGTATATGATCGCCATCATACTGCTGGCCGTCAAGCAAGAATCCTAAGGGCTCTATCAACGTGCAATAGTGACCTGTAAGGTCACCTTAAACAGTACACGATGATAAAGATAAACCAGATAGCATACTATCATCTTGAGTAAGACTGTCCTACCGGTATAGGTCCTCCCTCAATCATTGCAATCACGTTCCTGTGATCCAATAATTGAATCTGAGGGCACTATATCCAACAATCCAACCCTTCTATAGTAATTCGGTAACCTGTTTCTTTACTTCTTCTAGCTCTACTGGTGCCATTAGATAATAGGCCTTTGAAATCGGCGATGCTCCAGGAATAAGATCAATCGCAAACTCCACATCTCGTTTTGGCGGTAAACCCAAGATGTCTTCGAACATATCCATAAACTCTCGAACTACTGCTAGCTCTTCCTCCTTGTCTACTTCCATCGACGAAAGAACGACACTTGTCAGCCTAGCCCTAAATTCGACTGGCCCAACAGATCCGCTGCCTCCTGAAATATAAACTCCAGATGTCCAAGAATCTGGAAAATCTCTTTCTTTGCCCTACAATCAATGTGAGCGTGGAAAGTGCCGAGAAAGTCCATTTCCAAGACAACATCATAACTGACAGTATCAATCACCAAGAAATCCGATAATAACTCTCGTCCACATATAACAACCGAACAATCCTTGCAATCGCTACTAGATATAATTTTCCCAATCCTAGTGTGTATATCCCAGCAACTAGACATGGTCGTGTATGGAATCGAGTGTGCACCAACAAACTTGGACGATATAAAGCAGTGGGAAACACCTGAATCGAATAATGCCAATGCGGGAAAATTATGAACGACTAGGATACCTGAAACAACTTCGTCTGAAGCCTTGGCCTCCTCGGCCATCAGAGTGAAGGCCCGTGCTTGATTAGTCTTCTGAGTAATCTGCTTCTACCCCTGAATCTGCTTCGGCGGCGGCTTTTAAATATCGTCTCTCAATCTTAGCTTTGACGGGCAAGCATTGATGGTATAGTCAGCTGATCCGCAAACTAGACAAAGTCCAAGCCTCCTTTGACAGTCCTTCTGTAGGTGTCCAGGTAGACGGAAAAGGTCACAAATCACACCTCTTTTCTGATCGGATACAGCGGGCTTCTTCAAGGGTACAATGACTCACCTGTTCACCGGGATGCCTCTGCGTACAGGAGCTTGGTTTGGCGTAAACGTCGTCTTCCGCACTACGACGGCTTGCTGTTGCGTACTCTTTGCTTTCACCGATAAACTCTACTACTCTCTGGCTGCCTTGAGAACTTGGGAAAAGGTGGTCAATCCCAGAGATATAATATGTCTCTGAATCTTCACGTCCAAGCTACGCATAAACCTTCATGCCCTATCAGCATCGTTGGCAACCAAAGGCCCTGCAAATCTACTGAGTCGAGTCCACTCAGCCGCATGCGCATCAACGGATCGGCCATTCTGCTTCAGGTTAATAAACTTTTCCTCCATTTCTTCTCGACCAGTTTGCGGAAAGAACTTCTTCAAGATTGTGAAAACGTTTCCCAACTGATCGGTTTGGTCAGGCGGGTCTCCTCTACGAGCCACCACTCACGAGCATAGTCTACTAACTGGATGCGTACTACATCCACCCTTTTCTCATCTGGAATCTGCGCGGCGAAAAGCAGATTCTCTGTGTCAACTAGCCATCGCTTCGCTGGCAATGGCTCCTCCAATCCTGTAAAAGTGGATGGACCGAGCTTTCTAAAGTCCGCTACGGTGCCCTCACACTGTGCTGACCTGGGTGCTACTGCGACTACGGACTGCTAGACTGTCCGTAGACCCTCTTGGAAAGCCTCGGCCTGCCACTAATTAAGTTTAGTGTCGCTTCTGGTATTCCAGCATCCCATGTATAACTCCAAACAAAGCAGCATCATCAACACGCCTCTGGTATGATCGCAAATCTCTATCCGCCATGATTCTAGAGCCAAGACACTGAAGAAGATTAGCAACGGTAAACATGATTCAATAAACAAGATAGTTATAAATTCAAGACTGGCAAGATAGTATTGTGGCAGGACATATTCCTAATTATGGGTTTCTGGTTAGTGTATCGGGTTTAATATCCAACTACAAAAGAACCAAACCCGATAAATCATAAATTATATGGCTCTGATACCAAACAAACCCTGTGACACCCCGCTTTCCTGAGTGCACAAACTACGGCACATGACAGAACCAACCATGCTACCTGTGGATATGAAACATCCCTCCACAGTCGCATTACGACTGTCAATAGGATATCAAGAACAGAAAATATATAAAAACTAGCTAGTACATGTCAATTTGCCACAATAAAAGAGTCAAGAAAAAATGTATAAGCAGAAACGAATTAAATTATGATAAACAACATCTAAAAACTTGTCCCAATATGGGCTCATATCAAGAAAATAAAACTGCCGAAAAATAAAATAAGATTCTAAAAGCTAAACATCTTTAAACCACATATAATCAATTCCTCACTACTCGGCTTGGTTGCTGAAGTCCTCCTATTCAGCCTGCGATAACGGTAAAGGAACTGGGCCATTCAAAACCCAGACATCAGTGCATCATAATATCAAGACAACAATAATAACCAGGAAGTAAAGATATATGTAAACATGAATATAATGAATAACACGGATATGAAACAGTGAGGTATGTGTGTGTATGTAAGGTGCGATGTGTAACCTAAAACTGTGTTTCTAGGTTATTGATTTATCTGCTAAAAGTGTGTTTTCATAAATAACCGCAACCAAGACGGTGTTGCTAGTAGCTAGCTACGATGAGTACGGGTCGTCCGCAGGGAAACGTGAACCCTTTTCTTGCTTTAGACGAGTTGACAAAAAGATGGATGATTGGTTGTGGATCTATTTTTAATATGGATGTAAAGTTTATAAAGAAAAATGCTTGTAGGGTTCATAGGACTTGGTAATAATGGATGAATAATTAAAAATGACTTCTTTTATATCTTCATAGTTTAAAACTAGATCGATAGTGATGAATGTAGATTAGGGTTCTTGGAGGGAATAGGGTTCCCATTCTTAACCCTTATTCTTGTATTGATCTCTATTCATGTCTAGCCCTTAACAAAACAAGTGTTAAACAGATCTTAAATCGTGGTCGTGACTATCAATAAATTGATAGCGTGCCCGATTAGAAGGTTAACATTTGTTTTGATAAAGTTATAAACTTTAAAATGTATAAAAGAAGTTAAATGATTTTCTCATCCATTGATCTACACTAGCCTACAAACCCTAGCAAGCTAAGAATTACTTACTCATGGTTTGAGATTTAGAAGAAAGATTAAAGAATGAAAACATGATTAAGATGCAGAAAGTAAGTGCATAAATTAAATGCAGAAAGTAAATGTGAAAAGAAATAAACTAAAATCTACCTTTATTAATCAACTATTTCATACAACTCTCCTTTTTGAAAGTAGATTACAAAGAACCCTATTTTTTGCTCTCACTCTCTCTTTTGTTAGAGGTAGATGACTAGATGATGATCACTCGGATGCGTAGATCGCTTGGACCTCTTGATCTCTTCGATGATGATCTTTAATGTGAAACTCTCGGTCCTATATAAAGTCCCAAAACCAGAAACCCTAGATGCCATAAGTGAATATATTCTGTTACAATAAAATCACCAAAATATCACATTATATGGCCCTAGAACCGCCGCGGAACCGCCGCATATATGCTTGTTTGGCCACAGTTCCGCCGCGGTTTGATGGCTTCAGTTTTTGGGATTTTTTATGCTATTTTATCTTGATTTTTGGAGATCCTCTCGATGTCTAGATTCTGAAAATAATGCTATGAGTCTCTGCTGTTACTAGATCTCTCGATTTGCTTCTATATTCTGGAAGATTTGATTCCGACATCCCGATTTAATTTGGATCTCTTGGATTCCAGACCTGAGCTAATATCTGCACAATATCTCAAGTCATAGTGTAAGTAGTATTTGGTATTTTCGAGATATTATCCTATCCATTTTATATGATATTAGATCTTAAGAATATTGATTAGAAATATTTGATATGATATTCATATTTTAATTACAAAGATTTCATGCATGTATTTTCCCTCATAATGTTAATTATAATGTAGAAACATATGATAATAAAAATTTTACAAATAAACCCACATATGTTCTATATTTACAATAAACACCTTTTAGTACTTAACAATAGTAAGGAAAATATTCATTCAAATGTGTAATATTTTGGACTAATTAGTTATCTATTCTAAAGTCTTTGAAATCAATTTAATGGAATCGTCGATATAACTCAATAGTATCCCGTGCGTGCCCGGGACCACGGTCAAGATTCTCGGCCTGAATCCGAGACGTGCCACTAGGCCGTAAACAGGTAACATGTACAGCAGCAACATCCCGGGGCTGGCCTAGCCCGTAAAGACTGATCGGTATAAGTATCGAACTGTTGAGTTACAGGTTGGGTTTCATTATTGATTTTCCCTTACCCCCAAGATTATGTATTCAAGTCAGGTATTGAAAATATGAATCTAATGCTAACACAGGATCAAGCAGGTATAGGTTTTGTCTATACAGACAACAAGTTACGTCCATCATGACAACAAGTCAGGGTTGTCGGCATTAGTAATAGGATCCAATAACAAGTCAAGTAGTGTGTCATGTACATGTCATGCGATGTATATGTATCAAATGGATACCCAATGTGAAACTGCAACGAATATTGAACATGATAAGCACGACGGATACCGGGATGCATATGTGTCTATCTGTAATAACCTATATATTTCCATTACCAAGTATGATGCAAACTAGAAAGCATGTTGTACTAATATAGTAGTATAATGATATCATGATGTTCCGATATGCGATTATCGATACAAATACGAACGGATACTATAAAACGGTAAAACTGTAATATTTGTTGTATAATATAACACATGTTTTATTTTTATTCATATAGACATCGAAATATTAACATAGCATGTTGCAAGATAAACTTGCCTGATCGGATCTCACGATGGGTGATTGATCATTCTTCGTGTGTATGGAAAAGTTTTAATCACAACCAAAGAAATTTATACCGCAATCAATTAACGGTGTCGATGTAGCGCGTTAATGAATACGGATCGTCCACTGATATGTGTGTTTTGATCGATCTTGTTTTAGATGAGTCGAAATATAAAAGATAAAAGAAAATTCAAGAAAGTTGATTCAAGATTTGTGAGATTTGATTTTAAGAAAACATAAACAATATAGATCTAGAATCAAGAATCAAGAAATGTCCCAATCACTTTGATTTATCAAGATAATGAAGAATAGCTTGTAGGATTCGATTGAGTCAATAGTTAATGATGAATCTAATAATTCCTAATCTTATCTATTGATAATTTGTAGCTAGATTGATGATTATGATGAAGATTAGGGATCTATTGAAGAAACTAGGGTTTCTCCTTCTATCCCTTGTCTTTTCAATCATGATCATTCGGATCTAGCCTCTAGCAAAGAAAATCATCAATCATTTGATCTCTAATTTGCAATGAAATAATCAAGAATTCATTTCGCTCCAAATTAGGTCATCAACGATTCTTTTTGCTAAGGTTCATAAATCTCATAAGAATTAAGACTAGTATTAAGATTTGATCATCATTAAATCTATCAATTCTCTCGAATCCTCCACAAGCGGAGATTTCACTCACACATCATGAAAATTAATGAATTAAGAATCAAGAAGTTTCATAACGCAAGAATGTAAAGAAAGCAAGAAATTACAATTATCACCTTTATTCAATCGACGACTAATTACACTTTCCCTTAATTCGAGGTTACAAGATGTTGCTCTCGGTCGCTCCTTTTGAAGAGGTAACTAGATCCGTCAAATTTCGCTCTGCTCGATCTCCGTGAGTCACGGATCGTCGTGGATCTCTTGCTCGGATGAAGCTTGGCTTCGCGGATAAAGGATCGATAGTTGCTTGCTTGATTTACTTCTCAAAATGATCTTGATTTTGCTTGGATTTGAATTTAGGCTAGGTTTTTGGTATCAAGTTGTGTCACTCAACTTGAATTTGAATTTTGGCTCCAAATATGTAACTAACTCACCACTAATTATGTAACCTCCTAAACCCTAGATCTAGATCTCTTTTTATAACCACCTCATTTGAATCTTCCCTCCAAAGCTAGGTTGTTAGAGAGAGCCTTCTAAAATGAGTTTGTTAGAGGGAATATTCTAGAATGAGTTTGTTAAATGGAATATTCTAGAATGATGTTGTTACAAGGAATATTCTAGAGTGAGTTTGTTATGCAGAGCCTTCTGGAAGAAACCACGTGGTAATTGAGAGTCTTATGGAAACTAGGGTTGTTACAGGGAATATTCCAGAGGATTTTGGAGGACCAAGGAGCTAACCAGGCCGCAGAACCGCGGCGGATCGGCCAACTCGGCCGCGGATCCGCGGCCATATAATGGGCTCACTGCATGAAATTTCTGTGGTCTTCTTCTGACAATGTTGGGATCTTCTTCTGATACCTGGAATCTGACATTTCTTTCTTGGTTGCTGCCAGATCTCAAGTCTTGTACTTGATGCATTTTATCGGCACTTTTGTGATTCCGGCTCTTTAACCTGAAGGATTTTCTGCACACAATCTTGATAAACAGTGTTGAGATAAACAATATCATGCGTGTAGTAATAAACACACAATTTCCCTCATAATGCCGGTTATAATGTATAACACATGTTATTTGATATTTTACAGATATGTGTTATATTTATACCAAACACCTTTAGATGATCACAAAGAGTAGGGAAATTGATGTGTTAAAAATGCAATATTTTCGACTGATCAAATTCCCCCAAACTTAATTTTGGTCGTCTCGAGCAAACATCTTCTATTCAAGAGAAGGAGAAAATAAAGAAAAAGAAAAACTAACTAGCACACTTTCGTAGGCAATACGATTGCACTGAGCACGTGTAACAAGCCTTTAAATCTCTAGGTGTCCCTTGTAGAAGGAGTGTTGTCTCCTAAGGGTTTTCAGCGGATTGCAGCCATAAAATCCCATAATAAAAGGAAGACCGTGAAAGTTACATGTAAATATAAGAATTATAAAAGAAAGACTTTGAAAATTAGAGTTTCCAACTACACTACCTTTTCGGTTGTCATGAGCCCTATCTTAATAGTCATGAAAAGATGTTAGAAATCACATCATCCATCAATAAAACATCGTCTTTATTCTTCATTCCTACCTTTCTTCCAAACATCGATCATATACCCCTACGTGTGTGTAAAAGACATCCCTACACTCAGAGAATTCAATTCAAGCTATCATACTCTTGTCCATCTACCTCAGTACTTTTTAATCGGTGAATATTTAGATGGGATTGCTCACACATTTTTCATGCGACCGTTAATACTTCTTGAGGTACTAACCGACCGATTACTCATGTGCTTGCTGATTAGTCGTATTAGTATTTTCCTCATCTTGCAACACCTAAGGCTTAGCAGTTACTCCCAAACCAGTTGGTTTAAGGCACTAGGTGATGAAGCACCCTCGCTATATTTTTTTATTGCTTTCTTGGTGATAACAAAACCAGTGTTCATTTTTCTACACCATTTTATATTTTCTTCATTTATTATTTCCTTCATACTTTGGGTTTTAGACAAGAGCATTTCAAGGATCCTCTACTATCCCGAGTTTCAAGACGTGTGTAAGTGCGTATAGTAGGGTATCAACATTCAAATGTTTGGCTTTCAGAATAGGAACTATTTTTTAGACTTATTTTTGTCCTCAGATTAGTGACTTCTTTCATCTTACTAACCCTTGGGACAACGGCTCATAACTACTTATTGCTAGTTTCGTTTAAGAAAACTTCTAATTTTCTTGGTTTCCTTATATTTTTCCAATCTTTTGGATATAATTTTTCATTATCTAATCTTTTATTATTTTATTTATGTACATTTTTTATATTTTTTTTATATGTTTTGTGCTTATGCAAAGTATGATGCAAAGTGATGCGTACACAAACCTCCCCCAAACTTGTCTAGAACAGTGTCTTCACTGTTGTCTTCTGCTAAACCTCAAAAAACCTGTAAGCTTGGGAGGACATTATTAATGGGGGAAAGAATAAGTAAAAGTGAAAATCCTCCACCAAACTTATTTTTGGCTCACAATTTTTGAGGACAACTTTTATTTTCAAGAGCCAAAAATATACCCCCCCCCCTCAAACATGTGTTAGACAATATTAAGCATTTTAAGTGGGGGTAAGTCATTTGGTCAAAATAAGACTTTATAAAGACCAAAAATTAATACCAACCATTCAAAGATTTTATCAGTGTAGCGATAGGTCGGTGGAAGAACATGTTGTATAGAGTCGGGAAGAAATGAGGAAGAGATAAGTGGTGGTCTGGAAAGGTTTTGAGTTTTAAATTATAGAAATGAAAAAATGAGGATGAGTGACAGGGAGAATGTGAATGATTAGGAAGAAGGAGTGGTGCCGGTTTAACTTCTATAGGTGGAGGTTGATCAATCACAAAATCCATATTGTTTAGGAATGCAAGTTCGTCAGCAAAAATCTCTTCAAAACTTTCATCGATGATGTGATCAAACATTTTGCTGTCAATAAATTTTGTGTCAGATTTCACCATACTTGATTTGTCAAAATACATGTAGGTAGAAGACTCAAAAAACTCATCTACCTCATTTTCAAAAATATCAAAATCAAGTTGGCTTTCTGGGATTGTCGAACTTGAACTATCAGATTGTGATTCATCAAAACTCACTGAAACTATAGGAAGAATAGAAGAGGAACCGAAGAAATTATAAGGTGAAATGGGTAAACAAATTGGTGTGTCGAGGATCGCAAAACCAGATGTGGAAGATATAGGCTGAATTTCGGTCTGCTATTCGGTTATACCATTATTATCAACTTGGAGAAGCATTTGGGGTTCGGGAAGAATTATCAAAGGCTCGAGATGATGACCACAAGGAAGTGAAAGGACCTGATGAATTGATGGGACAAACTCATCCAAAATTTCGGGTTCATCAATCAATATATCCCCAACGTCAATCACCTCATTCAAGTGAAGGTTAAAATTCTCAAACACCTCATGAAAAGCATGGTTTTCAATCAATTTTGGTTCAAGAGTAGAGGTGTAAAGATCACAAGGGTTTGGCATGGTTTCACTCGAAATGGATCCTTCACAATTGGGTAAATCAAACACTGCATTATTATACAACTTCTCATACATTCTATCGTCAATTGGTGAATCATTTGGTGTACTCGATGAATCTGTGAAGCTGGAGTTGTGGATTTCAGTTTGGAAAGGGAATGTTTGATTAGGAAAAGTGTGCAGTTCTCTCTCAATACCTAAATTCTTATTTTGTCCTATGCCCGAATTAGACATTGAAAAAAATTTCGCTGGTTCGGAACTGCTTGCACCATCATATTTAGCCATGCTTCCATTCCATTCCTCTCTGATGCGGTTCAACATTACTAAACCTTCTTCTAATGTCTGCTCAAGACTAGACTTGGATTGATAAGGAGTTTCAGTATAAGATTAAAATTCTTGTGGACAATAAAAACTCTCAAATGACTGATTAGAAGGACCGTTTAGAGAAGGTGGAAAAGTCGGATTGGATTGAAAGGAATTGAATGGTTGCGAAAATTGGGCAGGAGTAGGGTCAATATTGTGATAAGAAGAATATTGATATTGGTTGGTCGGTTGGCTATTGGACATCATACATGCCACAAACCGATTATGAAATTCTTCTTTAGAGAGTGGAGGTGATAGTTGATATTTGTCCGGATTGAAACTTTGGCCTTTAGCCCTAGCTATATGCTCAGCAATGGACATGCGTCTAGGGGCAACCTCACTCGGAGTATCAACTGAAACGGATGTAGAATTAGGATACGGTTGATATTGGTCCGGATTGAAACTTTGGCCTCTAGCCCTAGATATATGCTCAGAAATGGACATGCGTCTAGGGGCATCCTCACTCGGAGTATCAACTGAAACGGATGTAGAATTAGGATACGGTTGATAAAACCTAGACTGAGGTGGCCAACTGTTTCTACCCGCTTGTTCTATCCGATCTCTTAAGGACATGGGAGAGTCGAACGGTATACCGAAGCGATAACGAAAACAAGAAATATCTGGTTGTGGACAGCAAAGCTCGACAAGAGTTCTTCTGTTTGAGTCACCCATTATAAGAAGAGAAGAGGGGGAAAAGGGTAAAAATGGGAGAAAATAATTGGTTTTTTTTGAAAAAGGATGGATTTATGAAAATTCTCACAAATATGCACACGCAACCCTATATCTAATGGTCACCTAAGTCAAGTCTCTAGACCGCTCCTAGACTTCCTGAAGACAAATCGCAGGATAAATCCTCTACTGCCTCTTTATCCCTCCTGTGGCCAGGTAAGTTCCAGGTAAATGGGCGGTTCTCCACTACGCAAATAGTGTGCGTAATTAAGTAACCACTTGCCTTAGACACACTTGCCTTAGACACCACAAAAGAAACGCGGATAAGCAATAGACTACCCACGACCTTCTTCTGTCCTAATTGAGTGTGACGGTCTTTAGAGTCTTGTCTAGATATTTTTTAGTTAATGAAGGGTGATGCGGATGCAAGTTTCATGATTTTTGGGGCTTGGGAAGGGTAATGAAATCCCCACCTAATCTGAATTTGGTCTTTGCCCTTTAATTTCCGTATTAAAATATGCAAACAACCAATTTCAAGAATCGCAAAAAATTTATTTTTTTAGCGGTGCTGTGAATTTTTGCAAAGAATCCTGCAGAAAATGGTTAATGGATAAGATTAGAGAGAAGAAGAAAGAACAGAGAGTATATCACAGAAATTTGGCACAGTGAACACCCTAAACGGCAGCGGTTCCGCCGCAAAAACACTCCTATAGCCGCGGTTCCGCGGTGATAAGGAGGAATTAGGACTTCAAAATTTCTGAGTTGCTTCCTGTACTCCTCTGGACTTTGTAAAACTTCTCTAAATCTTGATTTATTCAGTACAATGATTCCAGATTCCCTCACAAAATTGAAACGCTAAAGTTAAGCATACGATGTGAATCTTGAATTAAAATTAGATGGAATAATAATTTTTCAACTCAAATAACAAAAACAAAAAAAACAGCACACATCCCCGGCAACGGCGCCATTTGATTGATCATTCTTCGTGTGTATGGAAAAGTTTTAATCACAACCAAAGAAATTTATACCGCAATCAATTAACGGTGTCGATGTAGCGCGTTAATGAATACGGATCGTCCACTGAGATGTGTGTTTTGATCGATCTTGTTTTAGATGAGTCGAAATTTAAAAGATAAAAGAAAATTCAAGAAAGTTGATTCAAGATTTGTGAGATTTGATTTTAAGAAAACAAAAAAATATAGATCTAGAATCAAGAATCAAGAAATGTCCCAATCACTTTGATTTATCAAGATAATGAAGAATAGCTTGTAGGATTCGATTGAGTCAATAGTTAATGATGAATCTAATAATTCATTATTTTATATATTGATAATTTGTAGCTAGATTGATGATTATGATGAATATTAGGGATCTATTGAAGAAACTGGGGTTTCTCCTTCTATCCCTTGTCTTTTCAATCATGATCATTCGGATCTAGTCTCTAGCAAAGAAAATCATCAATCATTTGATCCCTAATTTGCAATGAAATAATCAAGAAGTCATTTCGCTCCAAATTAGTTCATCAACGATTCTTTTTGCGAAGGTTCATAAATCTCATAAGAATTAAGACTAGTATTAAGATTTGATCATCATTAGATCTATCAATTCTCTCGAATCCTCCACAAGCGGAGATTTCACTCACACATCATGAAAATTAATGAATCAAGAATCAAGAAGTTTCATAACGCAAGAATGTAAAGAAAGAAAGAATTACAATTATCACATTTATTCAATCGACGACTAATTACACATTCCCTCAATTCGAGGTTACAAGATGTTGCTCTCGGTCGCTCCTTTTGAAGAGGTAACTAGATCCGTCGAATTTCGTTCCGCTCGATCTCCATGAGTCGCGGATCGACGTGGATCTCTTGATCGGATGAAGATTGGCTTCGCGGATAAAGGATCGATGGTTGCTTTCTTGATTTGCTTCTCAAAATGATCTTGATTTTGCTTGGATTTGAATTTGAGCTAGGGTTTTGGTATCAAGTTGTGTCACTCAACTTGAATTTGAATTTTGGCTCCAAATGTGTAACTAACTCACCACTAATTGTGTAACCTCCTAAACCTTAGATCTAGATCTCTTTTTATAACCACCTCATTTGAATCTTCCCTCCAAAGCTAGGTTGTTACAGAGAGCCTTCTAGAATGAGTTTGTTAGAGGGAATATTCTAGAATGAGTTTGTTAGAGGGAATATTATAGAATGAGGTTGTTAGAAGAAATATTCTAGAGTGAGTTTGTTATGCAAAGGTTTCTGGAAGAAGCCACGTGGTAATTGAGAGTCTTCTGGAAGCTAGGGTTGTTACAGGGAATATTCCAGAGGATTTTGGAGGGCCAAAGAGCTAACTAGGCCGCGGAACTGCGGCGGATCGGCCAACTCGGCCGTGGATCCGCGGCCATAATGGGCTCACTGCATGAAATTCTGTAGTCTTCATCTGACAATGTTGGGATCTTCTTCTGATACCTGGAATCTGACATTTCTTTCTTGGTTGCTGCCAGATCTTAAGTCTTGTACTTGATGCATTTTATCGGCACTTTTGTGATTCCGGCACTTTAACCTGAAGGATTTTCTGCACACAATCTTGATAAACAGTGTTGAGATAAAAATATCATGCGTGCAGTAATAAACACACAATTTCCCTCATAATGCCGGTTATAATATATAACACATGTTATTTGATATTTTGTAGACGAATTGCTATTATGTGCTATATTTATACCAAACACCTTTAGATGATTACAAAGAGTAGGGAAATTGATGTGATAAAAATGCAATATTTTCGACTGATCAATGGGGTACGTACGTCGCGTTCGACGTCGGGTAAACGTCACGATGAAACCACGCGCATACAGAACTGGACCTGGATAATCAAATACGTGACCATGCTAGACGACGATGATGACTGGGTCGCCCGGATCGTCGGCGACGTGCGCGACTCTGGCGAAATGGCCGGAACCGATCAAGAAAGCAAGAAATCAAGAAAAAAGAAGAAAGAGAGAAAAGAGAAGAAGGAGAAGAAGAGGGATTAGGCTGGCTATTGGCTGTGGGTTCAGAGGACAGGGGAGACGGCGATGATGGCTGCCATCGACGGCGACGAAGTTTAACGGAGATGGGTTTTTCTGGGTTCTGTTGTGGAGGTCGTCGGAGTTTGAGTTGTGGAGATGGGTGTGCAGGGCTCGGGAAGAGGAGAGGGAGATGAGGAGATGGAGGGGGTCATAACAACGAAGTCTCTAGCAATGAGGTTGGGCTTCTGCAGTGATCACCGGGAGTTATTGGGGGGTTTGCAGGGTTTGTCGTGGGTTGTTGCTGGGTTCTTTGGGATGGAGAGAGAGAGGATGTGGAGAGGGTGAGGTCGAAGTGAGGTCAAGGTGGTGTAGTGATGAGGGTGACGGGGTAAGGTCGATAAGGGTGGCGATGGTGAGGTTGCAGGCGTTGGGGTTTAGGTTTGTAGGTGGCGTCGGGGTTCTCAGGGATTGGGTTCTCGGGATATCGAAGGAAGGAGAAAGGAGAGGAGGAGAAAGTGACGAGGTTGTAGGGAGGTGATGAGGTTGGAATGTTCGGCGGCGAAGTTGAGGCGCAGGCTAGGGTTAGGGCTTGAGTTTGGGTTTCTCACGAGAGAGGCGGAGGAGAGGAAAGAGAGAGGTGATTATGAAAATTATATTAGGTTATATTAATATATACTAAGATATGTATAATAGAGAGAGAGACAGAGTGAAAGAGAGGAGAGAGAGAGAGTAGGAAATAAGATTAGTTAGTAATATATATATATATATATTATGTAAACTGTTAGTATTAGGTTTTATAAAAAAAATATTATAATATATATATTCTGGGTTTAAACAGTTATTATCAAAATACTCTGAAAAATATCCGGGTCCTTTCTAAAAATCTAGTTTTAAAATACGGATAATATACGTTGTAACACCCTAATTCATTTATGTTGGAGTTTCTTAGCACGACCACTAGGTTTTAGCAAGTATCGAGTATGCAATATTAAAAATCTAGAGTGCTAAGGAACACAGACCTAGAATCGAACTGGAGAATTAGGGTTTTATAAAGCATGTAAACAAACTTTACACTAAGTGAACAAGGATTACAATCTTTGTAGACCGGTCCTTCAATTCTAAAGCTCCGTGTAGTAGTCCTTTAGCTCCAAGTAGTGGTCCCCGAACTCTTCTTAGGCTCCACTAGACGAAAGGAACGAGCTTGCTTAAGGATTTTCGAGGCCAAAGATGATCTACCTTGAGGAAACTCTAACTCAAACTACCTCTTCACTAATTGTGGAATTAGTGAAGTAAACAACATATACTAAATGGCTAGTTTGGTATAGATTGATGAAGTAGGAATTTTGCTCACTTTAGAATTTTTTTCTTTTTTTCTTTTTCAACACATGAAAAGCTAGAGAGCAAAAATGAGATGAAAAAGATGATGAAGTGGTGAACCTTGGTGAAAAAATATCTCATAGATATATTAGTAAAGATTTAACTAAGGCTAAAGATAATGGTTGGGTTAATAAATATCTAGAGTAAAACAAAATTAGTGGACTAAGTTAAGGCTTCCACATGCTTCCACAAGTATCTTTAGCTATGCTAATTTCCACCTAATTTTGATTTTTCCCTTAATAATTAATCACCCAAATTATCTTTAGTTTGGTGTGAGTCTCACACACCCATGTCCAATATATCATCTAGCATGACACAAAAGTAAATATATTAATATATATCTCATATATATTTATATGTATTTGTAGAAAAGAAATTCTTAAGTGAGCTAATATTAGTTAATATATATTAATATATCAAATATATAATTATATATTAAATTATTAAATCAACACTTGATTTAATAATCTGGCTATATCACATACAACTGACTAATATCATTTATATGTATATCAAATATACATATAACAAATTATTGAATCAACACTTGATTTAATAATCCGGTTATATCACATATAACCTATATCGCGATATAAGAATACTGTATCACATACACGTATTAATCTCGGTCCCGCACATATCAAATATGTGCCCTACTTCGTTTTGCTTGAGCTAAGAAATCTCTTTGTAGGACTCTAAAGACTCGTCAATAAGCCGGCAGTAGATAATGATCATATCAGTCACCCACAAGCCGTCAGCGGTACTAGCTGGACGTAACGGCTACCCAGGTATTGAGCGATCAGAAGATCAACAAGCAAGCTTATCCAAACTCCCGCAAAGCCTATAAGTAACACTACCGTACAGTCCGGTCTCTTCATCTGATATGTCGTATATCCAGTCTGGGGGTGGTAAACGTCAGACCCCAATAACTTGATAAGTCATGCCGATGTGAGGCTCATAACGGGTCGAGAAACTACTGATAACACTTACCAGTAAATCTCATCATCAGCCCTGGCCAAGGATTTCCTGTTATAGCCAATCGAGCATAGCGCAACATCAACTCCCGATATCGGGAGAGATGAAACCCCTCCTATCGCTCATTGCCTCCATGTGACTCGGGACTATACCCAAAATCCACCTATACCCAAGACTCTATGACGATCTCCGGTCTATAGACTAACCTGTACCAGTGTCATCAGAGAACTGCTATCTGACGATAGGTATAATACCATCTAGCAGTTCTCGGCGAGTCCTGTTCTGTGTACCCATTCTCCAATGAGCACATGTGTACAATCTTTGATGTCAAACACCAATGGATGTGGGATCATCCATCACCCCAGACAAGGTCAAGAAACGTACACACTAGTCTACTCTGGAATATCGATGCTCTGTCTCGATGCTCTCTCGACTAGGAACAATTAAAAGATGAACTTGTGGACTACCCTGGCCCCACTAGTATGATCTGCATCATAGTCCTGGTAGTCAAGTACACATCATAAGGGCTTTATCAACATATAACGGAGAGACAGTATAATGATACAAGCGTACATGTTACAAGTGTACATGTTAAGATAAAGAGGAACCAGATGGCATACTATCATGTCGAGCGAGAAAGTTCTCTCTATATATGTCGAAGCATCCACTATAATATACAATCATATGCAATAATGACCTATAGGGCATACATATAACTAATATTTTATACCATATTCTATTTGAGTATTCTCTTTATCTTGTGGCTATTTCTTGATTTTATTTGTTTTTTTGTGCGGATAGTGCTTAGTATCCGACCCGACCCGCATGCTTGAAACCCATCTTGGTTCTTGATTACGATTTATCCCTGCAAGTGCTGAGGATCCGTGCACACATATGTTCTGTATACCTGTATCTTACATCTAGCATCTGCATATATTTTTAAATAATACAATTATAGTCAAATAATATATTTTAAATACCTAGCATGGCCTGCATTATACCTCATACCGTATGGTTGCATCCGTACATCGTGTTCACATCCCGTTTGGTGTAACGGACTCGTTTGGATCGCTACGTGTATGCTACGTGTATCCGTTCTTGGGGGTATGTATTTTCTTTAACCGGATATCGCATTATGGTTTTGGTTAATACGTATATTATCTGTATTTTAAAACTAGATTTTTAGACATAACCCGGGTATGTTTTGGAGTATTTTTTGTATTAGTTATAAAACTCATATATTTATAATATAATATTCCTTATATTTTCCTAACTGTTATATATATTATATATTCTTAATATATTTTTTTATATATCCTAACAAATATTCTCCCTGGCCTCTCTCTGTCTCTCTCCTCTCATATATTTATATGAAATATTATATATTATATTTTTTTAAAACCTATTCTTTAAAACCTCACAGCTCTCTCTCTCTCTCCTCACCTTCTCGTCTTCCCTCCTTGCGTAAACCCTAACCCAAGCCTTTGCCTCAGCCCTCGTCGTCAACCTCTCACCGATACCCTCGCCTGCATCCCTATCACCCCAACGACATCCCTCCCGTATCCTCACCTCCCGACACCACCTCCATCACCTCCACTCCGAACCCACAATCGCAAGAAACCCTATCCACGCCGGAGCCCAGACCTCGTCGTCGTCTCCACGCCCTCGCCGTCATCATCACCTCCACCTCCTCCACTCTTCTCCTCACCACCCTTGCACCAACACCCCGAGAAGAACCCCGATCCGAGCTAATCCCTGCAAACCTAAGAACACATCGTCGACACACTCATGTCGGCGACCCCTCGTCACCACCGCCGTCATCATCCTCTCCTCTTCCTCTTCTCCCTCCAAAACCCCAAGCATTCCCTGCATACCCCCGACACCAAGAACCCTAGCACTTACTGCCCTTGCCGTGGGCCTCACCGTCGATGGCCCATCGCCGACGTCACCCCCTTGCCGCCTCCTCTGACCCAGAGCCAAAACCCAGAACACCAAACCCAGTCCCTTTCTTCTTCTTCTTCTTCTTCTACTTCCTCTCTTCTCTTCTTGATTCTTGTTTCCGGTGATCGCCGGAGTCGTGCACGTCGCCGACAATCCGGGCGACCCAGTCGTCGTCCTCATCCAGCATGGTCATGTTCGTGAGTAACCCGGTTCAGTCCCGTACGCGTGTGTGTGTGTCGCGACGTTTACCCGATGTCGGACATGGCGTACATACCCCGTCGTAAGATCCGATCAGGCAAGTTTATCTTGCTACATGCTATGTTTATATATTTATATCAATATGAATAAAAATATTACATATATGTTGCATTGTGCATCCGATGCTACAGTTTATTATTTTTCGATATCCGTTCGTATCCGTACTGTTTATTGCATATCTAGTTGCATGTTGGAATCTTATTATTTCATGTTAACGCCATATTAGTACACCATGCTTGCTAGTGTGCATCATACGACTAATGTGTTAGTGATATGTATGCCCTAAAGACCATTATTGTATGATATAGTGGATACTTGGACATATATATGGAGGACTTTCTTGCTCGACATGATAGTATGTTATCTGGTTGCCTTTATCTTAACATGTTCACTGGTATTATTATACTGTCTCTCATATACATGTTGATAAAGCCCTTAGGATGTTGGCTTGACTACCAGGACTATGATGCGGATCATACTACTGGGACCTGGGTAGTCCACAAGTACATCCTTCAGTTGTTCCTAGTCGAGGGAATATCGAGATAGAGCATTGATATTCCAGAGTAGACTAGTGTGTACATTTCTTGACCCTGGCGATGGTTGATCCCATATCCATTGGTGTTTGACATCAAAGATTGTACACAGGTGCTCATTAGAGAATGGGTACACTGAACAGGACTCGCCGAGAACTCCTAGATGGTACTATACCTATCGTCAGATAGCAGTTCTCTGGTGACATTGGTACAGGTTAGTCTGTAGACCCGAGATCGTCAACGAGTCTTGTGTGGTTCCCACTGTGCTTTAATTTCCTCCCTACCACGGCTCAAAGGAGTCGTGCAAACAGGTGGATTTTGGGTACATTCCTGAGTCACATGGAGGCAATGAGCGATAGGAGGGGTTTCGTCTCTCCCGGTACAGGGAGTTGATGTTGCGCTATACTCGATTGGCTATAACAGGAAATCCCTAGCCAGGGCTGTTGATGAGATTTACTGGTAAGTGTTATCAGTAGTTTCTCATACCGTTATAGGCCTTACATCGGCATGACTTATCAAGTTATTGGGATCTGACGATTTGACCCCCAGACTCGATATGCGACATATCAGACGACGAGATTGGACTGTATGATAAGTGTTACATATAGGCTTCATAGAAGTTTGGACAAGATTGCTTGTTGATTTTCTATTCGCTCAATATCTGGATAGCCGTTACGTCCAGCTAGTACCGCTGACGTCTTGTGGGCGAATGATGTGATCATCACCTACTGTTGGCGTATTGACGAGTCTTTAGAGTCCCACATAGAAGTTTTCTGGTTCAAGCGAAACGAAGTAGGGCACATATGCTGATATGTGCGGGGGCCTGATTAAATACGAGTATGAGATACCGTATTGTAATGTGGCGGCTATTTGTTATCAGTCAGGTTATATGTGATATATCCGGATTATTGAATCAAGTGTTGATTTGATAATGTGATATACAGATAAATGATATTGGTTGGTTATATGTGATATAACCGGATTATTGAATCAAGTGTTGATTTAATAATATGATATATATTTATATTTTATATAATTATATATTAACTAATATTATAGCTCACTAATTATTCTTCATAATATATATATATATATATATATATTATATGAAGCATGGCATGGATTTTCTATTTTTATAAAATAGAAAAAGATGTGGAAAAGTGAGGACACTTTTGTGGCATAATGTAAAGCATGGCTTGATGGATTTTTTATTCATCATCGTACACTATTGAAGCATGGTTACAATTCTATATTGATGGATATTAGATGCTTCAATAAACGAAGGGGTTAAGCCATTCTTCACATGACTTAGTTCATTTTTCATTTTGAGACTCATGTGATGAGTTGCTCTCTAGCTCTCTCCATCTTCTTCACCTCCACCTCCAAGCTCAATCTCTCACATGAGTTATGAACCCTTGAGCTTGTGAGAACTGATCGTTAAGAATTTCGCGTGTCGTATTTAGTTCTAAAGTTAACCGCAATCAAGACGGCGTCGCGTGTAGCTAGCCGTGATGAGTACGGGTCGTCCGCAGGGAGATGGTGCATTTTACGTTCTAGTTATCACGAGTTAAGCAAGGGTCAGAACTGTTCATTTCTAACCTAAGTGTTGTATATGCAAAGTATAAGTTTGTTAGGAATAGAGATATGTTATTATAAGTTAGGGAATTCCGTACTCAATCCTTTGTACCGAGCTTGAGGATTGAAGCTAGAGTAATTGGCAACAACGTGGATTAGGGTGCTTAAGCACGGTATTTGTGAAATCCGGCTTATTGACCCTTGTCCGTCCGTTCTTTTCTCTGGACTTTCGCCTCCAGCCAAACCGAACGCAACCGGTCACGGTGAGGAATCACCGATACCTTGGAAGGGTAGGATACCTAATGGAGCGCTTGCGTAAGGTTTGGACGGAGTTCAATTGGCAAAAATCGGGCAAATAAAATGAGCAAATGGAATTTCTAACTTACAATATCATTCTCTTTCCTAACAACACCATTATTCACAAACCATCAAAACAACAAAAAGAAAGTGCAAATGAAATGATAAAAAGGAATAACACAACAGTGCAAGTAAGTAATGTTGGGTTACGGCAGCGCCCCGGCCGTCAATCCGAGGCCAAATGCGGAACAAAAATTTTATAACTTGGCGCTACTACAACCAATCACCCGAATCGTACCATTAACCGTTAACTAGAAATCTAAAAAGAGAGTTCAGAGATTATACTGATCGATCCGTGTCCTTCGGTCTTCAATCCCCTCCCATAGCTTATTGCGGCTGCCCCGATGAAATCCGCTCTCCGGTCTCCTCGTCAAAGTGGAACCACATCAACGAATCTTTATATAGGCTCCCGCCTCAAAACCGAGGCAACTCGGACATGAAGTTTGCTAGCCGACATATTGAAGAATGAAGTAGAGAGAGTGTAGAATACTTTGTCTCAAGGCACCCCAAGTATTTGGGTGGAGGTAAATTGAAGTTTCCATGGATGGAATGAAGTGAGCATAGGATTTGCAAAGAGAAAATCAAATGAGCTTGGCCAATCATGGGCTCGGCCAATTCACAATGAAGGTAAATGGGAGAGCTTCTCTGGGGATGTTCAAGTGGTGAGATGTGTGTGAGTGTATGGGATTATTAATCAAGCAACACCAATAATTTAAACCCCACCAATCAACCAAAGTCAACCACCTCATGCACAACCGATGCTTCCAACAATGTTCACTGCTCATTCCAATCAAGCTCATGCCCACTAAATGAAGCCATGCTCATTTAATGCCAAGTGATGAGTCATAAAACTATGACTAACCTAAGCCAAAAGAAACCCCCCATTTCGGCCACAACAAGAAGAAAGAAATTTAGGGGAAAAAAGAATGCACAAACTTTAACCAATAATTAAACATTACAACTAATGTTTAATCAAGCGGAGAAAAACTGGCAACTTCAAAAAATAATCTTGTAACGAATTACAAGAATACCCTTCGTCCGTATATACATACCCGCATCTGTATTCCGACTGAATACGAATGCAACGAGACAAAAATATTTCTACACAATACAATACTACGATCCGGCTTAAACCAAAGCCCACTAGTATTATCCGTCTGAATCATGACACGTGCATAAGTGCACGTGTATGTTCGAACCCTGTCATAAAACCATACGGCCTCTACAACGTTTCGTCCGAACTTGGGAAACTGTCTGTGGGGGGCTCTAATGACTCATCAATACACTGGCTGTGGATTTAACCACAAGCACGTCAGTGGCACTAGCTGTGCGTAACAGCTGCCGAGGTATTGAGCGAAAGGGAAGCCGATGAGCGAACTCATCCAGGAACCCTACTGAGCCTAACAGTGACAATATCCGTACAGTCCGGTCTGTTCGTCTAAGAGTATCGCATATCGGGTCTAGGGGGTGGATAAAGTCAGACCCCTAATAACGCGATAATTCGTGTCGGTATGAAAACCATCACCACTTGAGAAACTACTGATCCGAATCAGTAATTCTCGATTACCTTGGCCAAGGATTTCTGGTGATGGCCACCCGTGCACTGTGCGACATCAACCCCTAATACCGGGAGAGACGAATCCCCAACGATCCGCTCATTCCTCCATGTGGCTCGGGGCTGTACCTAACTAAAACCTGTTTGCATGACTCCTTTGAGCCGTGGTAGGGTAGTAATCAAAGCACAGTAGGAACTCACACGAGACAAATGATGATCTCAGGTCGACAGACTAACCTGTACACATGTCACCTGGGAACTGCTATCTGACAATAGGTATAATACCAACTAGCAGGTTCCCAGCGAGTCATGTCCGGTGTACTCATAACCGAATGAGCACCTGTATACATCTTAGGTGAACTAACTGACACCAGTGGCCTGTGAGACTGGCCACCACCCCTCGTCGGGGTCTCGAATTGTATACACTAGTCTACTCTGGAGTATCGACGCCCAGTCTCGAAACTCCTACGACTAGGGACACATTAAGGATGTGCTTATAGACCCCAGCTCCCACGTATATTATCGCCATCATACTGCTGGTTGTAAGGCAAGAATCCTATGGGCTCTATCAACATGCAATAGTGAACTAAAGCATGTACACTATGATAAAAACAAAACAGATAGCATACTATCATCTCGAGCAAGACTGTCCTACCAGTATAGGTCCTCCCTCAATCATTGCAATCACGTACCTGCGATCCAATAATTGACTTTGAGGGCACTATATCCAATAATCTCCCACTTGCACTTAAGGCTAATTATTGCGACGTCGCATACTCACAGCCCGTGTGATACCGAACACCCAACTTCTCTACTGATCAGTCTCACAAAACTTGTTTATGAAACTATGGCGTTCGAGAAATAGCCTCATTGAGTGGATCCGCCCTGATGTTTCTTTCAAAGTCTCTCTTAATCTCAAGTTTGTGGAGAAAGCCATCTCCCGAATTGAGCAATACCTGTCTTAGAATATGTCTGGATATCTGATGGGACCCAGTTCATAAATGAACTCCAAATCAAAACTTCTTAGATTGTATCGTCAACTAAATTTAATCAGCATCCTGCATCATGCCTCCCACAGTATCCGCTTGGACCACCTGTCCAAACTACTATCCCTCGTC
Organism: Agapanthus africanus; assembly: GCA_030015575.1. Taxonomy (NCBI): domain Eukaryota; kingdom Viridiplantae; phylum Streptophyta; class Magnoliopsida; order Asparagales; family Amaryllidaceae; genus Agapanthus; species Agapanthus africanus. The sequence continues at coordinate 303,242,317 of JASDDO010000022.1, read as the reverse complement.
AGAGGGAAACTGTAACTCTGACAGTCACTCTGTCATCCAAGTCACCTTAGAAGCCTGGAATGATAACCGTCTCCCAAAGGAGGCTGTCGTTATCAAATCCCTAGAACATTTACTTATGTTCTAAAACTTCTTCCTAACGTTTCTCCAGGATTGGATTAATATATCAACTTATTGCATCTAGTGCTAAAACAACATCTGGTGTGGTACTTGACATCTCATGATTGACTCAATTGCATAAGCAAGTGATATGCCAATCATACACACTGCTCTCCCCTTTAGTCTGTAAGACACCTTTAGAGAGGGTGAATCCATCACCTGCAGGTACACCACCATGCCAGGAGTCGTCCATTCGAAATATCTTTAGAATACTGTCTAAGTACCCAGATTGGGACACTTCCCAAATCTAGATCTAAAACCATAGATCTAGTGACCAGAATGCCTGATATAATATCCATATCCTATGTGGAGAAACCACTGTGTGACAACCACAGTATAACCGATCGTAGTATAGGAATATCACTTCCTACTCTATGTATGTCATCCAAATACCAGGACATCACACCCTACTACCTTCTTAACAGATCTATCCCCTATTCTGATGAAGTCAAAGCCCATGACTATAACATCAAAAATAGATGATCTATCTCCGCTATATTTGCTTTAGTCTATAAATAGACACTAGCTACTTGTCCACTATGCTTCCGCAGCTCCCACTGACTACAACAACCCTCTGGCAGAATCATCTATACGTACACTTCTAAAGCTAGTTTAGAACGACGCTATACTCATCCTCCTGCCGGGTCTCATAGTATGGAACAGCAGCAATGGCAAGTCTTGGTAAACAAGAACCTCCCTGTCACCGTCCTTGAGGATACCGGAGTACCTTTCGGGTGCTTGAGGTTACCCACCATAGCTGCGGAGTGGCTAATGAAATGTCAAACCTGATTGAATCTTTAGGTCCTATTAAATTTTTATTAATCGTTTGCGGTTCTGGAATTACCTCCAGTTCTACCATACTCCCACTTCTGTTTTATGAAAATATCCATTTTACGAAACTGTGGCGAGTCAAGAACAATATAAATATTGATCTTCCTGATGGTAGAAAGTTAACCCTCGTCAAAGCCCAGGATAACCCACAAACAGCCATTACTGAAATGTGCCTTGAGTTTATCCGGATTCTGGTTTTAAGCATCAACCGGACGACTCCCTATACCTTAACATCGTTAAGATATAAATTGATTCTATATATATCTAATATAGAAACAAAGGCACTAATTTAATTGGAACCAGATTCAAATCATGCAGGTGTCTCCAGTGCATGTCAACTAAATGGAAAGAGGCCGATCAGCATTACTCAACTTAAGAGTGCGTCCAATTATGAGTAACCTGAAAGAGAAACAAGTTTCTCAAAACTATTACTATCAAATGAATACCTCATACAAGTATCTACATCTTCGATCACCTTGAAGAATCACGATACTTGCGACACCTGGTGCTCTAGTTTATTCTTGTACCTATAACTTCTCAAACTTGGAGCTTGTATTTCTACGAAACACTTGTCCAAACCTTGAGAAGTCACAAGTAAATAGAATATAGTACGAGGACCAACCCCTTTGTCCTAATGGACACTGGACAGCATACAATACTTTGTATAAGTCCCCTAAGTTTAATAACTCAAACCATGTGCGTCGTAGGTTGAAAACTGTACCCAGGAGATTTCCTCAAATATCACCAATTACAACGAATTCCGATATAATGAGGATGATCACCTAATTCGAAATAACTTACTCCCACTCATCATCTGTAAAACCATACATATGTAAGAATCAAACGTGGTAAATACATACCCTGGAGCAAGGGTCTAATTGGGAAATCAGTTTTTTATTAACAATGCACAGTGAAACCGAAACATGAAAATGTTTCGAAGGGGTATCCGGGTATTCCTAGTAATGCCTCTTCCATTATCCAGATTCATGACTGTAACCATATATTTCGTTGTCATCTCTCCAAATCCCTTTATTTGTCTTTAGTCATTACCTTCAGTACACCATCGTTAAGCTAAGTGGTTTTCTTCCTTCCCTACCGTTCGGCACCAGCCTATGGTTTGGAAGAAGACTATCCAATAAGCATAATATGTGTACTCTCTTAATCCTAAGAGTACTCGCAACCAGAGAGAAGGTGATGATAAAAGACAACTGAATAAACCATATTCCTATTTCTCCTGAACCAGAATCTATCCTCGAAAAAGTTCCTTCGAGTTCGTATATAACCATACGATGGATTTATCCAATGGAAGTGGATGTTCGTAGTGATACGAGGTGTTCTGGAGAAATACAAAGGTGAAGTAGGAGTGGCGATGAAATACGGGGTTCGGTCATGAATTTTAGCAGTCGCAATTTACTTTGCCCTCTTTCTAATCCCTTTATTTTGTCTTTACTTATTACCTTCTGTACACCCAACTTAGGCTAATTGGTTTTTTTTCATTCCCTACCTTTCGGCACCTGCCTATGGTTTGGAAGAAGACTATCCAATAAGCGCAATAGGTGTACCCTCTCCTAATCCTAGGAGCCCTCACAACCTGAGAGAATGTAAAAGGAAAAGACAACTGAATAATCCTATTCAATCTCTCCAAAACCAAAATCCATCCTCGAATCTGGAACAAGTTCCTTCGAGTTCGTATATAACCATACGATGAAATTATCCAATGGAAGTGGATGTTCGTAGTAATACGGGGTGTTCTGGAGAAATGCAAAGGGTAAAAGAAGGAGTGGCAATGATGTATGCAACTCAGACAATCCAAAGGCCGGTATTTTAAGAAAGTTTGGTTAATTTGGTTACTGAGTTATAGTATAGGGTCGGGCCATGGTCGCAGTTAAAGAGAGAGAGAAAAGAAGCACTATGCGTGCACTCAAACCTAGATCAGAATGGTTAATCATTTTATCTAATCTGGATGGCTCCCACTGTATCCTCGAATTCTCCTCCAAACCTAAAAGGAGAATTAGTCGGAATCACCCGAGGAGTAATCCTACTCATCAGTGGGAATCGGGATCCAACTATCATCGCATGATAACTTGATGGAAGCCACTCAAGTCACCACACTCCAGAAGGTATGTGCAAGCCTGGAAAGTTTCCTGTATGTTTGAAACACCCGATATAATTTTTACCCCTAGGACCCAAGTGACCTTAACGGAGTCAACAAATCAAAAAGTCCTAGTCAAGTTCAACCCGTCATTATCTTGATTGCATTAAACCCACCCGTACGTGCCCTTGACGGAGTCAACAAGGCCGCACGACTGTCCTAACCAATCGCATATCCATGCAACAAACAAGCACCAATTAGCTACCGTACACTACGCCTTGACGGAGTCAACAAACGCAGCATGAATACTAAGCACTACTTGTAAGAAATGACAGAGGGCTACGGCTGGTTTTTGGCGAAAAACCTTTAGCGTAATGAACTTGATATCATTGAAGGAACCGAATGGTATTACAAATATATAGTGGCGAAAACTTTTGCTAAAGAGGTCACTCTCGATAAAGGGATCTCGGCTCTTTCCCCGTCGAATGAGGTGCAGGATATTCCAAACTTAATACTGTTGGATATATGTATGCCCTAGAGGCCATTATATGATAGTGGATGTATTTATACAAGTATATATATACAGAGGACATTCTTGCTCGACATGATAATATGCTATCTGGTTCTCCATTATCTGACATGTTGACTTGATCATGCTTTTATTCATTTACACATGTTGATAAAGCCCTGACGATATTTGCTTGACTACTGTGATTATGATGGAGATCATACTAGTGGGACATCTGTAGTTTATAAGCATATCTTGAAATGTCCCTAGTCGTAGGTGTATCGAGACGGGGCATCGATATACCAGTGTAGACTAGCGTATATGATACTAGACCCATATGATGGGCGATGGATGTTCCCACATCTATTGATGTTTGACATCGAGATCATATGCGGGTGCTCGGTGGAGACTGGGTACACTGGACGGACTCGCCGAGAACTCCTATATGGTATTATATCTATCGTCGGATAGCAGTTCTCAGGTGACACTGGTACAGGTTAGTCTGTAGACCCGAGATCGTCATAGAGTCTTGTGTGTTCTCCCACTGTACTTTGATTACCACCCTACCACGGCTCTACTGAGGCGTGCAAACAGGTGGCTTTTGGGTACAGTCCTGAGACACATGGAGACAGTGAGCGATAGGAGGGGTTTTGTCTCTCCCGGTATTGGGAGTTGATGCTGTGCTGTGCTCGATTGGCTATATCAATAAGTCCCTAGCCAGGGCTGTTGAGATTTACTGATAAGTGTTATCAGTAGTTTCTCGATCTGTTATAGACCATTCATCGGCATGACTTATTGAGTTATTGGGGTCGACGTTACCATCCCTAGACTCGATATGCAGCATATCTGATGAAGAGACCGGACTGTACGGTAGTGTTACCGGTTGGCTCGACGGGAGTTGTGACAGGTTCTCTTTTTTTCTTCTGATCACTCAATACCCGGGTGGCCGTTACGTTTAGCTGACCTCTTGCGGCTTGGGGGTGCTTGATATGATCCCCACCCACTGCCGGCGTATTGACGAGTCTTAGAGTCCCACAATGGAGTTACCTAGCCCAGGCGAAACGATGTGGTGTGCATATGTGATATGCGCAGGGACCCGATTAAATGCGTGTATATGATACCGTATATAAATCATGCGGTTTTCTATTGGTCGGTTCGTATGAGATATGACCAGTTTGCTAAATCAAGTGTTCATTTAACATTGACCATTAGCATTTTCACTTTAAACCCTTTTGTCTTTTGGTGTATGCATGCATGTATGCACATATTTACATTGATGCACATGTGGATGTGCATGCACACATACATGCATACTCATTTTTATCATGGTTGTTGATACATTAGATGGTGGCAATATAAGACTCACATGCTAGTAAATATGTTGATATTTATTTTTGAGATAAATGGAAATGGATAATTAATCATGGTTGATTATTTTATTCCTCCACTAAACCTCTCTTTAACCATGAGTTATTATTCTATGGCCATTAGTGCTCCAAAGATAAATATCTAGATATTTATTAACTTGGGTTAAGAATGAGAAGAGGAAAATATATATTTTTTCTTTTCTCATTTTTATCCTAACACTTATCATTATCTTGAGCTCTTTCATTTGCCATCTTATTCTTCCTCACTCTCTTGCTCTCTAGGTTTTGATAGTGAACAAAGGGGTGATCAAGTTAGGGTTTTGAAGTGAGAAAACAAACCACATCACCATTCTACACTACTCTTGCCTATTAGTTTAGAGTGTTGGCTTCTACTTCTTCTCTTGATCAAGTGAAGCCTTGAGCTTGAAAAAAGTGTTAGTGTATATGCCCTAGAGGCCATTACTGTATCATACTAGTTTGTATATTACTTAATGAAAGCTTGGGATATTCACCTTGTATATACAATCTTGCTCAAAATAGTAGTATGCTACTTGGTTTGTTTCTACTTCAATGTGTAAATGTGTTTATTTTAGTATATCACCTATATGCATTAGTGGATCCCTTAGGATCTTTGCTTGATTACCAGCGTTGTGATGGCAGTCACACTAGTAGGGGTTGGGTAATCTATAAGCACATCCTTATATAGGTCCCTAGTCGCAGGACTATCGAGACAGGGCATCGATACTCCGGAGTAGACTAGCGTATGCGCTTCTCATCCCAGTGTGGGAGATGGTCTGTCCCACAGCCATCAGTACGTCGTACTGGAGATAGTATACGGGTGCTCGTTGGGTTACGAGTACACTGGACAGGACTCGTCGGGAACTGACAGATTGGTATTATACCTATCGTCAGTTATCAGTTCCTAGGTGACATGAGTACAACTTAGTCCGCTGACTTGATACTGGCACTTCGCCTCGAGTGTGTTCCAACTTGTAACACCTTAGAATATGTTTTATAGCTAATTATATTTTAAAATGTGGTTTTTAATAAAAAGTTTACCAAATTAAGTTTTAAATATTTTATCTTATTTAATGTGTATTTTATTAGAAATTTGTTAGGCACACACACACTTGTGCATGTAACTTAGGTTGTTTTTGGGGTTAGCCATTTCTCTAATCTAGTGTTAAGTTATGGTTGTTAATAGTTTGGGTTTTAAGCATGATGGTTTTCTTTAGAATGTAAAGGAATTTTAAAAGGGTTTTATTTGTTTTATTGTTAATGTGTTGACCTTGGGAGAGAGAGTGAGCATGGGCATCATGGCTCATGCCATGCTCATTTAATGAGGAAAGAGAGAGAGTGAGAAAGGGGTTTTGGGTGTGTGCTCATTCTCTATCTCATTTTCTTTCTTTCTCGCATACACTCTCTCTCACACTCACACACACACACACTCACACTTCAGCAGCAGCTGCCCCAGCAGCAGCAGTAACAACAACAACAATAGCAAGGGCAGCAGCAGGAGCAGCAGGAGCAGCAGGAGCTCTCATCACTTGCAGAAGCTCAACAACAACAACCACGACAACATCATCAGCATCATCATCATCTCCAATAGCAGCAGCAGAAGTAGAAGCAGTAGCAGAAGAAGAAGCAGAAGCAATAACAGAAGCAACAGCAAGCAGTAGAAGCAGCAGAGGCAAGCAACAACAGCTCCTTTCCCTTCTTCACCTGCTTCTTGGAGGTCTTTTGGGTATACTTCCTGAACCCAATCCCTAGTTGCTTATTGGTGTGTGGTTTTGTGTCGATTAGTGCTAATTAGCTAGATTAGTGCTAGTTTATGGTGTTTAAGTGGAATTGTGGTAAATTGTTGATTTGGTTAGCTACCCTAGGTTAATTAAGTGTTAGTTAGACCACTTCAACTGAGAAATCCCCAGATTACACTAAAATACCATATAGTTTGTGTTTTGTGTAAAATTGGTGTTTTAAAGCGATATACTGGACATTTGTGATCTGCTATAGACCCGGACCTTGCAGAGTAAAATTGTGGAAACTGGGACATGATACCTAGGTCTAGAATACACCACCAGAAGACGAGACCCCCATTCCTTACTGTGGCCGCCAATTTCTTCAGTTTGGCCGCAAATTGCGGCCAAGTTGGGGAATTGGGTGTTGGGTTTTTGGCTGTGGGTCCCTGCTGTGTTGTTTAGGTCTTTGGCATGTATAGTTTTGCAATATCTTGCCTGTAGGAAAATCTGGGACTATATATCGCTTTTGTGCTTAGTTGTGTTTGCGCGATACGCGCGATACGTGAGTGAGTTCTGTGATTCAGCGTATCGCCGCGTGTCGCGATGGTTTTTAGACGCGTACACACACGATTCAGCGTATCGTGCACACGCGCGTTTAGTTCGCGACGCGAGTTTCTCGTTTCGATTCGATATCGCGTTTTGCGGGATATTTAGCTTATATGTGATTTCCACGTCTTATTTGCAGGTTTGCAGACAGGGACTACAGACACCACTACGGGGGGGAGCAGATGATAGGATTCACCCCGCGTGGAGTTTAGGTGAGTAGATATAACATCTACAGGGGAATCGCCCGCATGGCGTTATGCGTCTGGGCTAGGATTCAAATTCCTATCGCACATTCTACGTCATTGTAGAATTGCGCATTTACTGCATTTCCTAGATATAGCTATATACTGTGACTAGCAGCCGTAGGACACTGCACACATTATTGACGGTTCATGTTGCACGAGCACGGATTGCATGCTACACACACACCGTCAATAATTGCCATATCACACACTACCCCTCATAGCTACCATTGCTTACCACACTTGACATCTAGTTTATCGGTATACCTATAGTGTATCATACCTTTAGTGATAGGTATATTTTCACTTGAGATACAGCTACAGGTATACCTCCTACATATTTTACCTATATCGGGAGGGATTTCCTACATATGTTACTTATACCCAGGGGGGTATACGACATCAGTTCCTATAGGTAGATACCTATACTTTGCTACACCTGTATGTTAGATACATATTCAGTTGTTGTCGCATATTCACATTTACTGATGTTACTTAGCTATACCTTATCATGATTTCGCATACATCTGGTTCAGCTATATACTTGCGTTTACCTGCTCGCATTCAGATATATCGCATACATCCATTCCTGTATTTATGCATTGTTTATCTGGTTTTCATATGATGTTTTCGGGATTTGGGAACCGCGGGAGTTCATGAAATTATGCATACATGAACAACCCGGTTTCCTTGATATGATATTTCGAGCGTCCCCCATGAGTTTTATCGGTGCTGATTACCTACTCCATACGAGGTGTGGTTGTCGTATGAGAGTACATGGCGGGGCCCGGTATGGTTTCCCTCGGCAAGAAGATCGATGGGTTTGCCGATTGAGCCTGGAGGCGGGCGAGTACCTACCGGTGATTGTTTGGACCTGGCAGTTGTCTGGAGGCTACTGGCCAGAGTAGAGAGGTGGATGCGGGATGATCTGCACTGTCGAGGCCGAGGGCCGACACTGCAGACGGACCCCGTGGGCTGTCCGGACTGACGGAGCCCCATATACGAGGATTTCTGTGTCGATGCTTGGCACACGGTTTCATGATATTTCTTTAAACCCCCTTTTGTATATATAACAGGGGACTTAGTCGTTGTTATATATACCCTTACACCAATATTAGTGGAATGGGACGCTAATATATGTGTATTGCCCCCATCATATTTATTTCTGTACATATATTTACCTTTAGGATGCTAGAATCTTACTTGAGTTTGGACTTGGGATACTAGGTGATTCATTGGGATTTGGACATTGGATATACCTATGTGATTGGTGACTTGTACATTCGGGATATAGGAGATTACTCGACATTGTACATTGAGGAGATGTGAGACTTATATGATGTGAGTGCCCAATGTGGGGCCTGGTTTGAGGATTTGGGATTGGAGTATCTTGGTGGATTGTGATCCTGCCACGACGTCAGGTCTCCGTGGAAAATGACATATTCCACCCTACACCTCACCATTACCTATCTTATGCACAGATTCATATATTGGTAGTACTTGTAGTGTACCCTTATGATAGTTGCACATTTGTTTTCTCATATCTCTATTGCATAGACATTGCATACTACTATCATGCCATCATTGCTTCACATATTGATTGTACCTGCTAGTGTACTCTCCCTATTTCAGTATTTCATGATATATTATTATTGTAATCGCGTATCTTAGATTCATGCTGTACGTGCATTCCTGCGATTACCTGCAGATGTTTTATACTATTCACGAGTTGGCAACTCACCCCCGTTGTGCCACAGGTGTTTCAGGTTTCTCCCCAGAGTAGTCGAGGCAGGCTATTCCTCTATTCAGCTATCCAGCTACCATCTTTTGCTATAGATACCGCATCAGCTCACAGTACCATTTTGCATAGGTGGGTTAGACGGTTATCTGTATTTTATATTGTACCTTCGTTGTATTTTGTACTCTCCATCAGCTATTGTATTTTTTTGACATAGAGACTTGGTGAGGACGTAGTGTGTATTATGGTGGATTTGATGTCTTTATATATTCAGCTTTTCTCTACTGTCCTTATTCTTCTGTTGTACTCATCTTGGCTGGTTTTTACAAAAGGGGTGTTGCTAAAATTTTAAAGAAGGAAAATAAGACTTTTTAAAGAATTTGGGTTGCGATTTCAATGGTTTCAAAAATTTATATTATCTTTTCCGTATTTCTCATGGTTTAGATTTCTGGGTTTGGCTTTCTTTTACTACGTTGCGTCTTTAGGCGTTGCGTGGTATTAGGGCCGTCACGGGCCATTTTTGGGTCGTGACAAAGTTGGTATCAGAGCGTTAGGTTTTACCTTTCGGAGTGTAGGATGACCTTAGTATGATGGAGTAGGTAGCTTAAGCAGAGTAACGTAGTGTGTGTATGTCTGCAGCATACTCACAGCGCGATACCTTGCCTTAAGTGACCTAAGTACAATTTGCTTGACATTCCTTCCTTGATGTTTCATATCTTTGAGATTCGGTTTCCTCATTCTTATCGAATCTCATCTTATACCTATTTGTAGCCTTGCCGCCGATGACTATGGGGACTCAGACGATGCAGCGAGGGCCGAGGTCAGGGTTAGCTCGGGTGAGCCGAGCACTGACCAGGATGGCACTCTAGTTGCACAGGTGCAGACGGATCAGCCTACGATCTATACTATGGATAGACTTTTGGTAGAGATGCAGGAGTTCCGCCAGACGATGAGTTCTTTGGTTGACGTCGTTCGGGAGCTACGACAGGAGGTTGTCACCCCTGTTACTCAGCTGTCCCTCACGATCAGCATGCAGCAGTCCGTCACCTACATAGCACCAGTGGTTGCAGCCCCAGTTGACGAGGCACATATTTCAGAGGCTCAGAGAGTTCCAGGACAGTGGAGGACTCGTACCAGCGTACCAGCCCAGAGACAGAGGTTCGGTCGTCGAGACAGATTTCGTGGCCACTACGGGAGTAGCAGAGGCTTGGGACGAGGACAGTCGTTCAGCTCTCATCCCCAGGATGGTCAGCAGTCAGCACGTGGATGTTTTCGATGCGGAAGCCTTCAGCACTTCGTCAGGGATTGTTCCTTAGCACCTCGTCATGATCGCTTCCGGAGAGGCCGTGGACATGGAAGGTTTGCTCAGAGGGCTCAGGCTACCAGAGGAGTTCATCTAGCTGTGAGTAGAGGGCAGACACAGGAGTTTGCTTCTACTCATCGGGACGCGCAGACGTCCAATATGGAGTTTTCAGGTACCCTTGAGTTATATTTTATTTCCTCTTGGTGTATTTGTTGTTTCTTGTTTGTACTATGGTTGGGTAGATTAGTCGTAGTTGTGCTAACTTCTGTCAGCAATCCTTTTGTTGCGCGACACGTATTCCGTTGGTGCCAATCGGGTAGGAGATAGAGATTTCGTCCGACGTTTTGATCCATCTAGAGATGTTGGATTTGACGTTCTCCTGGGCACGGATTGGTTAACTACGTGTTAGGCGTCTGTGGACTACCGCGAGGGAACAAGTTAGGTTTTGTTTTCCCCGGCAAGTCAGTTCTTGTTGTGCAGGTGGATAGTTGTGCCGCCTCTCACAGCTTGAATTCAGCCTTTTTAGCTAGTCGGCTACTGAGTTGGCGTGGATTCTTGGCGTTCATTCGTGATACCGGAGCCACCGTGGGATTGTTGGACCGGGTTCTTTTCGTGCGAGAGTTTTCTGACGTTGTTCCTGATGAGCCGGCGAAGCTGAGGGAGCTTAAGGATCAGCTGCAGAGTTTTGGTTTGGGAAGTTTTGTGCATCTGAGTGTTTCGCTTTTGGGAGCTCCGAATTTCTGTTCTTCGAGGAGGAAGACGGCAGTTTAGGGTTGTGTATCGACGGATCGTCAATTGAACCGGCTTGCGGTGCGGGTAGGTATCCTTCATCTCGCCGTGACGATTTCTTCGATCAGCTCCAGAGTGCGAGACATTTCTCTAAGTTTGTTTGGGATCAGGTCATCATCATTGCGGATTCGGGATGACGGCATTCCGAAGGCTGCCTTGTGCGTGCTACGGGCTTTGTGTGTTTTGGTGAGTCGTTGGATTCCCTGGTGCCCTAGCAGCATTCGTAGATATGATGAGCCAGATTTCTGCAGGCCGTTCCTCGACCAGTTTTTGTTGTATTAGTTACGACACTCTGGTCTACTTAATGTGTCTTGAGGGACAGGAGTAGCACTTGAGGATTTGTTATACAGATGCTGGGAGAGCACCAGCAGTTTGCTAAATTCTCGGAGTGTTTCTTCAGGCTTGTTTGTGTTGACTCCTAGGTCTTGTAGTCGCGGGAGACGGTTCCGTATGGTTCCGAGGGAGATCGTGGCCGTACAGCTTAGGCCCAGACTTGTGTGCAGGACGGAGATCCGCGGATAGTTGGGCTTAGCAGGGTTCTTACCGCCGTTTCATGCAGGATTGCTAGAGTAGTGCTGCACCGTTGACTGAATTGGCCAGAAGGGAGGTTTCTTTTCTTTGGACTGAGGCATGTGTACGGAGTTTTCAGCAGTTGAAGATTCAGTTAGCAACTGCATCAGTCCTTCTTTGCTTTTGGTTCGGACGACCTTGTTGTTTAACTGTAATGTTTCTTGAGTGGGCTCGAGTGTATACTGAGGTGACACTATAGAGATATCGCTTTTGCTTTCCCTACATTTGGAGGAAGTACGAGGAGGATATTCCACTCATGATCTGGAGATGGCCGCGGTGGTTTTGCGTTGGATATTTGGGGACACTACTTACTTGAGAGTCGTGTCAGACTTTCCACGGACCACTAGAGCTTAATGTACATCTTCCTGCAGCAGATTTGGATTGTTGTGTTAGTCTTCTGCAGATTTACAGTTCTTGTGTTATCGTTGAGTATAGCTTAGTTCGTCTCTACGGAGGGGACAGCTTGCTCATGTCCGCGCCCGACCACTTTCCTTAAATCGTTTTCGCGAGACACTGCCCGTCGAAGCTCTTACGTCAGAGATACTTGAGCATATTCGGCTGGGTAATGATTCAGAGACCTTGATTTGTGACAATGATGTGCTAAGTTAGGGACACGTTTGTGTACCTGGTTTCATCGGGTAGAGACGTGAAATCCTAGAGCATGCACATCTGTCAACTCTCTTTATGCATTCAAGTTCCACCAGCTTTGGCGTGACTTGTGAGATAGTTACGAGTGGACAGGGATGTAAAGAGAAGTTTCAGGTTTCGTTTCAGGGTGTCTGTCTTGTCGTGTGCTTGAGTCGAGCATCTGAGGCCGGCTGGAGAGTTGCAATCTCTTACCGTTCCGAAGTAGGAATGGGAGCAGATCTCCACAAACTTCGTTATAGTTTCCACCCAAGTTTGGATAGGGTGTAACTCCATTCGGATTCTTGTCATCCGGTTATACTCAGTTTGCTCAGTGGTTTGGTTAAGTTTGTGTGTTTGTTGTTTTGTCTGGTCGTCAGCAGCTTGGGATCGTCACCCGCCATCGTAGGGTTCTCCTTCGATAGCTGTTATCAGGAGATACTCCAATTGGCCACCCTTAGGCTTAGGGGTTAGGTCGTGTCGATCGCCAGCCTGTTGTTTTCTGACTCTGCGTAGGTAGGATTTTGGACCCCAGCTATGTCTAGAGAATTCGGAGATAGTCCAGTTGTGTTCAGGTCAGGATGAGAACTGCCCATTGCAAACAGATGTTTCATGCGACTGTGTTGGTCGCAGGCTTGAGTGCGCAGTGGCAAATCATGGATTCCTATGGACTTTCCGATGAATGACGTGTTGGATTTTGGGAAGCTTATTCCAGGATTTAGGTCCTTCTGAGATCCTATCAGCGAGTTAGTTTTGTTGCCTTCAATTTGGCACTTCCGCCCAGATTATTGGATTTTCACCCCGTATTCCTTGTGATGATACTTTACAATTACCTTCATGACCTTTCTCACATGTTTTGGCACCAGACCTTTTAGCTGGACGCGATCTTTCGTTCGCCCGCAGCCATGTGTGTTAACGGCTCGACAGGTGGAGAAACGTCGGTCAAGGGTCTTGCCATCTGTGAAGGGTTTTCTTGGACGTAGCCGTATAGTGAGGTAGTCACTTGGGAGGCTGCGAGCGAGACATGAGGATTTTAATCTTCTTTTTGAAGGCACAGGTAACAGTATAAGTTTTAAATTCGGGGACGAATTTCTTTTAAGGGGGGGAGATTGTAACACCTTAGAATATGTTTTATAGCTAATTATATTTTAAAATGTGGTTTTTAATAAAAAGTTTACCAAATTAAGTTTTAAATATTTTATCTTATTTAATGTGTATTTTATTAGAAATTTGTTAGGCACACACACACTTGTGCATGTAACTTAGGTTGTTTTTGGGGTTAGCCATTTCTCTAATCTAGTGTTAAGTTATGGTTGTTAATAGTTTGGGTTTTAAGCATGATGGTTTTCTTTAGAATGTAAAGGAATTTTAAAAGGGTTTTATTTGTTTTATTGTTAATGTGTTGACCTTGGGAGAGAGAGTGAGCATGGGCATCATGGCTCATGCCATGCTCATTTAATGAGGAAAGAGAGAGAGTGAGAAAGGGGTTTTGGGTGTGTGCTCATTCTCTATCTCATTTTCTTTCTTTCTCTCATACACTCTCTCTCACACTCACACACACACACACTCACACTTCAGCAGCAGCTGCCCCAGCAGCAGCAGTAACAACAACAACAATAGCAAGGGCAGCAGCAGGAGCAGCAGGAGCTCTCATCACTTGCAGAAGCTCAACAACAACAACCACGACAACATCATCAGCATCATCATCATCTCCAATAGCAGCAGCAGAAGTAGAAGCAGTAGCAGAAGAAGAAGCAGAAGCAATAACAGAAGCAACAGCAAGCAGTAGAAGCAGCAGAGGCAAGCAACAACAGCTCCTTTCCCTTCTTCACCTGCTTCTTGGAGGTCTTTTGGGTATACTTCCTGAACCCAATCCCTAGTTGCTTATTGGTGTGTGGTTTTGTGTCGATTAGTGCTAATTAGCTAGATTAGTGCTAGTTTATGGTGTTTAAGTGGAATTGTGGTAAATTGTTGATTTGGTTAGCTACCCTAAGTTAATTAAGTGTTAGTTAGACCACTTCAACTGAGAAATCCCCAGATTACACTAAAATACCATATAGTTTGTGTTTTGTGTAAAATTGGTGTTTTAAAGCGATATACTGGACATTTGTGATCTGCTATAGACCCGGACCTTGCAGAGTAAAATTGTGGAAACTGGGACATGATACCTAGGTCTAGAATACACCACCAGAAGACGAGACCCCCATTCCTTACTGTGGCCGCCAATTTCTTCAGTTTGGCCGCAAATTGCGGCCAAGTTGGGGAATTGGGTGTTGGGTTTTTGGCTGTGGGTCCCTGCTGTGTTGTTTAGGTCTTTGGCATGTATAGTTTTGCAATATCTTGCCTGTAGGAAAATCTGGGACTATATATCGCTTTTGTGCTTAGTTGTGTTTGCGCGATACGCGCGATACGTGAGTGAGTTCTGTGATTCAGCGTATCGCCGCGTGTCGCGATGGTTTTTAGACGCGTACATACACGATTCAGCGTATCGTGCACACGCGCGTTTAGTTCGCGACGCGAGTTTCTCGTTTCGATTCGATATCGCGTTTCGCGGGATATTTAGCTTATATGTGATTTCCACGTCTTATTTGCAGGTTTGCAGACAGGGACTACAGACACCACTACGGAGGGGAGCAGATGATAGGATTCACCCCGCGTGGAGTTTAGGTGAGTAGATATAACATCTACAGGGGAATCGCCCGCATGGCGTTATGCGTCTGGGCTAGGATTCAAATTCCTGTCGCACATTCTACGTCATTGTAGAATTGCGCATTTACTGCATTTCCTAGATATAGCTATATACTGTGACTAGCAGCCGTAGGACACTGCACACATTATTGACGGTTCATGTTGCACGAGCACGGATTGCATGCTACACACACACCGTCAATAATTGCCATATCACACACTACCCCTCATAGCTACCATTGCTTACCACACTTGACATCTAGTTTATCGGTATACCTATAGTGTATCATACCTTTAGTGATAGGTATATTTTCACTTGAGATACAGCTACAGGTATACCTCCTACATATTTTACCTATATCGGGAGGGATTTCCTACATATGTTACTTATACCCAGGGGGGTATACGACATCAGTTCCTATAGGTAGATACCTATACTTTGCTACACCTGTATGTTAGATACATATTCAGTTGTTGTCGCATATTCACATTTACTGATGTTACTTAGCTGTACCTTATCATGATTTCGCATACATCTGGTTCAGCTATATACTTGCGTTTACCTGCTCGCATTCAGATATATCGCATACATCCATTCCTGTATTTATGCATTGTTTATCTGGTTTTCATATGATGTTTTCGGGATTTGGGAACCGCGGGAGTTCATGAAATTATGCATACATGAACAACCCAGTGTCCTTGATATGATATTTCGAGCGTCCCCCATGAGTTTTATCGGTGCTGATTACCTACTCCATACGAGGTGTGGTTGCCGTATGAGAGTACATGGCGGGGCCCGGTATGGTTCCCCTCGGCAAGAAGATCGATGGGTTTGCCGATTGAGCCTGGAGGCGGGCGAGTACCTACCGGTGATTGTTTGGACCTGGCAGTTGTCTGGAGGCTACTGGCCAGAGTAGAGAGGTGGATGCGGGATGACCTGCACTGTCGAGGCCGAGGGCCGACACTGCAGACGGACCCCGTGGGCTGTCCGGACTGACGGAGCCCCATATACGAGGATTTCTGTGTCGATGCTTAGCACACGGTTTCATGATATTTCTTTAAACCCCCTTTTGTATATATAACAGGGGACTTAGTCGTTGTTATATATACCCTTACACCAATATTAGTGGAATGGGACGCTAATATATGTGTATTGCCCCCATCATATTTATTTCTGTACATATATTTACCTTTAGGATGCTAGAATCTTACTTGAGTTTGGACTTGGGATACTAGGTGATTCATTGGGATTTGGACATTGGATATACCTATGTGATTGGTGACTTGTACATTCGGGATATAGGAGATTACTCGACATTGTACATTGAGGAGATGTGAGACTTATATGATGTGAGTGCCCAATGTGGGGCCTGGTTTGAGGATTTGGGATTGGAGTATCTTGGTGGATTGTGATCCTGCCACGACGTCAGGTCTCCGTGGAAAATGACATATTCCACCCTACACCTCACCATTACCTATCTTATGCACAGATTCATATATTGGTAGTACTTGTAGTGTACCCTTATGATAGTTGCACATTTGTTTTCTCATATCTCTATTGCATAGACATTGCATACTACTATCATGCCATCATTGCTTCACATATTGATTGTACCTGCTAGTGTACTCTCCCTATTTCAGTATTTCATGATATATTATTATTGTAATCGCGTATCTTAGATTCATGCTGTACGTGCATTCCTGCGATTACCTGCAGATGTTTTATACTATTCACGAGTTGGCAACTCACCCCCGTTGTGCCACAGGTGTTTCAGGTTTCTCCCCAGAGTAGTCGAGGCAGGCTATTCCTCTATTCAGCTATCCAGCTACCATCTTTTGCTACAGATACCGCATCAGCTCACAGTACCATTTTGCATAGGTGGGTTAGACGGTTATCTGTATTTTATATTGTACCTTCGTTGTATTTTGTACTCTCCATCAGCTATTGTATTTTTTTGACATAGAGACTTGGTGAGGACGTAGTGTGTATTATGGTGGATTTGATGTCTTTATATATTCAGCTTTTCTCTACTGTCCTTATTCTTCTGTTGTACTCATCTTGGCTGGTTTTTACAAAAGGGGTGTTGCTAAAATTTTAAAGAAGGAAAATAAGACTTTTTAAAGAATTTGGGTTGCGATTTCAATGGTTTCAAAAATTTATATTATCTTTTCCGTATTTCTCATGGTTTAGATTTCTGGGTTTGGCTTTCTTTTACTACGTTGCGTCTTTAGGCGTTGCGTGGTATTAGGGCCGTCACGGGCCATTTTTGGGTCGTGACACAACTGCACTTTGATCACTACACTACCACGGCTCAAAGGAGTCGTGCAAACAGGTAGTGGTTGGGTGCAGTCCCGAAGCACTTGGAGGCAGTGACGGTTAGACAGGATTCGTCTCTCCCGGTATTGGGGGTTAACATCGCGCTGTGTCTAGGAAAGCCATTACACGAGTAGTCCCTGGCCAGGGCAAGCGAGATATACTGGTAGGCTTCCAGTGTTATCTCAGGGTGTTTTGGGCTTCACTCCGACACGACTTGTACCGCTATTAGGGGACTGACGTTTTACCGCCCCTAGGCCCGACATGCGATGTATTAGACGAACAGACCGGACTGTACGGAGACTGTCACATTCAGACTCAGTAGGAGTTCAGATGGGGTTCACCTCGTCAGCCTTCTTATCGGCATCTACCTGAGGACCGTTACGCACAGCTAGTGCCGCTTGCGGTCTGTGGTTAAACCCACTGCCAGCGTAGTGTCGAGTCTTTAGAGTCCCACACAGAGGGTATTCGCCTCTGGGCAAAACAGAGTAGAGGTCGCATGGTTTTGCGACAGGGTTCGTTCTCATCCGCGCACTTGTGCACGTTTGGAGTCCGGACGGATATTACTGGCTGGCTCTGGTTTGAGTCAGATACTGGTATATGTTTTGGGGTTGCTTTTATCTCTCAATATTCATGTTCCTCGGAACAAGAATGCAGGTGTGTATGCACAGTTGTTTGAGGAAGAGGAAGAGGACTTTCATTAGGGTTTCGGAACGGGTGCGTTTGCACAGTTGACAGTCGGATTTTTCCAAACCCTAATGGATTTATGTTATATCAATTAATAATATTAATAAAATGAAATTGTGTCATGGTTGGATTTTGTTGACTAGTTGACCATGGTTGACTTGTTGACCATGGTTGAAGTTTTGACCATCATCATTACAAAAGAAAGATGCTTTTTGATTCTTGCAAAACCATTTAAAGATTGTAATGATAATGGTCATTCCAAAACCTTCCATCAACTATTTCATTTTCATTATTATTGTTAATTGATAATTCTTTTTCTTTTGTGATATGGTTGCAAGAATGAAAAAGAGAGCTCATTCTATCATTTAGCTTCTCTCTCCTCACTTCATCTTCTTCTTCCTCTAGCTCAAGGAGAATCCTTCTCATGTGTTGAGAATCCCTCTCCTTGAAAGATAAACACCCCTTAGACACTCTCTACTCACTCTAGGATCAAAGGTTTAGCAAGCCGAAGATTCTAGTTCTCTCCAAGTTCGAGAAAGAGCCCGAAGGTTGAACCCTCAGGTGGATCCATCTTTGACGGAAGAAGGCAACGAGGAAAGCACCATCAACCTTTACAAAAGTTTGAAGACGAAGGAGTTCAAGTTAGGTATAACCATCTTTCCGAGTAGCTAACTCTCTTTAGCTTGTTTGCTAGTTTAGTTTAGAAAAGATCCCGACTTTGTTAGTCCATGTTGCCCCATGCGCTAAAAATTTGATTTTTATACCGTTTCCGCCTCCCCGTAAGAACCGGGGGTCGCAACGTGGACTTACAGTGGTATCAGAGCCTAACTAAACTTAAACTAGCTTGGTAATGAAGTGTAACGAAGTTCGGAACCGAAAAATCCAAAAACCAAACATTTCAAAAACCCTAGTTTCTGTTAAATTTTTTTCTGGTCAAAACAAAATTTGTTATACACCTAAATTCGGCTCAGGGTTTTGTGAGAACACCCAAGAAAAATGATCCCCTGATTCCTTCAAACCGCCGCGGTTCCACGGCAATAGGTATGCATTTGCCGCGGAACCGCCGCCGTTTAGTGTCCTCTCGTGATCGGGTTTTGTACAGTGTTCTTCTGGTAGGGTTTTGGGATTTTTCAGATATATTATATGTGCCCAGATTTTCCAGAATAGAAATTTATTTTTGGGGGCCTATAATTCCGTATTTTTTCCGAACTTCACTACACTTTGACTATAATGGTTATATCTGTGATGTTTGTATGTATTGAACGTCGGCTAATCGCTAAAAGTCGATTAATCGGGGTTATACATCTCTGTGCTCTGTGTTTTATATTGGAATGTGTATATGAATGTGTTGGACTGTCGCGGGTGAATAGCCGGGGTGGATGTGAGATGAGCTTTTGTTTTTCTTTCATTCATTTGTAACATGTAAATTGATGTAATATTATTATTTGTTTGGCCGCACAACCGGGTCGGGGTTGTAGCCGTCATTGTATAATACTTTTTACTGTTTTTGCTCCTAGGATAGACCCATGGATGGGTGCACAAACTGCCGAGTACTTGGCGGGTAGTTTGCCGCACCCGTAGGGGTCTTGGGTGGGGTATTGGCTATTTACCGCGACCGTGTAATCCGCTTTTCGTTGCAGGCTCGAACGGATTGCGGATTCCTAGTATATCCAATGTATTCATCTGTGATCTGTAATGTCTATCATTGCTATATTTATAACTATTTAGGCGTTGCTTATATTTTACAGCCGCACTAGCCCAGCCCCCGCTCTGTCGTTAGTTAAGTAACCTAACGGGTGATGACGGGGCCCCGTGGCGAATGCGAATGGCATAAGCGTACGTCATATTTTGGTTGTTTTCTGCAATGGTAGGATTAAATGATGGGACGCATTAAAAGAACTAATGCAAGAATATCACGCATTAAAAGAACTAATGCAAGATAATAAACCAAGTTAAAATCGTTGGAACACTTTCGAAAAACAACTCGGTTCTTTTCAAAACTAACTTTTAAATGCGGAGATTGAGCCACTCCTTCTAAAAGCTATCTCGTTCCATCGAATATATCAAGTTCACTACGTTCACGGTTTCGCCAAAACCATTCGTAGCCCTCCGTCGTTTCATATGAATATTCAACAGTATTCAAGCTGTGTTTGTTGGCCTTAGTCAAGGCACGGTGTTTGGTAGCTAGTGGGTATTCATATGTTGCATAGATAGAATGCGTTGGTTTGGGACAGTCGTATTGCCTTGTTGGCCATAGTCAAGGGTATATACGGGTAGGTTCAAATTAACCTGGATAACGACGGGTAGAACTTGACATGTGACTTATGATTTGTTGGCCTTAGTCAAGGTCATAAGAGCATGGGGCAAAAATCCACATCGGGAGTTTCAAAAGTACTGAAACTTGCTAGCGCTGCATACCATTTGGAGTGTGATGATTCTGGTAGGATTCCTTCGGTTTTATCACGCGATGATATTTGGATCCCGATCCTACTGTGAGTATATGCTACTCCTCGAGGACTTTCTCACTTAACGATCAATGCTATAAACCAAGTAGGTGTCTAGAAAGGTGTTAGCGGGGCTACGCCCACAGGGAAAAGAGGTTACTTAATTAAGGAACTTCGCGAAAGCGTTGGAAAACCTCCCTCGAAGTACCGACACTGGCCTGGCTGAACGGTTAAGCAAGTATTGTACGGTGAGAAAGATCCCGACTAATTCATCCTTTGTGGTTTGAGGAGGGATTTGAGAGACAGTGGGAGCCATCCTGTTTAGATAAATTAAAAACCAATCTAAACTTGCAAGAGCATCATGCTAAGTGTTTTCTTCTCTCTCTCTTAACTGCAGCGACCAGATGACCGCACCTAGGTTACATCTAGATAATAAAATGACTGAATCTGACTGTTACGACTGGCAAAGGTCTGTCCAGATGTCCATTGCCCAGGAAAAGCTGGGACACCTCTTGACTGATCCAAACCCTGCCGTCTCAGGTCCAGTTTCCCCTGTCACGGATATTGATATTCGTAGGACATCGGAAGAAGACTGTGCGAAAGCCAAGTGCCTCGTGTTAGCCTCAGTTGATGGTGTATACTAGAGGCAGCACGAGAAGATAGACTCCGCTTCTATCTTCCTCCATAACAAAGTTTTATATGGAGAGCAATCTCGTATCGCAAGATATGAGACCTCGAACGAATTGCTTCCAGCGAGGTTGGCTATCGGGTCATCTGTAAGGGGCAACGTCCTTGCAGAGACCAGCTCTTTTGAGCTCTCGGACCTGAAGACCACGTTGAAGAACGGGTCATCTGCTGACTCAGTTCAACAGTCTCTGCCTACTACCCTAAAGGAAACTAGGGAAGTAGAAAGAAAGGGAAGGGCAGAAGTTACAGGAACAGATGTAGTAAAAGAGGGATGTTCCTATTGTTACGGGAATGAACATGGGCAGAAGGATTGCAGGGCTTGTAAAGCCAGTAGCCAGAATTCGAAGCATGTTGTGGCTTCGGCTTCGGGTGTGTTTATGATTGAGAACTGTTTGTCAGTTAATCCTACTTCCTGGTTATTGGATACCGGATCAGGATCTCATATCTGTAATTCGTTACAGGGTCTGAGAAACCGTAGGGTTATCAGGAAAGGTGATATGACTCTCAGGGTTGCTAACGGAATGAGCATGGATGCTGTATCCGTAGGGGAATATCACCTAGGACTGACAACTGGGCAGATATTGATTCTGCGTGATAGTTTGTATGTACCAGGTGCGACATGTAATATCATATCTGTATCCTTACTTTCTAAGGAAGGATATGATTTTGCTTTTGTAAGCGATGTAGTAAACATCCACCTAAATCAAGAATTGATTGGGTCAGGTACATTAAATAACGGTATATGCGTATTGAATCAAGCTCAGATATTCAGTGTCCAGAACACACTTAAAAGAAAGTCTCCAGTATTAAATCAGGCTTTCTTATGGTATTGTAGACTGGGTCACATCAATGAGACACGGTTGACTAAGTTACATAAAGAAGGATACTTGGATCCGTTCGAGTACCAGTCTTATGCCACTTGTGAATCTTGTCTCATGGGAAAGATGACAAAGACTCCGTTCACTGGACACGGAGTAAGAGCGAGCGAGCTCTTGGGACTTATACACAGTGACGTGTGTGGTCCAATGTCTACACATGCGCGAAGCGGTTATTCATACTTCATTACTTTCACAGATGATTTCTCTAGGTATGGACATGTCTTCTTAATGAAGCACAAATCCGAGGCCTTTGAGAAATTTCGGGAATATAAGAATGAAGTAGAAAAACAAACAGGCAAAAGTATCAAGATCCTAAGATCGGATCGAGGTGGTGAATACTTGAGTGCCGAGTTTTTGGACTACTTAAAAGAGAATGGAATTCTCTCTCAGCGTACTCCTCCATACACACCACAACACAACGGTGTATCGGAAAGGAGGAATCGAACCCTATTAGATATGGTTCGTTCCATGATGAGTAAGGCTGAGTTACCGCGATCTTTCTGGGGTTATGCACTAGAAACAGCTGCACATCTCTTGAACCAAGTTCCTACTAAGACAGTGCCTACCACACCATATCAGATGTGGAGTGGGAAGAAACCCTGTCTTAAATCCTTTAAGACATGGGGATGTCCGGATTTTGTAAAAAAGCAGCATGCGGACAAGCTCGAGGCACGCTCAGTACAGTGCAAGTTTGTAGGATACCCAAAGAACTCCAAGGGGTATCTTTTCTATTACGCAGAGGAGCAAAAAGTCCTTGTTTCTCGTCATGCCCGCTTCTTGGAAACTGAGTTTTTAGAAAATCAGATAAGTGGGAGCGCAATAGAACTGGAAGAAATTCCAGAACCACAAGCTATTACTGAAACCTTAGTAGAACCAGAAGGTTCAGGGGAACCGGACATTCCTACGCCACTCCGCAGAAGTAGTAGGCAGTCTCATCCGCCCGAGAGATACTACGGTTTTCTCATTGACGGGGATAGAGAGGATTGCACCATGGATTATGGTGAGCCTACTAACTTCCAGCAAGCCATTCAGAGTGGCGACTCGGTAAAATGGCTGGATGCAATGCGGACCGAGATGGAGTCCATGTACACCAACAAAGTTTGGACTTTGGACTTTGCTCCAGAAGGGGTAAAACCCGTAGGCTGCAAATGGATCTTCAGAAAGAAGATTGGTGTAGATGGGCAGGTTGAAACCTATAAAGCTAGGCTCGTTGCAAAGGGTTTTCGTCAAAGACCTGGTTTGGACTATGACGAGACTTTTTCTCCGGTAGCCATGCTTAAATCCATTCGGATCCTTCTTGCCATTGCTGCCTTCCACGATTATGAGATCTGGCAGATGGACGTAAAGACGGCTTTCCTAAATGGAAATTTGGAAGAGTGCGTCTATATGGATCAGCCAGAGGGATTCATTCAGAGTGGGAGCAGCGGTAAAGTGTGCAAGTTGCTCAAGTCCATCTATGGACTTAAGCAGGCATCGCGGAGTTGGAACATCTGCTTTGATGATACTGTCAAAGAATTCGACTTTGTCAAAAACCCAGATGAACCATGCATTTACAGTAAGATTGTAGGGAGAAATGTGGTATTCCTCGTCTTGTACGTCGATGACATTCTCCTAATAGGAAATGATATTCTTATGCTACAGTCAGTCAAAGGATTCTTGTCACAGAGGTTCTCCATGAAGGACCTGGGAGATGCCAACTACATTCTGGGGATCCAGATCTATCGTGATAGATCTAAGAGGATGTTGGGACTTTCACAGTCAAGGTACATCGACACCATACTGAAACGATTCAGTATGGAAGATTCCAAGCGCGGTAATCTACCGGCTTGTCACGGAATCACCCTCTCCAAAGAGATGTCTCCCAAGACTGATTTGGAAAGAGCTCGCATGTCATCAATACCCTACGCATCTGCGGTAGGCTCTATTATGTATGCGATGTTATGTACCAGACCAGATGTAGCATACGCACTGAGCGTTGTAAGCCGGTATCAGTCGAACCCATGGGAGAAACACTGGATAGCAGTAAAGAACATTCTCAAGTACCTGAGAAGGACTAAGGAGATGTTCTTGGTGTATGGAGGAAAAGACCTCCAGATTGAGGCCTTTGCTGACTCCAGCTTCCAGAGTGACAAGGATGACTCCAAGTCCATGTCGGGTTATGTCTTTACCCTCAATGGAGGGGCGGTTTGCTGGAAAAGTTCCAAGCAGGAAACCGTTGCTGACTCAACCATGGAAGCGGAGTACATAGCTGCTTGCGATGCCGCAAAGGAAGCTGTCTGGATGAAGAAGTTCCTCATGGAACTTCAGGTGGTTCCTACCAGTGTTGATCCAATACCGCTGTATTGTGACAACAACGGCGCTATAGCTTTAGCGAAGGAATCAAGGTCCCATCAGAAGTCCAGGCACATTTTGAGGCGGTTCTACCTGATCAGGGAGATCATTGATCACCGGGAGATCGAGGTAAAGAGAGTAAATTCAGAAGATAACACTGCAGATCCATTCACCAAGGCCTTTCCCCAGACTCAGTTCGAGCGGCTGATCGAGATGATAGGTCTTCGATACGCCAGTACATGGCCTTAGTGCAAGTGGGAGACTGTTAGTGTATATGCCCCAGAGGCCATTACTGTATCATACTAGTTTGTATATTACTTAATGGAAGCTTGGGATATTCACCTTGTATATACAATCTTGCTCAAAATAGTAGTATGCTACTTGGTTTGTTTCTACTTCAATGTGTACATGTGTTTATTTTAGTATATCACCTATATGCATTAGTGGAGCCCTTAGGATCTTTGCTTGATTACCAGCGTTGTGATGGCAGTCACACTAGTGGGGGCTGGGTAATCTATAAGCACATCCTTATACAGGTCCCTAGTCGCAGGACTATCGAGACAGGGCATCGATACTCCGGAGTAGACTAGCGTATGCGCTTCTCATCCCAGTGTGGGAGATGGTCTGTCCCACAGCCATCAGTACATCGTACTGGAGATAGTATACGGGTGCTCGTTGGGTTACGAGTACACTGGACAGGACTCGTCGGGAACTGACAGGTTGGTATTATACCTATCGTCAGTTATCAGTTCCCAGGTGACATGAGTACAGCTTAGTCCGCTGACTTGACACTGGCACTTCGCCTCGAGTATGTTCCCACTGCACTTTGATCACTACCCTACCACGGCTCAAAGGAGTCGTGCAAACAGGTAGTGGTTGGGTGCAGTCCCAAAGCACTTGGAGGCAGTGACGGTTAGACAGGATTCGTCTCTCCCGGTATTGGGGGTTGACATCACGCTGTGTCTAGGAGAGCCATTACACGAGTAGTCCCTGGCCAGGGCAAGCGAGATATACTGGTAGGCTTCCAGTGTTATCTCAGGGTGTTTTGGGCTTCACTCCGACACGACTTGTACCGCTATTAGGGGACTGACGTTTTACCGCCCCCTAGACCCGACATGCGATGTATTAGACGAACAGACCGGGCTGTACGGAGACTGTCACATTCAGACTCGGTAGGAGTTCAGATGGGGTTCACCTCGTCAGCCTTCTTGACGGCATCTACCTGGGGACCGTTAAGCACAGCTAGTGCCGCTTGCGGTCTGTGGTTAAACCCACTGCCAGCGTAGTGTCGAGTCTTTAGAGTCCCACACATAGGGTATTCGCCTCTGGGCAAAACAGAGTAGAGGTCGCATGGTTTTGCGACAGGGTTCGTTCTCATTCGCGCACTTGTGCACGTTTGGAGTCCGGACGGATATTACTGGCTGGCTCTGGTTTGAGTCAGATACTGGTATATGTTTTGGGGTTGCTTTTATCTCTCAGTATTCATGTTCCTCGGAACAAGAATGCAGGTGTGTATGCACAGTTGTTTGAGGAGGAGGAAGAGGACTTTCATTAGGGTTTCGGAACGGGTGTGTATGCACAGTTGACAGTCGTCTTTTTCCAAACCCTAATGGATTTATGTTATATCAATTAATAATATTAATAAAATGAAATTGTGTCATGGTTGGATTTTGTTGACTAGTTGACCATGGTTGACTTGTTGACCATGGTTGAAGTTTTGACCATCATCATTACAAAAGAAAGATGCTTTTTGATTCTTGCAAAACCATTTAAAGATTGTAATGATAATGGTCATTCCAAAACCTTCCATCAACTATTTCATTTTCATTATTATTGTTAATTGATAATTCTTTTTCTTTTGTGATATGGTTGCAAGAAAGAAAAAGAGAGCTCATTCTATCATTTAGCTTCTCTCTCCTCACTTCATCTTCTTCTTCCTCTAGCTCAAGGTGAAACCTTCTCATGTGTTGAGAATCCCTCTCCTTGAAAGATAAACACCCCTTAGACACTCTCTACTCACTCTAGGATCAAAGGTTTAGCAAGCCGAAGATTCTAGTTCTCTCCAAGTTCGAGAAAGAGCCCGAAGGTTGAACCCTCAGGTGGATCCATCTTTGACGGAAGAAGGCAACGAGGAAAGCACCATCAACCTTTACAAAAGTTTGAAGACGAAGGAGTTCAAGTTAGGTATAACCATCTTTCCGAGTAGCTAACTCTCTTTAGCTTGTTTGCTAGTTTAGTTTAGAAAAGATCCCGACTTTGTTAGTCCATGTTGCCCCATGCGCTAAAAATTTGATTTTTATACCGTTTCCGCCTCCCCGTAAGAATCGGGGGTCGCAACGTGGACTTACAAAAAAAGGACTCCGGGTGGATTATCGTGGACTTGGAAGATCTCAAGCAAACTTCTTTCAACCCTCAAGTGGCCAGGGAGTCTAGCGAAGGGAGCTACAAAGGTTGTATTCTCTAAACCTAGCCTTTACTACTTGTGGATTGTGTAAAATCTTTTGTTAACCTAACTTTTCTAGTGTGATCCTTAGGATTGTTTCTTTAGCACCATCAAAATTTTAATATGGAATGTGTGATGCTACCAAACCCTAGTAGTGGTGCTAAGGAAAACCCTTCATGGTATCAGAGCCTAACTAGAAACCTAGACGATGTTACGATAATCCGAAACCGAAAAACTCCGCAAAATACGATTTTAGAAAGCCCATGGAAATGCTCTCTGTAAATTTTTTAAAAAGTGGTCTAAAAATTATTTAAGTAACTGCAGAGTGACATTTAAGAGAATATAAGAACACGGGTGGAATACGAAGAAGGGGCTCGGTTTTCGACTGGCGACCAAGCCACTTTTTCCGGCGTCGCCGAATTTTTGTGCTCCCCTTCACATCGTATTGCACCAGTGCTCTGTGATTCATGATTTGGGGTTTATGGTATTGTTTTGAAGTCCAGAATTGCATGTGATGTTAGTTTGGAAATGGGCTCTTTGCGGAGTATTTCGTATTCGTATTTTTATAGCATTGTATTGGTAACTTTGGCGACGTTAAACAGGTCGAACGAATTATCAAACACTGGTATTCTCCAGGTTGAACGTACTCAATATATAATGTAGGTATTCTCCAGGTTGAACGTACTCGATATATAATGCAGGTATTCCTTTGGACCCTCTAGAAGAATGAAACCCTAACTCGTGATGTGACCACCAAACTGCGACTAAACCTTAGGGTTTACCGTAGTTAGTGGCGCCACAAATGAGGCTTGGGTTTGCCCTTCTACGGCTGGTCCATTAAATACTGTGGCATGGACTTTGGGTATTGTTTAACGGCACTCAAGTGTTGAGCTTGCTGGGGAATATAAGTGTTTGTTAATTCGATCGAAGGGTTTAACATCGCTTAGTAGTATATGATACTTGTTTCTGCGACCATAAGCGTAGTATGCGTATCGCCGGTTTCGTTGCTATATGTCAACGGCAATTGGGGTATGCATACTTGCTTATGTTGATGACATGTGATGTTATGTGTTGCTGAACTATGATGTATAGGATTGTCGTGATTGAATAGCCGGGGGGGTTTTGTGAGATAAGAGTTTTACTTTTCATTCATGTAAAATTCTATTGTAATGTAATATTCTTTTATTTGGGGAACTTCCGGGTTAAGGATGATGTCACCATTGTTGTATATTATTTACTTTTCCGCATTAGGATAGACCCAAGGTGGAGAGTACAAGTGACCGGGTTCTAGAGTCCAGTGGGAGACCATCTCTAGGAGTCGAGACCGGGTCTCCTAACTCTAGAATTGGTAGGGTCTCTTGCCGCTCTCATAGGGGTCTAGGGCGTGGGATTGGCTATTCATCATGACCGTGGAATCCGTATTTTCTATCGTTGGCTAAATACTAAATACGGACATCCTAGTATATCCTATATGATTATATCTGTGTTTCTGCTGCTTATATTCTGTGATGTGATCGCTTAATATATCTGAAACGAATGCAATATTATATATGAGATATATAGTAGACGTTGCTTATATTTTACACCCGCGCTAGTCCCGTCCCGGTATACCGTTAGTTAAGTAATCTAACGGTGCATAACGGAATATTGTGGCGAATGCGGATGGCATAAGCGTACGTTGTATTTTCGTTTCTTTTCTGTGATTGGCTTAAGGACTTAAATGATGGGAATACATTAATATGATTAATGTAAAGAAAATAAACCTAAAAAGATGTGGTAGAATCGGATTAGAAAACCACTCGGCTTTTTACGAAAAAGCTACATTTCAAAACTGCGGACCTTAAGCCACTCCTTTTGAAAATCATTTGATTCTACGACGATATCAAGTTCAAAGCATTAAAGGTTTTCTTAAAAACCATCCGCAACCCTCCGTCATTTTAGGAAGTAGAGTACTTAGTATTCGTGCTACGTTTGTTGACCTTAGCCAAGGCGTAGTGTACGGTAGCTAAGTGATGTCTTCCTACAATGCATATGATGCAGATTAATTGGGACGGGCATGTGACTTTGTTGACCTTAGCCAAGGGTCATATGAACGGGTCTAATTAATCAAGAAATGACGGGTTAAACTTGACTAATGCTTGTGATTTGTTGACCATAGCCAAGGTAATGAGTGCTAGGGGTAAAAACCATATCGGGAATTTCAAAAGTTGAAATTTGCAATGAGATTGCATACCTTCCATATGATGGTTGGATCCCGATCCCACTGTGGGCAATAGTTGCTCCCAGGAGAGTTTTGCAGTTTACAATTAGATAACCTATTAGGTGTCTAGAAAGGTGTTAACGGGGCTACACCTCTGGGAAGACGAGGTTTATATTAATTAGGTCCGTGCGAAAGCACGGGGAACCTCCCTCAAGTACCGACACTGGCCTGGCTGAACAGTTAGCGAAGTTGTAGACTGTAATTAATCCTAGCCAGTTTTCTTTTTAAGGTTTGAAAGAAAAACTTGATTAAAGCAGTGGGAGACATCGATTAAATAAGATAATAACCAATTTGATCTTTGCAAGAGCTATCGCTGAGTGTATTATTTTCTCTCTCTTAATGGCAGATACCAATGACAGGACTCAAGCTTCTACTGAATAAAAATAAACTGAATGGGACCAATTATAAAGACTGGATGATGAACCTTGACATTGCCTTGACTTATGATAAGGTATCATATCTCCTCACGGCTCCAGCCCCGCCCGTACCAGGTCCTAAATCTTCAGTTGCAGATATTGAAGTCCGCAAGACATGGGACGCTGACTGTGCCACGGCAAAATGCCTCACGCTTGCATCGATAGATAACACACATCAGAAGCAGCACGAGAATATAGACGTCCAAGCCATATTTCTCCATACAAACGAGTTGTATGGAGAGCAATCTCGTGTCTTACGATATGAAGCATTCAGAAAGCTGTTTCAGATGCGGATGGCCCCTGGCACACTAGTAGGAGACCATGTTATGAAGATGATAGCTCTCATAGAAGAGCTTGAGGACCTTAGGTGGACAATGGACAATAAGCAATATACTGATATTATTCTGCAGTCTCTCCCCTCCACCTTTGCTCAATTTATAGTTAACTTCAACATGCACAACATGGAGAAGGAACTACCTGAACTCCTTAATATGTTAAGGAGTGCATAGAGCACGCTGAAGACAGTGAAGACTCCCGTTTTGAGTGTTGGGCCATCTTCCTCCTCACGCCCGAAGGCTAAGGCCAAGGGAAAGATGAAGAAGAAACCCACCAAACCTAATGGTGGAGTCAAAAAGGCTAAGGGGAAAGACAAGTCCACGGCTGGGGAATCGGGGAAAGGGGAATGTTATCACTTCCACAAAACAGGACACTGGAAGCGCAACTACACTGAGTACTTAGAGCTCAAGAAGAAGAAGCATGGGGATGCTTCCTCTTCAGGTGTGTTTATGACAAAAAACTGTTTTTCAATAAACTCTGCTTCGTGGGTATTAGATACCGGTTCAAGTTCTCACATTTGCAATTCTATGCAGGGGCTGAGAAAAAGCAAGGTTTTGAAGATAGGTGACCATACTCTCCGAGTTGGAAATGGTTCCAATATACATACAGTTGCAGTGGGAGAGTATCACTTGGGGTTGTCATCTGGATGTATATTGGTTTTGAATCCATATTATTATGTACCTAGTATGCTTTCTAATATAATATCCGTTTCTTTGTTAGACAATGAAGGATATAATTTTCTATTGCAGAACAATGTTATGAATATTCACCTGAATCAAATGTTAGTTGGGTATGGTACACTTAATAACGGGATATACGTCCTAAATCAACACACAGTTTTCAGCATACAACACACTAATAAAAGAAAACTTTCAGAAATAAATGAAGCTTTTCTTTGGCACTGTAGACTTAGTCATATTAACGAAACAAGACTAAACAAGTTACACAAAGATGGATATTTAAACCCTTTTGAATATAAATCTTATGCGACTTTCCAGTCTTGTATCAATGGTAAAATGACCAAAACTCCGTTTACAGGACACGGAGAAAGAGCTACTGAGCTCTTAAGCCTCATACATAGTGATGTATGTGGGCCAATGTCTACACAGGCTAGAGGCGGTTTTTCATACTTCATTACTTTCACTAATGATTTCTCAAGATTCGGTCATGTATTTTTATTAAAACACAAGTCTGAAGCTTTCGAGGAATTCACTGAATATAAACTTGAAGTAGAAAAACAAACCGGCTTGAGCATCAAAATGCTTCGATCAGATCGAGGTGGGGAGTATCTCAGTACAGAGTTTGCAGACTTTCTAAAAAAGAATGGGATTCTCTCTCAGCTCACTCCTCTTTACACACCACAGCACAACAGTGTATCAGAACGTCGGAATCGAACCCTATTAGATATGGTTCGTTCCATGATGAGTGATACTGAGTTACCCGTCTCATTTTGGAGGCAAGCATTGGAGACTGCAGCGTTTCTACTAAACAGGGTCCCAACCAAAACCGTGTCTACCACGCCATATGAGATATGGCATGGGAAGATACCATCTCTTAAACGAATTAAGATTTGGGGTTGTCCGGCCTATGTTAAAAAGCAGAATCCGGACAAGCTCGAGACACGATCAGTCATGTGTAATTTTGTGGGATATCCAAAGAATTCTTATGGATATCTATTCTACCAGAAGGAGGAACAAAAGGTATTTGTTTCTCAGCATGCCACATTTTTAGAAAAAGAGTTTTTTACAAATGATACAGATGGCAGTGTGGTAGATCTAGAAGAGGTTCTAGAAACACAAACAGCAAATGACGACTTGGTTGAACCGGCTGTTGCAACAGAAACTGATGAACCTCGGCCACTCCGTAGGTCTGGTAGGACTTCTCGCCCACCAGAGAGGTACTACGATTTCCTTATTGATGGTGACAGAGAAGACTGCATCATGGAGGAGGAGGATCCTACCAGCTTTCAGCAAGCTATCACGAGTGGAGACTCAGTGAAGTGGCTGGATGCCATGAGATCTGAAATGGAGTCTATATACACCAACAAAGTATGGACTTTGGACATTGTGCACCTGGGGTAAAACCCATGGGGTGCAAATGGATCTTTAAAAGAAAGATTGGTGTAGATGGGCAGGTGGAGACCTATAAGGCAAGACTTGTGGCGAAGGGTTTTCGTCAAAGACCAGGTCTTGACTATGACGAAACTTTTTCTCTCGTAGCCATGCTTAAATCCATTCGGATCCTACTTACTATTGCTGCTCACTACGACTATGAAATCTGGCAGATGGACGTTAAAACAGCATTTCTAAATGGAGATTTAGAAGAATGCGTTTATATGGATCAGCCAGAGGGCTTCATTCACAGTGGGAGCAGCGGGAAAGCATGTAGATTGCTTAAATACATTTATTGATTAAAGCAGGCATCACGAAGTTGGAACATCTGTTTCGATGATGTTATCAAAGAGTTTGATTTCATCAAAAATCCAGATGAACCTTGTGTTTATAAGAAGGCTGTAGGGAGAGCTGTCACATTCCTCGTATTGTATGTGGATGACATTCTTCTGATAGGAAATGATATTCCTATGCTACAGTCGGTCAAATCTTTCTT
This sequence comes from Agapanthus africanus, assembly GCA_030015575.1. Classification (NCBI taxonomy): domain Eukaryota; kingdom Viridiplantae; phylum Streptophyta; class Magnoliopsida; order Asparagales; family Amaryllidaceae; genus Agapanthus; species Agapanthus africanus. The sequence goes on along the minus strand of JASDDO010000022.1, from coordinate 303,209,661 downwards.
ATAACTAAGGTTCTCCATAAAGGACCTGGGTGATGCCAAATACATTCTGGGCATTAGGATCTATAGGGATAGATCCAAGAGCTTATTAGGATTGTCCCAAACCAGGTACATTAACACCATCCTAAAAAGGTTTAGTATGGAAGACTCCAAGCGGGGTGCCTTACCCGTTTGGCATGGGGTCACTCTCTCTAAGGACTTTTTCCCAAAGACCAATGAAGAGAGAGCTCGCATGAGCATTATACCCTATGCTTCGGCAGTAGGATCTATAATGCATGCGATGTTATGTACACGTCTAGATGTAGCTTATGCACTTAGTGTAGTAAGCAGGTATCAATCCAACCCAGGGGAGAACATTCTTAAGTACTTGCGAAGGACTAAAGAATTGTTCTTGGTGTATGGTAATGGAGATCTCCAAATGGAGGCCTTTACCGATTCGAGCTTCCAGAGTGATAAGGACGACAACAAATCTATCTCTAGGTTTGTATTTACCCTCAATGGAGGGGTGGTAAGTTGGAAGAGTTCCAAATAGGATACCGTTGCAGACTCTACGATGGAAGCTGAGTACATTGCTGCGAATGATGCCGCTAAGGAAGCCGTCTGGATGAGGAAGTTCGTCTCGGAGCTAGGAGTAGTTCCAACCATTATTGATCCAATACCATTGTACTGTGAAAATAATAGGGCTATGGCGTTAGCCAAGGCCCAATTCCCATCAGCGGTCCAGACACATCCTGAAGCGCTTTCATTTGATCCGGGAGATTGTAGATCGCCGCGAGATCGAGATTAGGAGAGTAGACACAAAAAATAATACTGCAGATCCACTCAGCAAGGCCTACCCTCAGCCGCAGCATGAGCGACTTTTTGAGATGTTGGGTATGAGATACGCCAATAACTGGCTTTAGTGCAAGTGGGAGATTGTTAGATATATGTATGCCCTAGAGGCCATTATATGATAGAGGATGTATTTATACATGTATATATATACAGAGGACATTCTTGCTCGACATGATAGTATGCTATCTGGTTCTCCTTTATCTGACATGTTGACTTGATCATGCTTTTATTCATTTACACATGTTGATAAAGCCCTGAGGATATTTGCTTGAGTACGGTGATTATGATGGAGATCATACTAGTAGGACGTCTGTAGTTTATAAGGATATTCTGAAATGTCCCTAGTCGTAGGTGTATCGAGACGGGACATCGATATACCAGTGTAGACTAGCGTATATGATACTAGACCCATATGATGGACGATGGATGTTCCCACATCTATTGATGTTTGACATCGAGATCATATGCGGGTGCTCAGTGGAGACTGGGTACACTGGACGGACTCGCCGAGAACTCCTATATGGTATTATATCTATCGTTGGATAGCAGTTCTCAGATGACACTGGTACAGGTTAGTCTGTAGACCCGAGATCGTCAAAGAGTCTTGTGTGTTCTCCCACTGTACTTTGATTACCACCCTACCACGACTCTACTGAGTCGTGAAAACAGGTGGCTTTTGGGTACAGTCCCGAGACACATGGAGATAGTGAGCGATAGGAGGGGTTTCGTCTCTCCCGGTATTAAGAGTTGATGTTGTGCTGTACTCGATTGGCTATATCAGTAAGTCCCTGACCAAGGATGTTGAGATTTACTGATAAGTGTTATCAGTAGTTTCTCGATCTGTTATAGACCATTCATCGGCATGACTTATTGAGTTATTGGGGTCTACGTTAGCATCCCTAGACTCGATATGCAGCATATCTGAAGAAGAGACCGGACTGTACGGTAGTGTTACCGGTTGGCTCGACGGGAGTTGTGACAGGTTCGCTTGTTTTCTTCTGATCGCTCAGAACCCGGGTGGCCGTTACGTTTAGCTGACCTCTTGCGGCTTGGGGGTGCTTGATATGATCATCACCCACTACCGCCGTATTGACGAGTCTTAGAGTTCCACAATGGAGTTACCTAGCCCAGGCGAAACGATGTGGTGTGCATATGTTATATGCGCGAGGACCCAATTAAATGCGTGTATATGATACTGTATATTAATCGGGTGGTTTGCTATTGGTCGGGTCGTATGAGATATGACCGGTTTGCTAAATCAAGTGTTGATTTTGTTAGTGTATATGCCCTAGAGGCCATTACTGTATCATACTAGTTTGTATATTACTTGAAGGAAGCTTGGGATATTCACCTTGTATAAACCATCTTGCTCAATATAGTAGTATGCTACTTGGTTTGTTTCTGCTTTAATGTGTGCATGTGTTTCTTTTAGCATATCGCCTTTACACATTAGTGGAGCCCTTAAGATCTTTGCTTGATTACCAGCGTTGTGATGGCAGTCACATTCGTGGGGGCTGGGTAATCCACAAGCACATCCTTATGCTGGTCCCTAGTCGTAGGACTATCGAGACAGGGCATCGATACTCCGGAGTAGACTAGCGTATACGCTTCTCATCCCAGCTTGGGAAACGGTCTGTCCCACAGCCGTCAGTACGTCGTACTTGAGATAGTATGCGGGTGCTCGTTAGGCTACGAGTACACTGGACAGAACTCGTCGGGAACTGTTGGTTGGTATTATACCTATCGTCAGTTATCAGTTCCCAGGTGACATGAGTACAGCTTAGTCCGCTGACTTGACACTGTCACTTCGCCTCGAGTGTGTTCCCACTGCATTTTGCTTACTACCCTACCACGGCTCAAAGGAGTCGTGCAAACAGGTAGTTTTTGGGTGCAGTCCCGAAGCACTTGGAGGCAGTGACGGTTAGACAGGATTCGTCTCTCCCGGTATTGGGGGTTGACATCGCGCTGTGTCTAGGAGAGCCATTACACAAGTAGTCCCTGGCCAGGGCAAGCGAGATATACTGGTAGGTTTCCAGTGTTATCTCAGGGTGTTCTGGGCTACACTCCGACACGACTTGTGCCGCTATTAGGGGACTGACGTTTACCGCCCCCTGGGCCCGCTATACGATGTATCAGACGAACAGACCGGACTGTACGGAGAATGTCACATGCAGACTCAGTAGGAGTTCAGATGGGTTTCACCTCGTCCGTCTTCTTATCGACATCTACCTGGGGACCGTTACGTACAGCTAGTGCCGCTTGCGGTCTGTGGTTAAACCCACTGCCAGTGGAGTGTCGAGTCTTTAGAGTCCCACACAGAGGGTTATTCGCCTTTGGGCAAAACAGAGTAGAGGTCGCATGGTTTTGCGGCTGGGTTCGTTCTCATCCGCGCACTTGTGCACGTTTGGAGTCCGGACGGATATTACTAGCGGGCTCTGGTTTGAGCCAGATCCTAGTATATGTTTTGGGGTTAGTTTTATCTCATAGTATTCATGTTCCTCGGAACACGAATGCGGGTGTGTATGCACAGTTGATTGAAGCGGAGGAAGAGAATTTTCATTAGGGTTTCGGAACGGGTGTGTATGCACAGTTGACAGTCGTCTTTTTCCAAACCCTAATGAATTTGTGATATATCAATTAATAATATTAATTAAATGAAATTGTGTCATGGTTGGGTTTGTTGACTTGTTGACCAAGGTTGACTTGTTGATCTGTTGACCAAGGTTGACTTGTTGACCATGGTTGAAACATTGACTATCATCATTACACATCAAAGATGCTCTTTGATTCTAGCAAAAAACATTTAATGTGATATGATAATAGTCTCATCAAACCATCCATCACCTTTTTCATTTTTGGATTTATATTATTATTAGATAATTCACTTATTATGTTATGGTTGTAAAAATACCATCTCATTCTATCATAACCATTCTCTCTCCTTTTTTCTTCTTCTTCCTCCTCTAGTTCAAGGAGATCCATTCTCATGTGTTGAGAAACCTCTCCTTGAGATAAAATACTCTAAACCACTCTCTACTCACTCTAAGGTTGAAGGTCTAGCAAGCCAAAGACCTTAGTTCTCTCAAAGTTCGAGAAAGGAGCCTAAGGTTGCAACCCTCAGGTGGATCCATCTTTGACGAAAGAAGGCGACGAGGAAAGCACCATCCAACCACTACTAAGATTTCAAGATGAAGGAGTTCAAGTGAGGTATAACCCCTAACCGAGTAGACAACTCTCTAGTTAGGTTGCCAGTGTGTAGTTTAGCCAAGATCCGTTTTTGTAGTCCATGTTACCCAAACCCTAAAAATCGTTTTTTCACCATTTCCGCAAGCCCGAAAGAACCGGGAGAGGTAACGTGGACTTACAGTGGTATCAGAGCCTAACTAAACACACCCTGGCATGTTAGCAAAGTATTTAGAATATCGACCGAACGAAAAAAAAACCGCAAAACATCCCGGAAAACCCTAGTTGCTGCCAAATTTTTTTTCTGCTCTAAAAATAAAAATTCATGTCTTAAAAATCGGCTCAGGCTTTTCTATAAACAGGCAAGAAAAACGATCGCACGAGCCGACCAACTCATCGCGGTTCCGCGGCAGAAGCTTGCTTCTACCGCAGATCCGTGGCCGAGTTGACTCGGCCGTGGATCGTTTCTCCTGCAGTTTGTTTCTGGTGGTGTTTTAGGATTTTATGGATGTTTCTTTTCTGCCCAGATTTTCCAGAGAGCAAGTTTGTTTTTGGGGTGATTAGAAATCCGTATTTTGGTCGATTTTCTGTAGACTTTGGCTAATGGTTATATCTGTAATGTTTTATATGTATTGAACGTCTACTAATCGCTATACGTCGATTAGTGGGGGTTATACATATCTGTGATGTTGATGGTATGTGTATATGAATTCGTTGGATTGTCGCGGATGAATAGCCGGGGGGGTTGTGAGATGAGAGTTTTCTTTTATCTTTCAATTCATGTAATATGTAAATTGATGTAATATTATTTTTGGCCGCACAACCGGGGCGGGGTTGTAGCCGTCATTGTATAATTTCTTTTTACTGTTTTTGCTCCTAGGATAGACCCAAGGTGGGGTGCACAAACTACCGGGTATCTCGAAGTACCGAGTGGCCTACTCACGTCGTTGAGGGAGGTTGCTCCACTTCGGATATTTGGCGGGTAGTTTGCCGCACCCGTAGGGGTATAGGGTGGAGTATTGGCTATTCATCGCAACCGTGTAATCCGCTTTTCGTTACAGGCTCGTACAAATTGCGGATTCCTAGTATATCCAATATATTCATCTGTGATCTGAAATGGCTATCATTGCAATATATCTATGTATAATATTATTTAGGCGTTGCTTATGTTTTGCAGCCGTGCTAGCCCAGCCCCCGCTCTTTCATTAGTTAAGTAACCTAACGGGTGGTGACGGGACCCCGTGGCGAATGCGAATGGCATAAGCGTACGTCATATTTTGGTTGTTTTCTGCAATGGTAGGATTAATTGATGGGACGCATTAAAAGAACTAATGCAAGAAAAATAAACCAAAGTAAAAGTCGTTGGAACACTTTCAAAAACCACTCGGTTTCTTTTCAAAATAACTTTTAAACGCGGAGCTTAAACCACTCCTTTTAAAAGCTATCTCGTTCCATCAATTATATCAAGTTCACTACGTTCACGGTTTCGCCAAAACCATTCGTAGCCCTCCGTCGTTTCACATGGATGGTCAATAGTATTCAAGCTATGTTTGTTGGCCAAAGTCAAGGCATAGTGATTGGTAGCTATTGGGTATTCATGTGCAGCATAGATAGATGTGTTGGTTTGGGACAGTCGTACTGCCTTGTTGGCCAAAGTCAAGGGTAGGTGCGGGTGGGTTCAAATTAACCTGGAGAATGACGGGTAGAACTTGACATGTGACTTATCATTTGTTGGCCAAAATCAAGGTCATAAGAGCATGGGGCAAAAATCCACATCGGGAGTTTCAAAAGAACTGAAACTTGCTAGCGCTGCATACCATTTGGAGTGTGATGATTCTGGTAGGATTCCTTCAGTTTTGTCACGCAATGATATTTGGATCCCGATCCTACTGTGAGTATATGCTACTCCTCGGGAAAATTCTCGCTTAACGATCAATGCTATAAACCTAGTAGGTGTCGAGAAAGGTGTTAGCGGGGGTGCGCCCCCAGGGAAAAGAGGTTATTTAATTAAGGAACTTCGCGAAAGCGTTGGAAAACCTCCCTCGAAGTACCGACACTAGCCTGGCTGAACGGTTAAGCATGTATTGTACAGTGAGATTGATCCTGACTAATTCTTCCTTTTTGGTTTGAGGAGGGATTCGAGAGACAGTGGGAGCCATCCTGTTTAGACAAATTAAAAACCACTCTAAACTTGCAAGAGCATCATGCTAAAGTGTTTCTTCTCTCTCTCCTAATTGCAGCAACCATTCAACATGACTGGACTTAAGTTACTACTAGATAAAAACATACTGACAGGGCCAAACTATAAAGATTGGCTCAGAAATGTCAAAATGGCAATCACTTACGATAAGTTGGGGTATCTCCTTACCACCAAAGCTCCCCTGTCCCAGGTCCCACCTCCAGCGTCGCGGATACAGAAATCCGTAAGACTTGGGAGATTGATTGCGCGAAGGCCAAGTGCTTCGTGCTTGCCTCTATGGACAACGAACACAGAGGAGGCATGAGAATATGGACCTCGAATCCATATTTCTCCATACAAAAGAACTGTATGGAGAGCAATCTCGTATCGCAAGATACGAAGTTTCGAAGAAGTTATTTTCGGCAAGATTGGCCGTCGGATCATCAGTAGCGGAACACGTGCTTAAAATGATTGGCTTTATTGAGGAGTTCGCGGACCTTGGGACCACGTTGGAGAATGAGCTCTATACGGACTTAATTCTTCAGTCCCTTCCTTCCACTTACGCCCAGTTCATCCTGAATTTCAACTTGCAAGAAAAGGAAGTTGAACTTTCAGAACTCCTCAACATGCTGAAGAGTGCAGAGGGCACCCTGTAGAAAGGTAGGGAAATATCCACTTTGTTTGTAGGAGGATCTTCATCTTCTAGGTCCAAGGCGAAAGCCAAGGGAAAGAAGAAGAAAACCTCCGCCAAACCAAGGGGCGGTGTTAGTAAAGTGGATACGAAGGGAAAGGCAAAAGCAACAAAGGAACCGGGAAAGCTTGTAGGAAAGGAGGAATGCTTTTACTGTCACAAGAGTGGACACTGGAAGAAAGATTGCAAGGCTTGGAAGGCCAGAACACAGGATCTGAAGCGAGTTGCAGCTTTAGCTTCTGGTGTGTATGTTATTGAAAACCGTCTATCAATAAACTCTACTTCCTGGGTATTGGATACCGGATCAGGATCTCATATCTGTAATTCTTTGCAGGCGTTGAGAAACCGTAGGGTTTTGAAGGCAGGTGATATGACCCTCACAGTTGCAAACGGAGCTGGCATGGATGCTGAGTCCGTGGGGGACTATCACCCGGGATTATCAGATGGACACATTTTGGTTTTGCGTAATTGTTATCTTGTACCAAATGCGACTTGTAATATCATTTCTGTATCTTTAGTTTCTAAAGAAGGTTATGAATTTGCGTTTGTAAGTAATGTTGTAAACATTCGCCTTAATCAAGTTCTGATTGGGTCAGGTACATTAAACAATGGAAAATACGTATTAAACCAACTACAGATTTTCAATGTCCAGAATACACACAAAAGAAAGTCTCCGGAATCTAATCAGGCTTTCTTATGGCATTGTAGACTGGGTCACATCAATGAGAGAAGGTTGACGAAGTTACATACAGAAGGATATTTGGATCCGTTCGAATATAAATCATATGCAACTTGTCAATCCTGTCTCAAAGGAAAGATGACAAAGACTCCGTTCACTGGACACGGAGTAAGAGCGAGCGAGCTCTTGGGACTCGTACACAGCGACGTGTGCGGTCCAATGTCTACGCATGCACGAAGCGGTTATTCTTACTTCATTACTTTTACGGATGACATTTCAAGGTACGGTTATGTCTTCTTAATGAAACATAAATCCGAAGCCTTTGGAAAATTCCAGGAATATAAGAATGAAGTGGAAAAACAAACAGGCAAAAGTATCAAGACACTAAGATCTGATCGAGGTGGTGAATACTTAAGTGCCGAGTTCCTGGATTACTTAAAAGAGAATGGAATTCTCTCTCAGCTTACTCCTCCATACACTCCACAACATAACGGTGTATCGGAGAGACGGAACTGGACCCTATTGGATATGGTACGTTCCATGATGAGTAACGCTGAGTTACCGCGATCATTCTGGGGATATGCACTAGAATCAGCTGCATACCTTTTGAACCGAGTTCCAACTAAGACTGTGCCTACTACACCATATCAGATGTGGTATAGGAAGAGACCCTATCTTAATCACATTAAGACATGGGGATGTCCAGCTTTTGTCAAAAAGCAGCATGCGGACAAGCTCGAGGCACGCTCAGTACAGTGCAAGTTTGTGAGATATCCAAAGAACTCCAAGGGATATTTTTTCTATTGCGAAGAGGAACAAAAGATTTATGTTTCTCGTCATGCCCACTTCTTGGAAACTAAATTTTTGGAAAATCAGATAAGTGGGAGCATAATAGAACTGGAAGAAATTCCAGAACCACGAGCTATTACTGAAAGCTTAGTAGAACCAGAGGGTTCAAAAGAACATGACATTCCTACGCCGCTCCGCAGGAGTAGTAGGCAGTCTCATCCGCCCGAGAGATACGGTTTTCTCATAGATGGGGATAGAGAGGATTGCATCATTGATAGTGATGAGCCGACTTGCTTCCAGCAGGCCATTCAGAGCGTTGACTCGGTAAAATGGCTGGATGCAATGCGGACCGAAATGGAGTCCATGTACACCAACAAAGTATGGACGTTGGACGTTGCTCCAGATGGGGTAAAACCCGTAGGATGCAAGTGGATCTTCAAAAGGAAGATTGGTGTAGATGGACAGGTTGAGACCTAAAAAGCTAGATTGGTTGCAAAGGGTTTTCGTCAAAGACCTGGTTTGGACTATGACGAGACCTTTTCTCCAGTAGCTATGCTGAAATCCATTCGGATCCTTCTTGCCATTGCTGCTTTCCACGATTATGAGATCTGGCAGATGGACGTAAAGACCGCTTTTCTAAATGGAAATTTAGAGGAGTGTGTCTATATGGACCAGCCAGAGGGTTTCATTCAGAGTGGGAGCAGCGGGAAGGTGTGCAAGTTGCTTAAATCCATCTATGGACTAAAGCAGGCATCGCGGAGTTGGAACATCTGTTTTGATGAGACGATCAAAGATTTTGGCTTTATCAAAAATCCAGATGAACCATGCATCTATAGTAGATTTGTAGAAAGAACTGTCGTATTCCTCGTTTTATACGTGGATGACATTCTCTTGATAGGAAATGACATTCCTATGCTACAATCTGTCAAAGGGTTCTTGTCACACAGGTTCTCCATGAAAGACCTGGGTGATGCTTCTTACATTCTGGGGATCCGGATCTATCGTGACAGATCCAAGAGGATATTAGGACTTTCACAGTCCAGGTACATTGATACCATACTGAAAAGATTCAGTATGGAAGATTCCAAGCGCGGTAATCTACCGGCTTGTCACGGGATCACTCTCTCCAAAGAAATGTCTCCCAAGACTGATTTGGAAAGGGCTCGCATGTCTATTATACCCTACGCTTCTGCGGTAGGCTCTATAATGTATGCGATGTTATGTACCAGACCAGATGTAGCTTATGCACTGAGTGTGGTAAGCAGGTATCAGTCAAACCCTGGGGAGAAACACTGGATAGCGGTAAAGAACATTCTCAAGTACCTGAGAAGGACTAAGGAGATGTTCTTGGTGTATGGCGGAAAAGACCTCCAGATCGAGGCCTTTGCTGACTCCAGCTTCCAGAGTGACAAGGATGATTCCAAGTCCATGTCGGGCTATGTCTTTACCCTCAATGGAGGGGCGGTGTGTTGGAAGAGTTCCAAACAGGAAACCGTTGCTGACTCGACGATGGAAGCGGAATATATCGCTGCATCTGATGCCGCAAAAGAAGCCGTCTGGATGAGGAAGTTCTTGATAGAACTTCAGGTGGTTCCTACCATTGTTGATCCAATACCGCTGTATTGCTACAACAACGAAGCTATAGCTTTAGCGAAGGAACCCAGGTCCCATCAGAAGTCCAGGCACATCTTGAGGCGGTATCACCTGATCAGGGAGATCATGGGTCGCCAGGAGATCGAGGTTCGGAGAGTTGCTACGGAAGATAACACTGCTGATCCATTCACCAAGGCCTTGCCTCAGACTCAGTTCGAGCGGCTGATCGAGATGATAGGTCTTCGATACGCCAGTACATGGCCTTAGTGCAAGTGGGTGATTGTTAGTATATATGCCCTAGAGGCCATTACTGTATCATACTAGTTTGTATATTACTTGATGGAAGCTTGGGATATTCACCTTGTATAAACAATCTTGCTCAATATAGTAGTATGCTACTTGGTTTGTTTCTTCTTTAATGTGTGCATGTTTCTTTTTGCATATCGCCTTTACACATTAGTGGAGCCCTTATGATCTTTGCTTGATTACCAGCGTTGTAATGGCAGTCACACTCGTGGGGGCTGGGTAATCCACAAGCACATCCTTATGCAGGTCCCTAGTCGTAGGTGTAAGTCCATGCTACCTCTCCCGGTACTTTCGGGCATGCGGAATTTGGTGAAAAACAATTTTCTAGAGGCGGTAACATGGACTCAAAACCGGATCTTTGTTAAACATCTAACTAACAACCTAACTATGAGTCGTTAACTACTCGGTTAGGGGGTTATACCTTTCTTTCTTGAACTCCTTCGTCTTCAAACCCCGATGGTGTACGGATCGGCTTCACCCCGTCGTCTCCTTGCATCGAAGATCGATCCACCCGAAAGCTTCTACCTTTGGCTTCTTCTTCGAACTTTGAAGAAACTAGTTCACTCGGTTTGCTAAACCTTGTGAACTAGAGTGAGTAGAGGAGAGTGTGTTGGGATTTTTCTCTATGGTTCTTGCTTCTCAACACATGAGACAAGTGAACCATAGACTAGAGAGAGGGGGAGCAAGAGGAAGAAGATGAGAGCTCAAGAACACAAGAGAGAGAAAGGAAATGAAAGAATGAGCAAGACTTTTCTCTCTTGGCTCTCATAATCCAAAGCCATCATAACAAAACATAGCAATCAAGTATTATGTGATGGTTTAAGCTACAATAGCCATATCATTTCATGCACTCATTTTGCACAAGATAAACAAGCAAGCAAAAGTCTTTGCCATGAAATGATAGCCATTGTCATCATGATGGTCAACTAGTCCAACCTAGTGAACCGGTCAACAAAGTCAACAAAGTCAACCCCTCAACAACCATGTCACCATAATACTTAATTAATATTATTGTTAATCATATATCATATTCTCATTAGGGTTTACCAAAAAGTCAATGGTCAACAGTCAACAGTCAACAACTCTAATGAGAATCCTCTGCCTCTGTCTTTCCGTCAACTGTGCATACACACCCGCATCCGCGTTCCGAGGAACACGAATACATACGAGATAAAACCAATCCCAAAACGTACACTAGGATCTGGCTTAAACCAAAGCCCGCTAGTGTTAACTGTCCGGACACTGTACGTGCACAAGTGCACGGATGCGACCGAACCCTGTCGCAAAACCATGCGAACTCTACTCTTTTGCCTAAAGGCGAATAGCTTTCTGTGTGGGACTCTAAAGACTCGACACTACGCTAGCAGTGGGTTTAACCACAGACCGCAAGCGGCACTAGCTGTGCGTAACGGTCCCCAGGTAGATGCCGACAAGAAGACTGACGAGGTGAAACCCATCTGAACTCCTACTGAGTCTGACTGTGACAGTCTTCGTACAGTCCGGTCTGTTCGTCTGATACATCGCACGGTGGGCCTAGGGGGGCGGTAAACGTCAGTCCCCTAATAGCGGTACAAGTCGTGTCGGAGTGAAGCCCAAAACACCCTAAGATAACACTGGAAGCCTACCAGTATATCTCGCTTGCCCTAGCCAGGGACTACTCGTGTAATGGCTCTCCTAGACACAGCGCGATGTCAACCCCCAATACCGGGAGAGACGAATCCTGTCTAACCGTCACTGCCTCCAAGTGCTTCGGGACTGCACCAAACTACTACCTGTTTGCACGACTCCTTTGAGCCGTGGTAGGGTAGTAATCAAAGTAAAGTGGGAACTCACTCGAGGCGAAGTGACAGTGTCAAGTCAGCGGACTAAGCTGTACTCATGTCACCTGGGAACTGATAACTGACGATAGGTATAATACCAACCGGTCAGTTCCCGACGAGTCCTTTCCAGTGTACTCGTAACCTAATGAGCACCCGCATACTATCTCCAGTACGACGTACTCATGGCTGTGGGACAGACCATCTCCCACTCTGGGATGAGAAGCGCATGCGCTAGTCTACTCCGGAGTATCGATGCCCTGTCTCGATAGTCCTGCGACTAGGGACCTGCATAAGGATGTGCTTATAGATTACCCAGCCCCCACTAGTGTGACTGCCATTACAACGCTGGTGATCAAGCAAAGATCCTAAGGGCTCCACTAATGTGTATAGGTGATATACTAAAATAAACACATGTACACATTGAAGTAGAAACAAACCAAGTAGCATACTACTATATTGAGCAAGATTGTATATACAAGGTGAATATCCCAAGCTTCCATTAAGTAATATACAAACTAGTATGATACAGTAATGGCCTCTAGGGCATATACACTAACAATCTCCCACTTGCACTAAGGCCAAGTACTGGCGTATCGAAGACCTATCATCGCGATCAGCCGCTCGAACTGAGTCTGGGGCAAGGCCTTGGTGAATGGATCTGCAGTGTTATCTTCTGAAGCAACCCTCCGAACCTCGATCTCCTGGCGATCCACGATCTCCCTGATCAGGTGATACCGCCTCAAGATGTGTCTGGATCTCTGATGGGACCTGGGTTCCTTCGCTAATGCTATAACCCCGTTGTTGTCGCAATACAGAGGTATTGGATCAACAATGGACGGAACCACCTGAAGTTCTTTCAAGAACTTCCTCATCCAGACAGCTTCTTTTGCGGCATCAGATGCAGCGATGTATTCCGCTTCCATCGTCGAGTCTGCAACGGTTTCCTGTTTGGAACTCTTCCAACACACCGCCCCTCCGTTGAGGGTAAGGACAAAACCCGACATGGACTTGGAATCATCCTTGTCACTCTGGAAGCTAGAGTCAGCAAAGGCCTCGATCTGGAGGTCTTTTCCTCCATACACCAAGAACATCTCCTTAGTCCTTCTCAGGTACTTGAGGATGTTCTTTACCGCTATCCAGTGTTTCTCCCCAGGGTTTGACTGATACCGGCTTACCACACTCAGTGCATAAGCTACATCCGGTCTGGTACACAACATCGCATACATTATAGAGCCTACCGCAGAAGCGTAGGGTATAATAGACATGTGATCCCACTCCAAATCAGTCTTGGGAGACATCTCTTTAAAGAGGGTGATCCCGTGACAAGCCGGTAAATTACCACGCTTGGAATCTTCCATACTGAATCTTTTCAGTATGGTGTCAATGTACCTGGACTGTGAAAGTCCTAATATCCTCTTGGATCTATCACGATGGATCCGGATCCCCAGGATGTATGAGGCATCACCCAGGTCTTTCATGGAGAACCTGTGTGACAAGAACCCCTTGACAGATTATAGCATAGGAATGTCATTTCCTATTAAGAGAATGTCATCCACGTATAAAATGAGGAATACTACAGTTCTCGCTACAAATCTACTATAGATGCAAGGTTCATCTGGATTTTTGATAAAGCCAAATTCCTTGACCGTCTCATCAAAACAGATGTTCCAACTCCGCGATGCCTGCTTTAGTCCGTAAATGGACTTAAGCAACTTGCACACCTTTCCGCTGCTCCCACTGTGAATGAAACCCTCTGGCTGGTCCATATAGACACACCCTTCTAAATTTCCATTTAGAAAAGCGGTCTTTACGTCCATCTGCCAAATCTCATAATCGTGGAAGGCAGCAATGGCAAGAAGGATCCGAATGGATTTCAGCATAGCTACTGGAGAAAAGGTCTCGTCATAGTCCAAACTAGGTCTTTGACGAAAACCCTTTGCAACCAGTCTAGCTTTATAGGTCTCAACCTGTCCATCTACACCAATCTTCCTTTTGAAGATCCACTTGCATCCTACGGGTTTTACCCCGTCTGGAGCAACGTCCAATGTCCATACTTTGTTGGTGTACATGGACTCCATTTCGGTCCGCATTGCATCTAGCCATTTTACCGAGTCAACGCTCTGAACGGCCTGCTGGAAGATAGTAGGCTCATCATAATCTATGATGCAATCCTCTCTATCCCCATCTATGAGAAAACCGTAGTATCTCTCGGGCGGATGAGACTGCCTACTACTCCTGCGGAGCGGCGTAGGAATATCCTGATCTTTCGAACCCTCTGGTTATACTAAGCTTTCAGTAATAGCTCGTGGTTCTGGAATTTCTTCCAGTTCTACTGCGCTCCCACTTATTTCCTTTTCTAAGAACTGGTGTTCTAGAAAATGGGCATGACGAGAAACAAAAACCTTTTGTTCTTCTTCGCAATAGAAGAAATATCCCTTGGAGTTCTTTGGATATCCCACGAACTTGCACTGTACTGAGCGTGCCTCGAGCTTGTCCGCATGCTGCTTTTTGACAAAAGATGGACTTCCCCATGTTTTAATATGATTAAGATAGGGTCTCTTCCCACACCACATCTCATTTGGTGTAGTAGGCACAGTCTTAGTGGGAACTCGGTTCAAAAGGTATGCAGCCGATTCTAGCGTATACCCCCAGAATGATCGCGGTAACTCAGCATTACTCGTCATGGACCGTACCATATCCAATAGGGTCCGGTTCCTTCTCTCCGATACACCGTTATGTTGCGGAGTGTATGGAGGAGTAAGCTGAGAGAGAATTCCGTTCTCTTTTAAGTAGTCCAGGAACTCGGCACTCAAGTATTCACCACCTCGATCCGGTCTTAGAATCTTGATACTTTTGCCGGTTTGTTTTTCTACTTCATTCTTATATTCCTGGAATTTTCCAAAGGCTTCGGACTTATGTTTCATTAAGAAGACATAACCGTACCTTGAAAATTCATCCGTAAAAGTAATGAAGTAAGAATAACCGCTTCGCGCATGTGTAGACATTGGACCGCACACGTCGCTGTGTACGAGTCCCAAGAGCTCGCTCGCCCTTACTCCGTGTCCAGTGAACGGAGTCTTTGTCATCTTTCCTTTGAGACAGGATTGACAAGTGGCATACGATTGATATTCGAACGGATTCAAATATCCTTCAGTATGTAACTTCGTCAACCTTCTCTCATTGATGTGACCCAGTCTACAATGCCATAAGAAAGTCTGATTTATTTCCGGAGACTTTCTTTTGTGTGTATTCTGGACATTGAAAATCTGTGGTTGGTTTAGTAAGTATATACCATTGCTTAATGTACCTGACCCAATCAGAACTTGATTAAGGTGAATGTTTACAACATTACTTACAAACGCAAATTCATAACCTTCTTTAGAAATCAAAGATACAGAAATGATATTACAAGTTGCGTTGGGTACAAAAAAGCAATTACGTAAAACCAAAACATGTCCATCTGACATTCCCAGGTGATAGTCCCCCACGGCCTTAGCATCCATGCCAGCTCCGTTTGCAACTTTGAGGGTCATGTCACCTGCCTTCAAAACCCTACGGTTTCTCAATGCCTGCAAAGAATTACAGATATGAGATCCTGATCTGGTATCCAATACCCAGGAAGTAGAGTTTATTGATAGACAGTTTTCAATAACATACACACCTGAAGCTGAAGCCGCAACTTGCTTCAGTTCCTGTGTCCTGGCTTTCCAAGCCGTGCAATCTTTCTTCCAGTGACCACTCTTATGACAGAAAAAGCACTCTTCCTTATCCACAAGCCTTCCCGCTACCTTTGTTGCTTTTTCTTTTCCCTTCGTATCCACTTTACTAACACCGCCCCTTGGTTTGGCGGGGGCTTTCTTCTTCTTTCCCTTGGGTTTCGCCTTGGACCTAGAAGAGGAAGATCCTCCTACAAACAAAGTGGATGTTTTCCTACCTTTCTGTAGGGTGCCCTCTGCGCTCCTCAGCATGTTGAGGAGCTCTGAAAGTTCAACTTCTTTTTCTTGTAAGTTGAAGTTCAGGATAAACTGGGCGTAAGTGGAAGGAAGGGACTGGAGAATCAAGTCCGTATAGAGCTCGTTCTCTAACGTGGTCCCAATTTCCGTGAGCTTCTCAATGAAGCCAATCATCTTAAGCACGTGTTCCGCTACCGATGATCCGATGGCCAACCTTGCCGAAAATAGCTTCTTCGACAGTTCGTATCTTGCGATACGAGATTGCTCTCCATACAGTTCTTTTGTATGGAGAAATATGGATTCGAGGTCCATATTCTCGTGCCTCCTCTGATGTTCGTTGTCCATAGAGGCAAGCACGAGGCACTTGGCCTTCGCGCAATCGATCTCCCAGGTCTTACGGATTTCCCTATCCGCGACGCTGGTTTTGGGACCTGGGACAGGGGGAGCTTTGGTGGTAAGGAGATACCCCAACTTGTCATAAGTGATTGCCATTTTGACATTCTTGAGCCAATCTTTTTAGTTTAGCCATGTCAGTATGTTTTTATCTAGTAATAACTTAAGTCCAGTCATGTTGATTGGTCGCTGCAATAAGAAGAGAGAGAAGAAACACTCAGCATGATGCTCTTGCAAGTTTAGAATGGTTTTTAGTTTGTCTAAACAGGATGGCTCCCACTGTTTCTCGAATCCCTCCTCAAACCAAAAAGGAAGAATTAGTCAGGATCAATCTCACCGTACAATACTTGCTTAACCGTTCAGCCAGGCTAGTGTCGGTACTTCGAGGGAGGTTTTCCAACGCTTTCGCGAAGTTCCTTAATTTAAGAACCTCTTTTCCCTGGGGGTGTAGCCCCGCTAACACCTTTCTAGACACCTACTAGGTTTATAGCATTGATCGTTAAGTGAGAAATTTCCCGAGGAGTAGCATATACTCACAGTAGGATCGGGATCCAAATATCATCGTGTGACGAAACTGAAGGAATCCTACCAGAATGATCACACTCCAAATGGTATGCAACACTAGCAAGTTTCAGTTCTTTTGAAACTCCCGATGTGGATTTTTGCCCCATGCTCTTATGACCTTGACTTTGGCCAAAATATCATAAGTCACATGTCAAGTTCTACCCGTCATTCTCCAGGTTAATTTGGACCCACCCGTACCTACCCTTGACTTTGGCCAAAATGGCAGTACGACTGTCCCAAACCAACGCATCTATCTATGCTACACATGAATACCCAATAGCTACCAATCACTATGCCTTGACTTTGGCCAACATACATAGCTTGAATACTATTGACTATTCATGTGAAACGACGGAGGGCTACAAATGGTTTTGGTGAAACCGTGAACGTAATGAACTTGATATAATCGATGGAACGAGATAGCTTTTAAAAGGAGTGGCTCAAACTCCGCATTTAAAAGTTGGTTTTGAAAAGAACCGAGTGGTTTTTCGAAAGTGTTCTAACGACTTTTACTTGGTTTATTTTCTTGCATTAGTTCTTTTAATGCGTGTAATTCTTGCATTAGTTCTTTTAATGCGTCCCATCATTTAATCCTACCATTGCAGAAAACAACCAAAATATGACGTACGCTTATGCCATTCGCATTCGCCACGGGGCCCCGTCATTACCCGTTAGGTTACTTAACTAACGACAGAGCGGGGGCTGGGCTAGCGCGGCTGTAAAATATAAGCAACGCCTAAATAATATCATATATAGATATATTGCAATGATAGCAATTTCAGATCACAGATGAACACATTGGATATACTAGGAATCCGCAATTCGTACGAGCCTGTAACGAAAAGCAGATTACACGGTCGCGGTGAATAGCCAATACCCCACCCAAGACCCCTACGGGTGCGGCAAACTACCCGCCAAGTACCCGAAGCGAAGCAACCTCCCTCAACTCCGTAAGTAGGCCACTCGGCACTTTGGGATACCCGGTAGTTTGTGCACCCCCTCCATGGGTCTATCCTAGGAGCAAAAACAGTAAAAAGAAATTATACAATGACGGCTACAACCCCGATCCGGTTGTGCGGCCATACAAATAAGTATTACATCAATTTACAAATTTACATGAATTGAAAGAAAAGAAAACTCTCGTCTCACAACCCCCGGCTATTCACCCGCGACAATCCAATGAATTCATATACACAAACCAATAACATTACAGATCACTGATTTGTATAACCCCCACTAATCGAAATATAGCGATTAGCAGACGTTCAATACAAATATCACATCACAGATAAAAACCCGTCAGCTTAAGTTTTTAGAAGTTCGATCAAAAATACGGATTTTTAGGCCCCAAATACAAATTTTCTTTCTGGAAAATCTGGGCTGAAAAGACATATTCCAAAAATCCCAAAACATCCCCAGAAACACACTGCACAAAATTTGGACCTCGACCGAGTCAACTCGGCCGCGGAACCGCAGCGGGAGCGTTCTCCCGCCGCGTTTCCGCGGCGCTTTGACCGGTTCGCTGGACCAAATTTTGTGGGTGTTTAATAAAAAGCCTGAGCCGATTTTTAAGATGAAATTTATCATTTTTTGAATAGAAACAAATTCGGCAGAAACTTGACATATCGGGTTCGTTTCGCGACTTTTTCTTTGATCGATCTTCTAGTTACTTTGCTAACATGTTAGATAGAGTTTAACTAGGCTCTGATACCACTGTAAGTCCATGCTACCTCTCCCGGTACTTTCGGGCATGCGGAATTTGGTGAAAAACAATTTTCTAGAGGCGGTAACATGGACTCAAAACCGGATCTTTGTTAAACATCTAACTAACAACCTAACTATGAGTCGTTAACTACTCGGTTAGGGGGTTATACCTTTCTTTCTTGAACTCCTTCGTCTTCAAACCTCGATGGTGTACGGATCGGCTTCACCCCGTCGTCTCCTTGCGCCGAAGATCGATCCACCCGAAAGCTTCTACCTTTGGCTTCTTCTTCGAACTTTGAAGAAACTAGTTCACTCGGTTTGCTAAACCTTGTGAACTAGAGTGAGTAGAGGAGAGTGTGTTGGGATTTTTCTCTATGGTTCTTGCTTCTCAACACATGAGACAAGTGAACCATAGACTAGAGAGAGGGAGAGCAAGAGGAAGAAGATGAGAGCTCAAGAACACAAGAGAGAGAAAGGAAATGAAAGAATGAGCAAGACTTTTCTCTCTTGGCTCTCATAATCCAAAGCCATCATAACAAAACATAGCAATCAAGTATTATGTGATGGTTTAAGCTACAATAGCCATATCATTTCATGCACTCATTTTGCACAAGAGAAACAAGCAAGCAAAAGTCTTTGCCATGAAATGATAGCCATTGTCGCCATGATGGTCAACTAGTCCAACCTAGTCAACCGGTCAACAAAGTCAACAAGTCAACAAAGTCAACCCCTCAACTACCATGTCACCATAATACTTAATTAATATTATTGTTAATCATATATCATATTCTCATTAGGGTTTACCAAAAAGTCAATGGTCAACAGTTGATTGTTACGAAAGAGTGTGTTTGTAGTTTAACAGCAATCAGAACGGTGTCGCGTGTAGCTAGACCGAGGTGAGTACCGGTCGTCCTCAGGGAAACGTGGAACCTTTTAGTCTTACTTTAGATGTGTTGAGAAAGAGAGAAGAGATAAAGAATTTTCGTGAAAAGTTTCTAGATCTACTTTAAGCAAGAGAGCAAATTTATAGATCTAGATTATTTTAGGAATATAGTTAATAAAATAAGAGGGCTTGTAGGGTTCGTTAGGATTTAGTAGTCATGGACGATTAATTAAAAGTTACCCTTTTATCCGTTAATAGATTTAAAACTAGAACGACGGTGATGCGTGTAGATTAGTGTTTCTGGAGGGAAAAGGAATCCCACTCTTAACCCTTATCTCGACACGGAACTCCGTTCAAATCTAGCCTTTACCAAAACAATCATTAATCTAATCTCTAATCGCGGTCGGAACTAGCAAAGAATTGCTAGCGCGCCCGATTAGGATGTTAATGATTCTTTTGATAAAGTTCATAAACTTTATAGGACTTAAAAAGGGTTTAGGGATGTTCATCGTCCATTAGCCTACCCTAATCCTACGAACCCTAACAAGCGGAGAATTACTCGCGCATGTTGGGAAAAGAAGATGAAAAGATAGAGAGGGAAAACATAATGTAAAATGCAAAATAATTAAATAAAACAACTACCTTTATTTATCAACTTGAACAATCTACACTTTGATTCCTTAGAAAATGATTACAAAGACTAGTTTGCTTCTCGATCTCTTCCAAGGAGGTAGACGAACAGTTGATGATCAGCCTGGATGCGTGAGCGTCTGGGGCTTCGTGATCTCGTCGGCTTGATGATTTTTCCAAGAGGCTCTCGGTGCCTTTTTATAGTGTAAAGCCAGAATCATTTGCTTCCATATTAGGTAAAATGTAGAAAAGATTTTCCCCAAATATCCTCAACTCCCAACTCACTATATCTGCGGTGGATCCGCGGCATAAAGGGGCTATTGCCGCAGATCCGCGGCTTGATGATCATGGCCGTCCATCATTTTTCAGGAGCTGTCTCTATGTGACATTTGGCAATCCTTGGTACCTTTAGAATTTGGAAATCTTTTCGCGGTTGCTTCCAGACTTGGTCTCCAAGTTTTGCTTCTTTAATTAGGCAAGTCTTCTTCAACAACTTGATTTGCTTGATTCTAATCTTTGAAAAATTCTGCACACTTGGAAATCTTTTGCACAACAACTCAAATAATCTTTAGTAGACTTTGTTCTACTAGGATTTGGTCAATAATATTATTTGCATACATTTTCCTACCAAATGCTAATTACAATATATCAACACATGGAAAATAGTATTTTTACACATAAACCCTCATATGTATGATATATTATAATAAAGTCTTTTTTAATATGAAAATGGTAGGAAAAATGTAATAACAAATGTGCAGTTTTATCAACTGAACAAATACCCCCAAACTTATCTTTGATCGTCCCGAGCAAACTAGTTTATTTAAGAGAAGAAGAAAAAAAAGAAAGGATAAAACTAAGCATACTTTCGTAGGCAAACACGATTGCACTGAGTACGTGCAACAAGCCGTTAAACCTCTAGGTGTCCCTAGTAGGAGGAGTGTTGTCTCGTGAGGGTTTTCAGCGGATTACACCCACAAAATCCTATAACAAAAGAGAGATGGTGAAATTTACATATAAAGATAAGAACCATAAAAGAAAGACTTTGAAAAGAAGAGTTTCCAACTACACTAGCTTTTCAGTTGTTATGAGCCCTATCTTAATAGTCATGAAAAGATATTAGAAATCACATTATCCCTCAATAAAAATCGTCTTTATTCTTCACTCCTACCTTTCATCCAAACATTGATCATATACCCCTACGTGTGTGAAATGGACATCCCTACACTCGGAGAATTCAATTCAAGCTATCATACTCTTTTCCATCTACCTTAGTACTTTTTAATTTGATGAATACTTAGGTTTGCTCACACCTTTTCATGCGACCGTTAATACTTCTTGAGGTACTAACCGACCGATTACTCAAGTGCTTGCTAATTAGGTGATAATATTTTCCTTGTCTTTCACCACCTAAGGCTTAGCAGTGACACCCAGACCAGTTGGCCTTAGGGCACTAGGTGAAGAGGCACCCTCGCTATATTTTTTTATTGCTGCCTTGGCGATACAAAACCAGTGTTCATTTTTTTCTTTTCACCATTTTTATATTTTCTTCATACTTTGGCTTTTAGACAAGAGCATTTCAAGGTATCCTCTACTATCCCGAGTTTCAAGACGTGTGTAAGTGCATATAGTAGGGTATCAATATTCAAATGTTTGGCTTCCAGAATAGAAACTATTTTTCAGACTTATTTTTATCCTCAGATTAGTGACTTCCTTTATCTTACTAACCCTTGGGACAACAGCTCATAACTACTTATTACTAGTTCGTTTAAGAAAACTTCTAATTTTCTTGGTTTTCTTAAACTATTCCTATCTTTTGGATGTAATTTTTCACTTTCTACTCTTTTGAAAATGTTGTGCTTATGCAAAATATGATGCAAATTGATGTGTAAATAAGCACAAACCTCTCCCGAACCTGTTTTCAACAGTGTCCTCACTGTTGCTATCTGCTGGATCACAAAAACCTGTAATCTTGGGAGGACATTATTAATGGGGGCAAAAATATATGAAAGTGAAAATCCTCCCCCAAACTTATTTTTGGCTCACAAATTTGAGGACAAAAGTTATGTTCAAGAGCCAAAAATATACCCCCCCTCAAACATGAGTTCAACAATTTTAATTTTTTTTAAAATCACACGAGGGGGTCAAGGTTATTGGTCAAAGTAAAGCCTTACAAAGACCAAAAGTCAACACCAACCATTCAAAAATTTTATCGATGAAGCACCAAGGTTGGTGGAAGAACATGTCACCTTTCGACGTGAAGAAGTGGGGATGTGATAAGAGGTGTAATGGAAAAGGATTGCGTCTCAATTTGGAGAGACGACACAATGATAGTGATGATGGATTACTCGCATTATCGTGATTGTCAAGAAGAAGGGGTGGAGGTTCAATTTCTTTATCTTGGAGTTGATTCATCTCAACACCCGTGTCTTTTAAATATGCGAGTTCATCAGCGAAAATTTCCTCAAAGCTTTCATCGATACCCCGAAGAATAATGTCATCAGAAAAAATGGGGTGATCGTCAGACTCTATAAAAAGTTTCTTATCAGCGTTAGATGTTGACCCGGACAACTCGGTGGAAGAGTCCGTGTCAAGCAACAACATATGAAAAGAGTCAGAATTATGAGATTGATCAAATTCGCTGCTGTCGACATCCATTAATTCGACAGAACACACATGAGCATAGGGTTCGGAGGGTACACTTCCCAACTTGTAAATGTTAAGCTCAATTGACTTCTTTCCAAAGGATAGGGTCATAGAGCCGTTTCTACAATTGATTACTGTGTTGGAAGTGGCCAAAAAGGGTCGACCGAGTATCACCGGGATTTGATTGCGTGGGTTTGCCACAGGTTGTGTATCTATAACGATAAAGTCCACAGGGAATATGAATTCCCCGACTTTGATTAACACATCCTCTAGCTCACCCCTAGATTGGGTGATAGATCGATCGGCCATCTGAAGAGTGCAATGCGCCGGCTTTAACTCTCTGATCCCTAATTGCTCATAAACAGAATACGGAAGCAAGTTAACACTAGCACCTAAATCGAGTAGAGCACGATTGATATTTTTACCCCCAATAGAAATTGAAATTGTAGGACTTCCGGGGTCCTTTCGTTTCTTGGGAAGTTGTTGTGTAAAAGCTGTGCTCACATTACTCGTAAGGAAAACTTTTTTAGGTACTTGAACTTTTCTCTTCCTAGTGCACAAGTCCTTTAGGATTTTCGCATATGACGGAACTTTTTGAATAGCATCTAGGAGAGGAATGTTTATATTAACTTGCTTAAAAATTTCCACAATCTTCTCCATTTGTGGACTTGGTCTGTTGCCTCTTAACCTGTTTGGATAAGGTGCTTGATCAATAAGTTTTGGGTCCAACGTTTGTGGAGAAGACTGTGGGGATGGATTTGATCCCAAAATTGGAGTGGGAATTGACTTAGATAGATTCGGCGAAATGTTCGAGCCTTGGGGAAAACGGAGAATAGGCTCGGGTGAAGGTGGGAGATTAGACAAATTAGGGAAAAAAGAAGAAGCTGGGGTATCATTAGTGTCACTATCATCACATTGCTTACCCACTAGGTTATTCAGCACTTTTCCCGATCTCAACGTAGTAACGGCATTCACATTATGATTTTGTGAATGGCCAGGATTCGGTAGGGGTTGAGATGGGAGTTTCCCTTTCTCTCTCGCACTCATTGCGGCGTTTAACTGTGCGATTTGGTTTTCTAATGATTTAATACTCTCACCATGGGAGGCGGAGTTTTTCGTTATGGTATCAATAGAAGACCTCAACTCAGCCGAAATTTGCATGGATTGTTTCATGAATATATCCAAAGTTTGTGCAAGTGAGTTGTCAGTACCAGCCACTTGTGGTGTAGAAATGTTGGCCGGGTTTTGGAAATTCTGTGACTGAAAGGGGGGCTGATTCTGTGGTTGTGGTTGCTGTGGAGGAGGTCTTTGATAATTGCTTTGTTGGTTTTGGTTCCAAGCAAAGTTAGGATGATTCCTCCATCCTTGATTGTACGTGGAAGAATAAGGGTCGTTTCTAGGTTGCTGCTGAAAAGCAGCATTAGCTTGAAACGATGCATTCATAGGACATTCTTCCATTAAGTGTGAAGGATCCGAACAGCAACCACAGACGGTCTTAGGAAGCGTGACCTGATTTAGGGAGAATGATGAGAACTTGTTTTCAATAGCATCGAGTTTCTTCTGTATCGCTGCCATTTCGGCTTTTACTGTGATAGAAATATCGAGCTGGTGAATATCTCCCTTAGTTGGAGGTGGTCTTACGCTTTCCCACTACAACGTGTGTTCAGCAAGGTCTTCCAGATATTTCCACGCTTCACCATCATCTTTAGACATGAAATTGCATTGACACATTGTTTCAAGCATCTGCTTTGTCGCTTGATTAATGCCCTCATATATAATCCGACATAAATCCCATATTTGTATTCCGTGATAGGGGCATTGGACAAGCAGATCTTTGAAACGTTCAAAGCACTTCCAAAATGGTTCATTGGGAAGCTGGGTAAACTGGTTGATCTCGCTCCTAATATGGGCAGTCTTATGGTTTGGGTAAAACTTCTTAAGAAATGCTATGACGAATTAATCCCAATTAGTGATAGAGTGTGCGGCAGTATTGTAAAGCCATTTTTCTGCCAAGTCGCACAGTGTGAATGGGAGAAGACATAAGCGCATAGCATCTAAAGTCAATTGTGAAGTACCCATCATTGCGCATACGTTTTCGAATTTGGTGATGAAAACGTACGCGTCTTCCGACTCAAGCCCGTGAAATTTAGGCAGCAGATTGATGTAGTGGGGCTTAATTTCGAAATTATCCCCATTAGGTGGAGGAAGAGATAGACAAGTGGGAAGAGGACCACGGATAGGATAGCATCTCTCTTGGAGAGAGATGCGCGGTGGATTCTGCGCACCTTCGGGCGGTGGCAGCGTGGTGTTATACTCTGATGGAGTGCCGTCCATCTCGGTCGTGGTGTGTGGTGGGGGAAAAGAAGATGAAGAAGTACCGACTTCGGTGTCGATAGCAGGAACGCGGACAAGACGGGCACTAGGATCCCGTGTCCAGCCGAGCATGCACTAAGCGGGTTTAGTGCAAGTGGCAGCGTGTGTGTGATTTAAAATTGGCTTGTTTTGAAAAAGTGGGACTCAAGACAAATCTCCCTAAGATGCACAAGCAACCCTAGAAATAAGGTCACCTAGGTCCAATCTCTAGACCGCTCCTAGACTTCCAAAGGACAAGCCGCAGGATCAATCCTCTACCGCCTCCATACTAACCTTGTAGCCAGGTAAGTGCCAGGTAAGTGGGAAGGAACCACAGTAGTGGGCCTAATTAAAAACCACTAGCCTTTGACACACTTGCCTAGGCACTACAAAAGTAATGCAGATAAACGATAGATTACCCACGACCTTCCTCTGTCCTTAATGAGCGCGACAGTCCTTAGAGTCTGGTCTAGATATTTTAAAAATCTAGATGCTTGGTTTGTGATTTGTGGGGCTTAGGAAAGGTGATGAAATCCCCACCTAATCTTGATTTGGTCTTTGCCCCTTAAAGTCCGTATTAAAATATGCAAAACAAAACCAATCACAAAACTTTTGCAAAAAGATTTTTGAGCGGCGCGATTTTGCAAAGAATCCTGCAAAAGATAGATTTTATTGGATTTGAGAGGAGAGATAAGGAGTTGAGAAAGATACCAGAGAAGTGTGAAACCCTAGATCTCCTGTTTCCTCAAGTCCGTGACTCCAGATTCCCTCGCAAAATTCACACACAAATCGTTAAATATGCAATTTGCAGTTTTGTTTTAATAATGATATGAATCGTCTAAGAATTCAACACAAATATTAAGAATAAAAAATTAAGCACGTATCCCCGGCAACGGCGCCATTTGATTGGTTCGAAAGAGTGTGTTTGTAGTTTAACCGCAATCAGAACGGTGTCGCGTGTAGCTAGACCGAGGTGAGTACGGGTCGTCCTCAGGGAAACGTGGAACCTTTTAGTCTTACTTTAGATGTGTTGAGAAAGAGAGGAGAGATAAAGAATTTTCGTGAAAAGTTTCTAGATCTACTTTAAGCAAGAGAGCAAATTTATAGATCTAGATCATTTTAGGAATATAGTTAATATAATAAGAGGGCTTGTAGGGTTCGTTAGGATTTAGTAGTCATGGACGATTAATTAAAAGTTACCCTTTTTATCCGTTAATAGATTTAAAACTAGAACGACGGTGATGCGTGTAGATTAGGGTTTCTGGAGGGAAAAGGAATCCCACTCTTAACCCTTATCTCGATACGGAACTCCGTTCAAATCTAGCCTTTACCAAAACAATCATTAATCTAATCTCTAATCGCGGTCGGAACTAGCAAAGAATTGCTAGCGCGCCCGATTAGGATGTTAATGATTCTTTTGATAAAGTTCATAAACTTTATAGGACTTAAAAGGGGTTTAGGGATGTTCATCGTCCATTAGCCTACCCTAAACCTACGAACCCTAACAAGCGGAGAATTACTCGCGCATGTTGGGAAAAGAAGATGAAAAGATAGAGAGGGAAAACATAATGTAAAATGCAAAAGAATTAAATAAAACAACTAGCTTCATTAATCAACTTGAACAATCTACACTTTGATTCCTTAGAAAATGATTACAAAGACTAGTTTGCTTCTCGATCTCTTCCAAGGAGGTAGACGAACAGTTGATGATCAGCCTGGATGCGTGAGCGTCTGGGGCTTCGTGATCTCGTCGGCTTGATGATTTTTCCAAGAGGCTCTCGGTGCCATTTTATAGTGTAAAGCCAGAATCATTTGCTTCCATATTAGGTAAAATGTAGAAAAGATTTTCCCCAAATATCCTCAACTCCCAACTCACTATATCTGCGGTGGATCCGCGGCATAAAGGGGCTACTGCCGCGGATCCGCGGCTTGATGATCATGGACGTCCATCATTTTTCAGGAGCTGTCTCTATGTGACATTTGGCAATCCTTGGCACCTTTAGAATTTGGAAAATCTTTTCGCGGTTGCTTTCAGACTTGGTCTCCAAGTTTTGCTTCTTTAATTAGGCAAGTCTTCTTCAACAACTTGATTTGCTTGATTCCAGTCTTTGAAAAATTCTGCACACTTGGAAATCTTTTGCACAACAACTCAAATAATCTTTAGTAGACTTTGTTCTACTAGGATTTGGTCAATAATATTATTTGCATACATTTTCCTACCAAATGCTAATTACAATATATCAACACATGAAAAATAGTATTTTTACACATAAACCCTCATATGTATGATATATTATAATAAAGTCCTTTTTAATATGAAAATGGTAAGAAAAATGTAATAACAAATGTGCAGTTTTATCAACTGAACAACAGTCAACAGTCAACATCCCTAATGAGAATCATCTGCCTCTGTCTTTCCGTCAACTGTGCATACACACCCGCATCCGCGTTCCGAGGAACACGAATACATACGAGATAAAACCAATCCCAAAACGTACACTTGGATCTGGCTTAAACAAAAGCCCGCTAGTGTTAACTGTCCGGTCATTGTACGTGCACAAGTGCACGGATGTGACCGAACCCTGTCGCAAAACCATGCGACCTGTCGCAAAACCATGCGAACTCTACTCTTTTGCCTAAAGGCGAATAGCTTTCTGTGTGGGACTCTAAAGACTCGACACTACGCTGGCAGTGGGTTTAACCACAGACCGCAAGTGGCACTAGCTGTGCGTAACGGTCCCCAGGTAGATGCCGACAAGAAGACTGACGAGGTGAAACCCATCTGAACTCCTACTGAGTCTGACTGTGACAGTCTCCGTACAGTCCGGTCTGTTCGTCTGATACATCGCATGGCGGGCTTAGGGGGGCGGTAAACGTCATTCCCCTAATAGCGGTACAAGTCATGTCGGAGTGAAGCCCAAAACACCATGAGATAACACTGGAAGCCTACCAGTATATCTCGCTTGCCCTGGCCAGGGACTACTCGTGTAATGGCTCTCCTAGACACAGCGCGATGTCAACCCCCAATACCGGGAGAGACGAATCCTATCTAACCGTCACTGCCTCCAAGTGCTTCGGGACTGCACCCAACTACTACCTGTTTGCACGACTCCTTTGAGCCGTGGTAGAGTAGTAATCAAAGTACAGTGGGAACACACTCGAGGCAAAGTGACAGTGTCAAGTCAGCGGACTAAGCTGTACTCATGTCACCTGGGAACTGATAACTGACGATAGGTATAATACCAACCGGTCAGTTCCCGATGAGTCATGTCCAGTGTACTCGTAACCTAACGAGCACCCGCATACTATCTTAAGTACGACGTACTGATGGCTGTGGGACAGACCATCTCCTACTCTGGGATGAGAAGCGCATGCGCTAGTCTACTCCGGAGTATCGATGCCCTGTCTCGATAGTCCTGCGACTAGGGACCTGCATAAGGATGTGCTTATAGATTACCCAGCCCCCACTAGTGTGACTGCCATCACAACGCTGGTAATCAAGCAAATATCCTAAGGGCTCCACTAATGTGTATAGGTGATATACTAAAATAAACACATGTACACATTGAAGTAGAAACAAACCAAGTAGCATACTACTATATTGAGCAAGATTGTATATACAAAGTGAATATCCCAAGCTTCCATTAAGTAATATACAAACTAGTATGATACTGTAATGGCCTCTAGGGCATATACACTAACAGTAGGACTATCGAGACAGAGCATCGATACTCCGGAGTAGACTAGCGTATACGCTTCTCATCCCAGCTTGGGAAACGGTCTGTCCCACAGCCGTCAGTACGTCGTACTTGAGATAGTATGCGGGTGCTCGTTAGGTTACGAGTACAGTGGACAGGACTCGTCGGGAACTGTTGGTTGGTATTATACCTATCGTCAGTTATCAGTTCCCAGGTGACATGAGTACAGCTTAGTCCGCTGACTTGACACTGTCACTTCGCCTCGAGTGTGTTCCCGCTGTACTTTGATTACTACCCTACCACGGCTCAAAGGAGTCGTGCAAACAGGTAGTTTTTGGGTGCATTCCCGAAGCACTTGGAGGCAGTGACGGTTAGACAGGATTCGTCTCTCCCGGTATTGGGGGTTGACATCGCGCTGTGTTTAGGAGAGCCATTACACAAGTAGTCCCTGGCCAAGGCAAGCGAGATATACTGGTAGGTTTCCAATGTTATCTCAGGGTGTTCTGGGCTACACTCCGACACGACTTGTACCGCTATTAGGGGACTGATGTTTACCGCCCCCTGGGCCCGCCATGCGATGTATCAGACGAACAGACCGGACTGTACGGAGAATGTCACATGCAGACTCAGTAGGAGTTCAGATGGGTTTCACCTCGTCCGTCTTCTTATCGGCATCTACCTGGGGACCGTTACGTACAGCTAGTGCCGCTTGCGGTCTGTGGTTAAACCCACTGCCAGCGTAGTGTCGAGTCTTTAGAGTCCCACACAGTAGGTTATTCGCCTTTGGGCAAAACAGAGTAGAGGTCGCATGGTTTTGCGGCAGGGTTCGTTCTCATCCGCGCACTTGTGCACGTTTGGAGTCCGGACGGATATTACTAGCGGGCTCTGGTTTGAGCCAGATCCTAGTATATGTTTTGGGGTTAGTTTTATCTCATAGTATTCATGTTCCTCGGAACACGAATGCGGGTGTGTATGCACAGTTGATTGAGGCGGAGGAAGAGGATTTTCATTAGGGTTTCGGAACGGGTGTGTATGCACAGTTGACAGTCGTCTTTTTCCAAACCCTACTGAATTTGTGATATATCAATTAATAATATTAATTAAATGAAATTGTGTCATGGTTGGGTTTGTTGACTTGTTGACCAAGGTTGACTTGTTAACCATGGTTGAAACATTGACTATCATCATTACACATCAAAGATGCTCTTTGATTCTAGCAAAAAACATTTAATGTGATATGATAATAGTCTCATCAAACCATCCATCACCTTTTTCATTTTTGGATTAATATTATTATTAGATAATTCACTTATTATGTTATGGTTGTAAAAATACCATCTCATTCTATCATAACCATTCTCTCTCCTCTTTTCTTCTTCTTCCTCCTCTAGTTCAAGGAGATCCATTCTCATGTGTTGAGAAACCTCTCCTTGAGATAAAATACTCTAAACCACTCTCTACTCACTCTAAGGTTGAAGGTCTAGCAAGCCAAAGACCTTAGTTCTCTCAAAGTTCGAGAAAGGAGCCCAAGGTTGCAACCCTCAGGTGGATCCATCTTTGACGAAAGAAGGCGACGAGGAAAGCACCATCCAACCACTACTAAGAGTTCAAGAAGAAGGAGTTCAAGTGAGGTATAACCCCTAACCGAGTAGACAACTCTCTAATTAGTTTGCTAGTGTGTAGTTTAGCCAAGATCCGTTTTTGTAGTCCATCTTACCCAAACCCTAAAAATCGTTTTTCACCATTTCCGCAAGCCCGAAAGAACCGGGAGAGGTAACGTGGACTTACAGATTTAACATTGACCATTAGCATTTTCACTTTAAACCCTTTTGTCTTTTGGTGTATGCATGCATGTATGCACATGTTTACATTGATGCACATGTGGATGTGCATGCACACATACATGCATACTCATTTGTATCATGGTTGTTGATACATTAGATGGTGGCAATATAAGACTCACATGCTAGTAAATATGTTGATACTTATTTTTGAGATAAATGGAAATGGATAATTAATCATGGTTGATTATTTTATTCCTCCACTAAACCTCTCTTTAACCATGAGTTATTATTCTATGGCCATTAGTGCTTCAAAGATAAATATCTAGATATTTATTAACTTGGGTTAAGAATGAGAAGAAGAAAATATTTATTTTTTCTTTTCTCATTTTTATCCTAACACTTAACATTATCTTGAGCTCTTTCATTTGCCATCTTATTCTTCCTCACTCTCTTACACTCTAGGTTTTGATAGTGAACAAAAGAGTGATCAAGTTAGGGTTTTGAAGTGAGAAAACAAACCACATCACCATTCTACAACATCTACTAGTATATATATCAATATATAATAATCGCTCCAGGCGTGATAAATGCAACATCACAGAAAAGTAATAAACATCACAAAACAATACAGATAATCTGGGAGCCCCGGGTTTCCTTTGAGCCGTAAATGAAACCCGACGTTCCCCTGGTCGTGTGGATAGCCTGTGCAATGAAAACCTAGACCCCTACGAGCGCGGCAAGTTACCCACCAAAATCAGAAGCGATGCAGCCCCCTTCAGCAAAGTGAATGGACCACCCAACACTTCACGGAATCCGGTAACTTGAGCACCCCTCGTTGGGTCAACCTGTACCCCCTACGAGTGCGGCGAATAGCCCGCCAATTATAGAGTGAAGTCCCCTCCATCTTAACTCTATGAGATGCGGGCATGTTGCCCTCCAGAACCCGGCTATCCGTGCACTCCACCGCGGGGTAATCCTAGTACAGAAAAGAAAATATGTAAAACGGGTACATCGACCTCAACCCGGTCGTGCCCCAAAAGAATAATATACAAACAGGCAGTGACGGCAGTCCACATGTCGGACGCTCGCCCCGCGATATCAAATGTACAAATAATACTAAATTGCACTAACATTGCATCCAAGCTATCCACCACGACAAATCCTCAACATCACAGCACAACACAGAACATCAACGTGAATGTCACGTTCGCAAACCCATCTAAAAGGAATATAGCGATTAGACAAGATTTACCGTTCAAATGACATTCACGGTCACTGATAGAAATGTAAAGTACTGCAAACTTTAAACAATGTTAGAAAATAACGACTTCGAAATAATCCCCGAATAGCCTCAAACAATCTGATAAAACAATATCCAAATTGGGCTAAACAAACAACACCATTGCACATAGATTCCAGAGACCAGACAACACACAAAAAACCAAACCCAGAGGCCAATAAATGGCCGGCGGCGCCGGAAATCCCATGAAAGTCCTCGGCCAAAATCCGGCGAGGTGGTCTCGTGTTTGGGGTGTTGTCTTTTGGTTATGTCAGTAGTCTTCTGCACTTGTTTAAATAACTTTAGAAGACATTTAATAAATTGACAGAGAATGAAAATGCAGTGGCAGTGTTTGGGTTTTGTTTCGGTTTCGATACTTTAACATTGTCTAAACAAGATAGTTTACGGTTAATGGGTGGCTCTGATACCATGTTGGGTTACGGCAGCGCCCCGGCCGTCAATCCGAGGCCAAATGCGGAACAAAAATTTTATAATTTGGCGCTACTGCAACCAATCACCCGGATCGTATCATTAACCGTTAACTAGCAATCTAAAAAGAGAGTTCAGAGATTATACCGATCGATCCATGTTTAATCAGTCGAAAATACTGCATTTCTAACACGGCATTTTCCCTACCTTTTGCAGTCAAGAAAAGGTATCTGGTATTCATATCACACATATTTGCATAACACATGTAAAAATACTGGATTACTTATACTGTAGACTAAAACCGGCACTTTTTAAGGAAATTGTGTGTTTTTCATGGCATCGCATCATTCTTGTATTGCGCAACTCTTGTCTGGGGTCTAATGCAGGAAATCACAGAAGCAGAAGCCAAAATTGGGAAAACGATATGATAAAAGATGCGCCAACTCAAAGGCTTAAGATCTGGAGCAATCCAGAAATCCAAATAAAATTCCACACATCAGAAAGAGGCCCAAAATTCAGCCCAAGAATTACCATGCAAAATTAAAGTTGCAAGTCCACTAAAGGGCCGCCGATCCGCGGCCCAAACCCCCTTGACGCCGTGAATCCGCGGCCTCTTGAAGAGATCAAAGCATCAAATTTTGGAATATGCTTACTTCTAACAGCCAGAGCTTCCAGAAGACCCCAGAAGCTCCACGTGGCACATCTAGAAGGCTCAGCTTAACAAATTCTTGGAGGGGAATTTAAATTTTGGGGCTTAAGTAACTTTTTGGAGGGAAATTTAAATCTTTTGGTTAACTAACTTGTGGAGGGAATTCAAATTTTAATTCTAGATCTAGATTTGGGAGGCCTATAAAAAGGAGCCTAGATCTAGGGTTCAAGAATTCATTCATCTCCCTCTTCCCTCCACAAGTTTAGTGACAAAACTTGTGCCCAATCCCCAATTCAACCTCAAGATCAAATTCCCGAGATCAATTCAAGCAAGAATTCCTCCAACCTTTAGAAGCAACGCCGGATTTAGAACGGAGCAAGAGATCCACGCCGATCCGCGACTCAAGAAGCCGAGCGAAGCCGAAATCGACGATCTAGTTCCTACCTTTTGTAAATTCAAGAGAGTTGTAACGAAATTTGTCGATAAATAAAGGTGAATTTTCTATATTCTTGCTTATCTTTTAATTCAAGTATAATGATTAGATCTCAATTTGTGATTGTGTTTGTGATCATGATGTTTGAGTAATCTCCGCTCGTGTAGGAGTTGTGACGATCTTTAGATGATGATGATTTAGATATTTTTACAATTCTTAAATCCTATAATGTTTGGAAATTCTAGTGAATCAAATGATTAATAACCTAGTTTTGAGATGATGCTTTCTTGATCGTATTCACTCGAAACTAGGGAACAACTATTAAACATTTGATTAACTAGAAGCTAGAATTTGAATGTGATCCATCGAAAGGACAAAGGATGAGTTGCGGAATCCTTAATTTTCCCGCACGATCCTTAAACCTCGATGAAATTGCATCGATCTAGTATCAATTCATTAATGGATAAGAATTAGTAATTTTTAGATCTCATCACATCGATAGATCTGATCTACTCCTACGAGCTATCCTTATAATCTTGAGTGTTGATTGGAAATTATCTCTCATCTCTCTTCTTGTTTTAATGTTTCTTTTAGATCTAGATTTTTTCTTACTTTTGATCTACAATTACAAATCATGAATTGTTTTCTTTTCTTTGCCTTAAATTTTCAACTCATCTAATTCGAAAATTGAACGGAACTCACTTTCCCTGTGGACGATCCGCACTTACTAACGCACTACATCCGACACCGTTATTGATTGCGGTCAAAATATTTTTTGGTTGTGATTTCTAAACTCTATTTTCTAAAAACCAACTACAAAATCGGAAATCAAATTTTTATTCAATCAAAATGGCGCCGTTGCCGAGGATCGTGTGCTATTTGTTCATTTTTTGAAATTTGAGTTGAAAATTTTATTCCATCAATATTTTTTAGATCAAAACTCGCGCAAAATACTGATACTTGTTGTTGTGGTTAATTGCAAGGAGATCTGGAGCTTGCTGTGAAATTGGAAAATTATTTGGAGAATTCCAGAGAGCTAGGGAAGTGATCAGGAGTGCTCTGGAAAAATTTAGTGCAGAGATCACACTATTCCACCGCGTTTCCGCGGCATGGGGAGCTAATTGCGGCGGTTCCGCGGTCTATCAAGGGGTTCTCTGGAAAAATTTTATCTGGTAATCTCTAACTTTCTTATCTCCTTCCTAAAATCTGCTCCAATTAACATTTTGTGCAGGTTTCTTTGCAAATATTCGCAGCGCGCAAATTGTAAAAACTAAATTGTGCTTGTTTTGACTTTGTGGTTGTTTGCATAATTAGTACGGATATTAAGGGGCACGGCCAAATCCAGATTAGGTGGGGAGTTCATTACCCTTCCTAGGCCCCAAAAATCATAAACCTGCATCCGCATTACCCTCATTAATTAAAAAATATCTAGAGATGACTCTAAGGACCGTCGCGCTCACTTAGGACAGAAGAAGGCCGTGGGTAATTCATTGCTTATCCGCGTTTTCTTATGGTGTCTAAGGCAAGTGTGTCGAAGGCTAGTGGTTATTAATTAGGACCACTACTTACGTAGTGGAGTACCTTCCCACTTACCTGGCACTTACCTGGTCACAGGGGGACAAAGAGGCAGTGGAGGATTCTATCCTGCGACTTGTCTTTTGGCAGTTAGGAGCGGTCTAGAGCCGGACCTAGGTGACCACTAGAATTAGGGTTTTGTGTGTTGCATTTTGGGATTCGCATCATTTTTTCAAAATCCGTATCATTTTTCAAAACAAACACCACATTCACTTCATTTCCCCTAATTATAAATCACGCTGCCACTTGTACTAACCCCTTTTAGTGCAATATAGGCTGGACACGGGATTCTAGTGCCCGTCTTGTCCGCATCCCGTCGATCGACTCTGAAGTCGGTATTTCTCCATTTACCTTTCTTTTACCCCCCACCACACCCACACCGATGGATCAGTCTCCATCAAACCTCTTTACCGCTACTCTGCCGCCGTCCGTTGGTGCGCAGAATCCTCCCCGCATCTCTCTCCAAGAGAGGTGTTACCCTTTGCGAGGTCCTCTCTCGACCTGCTTATCCATTCCACCAGCCAACGAGGATAACTTTGAGATTAAGCCCCAGTACATCAACCTTCTACCCAAATTCCACGGTCTCGAGACTGAAGACGCGTACGTTTTTATTACCAAATTTGAAAACGTATGCGCAATGATGGGTACATCACAACTTTCTGTAGATGCCATGCGTCTACGACTTCTTCCATTTACCTTGTGCGATATAGCCGAGAAGTGGCTGTATAACACCACCGCACATTCCATCGCGAATTGGGAAGAATTAGTTGCGGCATTCCTTAAGAAATTCTACCCTATGCAAAAGACAGCTCGAATCCGTAGCGAACTATATCAATTCTCCCAGCTTCCGGCTGAATCATTCTCTAAATGCTTTGAACGATTCAAGGATCTTTTGGTTCAATGCCCATATCACGGCATCCCGAGATAGGAACTTTGCCGAATCATATATGAGGGCAGTAACCTACCACTAAACAAAACCTTGAAAACATGTGTCAAGGCACCTTTATGACCAAGGATGATGGGGAAGCATAGAAATTTTTAGAAGAGTTCGCTGAAAAGTCACAACAGTGGGAGACTGGAACCCAGCCATCGAGTAGGGGTGGCGTACACCAAATAGACGTGTCCATAGGTGTTCGAGCTGAGATGGCAGCAATGCAAAAGAAGCTCGACGCTATGGAACACAAATTCTTAGCAGCCTCTCGAAACCCAATGTCGCTCCCCAAAACTGTTTGTGGGTGATGTTCTGATCCTTCTCACTTGACGGAAGAATGTCCATTAAACTCTCAGTTTCGAGGTCTCGAGCATACCAATGCCGCATTTCAAAGACCTGGAAACGACCCTTTTTCTTCCACATATAATCAGGGTTGGAGAAATCACCCGAATTTTGCTTGGAACCAATCCCAAAACACGGTTCCAAACCCTAATCAATTCCAACGGGTCCCTCCACCACAACAGCAACCACTTCAACTCACCCAGAACCCCTACCAGTCACAAAATTTCCAAAACCAGGTCAACACTCCTGCACCGTCTAATCCTATGCTGTCGACCTGTTCTGACGAGTTCTCTCAATTCGCTCAAACCATGAAATCACTCCTGTCAAATTTCATGGATGTGTCGGCCGAGGTTAGGTCTTCCGTTGGTGAGATAAAGAAAAACTCAGCGTCCCAAGCTGAGAGTATCAAAACAATGGAAGCTGAAATTGCACGACTTAAGGCCGAAATGAGTGCAAGAGAGAAAGGGAAACTCCCAGCTCAACCTGTACCCAATCCTGGCTATTCACATCATGTGAATGCAATCACCACGTTGAGATCTGGGAGAGTATTGGATAACCATGTTGGGGAAGAAATTGATGATATTGAGAATCCTATCAACACCCCGGCTGAGACCTTTCCTTACACACACACTTCTGCTTCTGATTCTTGTTCTTCTACCCCACCGCCTTCTTGCGAGCCTATTCTCCATTTCCCTCTAGGCTCGACACCTCAGCCCACCTCTTTTACTCCTCCACAGACGATCCCCACTTCTATTTTGGGATCGGGGCCACACACACTTCCTTCTCCTATGATGGACCCAACGCTCATTGCTAAAGCACCTTACCAAAACCGGTTAAGGGCTAACAAATCGAGTCCTCATATGGAGAAAATCATGGAAATGTTCAAGCAAGTTAACATCAACATCCCTCTCCTAGATGCCATCCAACAAGTTCCGTCCTATGTGAAAATTCTTAAGGACTTGTGCACTAGGAAGAGGAAGACTCAAGTGCCAAAGAAGGTCTTCATGTCCAATAGCATTAGCACTACTTTCATCCCTCCGCTACCAAAGAAACGTAAGGACCCAAGATGTCCTACGATATCGATTTCTATTGGGGATAAACACATCAACCGTGCTCTTTTAGACCTTGGCGCTAGTGTTAAATTGCTTCCTTTCTCGGTCTATGAGCAACTAGGGATCGGAGAGTTGAAACCAGCCCATTGCACTCTCCAGATGGCTGACCGATCAATCACCAAACCTAGGGGTGAACTAGAGGATGTGTTAATAAAAATCGGGGAATTCGTATTCTCTGTGGATTTTATTGTACTTGATACACAGCCTGTAGCGAACCCCCGGAATCAAATTCCGGTGATTTTAGGTCGCCCCTTTTTGGCCACTTCCAACGCTATCATCAACTGTCGTAATGGCTCTATGACTCTCTCCTTCGGGAACAGGTCAATAGAGCTGAACATTTACAAGTTGGGAAGTGTACCCTCCGAACCTACTGCTCATGTCTGTTCTGTCGACTTAATGGATGTCGACAGCAGCGAATTTGATGATTCTCCTGATACCGATCTTGACTCTTTTCATACGTTGTTGTTTGACCTAACTATGTATCATACACATACGGACTCTTCCACCGAGATGTCCGGGTCAACAACTAACACCGAGTATGAACTGCTTTTAGAGTCTGAAGATCACCCCGCACTTTGTGATGATATTATTCTTCGGGGTATTGATGAAACTTTTGAGGAGATCTTCGCTGATGAACTCGCATTTCTGAATAACACGGGTGTTGAGATGAATCATGTCCCAATCATTGAAATTGAACCTCCACCCCTTCTTCTGAATTGTAAAAAGAATGCGAGCAATCCATCATATTCACTGCATCGTCTCTCTAAAATGAGACGCACACACATTCTGTTCCACCACTTACCCTTTCCCCACTTCTTCTTCCACCAACCCGAGCACTGCATTGATAAAATCTTCGAATGGTTGGTGTTTATTGTCGGTCTTTGCAAAGCTTGGCATCGACCACTGATTTTTGACCCCCTCATGTGATTTTCAAAAGATTAGCATTGCATAACTCAAGTTTAGGGGGGGACATTTTTTTTTTCTGGCTCTTGGAAAGAAAATTTGTTACAAAAATTTTGAGCCAAGAATAAGTTTGGGGGAGGGTCTTCACTAAAATATTTTGCCTCCACTAATAAATTCCTCCCAAGCTTACAGGTTTTTCAAGATTTAGCTGATGGCAACAGTGAGGACACTGTTGAAAACAAGTTTGGGGGAGGTTTGTGCTTAGTTTTGCATCATGTGAATATCATTTGCATAAGCACAAAACATTTCTTTAAAAAAAAACCATAAAAATTCATAAAATTTCAAAACCCATAAAAATTTTGTGTAAATATTTTTCTTTTGGTTCATCATTTTTTTGTAAATAGTTTTTCAAAACCCATAAAAACCTATAAAAATTTTAAAATTTTCAAAATCCATAAAAATTTAAAAAATTTTAAAATATAAAAATATTTAATTTTATGATAATGAAAGATTAGATAGTGAACAATTACATCCATGAGATTAGAAAAATTTAAGAAAACCAAGAAAATTAGAAGTTTTCTTATACGAACTAGTAATAAGTAGTTATGAGCCGTTGTCCCAAGGGTTAGTAAGATGGAGGAAGTCACTAATCTGAGGATAAAAATAAGTCTGAAAAATAGTTTCTATTCTGGAAAGCCAAACATTTTGAACGTTGATACCCTGCTATTCGCACTTACACACGTCTTAAAGCCTGGGATAGTAGAGGATACCTTGAAATGCTCTTGTCTTAAAGCCGATGTATGAAGGGGAAAAAAATGAAGAAAGTGGTGAGAAAAATGGACACTGGTTTTGTTATCGCCAAAGGCAATAAAAAATGTATAGCGAGGGTGCCTTTTCACCTAGTGCCCTAAGGCCAACTGGTCTGGGAGTCACTGCTATGCCTGAGGTGGTGCAAGACGAGGAAAATACACCAAATAAGCAAACACATGAGTAATCGGTCGGTTAGTACCTCAAAAAGTATTAACGGTCGCATGAAAGTGTGTGAGCAAATTCGTCTAAATATTCATTAATTAAAAAGTACTGAGGCTGATGGACAAGAGTATGATAGCTTGAATTGAATTCTCCGGGTGTAGGGATGTCTTTACACACACGCAGGGTGATATGATCGATGTTTGGAAAAAAGATAGGAATGAAGAATAAGACAATGTTTTATTGAGGGAGGACGTGATTTCTATCATTTTTTCATGACCGTTAAGATAGGGCTCATGACAACCGAAAAGCTAGCTTAGTTGGAAACCCTAATTTTCAAGGCTTTTCTTTTACAATTCTGGTCTTTAAATGTAATATTCAAGGTCTTTCTTTTATTATTGGATTTTGTGAGTGCAATCCGCTGAAAACCCTCAGGAGACAACACTCCTCCTACTAGGGACACCTAGAGGTTTAAAGGCTTGTTGCACGTGCTCAGTGCAATCGTGTTGCCTACAAAAGTGTGCTTTTCTCTTTCTTTATTTTCTCCTTCTCTTTTTAAATAAAACAATTCGATCGAGATGATCGAAAATAAGTTTGGGGGAATTTGATCAGTCGAAAATACTGCATTTCTAACACGGCATTTTCCCTACCTTTTGCAGTCAAGTAAAGGTATCCGGTATTCATATCACACATATTTGCATAACACATGTAAAAATAATGGATTACTTGTACTGTAGACTAAAACCGGCACTTTTTAGGGAAATTGTGTGTTTTTCATGGCATCACATCATCCTTGTATTGCGCAACTCTTGTCTGGGGTCTAATGTAGGAAATCACAGAAGCAGAAGCCAAAATTGGGAAAAAGATCTGATAAAAGATGCGCCAACTCAAAGGCTTAAGATCTGGAGCAATCCAGAAATCCAAATAAAATTCCACACATCAGAAAGAGGCCCAAAATTCAGCCCAAGAATTACCATGCAAAATTAAAGTTGCAAGTCCACTAAAGGGCCGCCGATCCGCGGCCCAAACCCCCTTGACGCCATGAATCCGCGGCCTTTTGAAGAGATCAAAGCATCAAATTTTGGAATATGCTTACTTCTAACAGCCAGAGCTTCCAGAAGACCCCAGAAGCTCCACGTGGCACATCTAGAAGGCTCGACTTAATAAATTCTTGGAGGGAAATTTAAATTTTGGGGCTTAACTAAGTTTTTGGAGGGAAATTTAAATCTTTTGGTTAACTAACTTGTGGAGGGAATTCAAATTTTAATTCTAGATCTAGATTTGGGAGGCCTATAAAAAGGCGCCTAGATCTAGGGTTCAAGAATTCATTCATCTCCCTCTTCCATCCACAAGTTTAGTGACAAAACTTGTGCCCAATCCCCAATTCAACCTCAAGATCAAATTCCCGAGATCAATTCAAGCAAGAATTCCTCCAACCTTTAGAACCAACGCCGGATTTCCAACGGAGCAAGAGATCCACGCCGATCCTCGACTCAAGGGGCCGAACGAAGCCGAAATCGACGATCTAGTTCCTACCTTTTGTAAATTCAAGAGAGTTGTAACGAAATTTGTCGATAAATAAAGGTGAATTTTCTATATTCTTGCTTATTTTTTAATTCAAGCATAATGATTAGATCTCAATTTGTGATTGTGTTTGTGATCATGTTGTTTGAGTAATCTCCGCTCGTGTAGGAGTTGTGACGATCTTTAGATGATGATGATTTAGATATTTTTACAATTCTTAAATCCTATAATGTTTGGAAATTCTAGTGAATCAAATGATTAATAACCTAGTTTTGAGATGATGCTTTCTTGATCGTGTTCACTCGAAACTAGGGAACAACTATTAAACATTTGATTAACTAGAAGCTAGAATTTGAATGTGATCCATCGAAAGGACAAAGGATGAGCTGCGGAATCCTTAATTTTCCCGCACGATCCTTAAACCTCGATGAAATTGCATCGATCTAGTATCAATTCATTAATGGATAAGAATTAGTAATTTTTAGATCTCATCACATCGATAGATCCGATCTACTCCTACGAGCTATCCTTATAATCTTGAGTGTTGATTGGAAATTATCTCTCATCTCTCTTCTTGTTTTACTGTTCCATTTAGATCTAGATTTTTTCTTACTTTTGATCTACAATTACAAATCATGAATTGTTTTCTTTTCTTTGCCTTAAATTTTCAACTCATCTAATTCGAAAATTGAACGGAACTCACTTTCCCTGTGGACGATCCGCACTTACTAAAGCGCTACATCCGACACCGTTATTGATTGCGGTCAAAATATTTTTTGGTTGTGATTTCTAAACTCTATTTTCTAAAAACCAACTACAAAATCGGAAATCAAATTTTTATTCAATCAGTGTCCTTCGGTCTTCAATCCCCTCCCCTAGCTTATTGCGGCTGCCCCGATGAAATCCGCTCTCCGGTCTCATCGTCAAAGTGGCACCACGTCAACGAATCGTTATACAGGCTCCCGCCTCAAAACCCAGGCAACTCGTATATGAAGTTTGCTAGCCGACATGTCCAAGAATGAAGTAAAGAGAGTGTAGAATATTTTATCTCAAAGCACCCAAGTATTTGGGTGGAGGTAAATTGAAGTTTCCATGGATGGAATGAAGTGAGCATAGGATTGGCAAAGAGAAAATCAAATGAGCTTGGCCAATCATGGGATCGTTCAATTCATAGTGAAGGAAAATGGGAGAGCTTCTCTGGGGATGTTCAAGTGGTGAGATGTGTGTGAGTGTATGGGATTATTAATCAAGCAACACCAATAATTTAAACCCCACCAATCAACCAAAGTCAGCCACGTCATGCACAACACATGCTACCAACAATGTTCACTGCTCATTCCAATCAAGCCTATGCCCACTAAATGAAGCCATGCTCATTTAATGCCAAGTGATGAGTCATAAAACTATGACTAACCCAAGCCAAAAGGAACCCCCCATTTCGGCCACAACATGAAGAAAGAAATTTAGGCCAAAAAAGAATGCACAAATTTTAACCAATAATTAAACATTACTACTAATGTTTAATCAAGCGGAGAGAACCTGGCAACTTCAAAAAGTAATCTTGTAACGAATTACAAGAATATCCCTCGTCCGTATATACATACCCGCATCCATATTCCGACTGAATACGAATGCAACGAGACAAAAATATTTCTACACAATACAATACTAGGATCCGGCTTAAACCAAAGCCTACTAGTATTATCCGTCCGAATCATGACACATGCACAAGTGCACGTGTATGTTAGAACCCAGCCATAAAACCATACGGCCTCTACAACGTTTCGCCCGAACTTGGGAAACTTTCTGTGGGGGGACTCTAATGACTCATCAATATGCTGGCTGTGGATTTAACCACAAGCACGTCAGTGGCACTAGCTGTGCGTAACAGCTGCCGAGGTATTGAGTGAAAGGGAAGCTGATGAGCGAACTCTTCCAGGAACCCTACTGAGCCTAACAGTGACAATATATGTACAGTCCGGTCTGTTCGTCTAAGAGTATCGCATATCGGGTCTAGGAGGTGGATAAAGTCAGACCCCTAATAACGCGATAATTTGTGTCGGTATGAAGCCCATCACCACTTGAGAAACTACTGATCCGAATCAGTAATTCTCGATTACCTTGGCCAAGGATTTCTGGTGATGGTCACCCGTGCACTGTGCAACATCAACCCCCAATACCGGGAGAGACGAATCCCCGACGATCCACTCACTGCCTCCATGTGGCTCAGGATTGTACCCAACTAAAACCTGTTTGCACGACTCCTTTGAGCCGTGGTAGGATATTAATCAAAGCACAATGGGAACTCACACGAGACAAATGATGATCTCAGGTCGACAGACTAACCTGCACACATGTCACCTGGGAATTGCTATCTGACAATTGGTATAATACCAACTAGCAGGTTCCCGGCATTCCTATCCGGTGTACTCATAACCGAATGAGCACATGTATACATCTTAGGTGAACTAAATGACACTAGTGGCTTATGAGACCGGCCACCGCCCCTCGTCGAGGTCTCGAACTGTATACACTAGTCTACTCTGGAGTATCGACGCCCAGTCTCAAAACTCCCACAACTAGGGACACATTAAGGATGTGCTTATAGACCCATGCTCCCACGTATATGATCGCCATCATACTGCTGGCTGTCAAGAAAGAATCCTATGGGCTCTATCAACATGCAATAGTGAACTAAAGCATGTACACTTGATAATGACAAAACAGATAGCATACTATCATCTCGAGCATGACTGTCCTACCGGTATAGGTCATCCCTCAATCATTGCAATCATGTACCTGCGATCCAATAATTGACTTTGAGAGCACTATATCCAACAAGTAAATGGTAAGAAATTAAATTGCAAGTAAGTAAAAGAGATAGAAAAGGAATACTAAGAACCCAAGTGCAAAATGAAAGCTTTATTAATTTCAAGTGATGATACAAACCATGAGTTCAATAACCAAAACTTAAAATTGCAAGCTCAATGAAGAGATTGCAAGATCAAGAGAAGGCAAAAAACTCAAGGTGAACTAGCTACTATGTACAAAGCTTCAAAATGAAAAGAAAACAAGAATTAAACTGTAGTTCAAAAGTGTATCCAAGTCCCTCTTTCTCTTGCTTACTAATCTGGTATTTATAGGCACAAAATAAGATTAAACAAACAATATAATAAGGATGATGTGATAACAAGGGAAAGCCAGAAGAAAAATGGGGCTCATTGGGCACTATTGGACCGGTGGCGCCGGAATTTTGGAGCATTTCGCCGGTCCAATCTTGGGCAATTGGGCTCGTGTTGGTGTGGTGGTCTCAAGTGCACTCAACAAGTCCACTGGTAATATTTGATTTCTTCATATCAGCTTGGGTTATACTCAGTAGTCTTGGAGGGAAACTTGATGCTTTAAATCACATCACATATTTTAGCATTTATTACACATCACACTCACTTGTGCCCTACTTGCACAAGTTGTTGTGCTAAGGCAACCCCACCATGGTCCATGTACCAAAGAGTTATGTGCACACTTGTATTATGTTGGACCAAAATTGTGTACACTTTATTTGTTGCAAAAGAACTCTTTGGATATCGATCGGTTTTCTATTCTGATTGCAGCGTCGGCTCACAAATGTCATATCCATGAATTTAAGTGTGTTTCCAGTATTTTGTCATGAATACCTGTAATCTGTATTTACTATGTAGACACTGGTTAATAGTACCGATATATAACAAAACAGATAATGAATGAGTGGTATTAAAATGCAGTTTTCTGAGATGAACAAGAACCCTAGTGAGCAAACGAAATCCCTACTTCACCATCCTACACTAGAT
This sequence comes from Agapanthus africanus, assembly GCA_030015575.1. Classification (NCBI taxonomy): domain Eukaryota; kingdom Viridiplantae; phylum Streptophyta; class Magnoliopsida; order Asparagales; family Amaryllidaceae; genus Agapanthus; species Agapanthus africanus. The sequence goes on along the minus strand of JASDDO010000022.1, from coordinate 303,165,010 downwards.
TAGCACTTTGGTCTAGTGTGTTTACTTCACTAAAGAGTTTAGTGAAGAGGGAGCTTGGATTAGCGGACTTCGGATGAATCATCTTCGGCACGAAGGACATTGAAGCAAGTTCGTTCAACCTTCAAGTGGAGCCTAGTGGAGTCGCATGGACTACAACCCAGAGCTTTTGAAAAAAAGGACACGTTCTACAAAGGTTGTAGCCATCCATCTCTTAATAAAGTTTTTATGATATCATAGTTAAACTCTAATCATCTAGTTTAAGATCTTGGTTAGGATTGATTAGCACCCCTAATTTTTTAAAATTAGCATGCTTGATGCTAGTAAAACCCAGTGGTGGTGCTAACATACACTTTCATAGTATCTGAGCTACTAGGCATTGGATGTCGACTTATGGGGGTTCTCACTGTGTGACAGTGTGGCGAAGTATAGGCTCTTACCCCCAGGGTGTCCCGAGACCGGAAGGTGTTCCGGCGGGTTGTAGTCCTCATAAGGGGGCATGCGTAAAAAGTAGCTGCTGAGAGACCTATAGGTGCCACGGCGACCCCATTGGATGGGGTGGCTTCCTGACTTACATGGTATCAGAGCCAAAGCTAGAAGATTATATGATGTAGTTAGAATTACGAAACCGAAACGACTCCGAAATAGTTAACTCGAAACCCTATTCTCTATCGATTTCAAAACAGTCTCTAAAATTTTTTTAAACATATACAGAATGTTACATGTGATGTAACTAGAACACCAGAGAAACTCGACGCCTTAACTCCAAAGTTGACCCGGCGAAAACCCTAATTGTAGGAATGCCTAGCATGACAACAAGGTTTCGGGAGGCATCGTCCATGCCATTATAAAAATTTTGCCATGCTAAACAACCCTAACCCTAGAATCTTAATTAGAGAATTAGACAATACAATCATGTAAACAAATTTACATCTAAGTGAACATGGAATACAACTTTTGTAGACCGGACCTTCACTTCAATAGCTCTGTCTAGTAGTCCCTTCGCTCCAAATAGTGATCTTCCGGACTCTAGAATGGCTCCACAAGATGAAAGGAACAAACTTGCACGAAGTCTTCGAGGCCGAAGATGATCTGCGTCGAGGAGACACCAACCCAAGCTACCTCTTCACTAATTAGGGATTAGTGAAGCTAACACCCTAAACTAAATGGCTAATCTAGTAGAGGATGATGAAGTAGGATTTTTTCTCACTTTAGAATTAATTTCCTCACTAATTTTCTTCACCTCTCCAAAACCTAGAGAGCTCTCTCTTGAAGAAGAAGAAGATGAAGAAGGAAAAATAGAATGAGAGTGAGAATAACAACCATGGGTGAGAAAATATCATATACCAACTCTTGTAGAGACTTAACCATGGGTAATGACAATGGTTGGATTAATAAATATCTAATGTAAGACAAAATTAGTGGACCAAGTCAATGGGTTCTACAAGCTTCCATTAATCATCAACCATGACTAATTTCCAACCAATTTGTGATTTACTTTAAATAAATAAACCCTACATTATCATGAGAATGGTGTGAGTCTCATACACCCATGTAGCATGTATTAACAAGCATGACGCAATAATATATATCACATATATATTAAGTGTACGCATGTGAGAAAAAGAAATGCTTAAGTGAGCTAATATTAGTTAATATATGTTAGTATATCAAATATACAATTATACATTAAATTATTAAATCAACACTTGATTTAATAATCCGGTTATATCACATATAACTGACTAATATCATATGTATCAACTTATCGAATCAACACTTGATTCGATAACCCGACTATATCACATATAACCGACCGATATCACATATCGCGAGAATAGAATACGGTATCACATACTCGTATTAATCTCGGTCCCGCACATATCACATATGTGCTCCTACTTCGTTTCGCTTGAGCCAGGAAACCTCTGTGTAGGACTCTAAAGACTCGTCAATACGCCGGCAGTAGGTGATGATCATATCAAGAACCCACAAGTCGTCAGCGGTACTAGCTGGACGTAACGGCTACTCGGGTATTAAGCGATCAGAATATCAACAAGCAAGCCTGCTCATACTCTTGTAAAGCTTGTCAGTAACACTACCGTACAGTCCGGTCTCTTCATCTGATTTGTCGCATATCTAGTCTAAGGGTGGTAAACGTCAGACCCCAGTAACCGATAAGTCATGTCGATCTGAGGCTCATAACGGGTCGAGAAACTACTGATAACACTTACCAGTAAATCTCTGTATCATCCCTGGCCAGGGACTTCCTGTTATAGCCAATCAAGCACAGCGCAACATCAACCCCCAATACCGGGAGAGACGAATCCCCTCCTATCGCTCATTGCCTCCATATGACTCGGGACTGTACCCAAAAGCCACCGTTTTGCACGTTCTCTTGAACGCGGTAAGGTGGAAATCAAAGCACGTTGGGAATCACACAAGACTCTATGACGATCTCGGGTCTACAGACTAACATGTACCAGTGTCACTAGCGAACTGCTATCCGACGATAGGTATTATACCAACTAGGAATTCTCGGCGAGTCCGTTCAGTGTACCCAGTCTCCACTGAGCACCCGTATACCATTTTTGATGTCAAACACTAATGGATGTCGGGTCATCCATCGCCCATCATATGGGTCAAGAAGCGTATACGCTAGTCTACTCTGGAATATCGATGCCCTGTCTCGATACACCCTCGACTAGGAACAATTAAAGGATGTACTTGTGGACTACCCTGGCCCCACTAGTATGATCTCCATCATAGTCCTGGTAGTCAAGTACACATCCTAAGGGCTTTATCAACATGTGAGAGCAAAACAGTATCACAATACAAGTCTACATGTTAAGACAAAGAGCACCAGATAGCATACTATCATGTCGAGCAAGAAAGTGCTCTCTATATATGTCCAAGCATCCACTATAATATACATCATATGTACAATAATGGCCTATGGGCATACATATAACTAACAATCTTCCAATTGCACTAAGGCCAGTTGTTGTAGTATCTCATACCCAACATCTCGAAGAGTCTCTCAAATTGTATCTAGGGTATGGCCTTCGTGAGTGGATCTGCTGTGTTGTTCTTCATGTCAACTCTCCTGACCTCGATCTCCCGGTGATCAACTATCTCCCGAATCAGGTGATACCGCCTCAGAATATGCCTGGATCGTTGATGGAACCTGGGTTCCTTAGCCAAAGCTACAGCTCCATTGTTATCACAATACAAAGGTATTGGATGCTCGATGGACGGAACCACACCAAGTTCGTTTATGAACTTCCTCATCCAGACTGCCTCTTTGGCAGCATCGTTAGCAGCGATATATTCAGTCTCCATCGTCGGGTCTGCCACGGTTTCTTGCTTGGAACTCTTCCAATAAACCGCCCCTCCATTGAGGGTAAAGACAAATTCAGAGACCGACTTAGAGTCGTCCTAATCACTCTGGAAGCTCGAATCGGTAAAGGACTCCACTTGGAATTCACCGTTACCATACACCAAGAACATCTCCTTAGTCCTTTTCAAGTACTTGAGAATGTTCTTCACAGCTGTCCAGTGATTCTTTCCTGGATGTGCTTGATACCTGCTCACTACACTTAGTGAGTATACTACATCGGGTCTGGTACATAACATCGCGTACATGATAGAGCCTACTGCCGAAGCATAGGGTATCCCTTGCATGCGAGCTCTCTCCAAATCAGTCTTGGGAGACATCTCTTTGGAGAAAGTGAGTCCTGAGATCGTGGGTAAATTCCCATGCTTGGAATCTTCCATACTAAATATCTTTAGTATGGTGTCTATGTACCTGGATTGGAGCAATCCCAGTATCCGTTTAGATCTATCTCTATAGATCTTGATCTATCTCTATAGATCTTGATCCCCAAGATGTAGGAAGCATCACCTAGATCTTTCATTGAGAATCTTTGTGATAAGAAGAGCTTGACCGAGTGCAGCATAAGAACATCATTTCCTATCAAGAGTATATCATCCACGTATAATACGAGGAAGACAACCTTACTCTCTGCCACCTTCTTGTATATACAAGGTTCATCTACATTTTTGATGAAGTAAAACTCTTTTACTACCATATCAAAATAGATGTTCCAACTCCGCGATGCCTGCTTTAACCCATGGATGGATTTAAGCAGCTTGCACACCTTTCCGCTTCTCCCACTATCTATGAAGCCCTCTGGCTGAGTCATGTACACGCTCTTTTCTAAATCACCATTTAGAAAGGAGGTCTTAATATCCATCTGCCAGATTTCGTAGTCATGGTATGCAATAATGGCAAGTAGGATCCGGATGGACTTAAGCATAGCCACTGGAGAAAAGGTTTCATCATAATCCACACCTGGTCATTGACGAAAACCTTTTGCAACAAGTCTAGCTTTGAAAGTCTCAACTTTTCCATCTACACCAAGTTTCTTCTTAAAGATTCATTTGCTCCCAATAGGTTTTTCCCCTTCAGGAGCAACTTCCAAAGTCTATACTTTGTTGGTGTACATGGATTCCATCTCAGATAGCATTGCATCCAGCCATTTCACAGAGTCCCCGCTCGTGATGGCCTGCTCGAAGCTAGTTGGGTCATCATCTTCCATGATGCAATCCTCGCTTTCACCATCAATGAGAAAACTGTAATATCTCTCAGGTGGATGAGGAATCCTACTAGATCGTCGGAGAGGCTGAGATTCGTTGGGAACTATCGAATCCTCTGGTTCCACTAAATCTTCAGTTGTAGTCTGTGTGGCTAGAAATTCTTCTAGTTCTACCTCTTTGCCACTAATTTCTTTCATAAGAAATTCCTTTTCTAAAAAGGTGGCATGTTGAGCAACAAACACCTTTTGTTCCTCACTGTGGTAGAATAGATATCTATTTGAATATTTAGGATATCCAACAAACTTACAAAGAACTGATCGTGCCTCGAGTTTGTCCGGATTTTGCCGTTTGACATAAGCCGGACAACCCCATATCTTAACTCGTTTAAGATATGGTCTCTTCCCACTCCATATATCATATGGTGTGGTAGGCACAAATTTAGATGGAACTTAATTCAATAGGTATGCTGCTGACTCAAGCGCATAACCCCAAAAGGAAATAGGTAACTCAGCGGTGCTCATCATAGAGTGCACCATATCCAATAGGATGATGATTGATACGTTTCAACCGTGTCGTATTTAGAAAGAATTTTGAAATTACCGTAATAAAAAACGGTGCCGCGTGTAGCGAGTCGTGATGAGTATGGGTCGTCCACAGGAGATGGTTGGTTTTTAGGCTTGTTTTAACGAGTTAATACCGTAACTTGGTTTGTTATTTAGACTAAGTGTTGTAACAATGATATGTTTAATAAAAGGACTTGTTAGGGATAGTTTTAGGTTAGGTTGTGTTAGGATGATGTTTGTCGCTTCTTTATAGACCTTAATTCTAATATTGACACTAAGGCAATAGGCAACAACGTGGATTAGGGAACTTGAAATACGGTATTTGCGATTTTGAGCTAAATCTGTATTCCTTATCCCTTGTCCTTCCGTTTTTGTCTCTTGACCTTAGCCTTCGGCAAACCATTCGCAATCCGGTTGCTGTTAGGATTCACCGCTATCATGGTAGGATAGGGTGCCTAACGGAGCAGAATTGCGAGTAGTTTGCTCGAAATTTCAATTGCAAAGTTATGGTTTTTTAAGGTTTTAGCAAACACATCTCCTAACATGAACTAACCATATTCTACCCTTAACAAGTAAATCAATTACTCACACATATTTACAATACCAAAATGAAAAAGAAAAGAGTAAGGCAACATAATAAAAATTGTAAGAAAAGAAAGACAAAGAGAGAATCGATAAATCAACGTGCAAATTTCTTCAACTGTTTTTTAATCCCGTACCAATGTGAAATCCAAATACCAAACTTTAAGGTTGCAAGCTCACTTAAGAGGTTGCAAGATCAAAGTAAAGCAAGGATTTCACAAGTTCAAGTATGTAGAAAGCAAGACATATGAAATGAAATGAGAACTTTTATTGAATTTCAAACAAGATACAACTAATCTTGAATTCAAGAACCTAAATCTTAAGTTTGCAAGTTCAATAAAGAAGTTGCAAGGTCAAGACAAAAGGGAAAGAGCTCAAGAGTTCAAAGGAAAAGCAAATTACAAGTGTTCTATTGCAAGACTAAAGAAAAAGTATCCCTTTCCCCTTGATCCGGTATTTATAGGCTTCAATCCAGAATAAACAAATAATAAAAATAACATTATGTGACCTAGATAAACCACCAGAAGAAAATGGGGCAAATTGGAGCAAGAAAAACCGGCGGCGCCGGGTTTTGGGGAAGCCACGCCGATTTTTTGTAGGCCAATAGGTCTCGTCTTGGTTATGTGATGTTGTGTGTACTCCACAAGTCTACTGGCATTGCTTGATTTCTTGATAACAATATGTGCTGCTTAGTAGCCTTTAGAGAGAAATCTTGATGCTTCAAATCACATCAACTCTTTTAGTATTTAATGCACATGTTCCCTACTTGCACAATTTCATCATGTCATGTAGCCAAGGCAGACCCACTATGGTCCATGTGCACACTTGCATTGTGTTGGACCAAAATTGTGTGCACACATTTATTTGCAAAAAGAACTCTTTGGACAATGATCGGTTTTATGTTCTGTTTGCAGTGTCGGCTTCCAAACGTTATATTCGTAATTTTGAGTGTGTTTCCAGTATTTTATCACGAACGCCTGTAATTTGTATTACTGAGCAGATACTGGTTAATAGTACCGATAAATAACAAAATAGATAATGAATGAGCGGTATTAAAATGCAGTTTTTAGTGATGAACACGTGTGATTCCTCCGCTCGGATACACCGTTGTGCTGTGGTGTATACGGAGGATTAAGCTGAGAGAGAATCCCATTCTCTTTTAGATAGTCACGGAATTCCGTGCTCAAGTATTCTCCTCCCCGATCGGATCGAAGGATTTTAATACTTATACCCGTCTGGTTCTCGACTTCATGCTTATATTCTTTGAATTTCTCAAAAACTTCAGACTTGTGTTTCAACAGGAACACATGTTCGTATCTTGAGAGATCGTCAGTGAATGTAATGAAGTATGAGGAACCATCCCCGGCATGTGTAGACATAGGACCGCATACATCACTATGTATCAGTCCCAAGAGTTCCATAACTCTTTCTCCGTGTCCAGTAAACGGAGTTTTGGTCATCTTTTCTTTGAGACATGACTGGCAAGTTTCATAGGATGATAATTCGAACGAATTCAAACATCCATCCTTATGTAACTTAGCTAGTCGTGTCGCATTGATATGACCTAGTCTACAATGCCACAAGAAGAATTCGTTCATTTCTGAACTCTTCCTCTTGTGTGTGTTTTGTACGTTAAGAACTGTGGTTTGATTTAGAACGTATATGTCATTATTTAACGAGCCTGATCCAATCAACTTTTGATTCAGAAAAATGTTCATAACATTATCTTGTACTACAAAATTATATCCTTCTTTACTTAATAAAGAAACTGATATAAGATTGCATATCAGATTCGGTATGTAATAGCATTCGTTCAGAATCAATGTATTACCATTTGGTAATACAATGTGATATTCGCCAACTGCTTTGGCTGCAACATTTGCACCATTCCCTACTCTTACAGAATGATCACCTATTCCCGGTTCTCTACCTTTCCTTAGCCCATGCAACATATTACATATATGGGATCCCGATCCGGTATCTAATACTTAGGACGTAGAGTGTACTGAGAAACAGTTATCGGTAACTAACACACCCGAAGAAGATGCATCAACATGCTTATTCTTCGTTTGGGTGGCGTGGGAATCCAGATATTCCCCTATTTCCTGCTCAGTCTTATAACAATTATAAGAAAGAACGGAACCAACGTTCCCCTGCTCAATATAACAAGCGGGTTCGGTCAATACATCCATGTTATTATCTTGATTAAGGCCTGACACGGTCGCTACCTGGAGAGAGAGAGATGAAAACACTTAGCATATGCTCTTGCAAGATTAGATTGGTTTTTATCTTATCTAATCAGGATGGTTCCCACTGTTTTTATCAAATCTTCCTTCAAACCCTAAAAGGTAAGACTAGCGGGATTAATTACACCTTACAAGTTCGCCAATCTTTCAGCCAGGCTAGTGTCGGTACTTTGAGCAAGGTTCCCCGTGCTTTCACATGGACCTAATTAAAATAAATCTCATTTTCCCAAGGGTGTAACCCCATTAACACCTTTCTAGACACCTACTTGATCGGCTAATTATGATGTGTAAAACTCTCCTAGGAGTAACTCTTACTCGAAGTAGGTATCGGGATCCAACTATCTCATAGAAGGTATGCAATCTCATTGCAAATTTCAACTATTGAAATTCCCAATAATATTTTACCCCTAGCGTCCCACGACCTTGACAGAGGTCAACAAACAACAGTGCGCTAGTCAAGTTCAACCTGCCATTTCATGATTGAATTAAACCCACCCGCACGACCCTTAACAGAGATCAACAAGTTCGTACGACTACCCTAATCCAATCGCATCTCATGCTTTGCAGATAAGCACTAGTCAGCTACCGCACACTATGCCTTGACAGAGATCAACAAACGCAGCACGAATACTAAATAGTATTTATCTGAAATAACGGAGGGCTACGACATGTTTTTAGGAAAACCTTTTGCGTAATGAACTTGATATCGTTGTAGAATCGAGTGATTTTGAAAATAAGTGTTTTTTAGGCTTTTATTAATTTTGCTAAAGAGGTCACTCCCGGTGAAGGGATCTCGGCTTTTTCCTTATCGAATGAGGTGCTGGATATTCTACAAGGAATACCGCTATGCAAAGCAAGAACTATAGAAGCAATCAAAAGACAAAACTGAGTGGGTTGTAGCATCTGCTAGCTTTTGCTAAAGAGGTCACTCCCGGTGAAGGGATCTCGGCTCTTTCCTCATCGAATGAGGTGCTTGATATTCTACAAGGAATACCGCTATGCAAAGCAAAAACTAGAGCTACCCTTTTAAAAAATTTGATTCCACAACATCTTATAGGTTTCTTTCTTTTTCATTAATCTCATTAGTGAAGTCCCATCAATTATGCTTCCTAAGCATCACAGAAGAAACGAAAATACAACGTACGCTTATGCCATCCGCATTCGCCACAGTGTCCCGTTATGCACCATTAGATTACTTAACTAAGGGCATAGGGGGACGGGACTAGCGCGGGTGCAAAACATAAGCAAAGTTTATTATATATCATATATATAATAATAAAGCATTCATCTCAAACATATAAAGTGATCACATCACATAATATAAGCAGAAGAAGACAACATATGAAATATCGGATATTCTAGGAGGTCCGTGTTTTATATTAAGCCTGTAAAAAACACGGATTCCACGGTCACGATGAATAGCCAAACCCACATCCCTAGATCCCAACGAGAGCAGCAAGCAACCCTACCAATTCTAGAGTTAGGTGATGTTCATATAAGATTTTTGCATTTTTATACCGCCCAATTTTTATCACATTGCATATCGGTAGGTACTCTTGAGCCGTGTTTGCTAGTCAATTGCAGGATACAGGTTCTCGGCTCTAAACGGTGAAATCCATGGAAAAATACGACAAAATCCGAGTTCCTGCCAACCACAGATAAAACACGGGTCTCCGCTCTTTATCCGTCTGTTGCCACACACCAGTTTAGGAGACAAAATGGCAAATCGATTATCACCTTCATGCACAAGGCTCAATGGCAACACAAAATCCAAGAAATCTACGCGGAGCTCAAGAAAATCATGACAAAAGATACACATCCAATCACCTTTTGATCAACAGAAATTCTGGAAAATCGTGAAGAAAGTTTGAGAAAACACGTATACCAGGTTGAAGGGCACTACAAACCAGGGAAACCCACCAATTTTGATGAACCAATTCCCCTAAAGTGGCGCGGTTCCGCGGCAATAGCAGGCTTAATCCGCGGAACCGCGGCCTTACAGTGGAGACAGAGGATGGGCTTTTAGGGTTATTTTGGTCTTTTTATATTGAGGCAGGATTTTGCCCTAGATTTTCAGTTCACCGCCTATAAATAGCCCAGAACCTTGTGAAGCCAAGGGTGCATAATCTTGTATTTATTTTTTAGGTTTTAGTGTTGTTGTTCTTCCTCCTCTCATCTCTTCTCCATTAAAAATCTTGTAGTGAGCTTTTGTGAGTGAAGAATGATGAATAAAGAAGTTCCTTTTGCTATTATATCTTGTCTTGTTCTTTAGTTAAATTATTATTGCTTGTAATTTTTATTTGTTAACTTAGTTGTTGTTATTTCTTGTTGTTTCTTTCTCTTCTCTTTTCCTTTATCCTTAAACAACCATGACGCTTACGCTTGATCCTTGCCAAAGTGAGGTCGCAAATAGCTAGTTGTTATCTTCTAATCTTCTTCTTTCTATCTTCCTCTTTTGTTTTGTTTTCTTTTCATTATGATGTGTGAGTAGTTTCATACTTGTTAGGGTAGGATAAGGGAAGTTTGAGAGAAGGAAATCTCTCTCACTCTTTCCTTGCCCAACATCTTAAATCGACTCCCGTTAATTGAACCACAATCCGCTCCTTACGGCACCCTATCCTACATGATAGCGGTGATTCCGTAGTGAGACCGGTTGTGGTTGAATTAACCGGAGGTTATGGCTAAGAGCCAAGAACGGACGGACAAGCACCAAAAGGAAGAACTTATGCGTTGGAAAGCCTAGCTTATACTCGCAAGTTCCTTCCTAGTCGTGCTAATCCCCGTTGTTGCCGATTACCGTAACACCGATATTAAGAAGGGAAACGAAAGAGGTGAGCGACTCCTAACTCAAACTAACCTAATCCTAACCCTAACAAGCTCTCTTTACATATCATTTTAACACTTAGTTAATCACAAACAAATCTGGAAAACTGGACTTAACTCGTTAAAGCACATAGAAAAAGATTCCCATCTCCCTGCGGACGACCCGTACTCAACCGGCTAGCTACAAGCAAAACCGTCTTGATTGCGGTAATTAACTAAACTTAAACACGCAGAATCTCTAACAATCAAATGGCGCCGTTGCCAGGGAGACGGTAGTTTATTTCTTTGTGTAATTTCGGGTTAACTTGTGAATATAACCGAAAAACAAAACAAAAAATATACTTTGTAAAATAAAAAAAAATCATCTTGTTATTTTTGATTAGTTTTTGTGCAAGTGTGCAGGATAATACGGAGTTCAAGTTCAGTGCCAAAGACGTGGGAAGATAGACCCATATTTCGCGGCTACACCGCGACGGATCAAAACGAAACAAACGGTCTACTGTCAAGATCTGGAGCAGGTACAGTGAGCAAATAAAAATTCAGAAAATCGAAACAGATAGAGGACACCCACAGGAGCTCACACCAGAAATCCAGAGGCCCAAATCTTCCCTATTGCCGCGGAACCGCGGCATAAGCCAGCCTAGGCCGCGGAACCGCGCCCGTTTGGTCCCCTGAGTGTGCCAAAATTTTAGGGTGAGTCTCTGTTCTCTCTCCCACTCCTCTGGACTCCAATAAATTGTGTTTTCTGCAGAATTCTTTGCGCAAACTCTCTTCCCCCTTCCAATAAACTGTTCTTGTGCAGGATTCTTTGCACCGCGCTAAAAATAAAAATTGTTTGCAGTTGATTTGTTACCGCTTTGCATTCATTAATACGGACTTAAGGGGTTTGAAACCAATTCAGATTGGGTGGGGATTTCATCACCCTTCCCAGGACCCCAAAAATCACAAAAAGCTTATGCATTGACCATTGTTAAATTAAAAAATACTAGACTCAGCCCTAAGGACTTCGCGCTCAATAGGACAGAGGGCTAGTTACAGGCATCGGCCGTTTATCCTATCTGACTTTTGCGGTGCCTAGGCAAGTGTGACGAAGGCAAGTGGTTATTTAATTAAGGAACTTCGCGAAAGCGTTGGACAACCTCCCACTTACCTGGCACTTATCTGGCCGCATTAGACGGAGAAGAGGCGGTTTGAGGTCCTATTTCTAGCCCTCTGGAACAGTTAGGAGCTGTCTAGCAGACCTAGGTGACCCTAGATCTAGGTGAGATTGTGCATATCTTATTTGTGATTTCTTAAAGCCGTAAGTCCGTACATATTTCTGTAAAGATCTTTCTAAAAAAACAAAAAAAAAGGAAAAAATCAAATACTTTTATAAAAACTTGCCCTTTGTCGCCAAATCCATTTTTCACCCACCACCCATCGTTTTTCTCCATTGACGTTTTCTTACCCTCACCTTCTCCGCTTTGACTATACTAAACTCGTTTAGTGTATATCCGCTTGGACTCGGGACACTAGCGCCCGTCTAGTCCGCGTTACGTTAGTCGCTACCGACTACGCGATCGACTCAGATGTCGAAACTCCGTCCACTCCTCTTTCACCCCTCCCTTTACCGGCCAACTCCGACGTTGACCGGAATTCTGTTCATACATCTTCACCTTCACCTTCACCAACCTCTTCTTCCGCGATGTCAGGATTTAATCCGAACATCTCTTTGACTACCCCTGGATTGGCTCCACGTCCTACGGAGACCAATAACCCACCACCACCGCCTGTTGTAGCGCCGCAGCGAATCGCGCTCCAGGATCGTTTCTATCCCACCCGTTCTGCACTTCCCACCTGCCTTTCTCTTCCTCCGGCCAATGGGGATAATTTTGAAATTAAGCCCCACTTCATCAACATGCTCCCACGATTTCATGGGCTTGAATCTGAAGATGCCTATATCTTCATCAATAAATTTCAAAACGTCTGTGCCATGATGAAAACTACCCAACTGTCGTACGATGCTATACGTCTATGGGTCATTCTGTTCACTTTATGCGATCTTGCTGAAAAATGGCTGTATAGCACCGCTTCCCACTCCATAACCAGTTGGGACGAGTTTGTAAAAGCGTTTCTAAAGAAATTTTATCCGAATCATAAAACCGCAAGGATTCGAAATGAAATCAACCAATTCTCTCAGCTTCCTTCTGAACCCTTCTGGAAGTACTTTGACCGGTACAAAGACCTTCTTGTTCAGTGTCCTCACCACGGTACAGAGAAATGGCAACTTTGCCGAACCTTATACGAGGGCCTAAACCCAGCAACGAAGCAGTTGTTGGAAACCATCTGTCAGGGCCACTTCCTATCGAAATCTGACGAGGAAGCGTGGCAGTTCTTTGACGACCTTGCGGAGCAAACGCTACAATGGGAGAGCACCAGACCGACTTCTTCTTCTTCTACCTCCACTTCTACCGGTCAGTCTAGGGTAGGAATTCACCAACTTGATGTCTCTATTGCGATGAAAGCTGAAATGGCTGCAATAACGAGAAAGCTTGAAGCAATAGAGAGCAAATTTTCTGCTCCTGCCCCTGTTCTCCCCCTTCGTACCATTTGCACTTGTTGTTCCGATCCTTCTCACTTGACCGAAGAGTGTCCTTACAATCCACCATCGCAAGGACAGGATCAGGTTAATGCTGCATTCCAGCAAAGACCGAGGAATGATCCATACTCTTCCACCTACAATCCCGGTTGGAGGAACCACCCCAATTTCGCCTGGAATCAGAATCAGAATCAATTCCAAGGCAACAATTTCCAAAGGGCCCCTCCACCGCAACAACAAGCGCAACAACAAACTCAACAGCAATTTCAGCAGCCCTTCTAACCCCAACCTTTCCAAAATCAGATGAACAACTTTGCGCCCAACAATTCTTTTCCACCAAACAACTTTGTTCCGTCAAACAACGATAAGGTTTCCTCGCTCGAACGAAGTCTGGAGGCGTTCGTTAAACAATCGACTCAGTCCACCGCCAACATCCAGTCTTCCATTCAGTCCTTAGTGCAACACACTGCCGCTCACGGGCAAAGCATCAAGACCATCGAGGCCCAGATTGCACAGCTGAATGTGGCCTTAAGCGAGCGAGAAAAGGGGAAGCTCCCGTCCCAGCCACTCCCAAATCCCGGTCACCCACATAATGTGCATGTTGCTCTTGAACAACAGAACCATAATGTGAGTGCCGTGACCACACTGAGATCGGGAAGGATGCTGCAAAACAACATCGGCACACGTATCAACGAAGACACCCCGGTCGCTGCTTCTTCTTCTTCTTCTTCTTCTTCTTCTGCTTCTTCGTCTTCTGAGCCTATTCTCCGTTCTTCACAAGGCTCTCCTTCCTCTTCTTCTGCTCTGAATGGACCCACTTCTCACTCCACGAAAATACCTGTTCTGGGATCCGTTCCAACTCCACAATCTCCTCCTCCAGCATTAGACTCAACCAATTTTAAAAATGCTCCATTTCCAAACCGGTTGAGGTCTAATAAACAAAATCCTCAAATGGAGAAGATTCTGGAGTTATTTAAGCAGGTTAACATTAACATTCCTCTTTTAGATGTTGTCCAATAAGTCCCGTCCTACGCGAAAATCTTAAAGGACTTGTGCACGAAAAAGAGGAAGTCTCAGGTACCCAAGAAAGTTTTCTTGGCTAGTGCTGTGAGTGATGCCCTTACCCAATCTTTACCACAAAAATGGAAGGACCCTGGCTGTCCTACGATTTCTATTACTATTGGGGATAAGAACATCAACCGCACACTATTAGATCTTGGTGCCAGTGTTAACCTGCTTCCGTACTCAGTATACGAGCAATTAGGCGTCGGAGAGCTGAAACCCACGCACTGCACTCTCCAAATGGCTGACCGATCGATCACCCATCCTAGGGGTGAGCTAGAGGATGTGTTAATAAAAGTCGGGGACTTCATATTCCCCGTTGACTTCATTGTATTAGACACACAGCCTGTAGCTAACCCCCGGAATCAAATTCCGGTGATACTCGGTCGCCCATTTCTTGCAACCTCAAATGCTGTGATCAATTGTCGCAATGGTTCGATGAACCTCTCTTTTGGAAACATGACGATTGAACTCAACATTTTTAAGTTGGGGAATCAGCCCGCCGAACCTAATGCTCATATACTGGACGTCTGCTCGATCCAGGAGATCACCCCAGAAGAATGTGAATTCGAGGAGTTTCTGTTTGATCACGATAATCTTAACGCCACTAGTGCGTTCCTCCTCGAACCTGCTGCTGTTTCTGCGCCCGACAACGACTACGAGTGTTTCACGTTCTCGAACGATCTTAGCCGCGCACAACCCGAGTTTGAATCTTTCGAATTTCCGGATGAGTTACCTGAACCATCCGACTCGGTCGCTTACACTCGTTTTGAACCTTTGCTGGAATCTTTTGAGTTCGAGACCTCTGCACCAATCTTGCCTTCAATCGTTTCACCTCCAACGCTCGAACTCAAGCCGTTGCCGTCTCACCTTAAGTATGCTTACTTAGGTGAAAACGAGACCCTCCCTGTCATCATTTCGGCTTCTCTAGCTCCAGAGCAAGAGAAAGCCCTTCTCTAGCTCCAGAGCAAGAGAAAGCCCTTCTCACGGTCTTGCACAGCAACAGGCAAGCTTTTGGCTGGTCCATGGCGGACATCAAGGGTATTAGTCCCCTGATCGTTGAGCATCACATTCATCTGATGGATGATGCCAAACCAGCCCGGGATCCACAAAGACGTCTTAATTCAGTCATGAAAGAGGCTGTGAAGAAGGAGATCGTAAAATGTCTAGATAGTGGTATCATTTACCCTATCTCTGATAGCCAGTGGGTTAGCCCCATCCACGTTGTCCCCAAGAAATCAGGTATAACGGTCATCACTAACGAGGTGAACGAGTTAATCCCTACTCGCACCCAAACTGGGTGGCGAGTATGCATTGATTACAGAAAACTCAACGCCGCAACGCGGAAGGACCACTTTCCGCTACCTTTCATTGACCAAATGCTTGAACGATTGGCCGGACATGAGTACTACTGCTTTCTTGATGTCTACTCCGGCTATAATCAGATTCCCATCGCCGAAAAAGACCAGGACAAGACCACTTTCACTTGTCCTTTCGGCACGTTTGCATATCGTCGCATGCCCTTTGGGTTATGCAATGCGCCCGCTACCTTCCAGCGGTGTATGATGGGAATCTTCTCAGACATGGTGGAAAAATTTCTGGAGATTTTCATGGACGATTTCTCCATCTTCGGCGATTCCTTCAACGAGTGTTTGCTGCATCTTGACGCTGTCCTTACTCGATGTAAGGACAAGAATCTCACTTTGAATTGGGAGAAATGCCACTTCTGTAGGGTTCCTAGGCACTCTCAAGAGGTCTCACAAGGCATCAACCATGCCAATTTACAATTTTAACGGTGCCGAGAAACCCTAATACGGACCGTTGGCTAGAATTTTAGGCGAAAAAGAAACTAGTTAACTACTTTAACTAAGTGAACGGATATACAACCTTTGTAGATCCGGTCCTCCACCTCCATAGCTCCGCAATGAAGTCTCCTCGCTGTTCAAGTCAAACCCCGGGCTCAAGCGTCGGCTTCATCGGAGAATGGACGGGCTAGGTCGTCGACGTCGATGCCGAAGATGATCTACGTCGAGGCATCACTAGATCAAGATCCAACTTCACCAAGTCAAGAAACTTGTGAAGAAAACACACTCTACTACTTGGCAAGAGGTAGAGGATGAAGAAATAGGAAGTGGGTAGACTTTAGAATTGGATTTCTCACTTGTTTTCATCAATCACCATTGATGGATGCTTGGTTTTCCTCTTGAAGAAAAAGAAGAAGAAGAAGATAATGAATATGATAAGTTATTTTAATTAGAATAGAAAATCAAAACTTATCATAAACAAAACCATGTTTAGGTGTAGAGAGTGGACTATGGTTAAATGGAGTGGTTAGGGTTAAGCATGAGACAAAATGGTGACTTAGTCAAACCTTCATGAATCTTCATGAAAGAAACAAATGAAAGCCACCATTTTCTCTTTATGCATTTTATTTTCCAAAAAGAATAAATGAAATAAATAAATGAATAAGTAAAAACAAAACCCTAACCATTACACAACCATGGTTTAATCTTTACACTTAGCCAATTTAGCATGCATCATCAAACATGATACAAACTAGTGCACAAAATTATATCGTATATACAATGTGCACATCCGAGTGAGAAAATCCATCTTAAGTGAACCAATACTAGTTAATGCAAAGTAATATATCAAATATATAATTATGCATTAAATCATTAAATCAACACTTGACACAATGATCCGGTCATGTCGCACACAACCGACTAGTATACAATGTATCGATTTATCGAATCAATCCTTGATTCGATAACTAGGTTATATCGCATACAACCATTCGACACATTCATCACGAGAATAGAATACGGTATCATATACACGCATTATTCTCGGTCCCACACATATCTCATATGCGCTCCTATTTCGTTTCGCTTGAGCCAGGAAACCTCTGTGTAGGACTCTAAAGACTCGTCAATACGCCGGCAGCGGATGATGATCATATCAAACATCCACAAGCCGCAAGCGGTCTGCTAAACGTAACGGCCACCCGGGTATTGAGCGATCAGAAGATCGACGAGCAAGCCCGCTCACACTCCAGTGAATCCAACCAGTAACACTACCGTACAGTCCGGTCTCGTCGTCTGATATGTCGCATATCTTGCCTAGGGGTGGTAAACGTCAGACCCTAATAGCTCGATAAGTCGTGTCGATATGAGGTCTATAACAATTTGAGAAACTACTGGTAACACTTACCAGTAAATCTCAGCAACCCTGGCCAGGGATTTCCTGTTATAGCCAATCGAACACAGCGCAACATCAACCCCCTATACCGGGAGAGACGAATCCCCTCCTATCGCTCATTGCCTCCATGTGACTCGGGACTGTACCCAAAAACCACCGTTTTGCACGCCCTCTTGGACGTGGTAAGATGGAAATCAAAGCACAGTGGGAACCACACAAGACTCTATGACGATCTCGGGTCAATAGACTACTCTGTACCAGTGTCACCTGAGAACTGCCATCTGACGTAAGGTATAATACCATCTGGGAGTTCTCGGCGATTCCGTCCAGTGTACCCAGTCTCTACTGAGCACCCGTATATCATCTCTGATGTCAAACACCGATGGATATGGGATCATCCATCGCCCATCTGTATGGGTCGAGAAGGTATACGCTAGTCTACTCTGGTATATCGATTCCCCGTCTCGATACACCCACGACTAGGGACTTTCAAGGATGTACTTATAGACTACCATGTCCCCACTAGTATGATCCGCATCATAGTCCAGGTAGTCAAGTACACATCCTAAGGGCTTTACCAACATGTAACAGAGAGACAATCAGTATACACGTTAAGGTAAAGATCAACCAGATAGCATACTTGTAAGGTTCCTAGGCACTTTAGTAAGGTCTCACAAGGCATCAGACATGCCAAATTAAAATTTTTGGTGCCGAGAAACCCTAGACTACGGATCTTAACTAGATGTTTAGGCGAAACTTGAAAACTAGTTAACTGTTAACTACTGGGATACGGAAATTACAACCTTTGTAGATCCGGATATCCACCTCCACGGCTCCGCAACGTCATGTCCTCGCTGTCCATCATGAATCCTCGACTCGATCATCGGCTTCATCGGGAAAGCAAGCGGAATAGGTCGTCGGCTTTGTGTCAAAGACGATCTACGTCGAGGTTGCACAAACTCAAGCTCCGACTTCACAAACTTGTGAAACTTGTGAAGTAAACACCCAAAACAACTTGGCAAGAGGTAGAGGGTGAAGAAATAGGAGGTGGGTTCACTTTAGATTTGGATTTAACTCACTAAATCTCAACTTGCCATTTTTGTAGCAAGCTAGAAGAAGAAGAAGAAGAAGATGAGCTCAAGAAAAGATATGATAAGTCTTCTTATAAAAATAAATATAAATCAAATACTTATCATAACTTGAACTTGGGTCAAGTGTAGAGAATTAACCATGGTCACTTTGATGGGTTAGGGTTAAGCATGAAGATAAGGATGGTTGCTAAAGTCAAAGCTTCATGAAGCTTCAACAAAATGACAAAGAAAGCCACCATCCTCATCTTATTCTTTTCCAAATAAATAAATAAATAAATAAATAAATAAATGAATATGCAAAACCCTAATTATCAAATTAACCATGGATTAATTTTATACACTTAACTAAATGATCAAGTATCATCAAATATGATACAAAAAGTGCACGAAAGTATATCACATATACAATGTGCAATCCTAGTGAGAAAAATCCGTTTAAAGTGAACCAATACTAGTCAATGCAATGCAATATATCAAATATATAATTATGCATTAAATCATTAAATCAACACTTGATTCAATGATCCGGTCATGTCGCACATAACCGACTAGTATTCAATGCATCGATTTATCGAATCAATGATTCGATAACTAGGTCATATCGAATATAACCAATCGAAACATATATCGCGAGAATGAAATGCGGTATCACATACACGCATTATTCTCGGTCCTGCACATATCTCATATGCGCTCCTATTTCGTTTCGCTTGAGCCAGGAAACCTCTGTGTAGGACTCTAAAGACTCGTCAATACGCCGGTAGCAGATGATGATCATATCAGGCACCCACAAGCCGCAAGCGGTCTGCTAAACGTAACGGCCACCCGGGTATTGAGCGATCAGAAGATCGACGAGCTAGCCCGCTCACACTCCTGCGAATCCGACCAGTAACACTTACCATACAGTCAAGTCTCTTCGTCTGATACGTCGCATATCAAGTCTAGGGGTGGTATACGTCAGACCCCAATAACCCGATAAGTCGTGCCGATATGAGGCTCGTAACGGGTCGAGAAACTACTGGTAACACTTACCAGCAAATCTCTGATCAGCCCTGGCCAGGGACTTCCCTGTTACGGCCAATCGAGCACTGCGCAACATCAACTCCCAATACCGGGAGAGACGAAACCCCTCCTATCGCTCATTGCCTCCATGTGACTCGGGACTGTACCCAAAGACCACCGTTTTGCACGCCCTCATGGACGTGGTAAGGTGGAGATCAAAGCACAGTGGGAATCACACAAGACTCTATGACGATCTCGGGTCTACAGACTAACCTGTATAAGTGTCACCTGAGAACTGCCATCTGACGTGAGGTATAATACCATCTGGGAGTTCTCGGCGAGTCCGTCCAGTGTACCCAGTCTCCACTGAGCACCCGTATACCATCTCTGATGTCAAACACCAATGGATATGGGATCATCCATCGCCCATCACATGGATCGAGAAGCGTATACGCTAGTCTACTCTGGTATATCGATGCCCTGTCTCGATTACACCCACGACTAGGGACCTTGAAGGATGTACTTATGGACTACCATGTCCCCACTAGTATGATCTGCATCATAGTCCAGGTAGTCAAGTACAAATCCTAAGGGCTTTACCAACATGTAACTATAAAACAGTATAAAGAGACTAGTGTACATGTTAAGATAAATGGTAACCAGATAGCATACTATCATGTCGAGCAAGAAAGTCATCTCTATATATGTCCAAGCATCCAATATAATATACATAATCTGTACAATACTGGCCTCTAGGGCATACATACAACTAACAATCTCCCACTTGCACTAGGGCCAGCTGCTGTAGTATCTCATACCGAGCATCCCGAAGAGTCTCTCAAACTGTATCTGGGGAATGGCCTTCGTGAGTGGATCCGCGGTGTTGTTCTTCGTGTCAACTCTCCTGACCTCGATCTCCCGGCGATCAACTATCTCCCGGATCAGGTGATACCGCCTCAGAATATGCCTGGACCGCTGATGGGACCTGGGTTCCTTGGCCAAAGCCACCGCTCCATTGTTATCACAATACAAAGGTATTGGATGCTCAATGGATGGAACCACTCCAAGTTTAGTAATGAACTTCTTGACCCAGACAGCTTCTTTAGCAGCATCGTTGGCAGCGATGTATTCAGCCTCCATCGTCGAGTCTGCCACGGTTTCCTGCTTGGAACTCTTCCAGCTTACCGCCCCTCCGTAAAGGGTAAAGACAAAACCCGACTGCGACTTAGAGTCGTCCTTATCACTCTGGAAGCTCGAATCGGTAAAGGACTCCACTTGGAGTTCTCCGTTACCATACACCAAGAACATATCTCTAGTCCTTCGCAAGTACTTGAGAATGCTCTTCACAGCTGTCCAGTGACTCTCTCCAGGATCAGCTTGATACCTGCTCACTACACTTAGTGAGTATGCTACATCGGGTCTGGTACATAGCATCGCATACATGATAGAGCCTACTGCCGAAGCATAGGGTATCCCTTGCATGCGAGCTCTCTCCAAATCAGTCTTGGGAGACATCTCTTTGGAGAGAGTGACTCCAGAGATCGTGGGCAAGTTCCCACGCTTGGACTCTGCCATACTAAACCTCTTTAGTATGGTGTCAATGTACCTGGATTGGGACAATCCCAAAATCCGTTTGGATCTATCTCTATAGATCCTGATTCCCAATATGCAGGAGGCATCACCAAGATCTTTCATTGAGAATCTTTGTGATAAGAAGAGTTTGACCGATTGCAGCATAGGAATATCATTTCCTATCAAGAGTATGTCGTCCACGTACAATACGAGGAAGACAACCTTACTCTCTGCCACCTTCTTGTAGATACAAGGTTCATCTGGATTTTTGACGAAATCAAACTCTTTGATAACGACGTCAAAGCAGATGTTCCAACTCCGCGATGCTTGCTTTAATCCATAAATGGATTTAAGCAGCTTGCACACCTTCCCGCTGCTCCCACTGTCTACGAAGCCCTCTGGCTGAGTCATGTACACGCACTCTTCTAAATCACCATTTAGAAAGGCGGTCTTAACATCCATTTGCCAGATTTCGTAGTCATGAAAGGCAGCAATGGCAAGCATGATTCGGATGGATTTAAGCATAGCCACTGGAGAAAAGGTCTCGTCATAGTCCACACCTGGTCTTTGACGAAAACCCTTTGCTACTAGTCTAGCTTTGAAAGTCTCCACTTTCCCATCTACACCAAGTTTCTTCTTAAAGATCCACTTGCTCCCAATGGGTTTTACCCCTTCAGGAGCAACTTCCAAAGTCCATACTTTGTTGGTGTACATGGAATCCATCTCGGACCGCATAGCATCCAGCCATTTCACTGAGTCCCCACTCGTGATGGCCTGCTCGAAGCTAGTTGGGTCATCATCCTCCATGATGCAATCCTCGCTCCCACCGTCCATGAGAAAACCGTAGTATCTCTCAGGTTGGCGAGGAACCCTACTAGATCGGCGGAGTGGCTGGGGTTCATCGGGAACTACGGAATCCTCTGGTTCCACCAGATCTTCTGTTGTAGCTTTTGCAGCTGGAACCTCTTCCAGTTCTACCTCATAACCACTATTCTCTTTTTCAAGAAATTCCTTTTCTAAAAAGGTGGCATGCCGAGAAACAAACACTCTTTGTTCCTCAGGGTGGTAGAAGATATACCCTTGAGAATTCTTGGGATATCCTACAAATTTGCATAGAACAGACCGTGCCTCGAGTTTGTCCGGATTTTGTCGTTTGACATAGGCTGGACAACCCCATATCTTAACATAGTTAAGACTTGGTCTCTTCCCTTTCCATATCTCATATGGAGTGGTAGGCACAGATTTGGTGGGGACCATATTCAATAGATGTATGGCTGTCTCAAGCGCATACCCCCAGAAGGAAATAGGTAACTCAGCTGTGCTCATCATAGAGCGCACCATATCTAATAAAGTGCGGTTCCTCCGTTCTGATACACCGTTGTGCTGTGGTGTATATGGAGGAGTCAGTTGAGAAAGAATCCCATTCTTTTTTAGGAAGTCCAGGAATTCATTGCTCAAGTATTCACCTCCTCGATCAGATCGAAGGATTTTAATACTTTTTCCGGTTTGGTTTTCGACTTCTTGTTTATATTCTCTAAATTTCTCAAAAGCTTCAGACTTGTGTCTTATCAAGTACACATGTCCGTATCTTGAGAGATCGTCAGTGAATGTAATGAAGTACGAAGAACCATCCCTGGCATGTGTAGACATGGGACCACATACATCGCTATGTATTAGTCCCAAGAGTTCAGTAACTCTTTCTCCGTGTCCCGTAAACGGAGTTTTGGTCATCTTGCCTTTGAGACATGACTGGCAAGTGTCATAGGATGAAAATTCAAACGGATTTAAATATCCATCTCTATGCAACTTAGCTAGTCGTGTCGCATTGATGTGACCCAGTCTACAATGCCATAAGAAGGATTCGTTGAGTTCAGAACTCTTCCTCTTATGTGTGCTTGTTATGCTCAGAACTGTTGATTGGTTTAGAACATAAATGCCATTGCACAACGTGCCTGATCCAACCAACTTTTGGTTATGGAAAATGTTCATAACATTGTCCTGTAATACAAAATTATATCCCTCTTTACTTAATAAAGAAACCGATATAATGTTGCATATCAGGTTCGGCATGTAATAGCATTCGTTCAGAACCAATGTATTACCAGTTGGTAATACAAGGTGATATTCCCCAACAGTCTTAGCTGCAACAATTGCACCATTTCCAACTCTAATGTCTTTATCACCTTCTCCAAGTTCTCTACCTTTCCTTAGCCCATGTAACTGATTACATATATGGGATCCTGACCCGGTATCTAATACCCAGGACGTAGAGCAAATGGAGAAACAGTTCTCAGTAACGAACACACCCGAAGAAAATGCATCAGCATGTACTTTCTTCATTCGGGTGGCATGAGAATCCTGGCATTCTCCTATATCCTGTTCATTCCTATAACTCTTATAGGAAAGAACGGAACCAACGTTCCCCAGCACAGTATAACATGCGGGTTCGGTCAATACATCCATATTATTATCTTGATTAAGGCATGAACTGGTCGCTACCTGGAGAGAGAGAGAAGAAAACACTTTAGCGTATGCTCGTGCAAGATCAGATTGGTTTTTATCTTATCTAATCAGGATGGCTCCCACTGCTTTTTATCAAATCTTCCTCCAAACCCTAAAAGGAAAGACTAGCCGGGATTAATTACACACTACAGGTTCGCCAATCTTTCAGCCAGGCCAGTGTCGGTACTTTGAGGGAGGTCCCCCGTGCTTTCGCACGAACCTAATTAATGTAAACCTCGTTTTCCCAGAGGCGTAACCCCGTTGACACCTTTCTAGTCACCTACTTGATCAGCTAATTGCAACGTGTAAAACTCTCCCAGGAGTAACTCTTACTCGCAGTGGGTATCGGGATCCAACTATCTCATAGAAGGTATGCAATCTCATTGCAAATTTCAACACTTGAAATTCCCGATAATATTTTTGCCCCTAGCGTGCTATGACCTTGACGAAAGCCAACAAACCACAGCCCGCTAGTCAAGTTCAACCCGTACATTTCTTGACTGAATCAAACCCACCCGCACGACCCTTGACGAAAGCCAACAAAGCCGTACGACTACCCTAATCCAGTCGCATCATATGCAGCAGATAAACAGCACATAGCTACCGCACACTACACCTTGACGAAAGCCAACAAATGTAGCACGAATACTATATGCAACTTATCTGAAATGACGGAGGGCTACGCAGGTTTTTCTGAAAACCATGAGCGTAATGAACTTGATATCGTTGTAGAATCAAATGTAGTTTTGAAATGGAGTGATTTTGAGGCTTTTCTAGTTTTGCTAAAGGAGTCACTCCCGGTGAAGGGATCTCGGTCCTTTCCTCATCGAATGAGGTGCGGGATATATCATATATATCGCTGTGCAAAGCAAAAACTCAAAAGCAATCAAAAGCAAACCGAGTGTGTAGCATCTGCCAATTATTGCTAAAGGAGTCACTCCCGGTGAAGGGATCTCGGTCCTTTCCTCATCGAATAAGGTGCAGGGTATATCATATATACCTCTGTGCAAAGCAAAAACTGTAGCTACCTGTTCTATTTTAAAATTCGATTCTACAACATCTTAGGTTTCTTATCTTTCATTAATCACATTAATGAAGTCCCATCATTTAAATACCTAAACATCACAGATAGATATGACGTACACTTATGCCATCCGCATTCGCCTCGATGTCCCCTCGTGCACCGTTAGGTTAGGTAACTAACGACAGAGCAGGGCAGGGCTAGCGCGGGTGTAAAACATAAGTAACGTCTATATAATATATCATATATATCATATACTAAATCTATCACAGAATCGCATCACAGATATCGCAGCAGAATAAACATATGAAATATTGGATATTCTAGGACGTCCGTGTTTTCAATACGAGCCAGTATAAAACACGGATTCCACGGTCGTGATGAATAGCCAATCCCACACCCCTAGACCCCTACGAGAGCGGCAAGCAACCCTGCCAATTCTGGGGTTAGGAGACCCGGACTCGACTCCTCGAGTTGGTCTCCCACTGGACCCCAGAACCCGGTTACTTGTGCTCCCCTCCTTGGGTCTATCCTAGTGCAGAAAAGTAAATAATATACAAAGGGTGACAACTCCCGCATCCTGGAAGTGCCCCGAATAAAAGAATATTACATACAAGTTTTTACATGAATGAAAATGAAAAACACTCATCTCACATAAAAACCCCCGGCTATTCGATTACGACGATCCAATATAACATATCCAGCAACACATAACATCACATGTCATCAACGTAAGTAAGTATGCATACCCCAATTGTCCTTGACGTATAGCAACGAAACCGGCGATATGAACATACTACACTTACGGTCACAGAAAAGAAAGTGTAAAACTACAACAATTGGAATCCGCAACAACTTTAGACATCACATGCCTAACAGTTACAAACCCCGCATTTTAGTCTCATTATCGAAAACTCTTTTCAATATCTAATGAAACTAAACCGCTAGATTTGCAACATCCATCCAGTTATCTCATAACCTTTTGTGAATTCCAATTATTGTATCCAATTCCGGATAAATAGAATATATCAAACTTTCCGATCAAACATTCTAACACCCAAGTTTTCCCGACACCGATCAACACATGAAATAGGTTCAAAGACATTCACTTCATACCTCAGTACCAACGGTCCAGCCGTAGAAGGGTCAAGCCAACGCCTCACATGTGGCACGCCGTACTGCCCCAAACCCGAAGGTTCAAAGGGCAGTTCAAGACGGTCACATAATCGAGTTAAGGTTTGTTGTCTTCTAGAGGGACCATCGCGTTACTTGCACTACTGAGAACGTCCTTAAACCATACAATGATCCAACACTTGGATTTTCCGGCAGGGGAAAACCTGGGTATTTATATCCGGTCGAACTCTTTAACATATTCTAAAAATTATCCGGAATGACACATAGACAAAGTTTGACAATCCGATCGAATGTATGAACTCCCAATACTTCCCAAAATACTCAACTCTTTATTCCAGATTAAAAGTTCCCAGGAAAACCAGCACTAAAAAATAGGAGTTACTGTGCAAAATTGAGTGCCTAATAAGACAAAACGGCGGCGGAAGGGCCGCATTAGCACGCTAATGCCGCGGTTCCGCCGCACTATAGAGGGATCATTTGGTAATTTTTGCACCGTAATTCTTATATTTCCCTGCTGATTTTTCTGCATATTTTTAATTTGCAAAAAACCACATTTTACAAAAAAGTACAGAGAGCAATTTGGAAATCGGATTTCGGTTCGATCGGACTTCAAACTCCGTCTATGCTTCGCCTAAGGCTCTAGCTAGGCTCTGATACCAGTGTAAGGTTCCTAGGCACTTTAGTAAGGTCTCACAAGGCATCAGACATGCCAAATTAAAATTTTTGGTGCCGAGAAACCCTAGACTACGGATCTTAACTAGATGTTTAGGCGAAACTTGAAAACTAGTTAACTGTTAACTACTGGGATACGGAAATTACAACCTTTGTAGATCCGGATATCCACCTCCACGGCTCCGCAACGTCATGTCCTCGCTGTCCATCATGAATCCTCGACTCGATCATCGGCTTCATCGGGAAAGCAAGCGGAATAGGTCGTCGGCTTTGTGTCAAAGACGATCTACGTCGAGGTTGCACAAACTCAAGCTCCGACTTCACAAACTTGTGAAACTTGTGAAGTAAACACCCAAAACAACTTGGCAAGAGGTAGAGGGTGAAGAAATAGGAGGTGGGTTCACTTTAGATTTGGATTTAACTCACTAAATCTCAACTTGCCATTTTTGTAGCAAGCTAGAAGAAGAAGAAGAAGATGAGCTCAAGAAAAGATATGATAAGTCTTCTTATAAAAATAAATATAAATCAAATACTTATCATAACTTGAACTTGGGTCAAGTGTAGAGAATTAACCATGGTCACTTTGATGGGTTAGGGTTAAGCATGAAGATAAGGATGGTTGCTAAAGTCAAAGCTTCATGAAGCTTCAACAAAATGACAAAGAAAGCCACCATCCTCATCTTATTCTTTTCCAAATAAATAAATAAATAAATAAATAAATAAATGAATATGCAAAACCCTAATTATCAAATTAACCATGGATTAATTTTATACACTTAACTAAATGATCAAGTATCATCAAATATGATACAAAAAGTGCACGAAAGTATATCACATATACAATGTGCAATCCTAGTGAGAAAAATCCGTTTAAAGTGAACCAATACTAGTCAATGCAATGCAATATATCAAATATATAATTATGCATTAAATCATTAAATCAACACTTGATTCAATGATCCGGTCATGTCGCACATAACCGACTAGTATTCAATGCATCGATTTATCGAATCAATGATTCGATAACTAGGTCATATCGAATATAACCAATCGAAACATATATCGCGAGAATGAAATGCGGTATCACATACACGCATTATTCTCGGTCCTGCACATATCTCATATGCGCTCCTATTTCGTTTCGCTTGAGCCAGGAAACCTCTGTGTAGGACTCTAAAGACTCGTCAATACGCCGGTAGCAGATGATGATCATATCAGGCACCCACAAGCCGCAAGCGGTCTGCTAAACGTAACGGCCACCCGGGTATTGAGCGATCAGAAGATCGACGAGCTAGCCCGCTCACACTCCTGCGAATCCGACCAGTAACACTTACCATACAGTCAAGTCTCTTCGTCTGATACGTCGCATATCAAGTCTAGGGGTGGTATACGTCAGACCCCAATAACCCGATAAGTCGTGCCGATATGAGGCTCGTAACGGGTCGAGAAACTACTGGTAACACTTACCAGCAAATCTCTGATCAGCCCTGGCCAGGGACTTCCCTGTTACGGCCAATCGAGCACTGCGCAACATCAACTCCCAATACCGGGAGAGACGAAACCCCTCCTATCGCTCATTGCCTCCATGTGACTCGGGACTGTACCCAAAGACCACCGTTTTGCACGCCCTCATGGACGTGGTAAGGTGGAGATCAAAGCACAGTGGGAATCACACAAGACTCTATGACGATCTCGGGTCTACAGACTAACCTGTATAAGTGTCACCTGAGAACTGCCATCTGACGTGAGGTATAATACCATCTGGGAGTTCTCGGCGAGTCCGTCCAGTGTACCCAGTCTCCACTGAGCACCCGTATACCATCTCTGATGTCAAACACCAATGGATATGGGATCATCCATCGCCCATCACATGGATCGAGAAGCGTATACGCTAGTCTACTCTGGTATATCGATGCCCTGTCTCGATTACACCCACGACTAGGGACCTTGAAGGATGTACTTATGGACTACCATGTCCCCACTAGTATGATCTGCATCATAGTCCAGGTAGTCAAGTACAAATCCTAAGGGCTTTACCAACATGTAACTATAAGACAGTATAAAGAGACTAGTGTACATGTTAAGATAAATGGTAACCAGATAGCATACTATCATGTCGAGCAAGAAAGTCATCTCTATATATGTCCAAGCATCCAATATAATATACATAATCTGTACAATACTGGCCTCTAGGGCATACATACAACTAACAATACTATCATGTCGAGCAAGAAAGTCCTCCCTATATATGTCCCAGCATCCACTACAATATACATCCAATGTACAGTAATGTCCTCTAGGGCATACATATAACTAACAATCTCCCACTTGCACTAGGTCCATCTGTAGCAATGGTCGAAGTATCTCATACTCAACCATCCCATAAAAGTCTCTCTCTGGGAATAGGCCTTTGTAAGTGGATCCGCCGTGTTGTCCTCTGAGTCTGCTCTCCTAACCTCGATCAACCATCTCCATGATCAGGTGATACTGCCTTAGAATATGTCTGGATCACTGATGGGACCGGGGTTCCCGGTCCAGAGCCACACTTCCATTGTCACACAACGGTAGGAACCTAGTTCATCTCATGAACCAATATACACCCAAACAGCCTCTTTGGTAGCATCTTAAGTAGCGATGTATCCTGCCTTTATCGTCTAGTATGTCACGGTATCTAGCTTGGAACTCTTCCAACATACCGTCCCTTTACCGAGGGTAAAGACAATGCATGCGACTGACATTCAGTCGTCTTTATCACCCTGGAACACTTCCAGTGATTCTCCCCAGGATCGATTGATACCTTCTCACTACAACTAGTGAGATACCTAACATCCAATTAGATCTATCTCATAGATCCAAAATCCAGGATTTAGTAGGTATCATTTTGATCCTATATGGAGAATCATTGTGATAAGCGGAGATTGATCGAGCGTAGCATAGGAAACTCCTTCCCTATCAAGAGTATGTCATCCACGTACTCTACGAGGATCGTCACAATACTCCCTACTACCTTTTTGTTCATACAAGGTTCATCTACCATTATGATGATGTCAACTTCTTTGACTAATACATCAAAACAGATGTTCCAACTCCGCGATGCCTGCTTTATCATATAAAGCATCTTACACACGTTTCCGCTGCTCCCACTGTCTACGAAGCCCTCTGGCTGTGTACTTATAGACGCACTATTCTAAAACATCATTTAGAAAAGCAGTCATGGCACCCAACCGCCAGATATCGTAGTTATGGTATGTAGCCATGGCAAGTAGGATCTGGATGGACTTAAGCATAGGTACGGGAAAAGGTTTCATCATTATCCACGCCTGGTCAATGACGAAAACCTTTAACAAGTCTAACTTTGAAAGTCTCAACTTTTCCATTTACACCAAGTAATCTTCTCAAGATATACTTGCTCCTGGTGGGGATTTAACCCTTCAGATATAGCAACCAAAGTCCATACTTTGTTGGTGTATAAGGATTCCATCTCAGATCGCTAAGCATCCAGCCATTCTTACAGAGTCTCACTCCTGATGGCCAGCTCGAAACTAGTTGGGTCATCATCTCATGATGCAATCCTCGCTCTCACTGTCATAGAGAAACCGAAGTATCTCTCAGGTGGGTGAGGAACCCTACTAGATCGGCGGAGAGGCTGAGGTTCGTTGGCATCTACTGAATCCTTTGGTTGTACCAAATCATCTGCTGTAGTTTGTATGGCTGGAACATTTCCAGTTCTACATAACAGACCGTTCCTCGAGCTTGTCCGGATTTTGCTTTTAGACATAGGCCGGACAACCCCAAATCTTGACTAACTTAAGATATGGGCTCTTCCCATTCCATATCACATATGAAGCGGTAGGCAACTGATTTGATTGGAACCCTATTCAATAGGTATGCAACGTCTCAAGTGCATAACCCCCTAAGGAAAAAGGTAACTCAGTAGCACTCATCATAGAGCACACCATATCAAATAGGGTGTATCTGCTCCGCCCCGACATACCATCGTACAATGGTGTATACGGAGGAGTAATGCTGAGAGAGAATCTCATTCTCCTTTAGAATAGTCCAGGAATTCCATGCACAAGTATTCTCCTCCTCGATCACATCAAAGGACATAATACTTATACCCGTATTTTGGTTTTCTACTTCTAACTTATATTCTGTGAATATCTCAAAAGGTTCGGACTTGTGTTTCAACAGGAACATATGTCTGAATCTTGAGAGATTATCAGAGAATATAATGAAGTATAAAGAACCAGTCCTGGTATGTGTAGACAGGGGACCTTACATACATCAACATGTATCAATCCCAAGAGTTCACTAACTCTTTCTCTGTTTCCAATAAACAGAGCTATGGTCATCTTATCTTTGTGACATGACTGACGAGTTTCACAAGATGTAAATTCAAACTAATTTAAATATGCATCTATATGTAACTCCAGCTAGTCGGGTCGCATTGATATGACCTAGTCTACAATACCTCAAGAAGGATCCGTCCATTTCTGAACTCTTCCTCTTGTGTGTGTTCTGTATACGAAGAACTGTAGTTTGATTTAGAACATTAATGCTTTTAGATAACGTGCCTGAACCGATCAACTTTTGATATAGGAAATGTTCAAAACATTATCCAACAATACGAAATTTTATCATTTCTTTACTAATAAAGAGACTGATATGATTTTGTATATCAGGTTCGGTATCTAATAACATTCATTCAGAATCAATGTATTGGTAATACAGGGTGACAGTGACCGACAGACTTGGCTGCAACTCTTGCCCCGTTTTCTGCCTCATGAAACTTATCACCCGTTCTCAGTTCTCTACCTGTCTGTAGCCCTATGTAACAGATTACATATCTGGGATCCTGATCTGGTATCACATACCCAGGACGTAGAGGATACAGAGAAACAGTTCTTTGTAATGAACACACCCGAAGATGATGCATCAGCATGCACTCTCTTCGTTTGGGCGGCATGGGAATCTTGGTAATCCCCAATTTCCTGCTCTGTCTTATAACAATTATAAGTTGGAGCGGGACCAACGTTCCCCAGCTCAGTATAACAAGCGGGTTCGGTCAATATATCCATTTTATTATCTTGATTAAGGCGTGATATGGTCGCTACCTGGAGAGAGAGAGAAGAAAACACTCAACGTGCGCTCTTGCAAGAATAGATTGGTTATTATTTTATCTAATCAGGACGGCTCCCACTACTTTTTATCAAATCTTCCTTCAAACCCTAAAAGGAAAGACTAGCCGGGATTAATTACACACTACAATTTCGCCAATCTTTCAGCCAGGCCAGTGTTGGTACTTTGAGGGAGGTCCCCCGTGCTTTCGCACGAACCTAATTAATGTAAACCTCGTTTTCCCAGAGGCGTAACCCCGTTGACACCTTTCTAGACACCTACTTGATCAGCTAATTGTAATGTATAAAACTCTCCCAGGAGTAACACTTACTCGCAGCGGGTATCGGGATCCAACTATCTCATAGAAGGTATGCAATCTCATTGCAAATTTCAACACTTGAAATTCCCGATAATATTTTGCCACTAGCGTCCTATGACCTTGACGCAGGCCAACAAACCATAGTCCGCTAGTCAAGTTCAACCCGTCATTTCCTGATTGAATTAAACCCACCCGCACGACCCTTGACGCAGGCCAACAAAGTCGCACGACTACCCTAATCCAATCTGCATCATATGCATAAGCAGATAAATACTAGTTAGCTACCGCACACTACGCCAGGCCAACAAACGTAGCACGAATACTAAATAGGACTTATCTGAAATGACGGAGGGCTATGACAGGTTTTTCTGAAAACCTATTGCGTAATGAACTCGATATCGTTGTAGAATCAAATGATTTTAAAAATGGAGTGCTTTTGAGGCTTTTCTAGTTTTGCTAAAGGAGTCACTCCCGGTGAAGGGATCGTCGGTCCTTTCCTCGTCGAATGAGGTGCGGGATATATCATATATATCACTGTGCAAAGCAGAAACTCTTAAAAGCAATCAAAAGACAAACCGAGTGTGTAGCATCTGCCAGTTATTGCTAAAGGAGTCACTCCCGCTGAAGGGATCTCGGTCCTTTCCTTATCGAATAAGGTGCAGGATATATCATATATACCACTGTGCAAAACAGAAACTGTAGCTACCTGTTTTATTTTTGAAATTCGATTCTACAACATCTTAGGTTTCTTTTATTTCATTAATCTCATTAATGAAGTCCCATCATCAAAATTACCTAAACATCACAGATAAATACGACGTACACTTATGCCATCCGCATTCGCCTCGATGTCCCCTCGTGCACCGTTAGGTTAGGTAACTAACGGCAGAGCAGGACAGGGCTAGCGCGGGTGTAAAACATAAGTAACGCCTATATAATATATCATATATACTATATACTGTATCTATCACAGAACATCACATGATCACATCACAGATATCGCAGCAGAAGAAACATATGAAATATTGGATATACTAGGACGTCCGTGTTTTCAATACGAGCCAGTATAAAACACGGATTCCACGGTCGCGATGAATAGCCAAACCCACACCCCTAGACCCCTACGAGAGCGGCAAGCAACCCTTCCAATTCTAGAGTTAGGAGACCCGGACTCGACTCCTCGAGTTGGTCTCCCTTTGGACTCCAGAACCCGGTTACTTGTGCCCTCCTCCTTGGGTCTATCCTAGTGCAGAAAAGTAAATAATATACATCAACGGTGACAACTTCCGCAACCTGGAAGTGCCCCAATAAAAGAATATTACATACAAGTTTTTATATGAATGAAAATGTAAAACACTCATCTCACATAAAAACCCCCGGCTATTCAAACACGACGATCCAATATAACATATTCAGCAACACATAACATCACATGTCATTAACGTAAGTAAATATGCGCATCCCAATTATCGTTGACATATAGCAACGAAACCGGCGATATCACATATTACATTTACGGTCACAGAAAAGAAAGTGTAAAACTACAACAGTTGGAATCCGCAACCACCTCAGACATCGCATGCCTGACCAAATGAATTCCTTAGACATCGCATGCCTAACAATTATAAACCCCGCATTTTAGTCTCATTATCGAAAACTCTTTTCAATATCAAGTCGGGTAATTCAACAAGATTCCCGGCATCCTGATCGAATGCTCGTCGCAAACTTTAGTAGGCGGCCGCACCCCCGACGCCGTCGACAAAGTACACCAAGGCGGAACACCGCCACCGCGAGCACCCGAACGGATGCTTTCGGCGACGGGGTTCTCCTACAGTCACTTGGTCGGGGCTATGGGGTGTAGCTGTCTATTAAGTTTACCCGGCGAGTATCCGCGTACGCTACGTGATTGCGACGGACTTTTGATCACATCAAAATTCCGTGGCAACCGATCAAGTGAGACTAAACTGCTATGTTTATAACATTCATTCAGTTATCTCATAACTTATTGTGAATTCCAATTATTGTATCACATTCCGGATAAATAGAAAATGTTAAACTTTCCGATCGAACAGTCAAACACCCAAGTTTTCCCGATACAGATCAACACATGAAACAAGTCTAAAAACATTCAGTTCGTGCCTCAGTACCAACGGTCCAGCCGTAGAAGGGTCAAGCCAACGCCTCACATGTGGCACGCCGTACTGCCCCAAACCCGAAGGTTCAAAGGGCAGTTCAAGACGGTCACATAATCGAGTTAAGGTTTGTTGTCTTCTAGAGGGTCCATCGAGTTACTTGCACTACTTAGAACGTCTTTAAACTACGGAAAAATCCAACACTTGGAAATTTCCCGACAGGGGAAAAATTGGGTATTTTTATCCGGTCGAACTTTTTAACATATTCTAAAAATTTATCCGGAAAGCCACACAGACAAAATTTGATAATCCGGTCGAACATTCGAATCCCCAAAACAACCCAGAAAATTCAAATCTTGAAAAAATATTAAAAATTCCCAGGAAAACCAGCACTGAATATTAAGAATTAAGGTGCAAATTTCGATGATCAAAAGGACAAAGTGGCCGCGGAACCGCCGCATGAGCATGCTCATGCCGCAGATCCGCGGCGAGATTAAGGAATTAGGCGCTCGAATTTTGCAGTTATCCTTAGATCTTCCTGCTGATATTTCTGAATATTTTTAATCTGGAAAAAACCACGATTTTGAAAATTGTCCAGAGAGCATGTTTGTGTTAGGGTTTCGGGTTCGTTCGGACTTCAAACTCCGTCTAGACTTCGCCTAAGGCTCTAGCTAGGCTCTGATACCACTGTAGGGTTCCTAGGCACTCTCAAGAGGTCTCACAAGGCATCAACCATGCCAATTTACAATTTTAACGGTGCCGAGAAACCCTAATACGGACCGTTGGCTAGAATTTTAGGCGAAAAAGAAACTAGTTAACTACTTTAACTAAGTGAACGGATATACAACCTTTGTAGATCCGGTCCTCCACCTCCATAGCTCCGCAATGAAGTCTCCTCGCTGTCCAAGTCGAACCCCGGGCTCAAGCGTCGGCTTCATCGGAGAATGGACGGGCTAGGCCGTCGACGTTGATGCCGAAGATGATCTACGTCGAGGCATCACTAGATCAAGCTCTAACTTCACCAAGTCAAGAAACTTGTGAAGAAAACACACTCTACTACTTGGCAAGAGGTAGAGGATGAAGAAATAGGAAGTGGGTAGACTTTAGAATTGGATTTCTCACTTGTTTTCATCAATCACCATTGATGGATGCTTGGTTTTCTTCTTGAAAAAGAAGAAGAAGAAGAAGATAATGAATATGATAAGTTATTTTAATTAGAATAGAAAATCAAAACTTATCATAAACAAAACCATGGTTAGGTGTAGAGAGTGGACTATGGTTAAATGGAGTGGTTAGGGTTAAGCATGAGACAAAATGGTGACTTAGTCAAACCTTCATGAATCTTCATGAAAGAAACAAATGAAAGCCACCATTTTCTCTTTATGCATTTTATTTTCCAAAAAGAATAAATGAAATAAATAAATGAATAAGTAAAAACAAAACCCTAACCATTACACAACCATGGTTTAATCTTTACACTTAGCCAATTTAGCATGCATCATCAAACATGATACAAACTAGTGCACAAAATTATATCGTATATACAATGTGCACATCCGAGTGAGAAAATCCATCTTAAGTGAACCAATACTAGTTAATGCAAAGTAATATATCAAATATATAATTATGCATTAAATCATTAAATCAACACTTGACACAATGATCCGGTCATGTCGCACACAACCGACTAGTATACAATGTATCGATTTATCGAATCAATCCTTGATTCGACACCTAGGTTATATCGCATACAACCATTCGACACATTCATCGCGAGAATAGAATACGGTATCATATACATGCATTATTCTCGGTCCCACACATATCTCATATGCGCTCCTATTTCGTTTCGCTTGAGCCAGGAAACCTCTGTGTAGGACTCTAAAGACTCGTCAATACGCCGGCAGCGGATGATGATCATATCAAACATCCACAAGCCGCAAGCGGTCTGCTAAACGTAACGGCCACCCGGGTATTGAGCGATCAGAAGATCGACGAGCAAGCCCGCTCACACTCCAGTGAATCCAACCAGTAACACTACCGTACAGTCCGGTCTCGACGTCTGATATGTCGCATATCTTTCCTAGGGGTGGTAAACGTCAGACCCCAATAGCTCGATAAGTCGTGTCGATATGAGGTCTATAACAATTCGAGAAACTACTGGTAACACTTACCAGTAAATCTCAGCAACCCTGGCCAGGGATTTCCTGTTATAGCCAATCGAACACAGCGCAACATCAACCCCCTATACCGGGAGAGACGAATCCCCTCCTATCGCTCATTGCCTCCATGTGACTTGGGACTGTACCCAAAAACCACCGTTTTGCACGCCCTCTTGGATGTGGTAAGATGGAAATCAAAGCACGGTGGGAACCACACAAGACTCTATGACGATCTCGGGTCAACAGACTACTCTATACCAGTGTCACCTGAGAACTGCCATCTGACGTAAGGTATAATACCATCTGGGAGTTCTCGGCGAGTCCGTCCAGTGTACCCAGTCTCTACTGAGCACCCGTATATCATCTATGATGTCAAACCCCGATGGATATGGGATCATCCATCGCCCATCTGTATGGGTCGAGAAGGTATACGCTAGTCTACTCTGGTATATCGATGCCCCGTCTCGATACACCCACGACTAGGGACTTTCAAGGATGTACTTATGGAGTACCATGTCCCCACTAGTATGATCCGCATCATAGTCCAGGTAGTCAAGTACACATCCTAAGGGCTTTACCAACATGTAACAGAGAGACAATCAGTATACACATTAAGGTAAAGATCAACCAGATAGCATACTATCATGTCGAGCAAGAAAGTCCTCCCTATAAATGTCCCAGCATCCACTACAATATACATCCAATGTACAGTAATGGCCTCTAGGGCATACATATAACTAACAACTTCATGATGCGCGAAGGTATTGTCTTATTAGGACATATCATCTCGCAAAATGGCATAGAGGTTGACAAAGCGAAGATTGAGGTCATTTCCAATCTCCCTCCTCCCCGATGCGTCAGAGATATCCGAGCCTTCCTTGGCCATGCCGGTTTCTATAGACGGTTCATCAAGGACTTTAGTAAGATTGCTAGGCCCTTGACTCTTTTGCTGGCCAAGGATACGCCATTCGACTTCAACTCGAGCTGTGTGACTGCGTTCGAGTCATTGAAACGCTCACTCACTTCTGCTCCCGTTCTTTCTTCACCTAACTGGACGCACTCATTTGAGATTATGTGCGATGCATCCGACTTTGCCATTGGTGCTGTCCTTGGACAACACATCAACAAGATGCCGCACGTAATCTATTATGCGAGCCGAACCCTGAACGACGCACAACTCAATTATACAACAACTGAGAAGGAATTCTTAGATGTTGTATTTGCTTTAGAAAAGTTCAGGCCTTACCTCATCGGCTCTCCAGTCATTGTCTACACAGACCATTCTGCTCTGCGCCATCTTTTTGCGAAGAAAGATGCGAAATCTCGGTTAATACGTTGGATCCTCTTGCTTCAAGAGTTTGACCTTGTCATTAAGGACAAACGAGGATGTGAAAACGTAGTTGCCGACCATCTCTCACGGCTTCCTTCTTCGCCTTCGCTTCCAATTTCCGATCAACGATGTTTTCCCGGATGAACAGCTCTTGACAGTATCTTGCGAACCCTGGTTCGCAGATATTGTGAACTATTTGGCCACAGGGTTACTACCAACTGAATGGTCAAGTCAGGACAGACTTCGCTTCTTATCCCAAGTAAAACACTTTTACTGGGACGAACCCTATCTGTTCAAGTACTGTCCCGACCAGATTATTCGTCGGTGTGTCCCTGACGATGAATTCAAGAGTGTGCTGTCGTTTTGCCACGATCAAGCATGTGGCGGGCATTTTGGCCCCAGAAAGACAGCTGAGAAGATCTTGCAATGTGGTTTCTACTGGCCACAACTCTTCAAAGACGCTCATGACTATTGCAAGACTTGCTCCCGGTGCCAACACTTGGGCCGGATATCCCGAAGGAACGAAATGCCGCTCCAACCAATCTTGGTTGTGAAGATTTTCGATGTTTGGGGGATAGATTTCATGGGGCCGTTTCCCAGCTCTTTTGGGAACTTGTACATCCTTCTCGCTGTTGATTACGTCTCTAAATGGGTCGAGGCTGTGCCCAGCCGGACTAACGACAACAAGGTTGTCGTTAGGTTCCTTAAAGAAAACATTTTCTCCCGGTTTGGGCACCCCCGGGCGATCATTAGCGACAATGGAAGTCATTTCTGCAACAAGACTTTCGAGGCCTTGATGCGGAAATACTCCATTAATCATAAGCTATCCACGCCCTACCACCCCCAAACTTGCGGGCAGGCCGAAGTTTCAAATCGGCAAATCAAGCAGATACTGGAGAAGACGGTTTCCAAGAACCGTAAGGATTGGTCGCTGAAACTCACTGATGCCCTTTGGGCATTTCGAACCGCTTATAAGACCGACCTTGGCATGTCTCCCTATCGGCTTGTGTACGGAAAAGCCTGCCACCTACCTGTCGAAATAGAGCATCGCGCATTTTGGACGATAAAGGAGCTGAATCTGTCTCTCGAAGATGCGGGCAGCCATCGGAAGCTGCAGT
The DNA here is from genome assembly GCA_030015575.1 of Agapanthus africanus. Classification (NCBI taxonomy): domain Eukaryota; kingdom Viridiplantae; phylum Streptophyta; class Magnoliopsida; order Asparagales; family Amaryllidaceae; genus Agapanthus; species Agapanthus africanus. Next base: position 303,126,183 of record JASDDO010000022.1, on the reverse strand, counting down.
TGAATGAATTGAGCGAGCTTAGGGATGAGGCTTACGATAACGCGGTTGTCGTTAAGAACCGAACGAAGGTGTTTCACGATAAACACCTTTTGCGCAAAACCTTCGTACCTGGTCAGCAGGTACTGCTTTACGACACCCGACTTCACTTCCATCCAGGAAAGCTGAGATCTCGCTGGAAAGGGCCGAATTTTGTGCGGAATGTATATCCGCAGGGTGCTGTGGATTTGAAAAATCCGAAGGACGGTTCATTTTTCAAAGTGAATGGACACCGACTCAAACCGTACCTTAGCGCCGAACCAACAGAGGAGCTCCTGTTCTTACAGGAGCCGGTTTACCCTGCATAATCTTCCTCTGCCTACCTCCAAACTTCGGTTATCCAGCCAAGAACAGTGGACACTGTTCCAAATAAGTTTGAGGGTATGTATAAACCATTTTGTATATATTTGTGGATTTTCTTTTTCTTTTTCTTTCCTTTAAAAACAAAAACATAAAAAAAAATGTGTATCACTAACCGACAATTTTGACCCTTCAAATGATCTCTTCATGCAATGACAGTGAGGACACTGTCCAGTTGAAGTTTGGGGGTACGCTCGGTACGTATTTCTTACCTTCGCATTCATATGTATATTTTGCATCTGCATATTTAAATCCATAAAATCCATAAAAATCTGAAAATTTTCTAAAAACATAAAAACTTTTCTGTCAAGTTAGCTAGTGGGAGGACTCTGATTCAACATTTCGACAGTTTTGTTTGATAAAATAAGAATAACTAAATTTTATATTTAAATTTTGAAAACCTGAAAGATAACTCTCCTTTGAAGTTAACTATAGCTGATATACGTCTTTACATCACACTACACGTGTCGTGAGTTTTTTTGGGGAATTAGATGACAAGTCTTTTATGTTTAAAAACTTTTAAACAGATAAATGATTTTCTGAGGATCAAATAGGTTTGTTCTGAAATAAGTAATGTCAAGAATAGTTTATGAAGTGAGTGAATATGAAGGATTGTTATTGATGCCTTAATTGGAACTAAGTCTGAAAAATAACCCATCTGAAACTTGATTGGAATGATTACACACCGAACTCACTAAACACGTCTTTTATCCAAAAAAAATAATTGAACTGCCGGTTATATCTCCGTTCGTATTAAATCATCTGATTTTCACACCAAACTGTCTTTTGTTTTTGGACCTAGGTAACTTGAGTAATTAAGTCCGCTGGGGTGTTTCTACACCTAATGCCCTAAAACCAACTGGTTTGGGAGCATTGGCCCAAAGCTCGCTAAGAAGCCTAGAAAGTCCAGATTAAAACAAAATCATGCAAGTGTTCTCTCCGAGTTAAAATTCCTAACGGTTCTTTGTGTGAGAATAATCTTGATAAAAGACAGGCTTTTATAAAAAATTTAGCGGAGATATGAAGGTTTTATTCTATGATAAAGACTATTGCACGTTCACAGAGGTGTGTATGAAATGAAAACAAGAAAAAGGTGGAGTGAAAAATAAGACCTGGTTTCCTGTTAAGGAAGATTGAAATTCTGAAGTTGAAACCTTACTGGAAAACGAAGCTTGAAAAATGCTTAACTCTTTATAAAACTTATGTGATCCTTTCAAAATTCTTATCTGGGCTTTATTGTGTGACATAATGACTTTATTCGACCTTTCGGGAACTTAACGACACTATTTGCACTGCACGTAAAGACATATAAAATCTGTAGTTAAATAAGAAGCGAGGTGTGAAAAATAAAGGTTCGATAGTCTAGACTTAGGATAATAGAATTGTTATTTTCTGAAATAAAACTTTAGGGTTTGAATCTTAGTTATTTTACAAAACCAACTTGACCGGATTTTGTGGGTAGTATTCGCTGAAAACCCACAGGAGACAACACTCCACCTACTAGGGACACCTAGAGGTTTAACGGCTTGTTGCACATGCTCAGTGCAATCGCGTTCCCTGCGAAAGTGAGGTTAGGAAATTTTTTGTGAATAAATTGGCTTTGCTCGGGACGAGCAAATGATAAGTTTGGGGGTATTTGTTCATATCAGATTTTTGCATTTTTATACCGCCCAATTTTTATCACATTGCATATCGGTAGGTACTCTTGAGCCGTGTTTGCTAGTCAATTGCAGGATACAGGTTCTCGGCTCTAAACGGTGAAATCCATGAAAAAATACGACAAAATCCGAGTTCCTGCCAACCACAGATAAAACACGGGTCTCCGCTCTTTATCCGTCTGTTGCCACACACCAGTTTAGGAGACAAAATGGCAAATCGATTGTCACCTTCATGCACAAGGCTCAATGGCAACACAAAATCCAAGAAATCTACGCGGAGCTCAAGAAAATCATGACAAAAGATACACATCCAATCACCTTTTGATCAACAGAAATTCTGGAAAAATCGTGAAGAAAGTTTGAGAAAACACGTATACCAGATTGAAGGGCACTACAAACCAGGGAAACCCACCAATTTTGATGAACCAATTCCCCTAAAGTGGCGCGGTTCCGCGGCAATAGCAGGCTTAGTCCGCGGAACCGCGGCCTTACAGTGGAGACAGAGGATGGGCTTTTAGGGTTATTTTGGTCTTTTTATATTGAGGCAGGATTTTGCCCTAGATTTTCAGTTCACTGCCAATAAATAGCCCAGAACCTTGTGAAGCCAAGGGTGCATAATCTTGTATTTATTTTTTAGGTTTTAGTGTTGTTCTTCTTCCTCCTCTCATCTCTTCTCCATTAAAAATCTTGTAGTGAGCTTTTGTGAGTGAAGAATGATGAATAAAGAAGTTCCTTTTGCTATTATATCTTGTCTTGTTCTTTAGTTAAATTATTATTGCTTGTAATTTTTATTTGTTAACTTAGTTGTTGTTATTTCTTGTTGTTTCTTTCTCTTCTCTTTTCCTTTATCCTTAAACAACCATGACGCTTACGCTTGATCCTTGCCAAGGTGAGGTCGCAAATAGCTAGTTGTTATCTTCTAATCTTCTTCTTTCTATCTTCCTCTTTTGTTTTGTTTTCTTTTCATTATGATGTGTGAGTAGTTTCATACTTGTTAGGGTAGGATAAGGGAAGTTTGAGAGAAGGAAATCTCTCTCACTCTTTCCTTGCCCAACATCTTAAATCCACTCCCGTTAATTGAACCACAATCCGCTCCTTACGGCACCCTATCCTACATGATAGCGGTGATTCCGTAGTGAGACCGGTTGTGGTTGAATTAACCGGAGGTTATGGCTAAGAGCCAAGAACGGACGGACAAGCACCAAAAGGAAGAACTTATGCGTTGGAAAGCCTAGCTTATACTCGCAAGTTCCTTCCTAGTCGTGCTAATCCCCGTTGTTGCCGATTACCGTAACACCGATATTAAGAAGGGCAACGAAAGAGGTGAGCGACTCCTAACTCAAACTAACCTAATCCTAACCCTAACAAGCTCTCTTTACATATCATTTTAACACTTAGTTAATCACAAACAAATCTGGAAAACTGGACTTAACTCGTTAAAGCACATAGAAAAAGATTCCCATCTCCCTGCGGACGACCCGTACTCAACCGGCTAGCTACAAGCGAAACCGTCTTGATTGCGGTAATTAACTAAACTTAAACACGCAGAATCTCTAACAAACAGGTGACCCGGTCTCGACTCCTCGAGATGGTCTCTCACTGGACTCTAGAACCCGGTTACTTGTGCTCCCCGTCTTGGATCTATCCTAATGCGGAAAAGTAAATAATATTCAACAAGGGTGACATCATCCTCAACCCGGAAGTGCCCCAATAAAAGAATATTACATACAAGTTTTTACATGAATGAAAATGAAAAACTCTCATCTCACATTAAAAAAAACCCGGCTATTCAAAACACGATGATCCAAAATAACATATCTCAGCAACACATAACATCACATGTCATCAACGTAAGTAAATATGCGTATCCCAATTGTCGTTGACATATAGAAACGAAACCGGCGATACACCACATATTACACTTACGGTCGCAGAAAAGAAAATGTCAAACTATAACATTTGGAATCGACACAGCTTTTAGACATCATAAACCCGGAATATCATATACTTCGGATTTCATGCCTAACATTGTAAATCTTACATTTGGGTCTATACTATGAAAACACCTTTTCAAAAGAAATCAGGTAATTCAACAAGATTCCAGAATCCCACCGAGACCGAAATGTTAAATTTACCTGCAACTAATCAATTTTCATAAAAATAATTAGTGCAGATTCCAAATATTGTATCACATTTCACAGATAGCTAGACGATATTAAACATTCCGATCGAATCAACAAATACCCAAAAATTCCCAAAGAGCTCAACACTTGAGCACTTTCAACAAATACACAGAACATGCCACAGTACCTATGGACCAACCGTAGAAGGGCCAACCCTTGTCTCACCTATGGCGCCGCGGAACTACCACAAACCCTAGGGTTTGGTGGCGGTTCCGACAGTCATAGAATCGAGTTAGGGTTTCGTTCTTGTAGAGGGTCCATAGAATTACTTGCATGAATTTTGAATAATTTTAACTTGGAAAAATCCAACTTTTGGAAAATTTCCAGCGAGGGACAAAAAGGGTTATTGATATTCGTTCGAACTTTTTAACGCCATCTAAATTACCCAAAACGATGTTAGAATTATGACTATGAAACACTCCGAATTGCCTTCATAGAAAGTTAATATCTCATGCAATTTCAGCAAAAACAAGCAACACCTGAAACACCAAAACCCAGAGACTGGAACACAGAACAGAAACGAACCCCAAAATCTTCACCAGGACCGGCCAGGCCAGTTTAATTGCATGTCTTGCCGGGTCAAATCCGTCCAATTGGGTTCGTGTTTGTCCAGTGTTCATGTTACATCTCATATAACATTCTGCAGTTGCTTAAAAAATATTTCTAAGACTTTTAAAATTCGACAGAAACTTGATTTTGTGTTTCAATGTTTCAGAGTTTTTTCGGTTTCGTAATTCTACAAACATCGTCTAATTCTCTAATCTGGATCTGATACCACTGTAGGAATTCCTAGCACGACAGCAAGGTTTTGGGAGGTATCGTCCATGCCATTTTAAAAAATTTCCATGCTAAACAACCCTAACCCTAGAATCTTAACTAGAGAATTAGACAATACAATCATGTAAACAACATTACATCTAAGTGAACATGGAATACAAGTTTGTAGACCGGTCCTTCACTTCAATAGTTCCGTGTAGTAGTCCCTTCGCTCCAAGTAGTGATCTTCCGGACTCTAGAATGGCTCCACAAGATGAAAGGAACAAGTTTGCACGAAGTCTTCGAGGCCGAAGATGATCTACGTCGAGGAAACACCAACCCAAACTACCTCTTCACTAATTAGGGATTAGTGAAGCTAACACCCTAAAAAAATGGCTAATCTAGTAAAGGATGATGAAGTAGGATTTTTGCTCACTTTAGAATTAATTTTCTCACTAATTTTCTTCACCTCTCCAAAACCTAGAGAGCTCCCTCTTGATGAAGAAGAAGATGAAGAAGGAAAAATAGAATGAGAGTGAGAATAGCAACTATGGGTGAGAAAATATCATATACTAACTCTTGTAGAGACTTAACCATGGGTAATGACAATGGTTGGGTCAATAAATATCTAATATAAGACAAAATTAGTGGACCAAGTCAATGGGTTCTACAAGCTTCCACTAAGCATTAACCATGACTAATTTCCAACCAATTTGTGATTTACTTTAAATAAATAAACTGTCACGACCCGAAATAGCCCGTGAGTGGCACTTGAATCGTATGAAGCCTATAGGACTCTATCTAATTCAAGTAAGCCAAAAGCCCAGAAATCTAAAACCATTTTAAGGAGTAAATAAAGAAAACTAGTTTTTAAGAAGTGAGAAAACAAGTTTTAAAAGCAAGGTTCTTAAATAAGTAAGCCGAATATGCATTTTTAAAATCTATAGTCTTTTATAAAAATTTCGGCAGAGTTTCCTTTGTAAATACTGGCCCCAAACGGGGTACAACATGAATAATATATATGCAATGATAAAAGACAACCCCAAGCGGGAGCTAGCTCTTCGTCAATCGACGGTCATAACCACGCAAGCAGTATAATATACAACGCCAAAGGCGAGGTTCAAAACTCAAAGGAAAACTCAAAATCAGCATGAAATCCATAATACTACAACGCGCGACTCTAAGGTCGAAATAATACATAACTGGTTTTCTAAGTCTGAAACAATATACAAGTTTTGGTTGATGGAATTACTAGATACAACTGAATAAAATAATACAAGGGTGGTCACGATGCGAGTGAACCCACTTACCAATGCAATCACCCGGAAAGGAAGCAGTATGCCAGAAAAGCCGCAATGAAACCTGTACGGCAAAACCTGCAAGAACTGTGGCACAACGGGGGTGAGTTGCCAACTCGTGAATAGAAAACATCACAGAGCAGAAATCGTATGCATGACATAATCCTAGGTCAATACGATCAGATATATATATAAACCTCAAATGAATAAGTCTAAAGCATGAAAAGGTGGCAATGTAACGTCTATACATGAGTGTAGTGCCAAGTACTCGTGCCAGTGCCTCAGGTAATAACATATCATAAATATGAGGTATGATCAATATCGCCTATATCATGAAGTCTATGAAAAAGTGGATACATCCAACTATGTAATCAATGTCATCAATGTCAATATACGTATGTGGAAATCGCCCACGTGTCACCCAATGACAATAAACATCATGCATGTAAATATCATAAAGCATATGCATGGAAATATGAGGATATAAATCAACATGTGTCGCTCGCGACATATCAAATCATGGAACCTGAGTGTCAAGCATCGACACTCGAAAACATCATGAAACCTGTGCCTATCATCGGCACGTAAATCCTCATATATCGGGCTCCGTCGGTCCGGGTCGGCCCATATCATCTCTCAACTTCGGTCGGTATCCTCCGGATATCCGCCGAGCTCAAATACAATCACCAGTAGATAGTGATCCCTCTGCCAGGCTTACCGTCTAGCTACACAGCAGATCCGTTCTCGCCCCGGGGTACCATACCGGGTCCACCATGTACCCGCAATCGGCCTCGTCCGCTCCTCGAATCGGGTTTCACATGTCGCTCTCAGCACCGAGAAAACACATGGTGGACGCACTGAAATATCATATCAAGGGTAACCGGGTTTTTAAAACAATTACATACTCTCTTTTGAAATATCCACGGTTCCCAAATCCAGAAAATCATGGAAGCAACATATCTCAATGCGTATAATCAAAAGCATGATGTATGCGACATGTAAAAGAAATGTAAGCATATCAATATATCATGCAATATAGAATAGTATTATGCACATATTGAGGGAAACCGCTCTTTTAAAATGAATCAGTTTTAAAGAGTATCTTGCGGTTCCCAAATCTCCAAATCCAACGAGAGTCATCTATGTATGTATGCACGTATGGGTGTACAATAGGTATGTACATAAGTATGTCATGCAAGGGATCAAATCCTGAATGTAAGAGTACTACAGTGTAGTGACATGGAAATTATCGATGATGAAGTGTGTGAGCCGGCAAGCAGGTGTACATGGAACATATGCATCATCGATAATGGTGCTGATGTCCTAACAGCATGAGTTTAATATAACAATAAGCATTTGCACATGCAATGCGATGCAAACAGTAAGTATATGCAGCAAATGAATAATAAACACAACTGTGTAGAAGCTACATCAATGCATCCATATCATACTGTTTTGCTATTTGAAAGAAGACGAATCGGGGTTTTTTAGGAAATAAGGGCTACGGTGTTTTTTAAGAAAAGATGCGACTTTTGAAGATATCTGTAGAATCCCTTGCCTGTCTTTAAAATATTCCCGATTCGTTAGTTTTTGAAATAGGTATGACATCAACCTAGCCTAACATCTACTAGCAAAACTACAGCTCTAACTAACAAGTCAATCAGGAGGGGTATGGAAACCACCTAAATCTGAGTCGATACATATATATATATATATATATATATATAATAGTCGGTGATCCCGCCTCAAAGGTACCGCGTACGATACAATATCATAAGACATCCTCGAGTCATGAGTGCGGATCTATCATCAATATAAAGCTCATACGGTAAATCATCGTACGGCATCCCATAAGCTGGGTACGGGTCAATATCACAATCCTCTCATCAATTATCAGGTATCCGTATCATCATATCTCATGATCTGGGGTACTGATCTAAGTCTAGTACAAATCGATACCATCTATATAAATATAAATGCGTGTGTGCAACACACGTCAAAGGCCCGCTAAAATCACCTGTCGTATCCCAAATACGAATCACATCATATCACCGATCTCATGGCACTATGCCCAATATCATCGACTCATCTCCAAATATCATCCACTATCCTCATCATGTAGGTATTTGTGTAGCAATAAGCATGTGTGTGCGTGTGGGTGTAAACCTATTCTAAGGTTCGCAACTAGGAACTATACTAGTTTACATCTAAACCCATTCTATCCATAGTACACCTAATCTCATCTCAATTATCCATATCGCACCTAATGCTATCAAACACATATATAATATAAATATAGTATACTAAACCTCGAACTGCGGGGGTGCTATACGCCATCCACCCTACTTCCTCCGTAGATATAATCTACTCACCTTGCATCCTGCGTGTCGATGTCGATGTCGCCTTCGTCTTCTTCATCGTATGGAATCCACATGATGGTACCTACATAGATAACATAATCGGAACGCGTATTAAAATCACATCGGGAATACCCAAAACGACACGCTAATGCCTATAGGTTAGAACCTATAGACTCCGCTTTCAAAACCATCAAACGACCCTCGATCTCGTCGTACAAACGTCAAGTGATCGAGGTAAAACATAATACGCAAATCCAGAATTTAAAATATGAGAAACGAAACACGAATCCAAAACAGCAACTACAGAAAAGGGGTCCCAGATTTCACCCTAGGTCAAATTGGACAATTTTGCATATGCCTAGGGTCTAGTTTACAGATGTAGGAGCTACAGAACAATCACAAGCCAAAATGGTGGGACCCAGGCCGCAATTTGCGGCCAAACAGATTAAATCTGCGGCCTGGTTGGGGAGGTAGGGGCTAGGGTCTTGGGGTTAGCTTCCTGGGTGCCTGCACGTATCACTGTCCAAGCAAAATAATTTTCAGAGTCTTCTAATGATAGCAGATTTCAATTTACCCTTCAAAGAATCACAGTTTTTCCGATATCGGTTTCCAAATCCGTATTCCGGGTTTTTAAATCTCTGGTTTAGCTCTTAATTCTAGCACTAGGGGGTTTGTATGGCCTCTACTGAGCTCAATTGCTCACCACAACTCACAATTCCATCAAACCTTAACTAGGTTTTTCCTAAGTCCACCAAATCACACGATATCGGTTCTAATCTAGTATGGGGGTATAAATAATGCAAAAACTAAGCTAATGGTCCAGAAAAATACCTCATTTGGAAACTCAAGAAAATTCTTGAGTTGCCCCAAGTGGCCAAAATCCTTGCTTTCTTAGTCCAATGTGTTTGTCTTGAGCTTGTGCACAAAATTTGTGAAATGAGGGTGGGGTTTTGAGGTGATCTTCAAGGTGTTTTGGAGGTTGGAGATGGAGGAGGAGGGGGAAGTAGCAGCAGCAGCAGGGAGAGAGTTGAGGGGGAGAGGAAATGAGAGGAAGAAATGAAGAAGTATGGCCAAGTCAAGCACCCTCACCTACTCTCTCTCTCACCCATACCCAATATTATATCCTTTTTCCCTTTTCTTTTCTTTTCTTTTCTTTTCTTCTCTATTTCCTTCTCACACCAATAGTAAACCCAAAACAACCATGGTAGAAAATGCACAAGTATAAAAAAAAATGATATGTGCATATTTTGCACAAAAATGCTAAAAACCGATTAGCAATTTTTAATCGCGATTAGCACTAGATTAGCATATAATTAATCGTAAAAACTTTAAAATAGCATAATTCCATAAAATACCCTATTTTAGAATTTTCCATAATTTTTCCAAAATTTTTCCCATTTATCTGTATTTAATTATACCGAAATATTAAAATATTCATTAAAAATAATATTAAATTATAAAAATTCCCAAAAATAATATTTTATTTTTTGAAATGTTACAATCTTCCCCCCTTAAAGAAATCCGGTCCCCGAAATTAAATTTAAACACCCAAATTCTAAAACATTTCAATAAAAGTCCAAGTCGTCGGGGCTCCGAAATCATCAATACATAAAACGCATCATAGCGCAATGCATGCGCATGAACAATGAGCAGATAACTCAAAATCAAATCTCCGTCAAGCATCCCGCAATCATCGGAGTCATAGTAAAGACACAAATGTCAAATCCAAAATAAAACCAATATGATATAAATCGGAACTATACATGTAGACATCAAATCTATACATGTAAATAGCTGAAGTAAATGCATGCCAAATCTTTTTAAGTCGTTGTGCGATGCGCATAACACTGCATAGTGGTGGACGTCTATTATAATAAAACAACCATATACGTATATATCCTTTGTTTAAGATGTACGTTCCGCCGTTTCGAAAACAATTTAGAAAGGTTTCCTTGTTTTAAACGTTTCGTGTCATATCAGGCACGTAGGTAAATACTGAGACTATAGCTCTCTTTTTGGAAATCCTTTCGATAACTATCAATGCATGCAAAATATATCCAGGTACTGTCCTCTGACTAGTCCTGCTCAGTACGAAAACAAATAGCAAATATCATAAAAACGTACTGCTCTATTACGAATCCATCCTAAAATGTATATAAGAATACCCTGTGCGTCTGGTGCGCACAGAAATCAAAATCCATATATGTGCCAAACAGGTGTACAAAACAACATCTAGGTGCAACGGGTGTGCACGAAACATCTGTCATAGGCAACGTGTGTGCCTGACAGCAAAATCAGGTGCATCTGACATGCACGAAGAATCCCGATTTAGTGCATCTGGTATGCACCAAAATCGTATCTCAAAACATGCGCTCATCACGCGCGAAAATCCAAATCAAATGCACGGAGTGCAAGAAATCAATATCAATATCAGAATCGAAATCGACGGTATACAATATGGCTCAATCAAAAGCAGGTATACCGCGGTATATAAGCTCACAACCATGTGCACAAAATATAAATCCGGTGCAACAAAGGCACAAAATATAAATCTGGTGCGACAAACGCACGAAACATCAAACTGGTGCGACAAACGCACAAAGTATAAAACCGGTGCATCCTGTGCACAAATATGAATACCCAGTAGGTGCAACCATGGTGCACGAAAACAGAAATCATGGAACTCAGCCATCAAGACCAAATCATGCGAACAGATCTCCCAAAAATACCGAAATCCAAGGTGACGGATACGTGATAGTCGAGTCACCAATTCACAAATCATAAATACCGTCATCGATATATCCTCCTTCAAAGTCGAGAAGGTGTCGGTGCATCCAATGCTAGCAGCGCAAGATATGTACTTGCCTCTTGTTCATGGTCTGGCGTCCTCTGTCTCTGGGTCCTTATCTTCCTTGCGGATTACCTATCTCGCAATCCTTCGGCTCATCGGCCCTGTCAGGTGTGCTAACGGGGACGATTCCATTCTGGTACTTCTCTGGTCAATCTACGTCCTCGGCACAGCATTTCCTCAGAAACTGGTCGCATCCCAATGCTTCTGTAGCCATACCCGACCTTTAACCTTAACGAGGAGTAACAACAGCTCGTCAGCATCTCGCACGAACCTCTTGTCCCACTTTGTTCCAATGTCGAAGTATTCAGACTCGTCTTCTCGTGGCTGCATGGACTGCGCTCCAACGGCTATACTCGTATCTAGAGTCTCCTAAAAATGCATCCCACCACATGGCATCCGAAAGATGTTGAACCTTTTGATCGATTCGTCAAAACCTCACAATCCCCCAAGAGCTCAACATCTTGGGTACATCTTAATAGTATCGAGTACATACCACAGCATCGGTGGACCAGCCGTAGAAGGGCAAACCCAAGCCTCACTAATGGCGCCGCGGAACTGCCGCAAACCCTAAGGTTCGAAGGCTTTCACACGGTCATTATGTCGAGTTAGGATTTCATTCTTCTAGAGGGTCCATAGAATTGCTTGCATGTCTTTCCGAATACTTTAAACTTGGAATATGGGTTTCTGATATCCGATCACCTCCATCGACTACCAACAAACCTGCGTGAAGTCGTCTCTAGCTGGAATCAATCAATCTGATGACCTCGCATAGGGGTAAGCGAACAAACCACATGTCCTAGTCATTCATCCTCGGGTGACTAGCGACATTCCATCATATCTCTAAATATATGCTCATGCTGCAGTAGCTCCAACGTCTGGGCTATATCTCGTCATTTGCAGCAACAACTGGCTCATTCGTCTGTACGCTGAACAGCACCTCAATCATCATGAATCAGCGATATATCAATGGTCATCACATTCTGGCTGGCCTCTAGCAGTAGCCCGATCCTCTGGTGCCGATCAGCACATCCGAGAAATCTCGTAACAACGATCTGTCAAACGCTCATGGTGCGAAAACACAAAAAGACGACACCTCCATATGCAATCGTATGTCTCTGGAATCACGCCCTGGTCAGTCCTCGTCCGTGACGAGCTCAAGCTGACGCAACTCTAGCCGTAGCTCTTTCTGCCCGTGTAATCGTGGCAGCAAAATCATAACCAATATCGATGAGGATAGATCATAGGAATGAATATAATATTGTGCAAGGAAATGTACATCCTAAGGTTTCTTAAGCGGGGTAGCGTATCGTAAATATGCCGCGGAACATACGTACGGTACGTCACTCTACTGAAGCTACCTACTCCATCAACCAAGGGTCATCCTACGCGATGAAAGTTCGGGTATAATACCCCCTCGACTAAGTCTAAGTTCCATAAGATCAAGCCTAAGTTCCGTATATATAAACGCTCTAGGCTCCACATAGTCAAACTTAGACTCGAACCAAGGTTAACCTAGCGCTCTGATACCAACTTTGTCACGACCCGAAATAGCCCGTGACTGGCACTTGAATCATATGAAGCCTATAGGACCCCATCTAATTCAAGTAAGCCAAAAGCCCAGAAATCTAAAACCATTTTAAGGAGTAAATAAAGAAAACTAGTTTTTAAGAAGTGAGAAAACATGTTTTAAAAGCAAGGTTTTTAAATAAGTAAGTCGAATATGCATTTTTAAAATCTATAGTCTTTTCTGAAAATTTCGGCAGAGTTTCCTTTGTAAATACTGGCCCCAAACGGGGTACAACATGAATAATATATATGCAATGATAAAAGGCATCCCCAAGCGGGAGCTAGCTCTTCGTCAATCGACGGTCACAACCACGTGTCACGACCCGAAATAGCCCGTGACTGGCACTTGAATCATATGAAGTCTATAGAACTCCATCTAATCCAAGTCAGCCAAAAACCCAGAAATCTAAAACCATTTAAGGAGTAAATGAAGAAAAATAGTTGTAAGAAGTGAAGAAAACATGTTTTAAAAGCAAGGTTTTTAAATAAGTAAGCCGAACGTGCATATTTAAAATGTATAGTCTTTTCTGAAAATTTCAGCAGAGTTTCTTTTGTAAATACTGGCCCCGAACGGGGTACAACAAGAATAATATATATGAAATGATAAAAGGCATCCCCAAGCGGGAGCTAGCTCTTCGTCAATCGACGGTCACATCCACGCAAGCAATATAATATACAACGCCGAAGGGCGAGAATCAAAACTCAAAAACTCAAAAAGAAACTCAAAACAGCATGAAACCGTAATACTACAATGGGCGACTCTAAGGTCGAAATAATACATAACTGGTTTTCTAAGTTTGAAACAATATACAAGTTTTGGTTGATGGAATTACTAGATACAACTGAATAATACATGTACAATGGTGGTTCTGATGCAAAAGAACCCACCTACCAAAGCAAGTCACCCGTAAGGGAAGCAATGTGCCAGAAAAGCCGCAATGAAACCTGTACGGCAAAACCTGCAAGAAACTGTGGCACAACGGGGGTGAGTTGCCAACTCGTGAATAGAAAACATCACAGAGCAGAAATCGTATGTATGACTCATCCTAGGTCAATACGATCAGATATATATATCCTCAATATGAATAACTATGAAGCATGCTAAAGTGGCAATATAACCTCTATACATAAGTGTAGTGCCAAGTGCTCATGCCAGTGCCTCAGGTAATAACATATCATAAATATGAGGTATGATCGATGTAATCACGTCTGTATGTATGTGGATCCCGTCCACGCGTCACCCAATGACAATAAACATCATGCATGTAAATATCATAAGCCTATGCATGGATGTATGAGGATATAAACCATCTGTGTCTCTCGCGACACGTCAAAATCATGGAACCGGAGTGTCCAGCATCGACACTCGAAAACATCATGAAAGTTGTGCCCGGCATCGGCACGTAAAATCCTCATATATCGGGCTCCGTCAGTCCGGATCGGCCCCTGGGCTCCGTCTGCGGAATCGGCCCTCGGCCCCAGCAGTACGGATCGTCCTATATCCATCTATCGACTCTGGTCAGTATCCTCCGGATAACCGCCAGGTCCAACCAATCATCGGTAGGTAGTAATCCCTCTGACAGGCTCACCGTCTACTACACAGCGATCCGTTCTCGCCCCGGGGTACCATACCGGGTCCACCATGTACCCGCAATCGGCCTCGTCCGCTCCTCGAATCGGGTTTCACATGTCGCTCTCAGCACCGAGAAAACACATGGTGGACGCACTGAAATATCATATCAAGGGTAACCGGGTTTTTAAAACAATTACATATTCTCTTTTGAAATACCCACGGTTCCCAAATCCAGAAAAATCATGGAAACAACATATCTCAATGCGTATAATCAGAAAGCATGATGTATGCGACATGTAAAAGAAATGTAAGAATATCAGTATGTCATGCAACACGGAGTAGTAATATGCACATATTTAGGGAAGACCGCTTCTTTAAAATGAATCAGCTTTAAAAGGTATCTTGCGGTTCCCAAATCTCTAATCAAGCCAGAATCATCAATGTATGTGCAAATACGTATGCATGCACGTATGGGTGTACAATAGGAATACACAGTATATAGGTACACAAGTATGCCATGCAAGGGTCATATCCTGAGTGCAACAGTACTACAGTGTAGTGGCATGGCAATTATCGATGATGAAGTGTGTGAGCCGGCAAGCAGTGTACGTGGAACTTACGCATCATCGATAATGGTGCTGGTGTCCTAACAGCATGGTTGTAATATAGCAATAAACACAAGAAATGCAATGCAAATAGCATGATATGTGGAATCGAATAATCAACGCAATAGTGAAGAATCTACCTCAATAAATATATCATGCAGCTTTGCCATTTGAAATAAGACGAATCGGGGTTTTTGGTAAAATAAGGGCTACGGTGTTTTAAGAAAAGATGCGTCGTTTGAAAATATCCGTAGAATGCCTTTTGCCTATCTTTAAAATATCCCCGATTCGTTAGTTTTGAAATAGGTATGACTCGGGTCTAGTATAATGTCTACTAAGTAATCTACAGACCTAACTAACAAGCTAAACAGGAGGGGTATGGAAACCACCTACATCTGAGTCGATATATATATATATATATATAAATATAATAGTCGGTGATCCCGCCTCAATAGTATCCCATACGACACAATATACATCATATAATATCCTCGAGTCATGAGTGCGGATCTATCATCAATATAAAGCTCGCACGGTAAATCGTCGTACGGCATCCCAATAGATGGGTACGGGTCACTATCACATTCATCTCATCAATTATCTGGTATCCTTGTCATCATATCACAAGATCTGGGTACTGATCTAAGTCTAGTACAATCGACACCATCTATATAAATATGAATGCGTGTGTGAAACACACATCCCAAGGCCCGCTAAAAATCTCATGTCGTATCCCAAATACGAATCACCTCATATCGCCGACCTCACAGCACCATGCCCAAACTCATCAACTCATCTCCAGTATCATACACTATCCTCATCATCACGATATAAGTATAGCAATAAGTATGTGTGTGTGGGTGGGTGTAAACCTGTTCTAGGGTTCGCAACTATGAAATACATTAGTTCACTTCTAACCCTAATCTATCCATAGTACACCTACACATCTATGATCTCCATTTCACGCAATAAGCTATCATATATATAGTGTATATAGTATACTAGACATCGAACTGCGGGGGTGCTATACGCCATCCACCCGACTTCCCCCGTAGATATAATCTACTCACCTTGCATCTTGCGTGTCGGTGTCGATATTGCCACCATCATCTTCATCGCCTCGGATCACCGTGGGGGTACCTACATATCATACGTGTCGCATCGCATTAAAACCAAATCGAAACTAAAACGACACGTGAAAACCAACACGATAGCTAAAAGGCCTATAGGTTAGAACCTATGGGTACGCTTTCAAAACCATCAAACGACCCTCGATCTCGTCTTGCAAACGTCATGTGATCGAGGTAAAACACGGATACACAATTCCAGAATTCAAAATACGCAATACGGAAACATGAATCAAAACAGCAACTCAGGAAAAGGGTCTCAGATTTCACCCTAGGTCAAATTGGACAATTTTGCACATGCCATGGGTCTAATCTATGGATGTAGGAGCTACAGAACCAAAACGAGGCAAATCCACCCTGTTTTGGCCGCAATTTGCGGCCAGGGTGAATAAATCTGCGGCCATGTCAGGGAGTTAGGGGCTGGGGTCTTGGTGATAGCTTCCTGGGTGCCTGCTCATCTCACTGTCAATCCAAAATAATTTTCAGAGTCTCGGGGTGATAGCAGATCCCATATAAACTTCACAGATTCCACAAATCTTCCGATATCGGTTTCTAAATCCGTATTCCGGGTTTCAAGTCTCAGGTTTGGGTCTTAATTCAAGCACTAGGGTGTTCATGTAGCCTTTACTGAGCTCAATTTCACATCACAACCCAAAATTCCCTCAAACCCTAACTAGGTTTTTCCTATGTCTACCAAACTACCCGATATCGATTCAATCTTAACATGGGGTTAAAAGTAATGCAAAAACTAAGGTAATGGTTCAGTAAATACCTCATTTGGCAACTCAAGAAAATTCTTGAGTTGCCCCAAGTAGCAAAAATCCTTGCTTTCTTGGTCCAAAATGCTTCTCTTGAGCTTGTGCACACTTTTTGTGAAATGGGAGTGGGGTTTTGATGTTATATTCATGGTGTTTGAGGGTTTGAAGAGGGGAGGAAGTGAGGAGGAGCAGCAGCAACATGAGGGAGAGGGAGAGAAATGAGTGAAGAAATGAGAAGAAATGGCTAAGTCAAGCACCATCACCTACTCTTTCTCTCTCTCACCATACCTCATATTATATTCCCTTTCCTTTTCTTTTCTTATTTTCTTTTCTCTTTCCCTCTAAATCCTTCTCACATCAATAGTAAACCCAAAGAACCATGGTAGAAAATGCACAAGTGAAATAAAAAAAGATATGTGCATGTTTTGCACGAAACACCCCCAAAATCCGATTAGCGATTTTTAATCGTGATTAGCACAAAATTAGCATAAAACTAATCATAAAAACTTTAAAATGGCATAATTCCATAAAATACCCTATTTTAGAATTTTCTATAATTTTTCCAAAATTTTTACCCATTTATCGGTATTTAATTAACCGAAATA
Organism: Agapanthus africanus; assembly: GCA_030015575.1. Lineage (NCBI taxonomy): Eukaryota > Viridiplantae > Streptophyta > Magnoliopsida > Asparagales > Amaryllidaceae > Agapanthus > Agapanthus africanus. The sequence goes on along the minus strand of JASDDO010000022.1, from coordinate 303,108,447 downwards.
TTAAAATATTCATTAAAATAATATTAAATTATAAAAATTCCCAAAAATAATATTTTATTTTATTATTATTTTTTTTTGAAATGTTACACCACGCAAGCAGTATAATATACAACGCCAAGGGCGAGGATCAAAACTCAAAGGAAAACTCAAAATCAGCATGAAATCCTTAATACTACAACGCGCGACTCTAAGGTCAAAATAATACATAACTGGTTTTCTAAGTCTGAAACAATATACAAGTTTTGGTTGATGGAATTACTAGATACAACTGAATAAAATAATACAAGGGTGGTCACGATGCGAGTGAACCCACCTACCAATGCAATCTTCCGGAAAGGAAGCAGTGTGCCAGAAAAGCTGCAATGAAACCTGTACGGCAAAACCTGCAAGAACTGTGGCACAACGGGGGTGAGTTGCCAACTCATGAATAGAAAACATCACAGAGCAGAAATCGTATGCATGACATAATTCTAGGTCAATACGATCAGATATATATATAAACCTCAAATGAATAAGTCTAAAGCATGAAAAGGTGGCAATGTAACGTCTATACATGAGTGTAGTGCCAAGTACTCATGCCAGTTCCTCAGGTAATAACATATCATAAATATGAGGTATGATCAATGTCGACTATATCATGAAGTCTATGAAAAAGTGGATAACATCCAACTATGTAATCAATGTCATCAATGTCAATATACGTATGTGGAAATCGCCCACGTGTCACCCAATGACAATAAATATCATGCATGTAAATATCATAAAGCATATGCATGGAAATATGAGGATATAAATCAACATGTGTCACTCGCGACATATCAAATCATGGAACCTGAGTGTCAAGCATCGACACTCGAAAACATCATGAAACCTGTGCCTATCATCGGCACGTAAATCCTCATATATCGGGCTCCGTCAGTCCGGGTCGGCCCATATCATCTCTTAACTTCGGTCGGTATCCTCCGGATATCCGCCGAGCTCAAATACAATCACCGGTAGGTAGTGGTCCCTCTGCCAGGCTCACTGTCTAGCTACACAGCAGATCCGTTCTTGCCCCGGGGTACCATACCGGGTCCACCATGTACCCGCAATCGGCCTCGTCCGCTCCTCGAATCGGGTTTCACATGTCGCTCTCAGCACCGAGAAAACACATGGTGGACGCACTGAAATATCATATCAATGGTAACCGGGTTTTTAAAACAATTACATACTCTCTTTTGAAATATCCACGGTTCCCAAATCCAGAAATATCATGGAAGCAACATATCTCAATGCGTATAATCAAAAGCATGATGTATGTGACATGTAAAAGAAATGTAAGCATATCAGTATATCATGCAATATGGAATAGTATTATGCACATATTGAGGGAGACCGCTCTTTTAAAATGAATCAGTTTTAAAGAGTATCTTGCGGTTCCCAAATCTCCAAATCCAACGAGAGTCATCTATGTATGTGCGAATATGTATGTATCCACGTATGGGTGTACAATAGGTATGTACATAAGTATGCCATGCAAGGGATCAAATCCTGAATGTAACAGTACTACAGTGTAGTGACATGGCAATTATCGATGATGAAGTGTGTGAGCCGGCAAGCAGGTGTACGTGGAACATATGCATCATCGATAATAGTGCCGGTGTCCTAACAGCATGAGTTTAATATAACAATAACCATTTGCACATGAAATGCGATGCAAACAGTAAGTATATGCAGCAAATGAATAATAAACACAACTGTGTAGAAGCTACATCAATGCATCCATATCATACTGTTTTGCCATTTGAAAGAAGACGAATCGGGTTTTTTAGGAAATAAGGGCTACGGTGTTTTTTAAGAAAAGATGCGTCTTTTGAAGATATCCGTAGAATCCTTTGCCTGTCTTTAAAATACTCCCGATTCGTTAGATTTTGAAATAGGTATGACATCAACCTAGCCTAACATCTACTAGCAAAACTACAGCTCTAACTAACAAGTCAATCAGGAGGGGTATGGAAACCACCAAAATCTGAGTCGATACATATATATATATATATATATATATATAATAGTCGGTGATCCCGCCTCAAAGGTACCGCGTACGATACTATATCATAAGACATCCTCGAGTCATGAGTGCAGATCTATCATCAATATAATGCTCGTACGGCATCCCATAAGCTAGGTACGGGTCAATATCGCAATCTTCTCATCAATTATCAGGTATCCGTATCATCATATCTCATGATCTGGGATACTGATCTAAGTCTAGTACAAATCGATACCATCTATATAAATATAAATGCGTGTGTGCAACACACGTCAAAGACCCGCTAAAATCACCTGTCGTATCCCAAATACGAATCACATCATATCACCGATCTCATGGCACTATGCCAAATATCATCGACTCATCTCCAAATATCATCCACTATCCTCATCATATAGGTATATGTGTAGCAATAAGCATGTGTGTGCGTGTGGGTGTAAACCTATTCTAAGGTTCGCAACTAGGAACTATACTAATTTACATCTAAACCCTATTCTATCCATAGTACACCTAATCTCATCTCAATTATCCATATCGCACCTAATGCTATCAAACACATATATAATATAAATATAGTATACTAAACCTCGAACTGCGGGGGTGCTATACGCCATCCACCCGACTTCCCCCGTAGATATAATCTACTCACCTTGCATCCTGCGTGTCGATGTCGATGTCGCCTTCGTCTTCTTCATCGTATGGAATCCACATGATGGTACCTACATAGATAACATAATCGGAACGTGTATTAAAATCACATCGGGAATACCCAAAATGACACGCTAATGCCTATAGGTTAGAACCTATAGACTCCGCTTTCAAAACCATCAAATGACCCTCGATCTCGTCGTACAAACGTCAAGTGATCGAGGTAAAACACAATACGCAAATCCAGAATTTAAAATACGAGAAACGAAATACGAATCCAAAACAGCAACTGCAGAAAAGGGGTCCCAGATTTCACCCTAGGTCAAATTGGACAATTTTGCATATGCCAGGGGTCTAGTTTACAGATGTAGGAGCTACAGAACAAACACGAGCCAAAATGCTGGGACCCAGGCCGCAATTTGCGGCCAAACAGATTAAATCTGCGGCCTGGTTGGGGAGGTAGGGGCTAGGGTCTTGGGGTTAGCTTCCTGGGTGCCTGCACGTATCACTGTCCAAGCAAAATAATTTTCAGAGTCTTCTAATGATAGCAGATTTCAATTTACCCTTCAAAGAATCACAGTTTTTCCGATATCGGTTTCCAAATCCGTATTCCGGGTTTTAAATCTCTGGTTTAGCTCTTAATTCTAGCACTAGGGGGTTTGTATGGCCTCTACTGAGCTCAATTGCTCACCACAACTCACAATTCCATCAAACCCTAACTAGGTTTTTCCTAAGTCTACCAAATCACACGATATCGGTTCTAATCTAGGATGGGGGTATAAATAATGCAAAAACTAAGCTAATGGTCCAGAAAAATACCTCATTTGGAAACTCAAGAAAATTCTTGAGTTGCCCCAAGTGGCCAAAATCCTTGCTTTCTTGGTCCAATGTGTTTGTCTAGAGCTTGTGCACAAAATTTGTGAAATGAGGGTGGGGTTTTGAGGTGATCTTAAAGGTGTTTTGGAGGTTGGAAATGGAGGAGGAGGGGAAGGTAGCAGCAGCAGCAGGGAGAGAGTTGAGGGGGAGAGGAAATGAGAGGAAGAAATGAAGAAGGATGGCCAAGTCAAGCACCCTCACCTTCTCTCTCTCACCCATACCCAATATTATATCCTTTTTCCCTTTTCTTTTCTTTTCTTTTCTTTTCTTTTCTTTTCACACCAATAGTAAACCCAAAACAACAATGGTAGAAAATGCACAAGTGTAAAAAAAATGATATGCGCATGTTTTGCACAAAAATGCTAAAAACCGATTAGCGATTTTTAATTGCGATTAGCACTAGATTAGCATATAATTAATTGTAAAAACTTAAAAATGGCATAATTCCATAAAATACCCTATTTTAGAATTTTCCAAAATTTTTCCCATTTATCTGTATTTAATTATACCGAAATATTAAAATATTCATTAAAAATAATATTAAATTATAAAAATTCCCAAAAATAATATTTTATTTTTCTGAAATGTTACATAAATCCTACATTATCATGAGCATGGTGTGAGTCTCATATACCCATGTAGCATGTATTAACAAGCATGACACAATAATATATATCACATATATATTAAGTGTACACATGTGAGAAAAAGAAATGCTTAAGTGAGCTAATATTAGTTAATGTATGTTAATATATCAAATATACAATTATACATTAAATTATTAAATCAACACTTGATTTAATAATCCGACTATATCACATATAACCGACTAATATCATATGTATCAACTTATCGAATCAACACTTGATTCGATAACCCGGATATATCACATATAACCGACCGATATCACATATCGCGAGAATAGAATACGGTATCACATACTCGTATTAATCTCGGTCCCTCACATATCACGTATTTGCTCCTATTTCGTTTTTCCTGAGCCAGGAAACCTCTGTGTAAGACTCTAAAGACTCGTCAATACGCCGGCAGTAGGTGATGATCATATCAAGCACCCACAAGCCGTCAGCGGTACCAGCTGGACGTAACGGCTACCGGGGTATTTAGCGATCAGAAGATCAACAAGCAAGCCTGCTCATACTCCTGTAAAGCCTGTTAGTAACACTACCGTACAGTCCGGTCTCTTCTTCTGATATGTCGCATATCTAGCCTAGGGGTGGTAAACGTCAGACCCCAATAACCGATAAGTCGTGCCGATCTGAGACTCATAACAGGTCGAGAAACTACTGATAACACTTACCAGTAAATCTCTGTATCAGCCATGGCCAGGGACTTCCTGTTATAGCCAATCGAGCACAGCGCAACATCAACCCCCAATACCGTGAGAGACGAATCCCCTCCTATCGCTTATTGCCTCCATGTGACTCGGGACTGTACCCAAAAGCCACCATTTTGCACGTTCTCTTGAACGTGGTAAGGTGGAAATCAAAGCACAATGGGAATCACACAAGACTCTATGAAGATCTCGGATCTACAGACTAATATGTACCAGTGTCACCAGAGAACTGCTATCTGACGATAGGTATTATACCAACTAGGAGTTCTCGGCGAGTCCGTTCAGTGTACCCAGTCTCTACTGAGCATCCACATACCATCTTTGATGTCAAACGCCAATAGATGTGGGATCATCCATTGCCCATCATATGGGTCAAGAAGCGTATACGCTAGTCTACTCTGGAATATCGATGCCCTGTCTCGATACACCCTCGACTAGAAACAATTAAAGGATGTACTTGTGGACTACCTTGGCCCCACTAGTATGATCTCCATCATAGTCCTGGTAGTCAAGTACACATCCTAAGGGCTTTATTAACATGTGAGAGCAAGACAGTATCACAATACAAGTCTACATGTTAAGACAAAGATTAACCAGATAGCATATTATCATGTCGAGCAAGAAATTCCTCTCTATATATGCCCAAGTATCCACTATAATAAACATCATATGTACAATAATGGCCTCTAGGGCATACATATAACTAACACTAATTTGGTCGGCCTGGCCGGTTTTACTATTCCCAAATTGGCTCGTGTCTGTTTGGTGTTCTGATCTGTAGTTTTTGGGGGTTTAGGTTATGTTTGATTAGCCCAGTTTGCATGTGATGTTAACTTTTGTTATGGGGCTAATACGGAGTGTTTCGCAGTCGTAATTTTTACATCGTTTCGGGTTTAAGTTTGATATGTGATGCAGTAGTTGGAATCCACATTAAATTATTTTTGTGAAAACTAGTTTGTTTGTTAATCTAGCATGTTATTCTCTATTGATCGATTGCCACGAAGTTTCGATTCGGATCGAAACTCCGCCGCAATCGCATATCGTACGCGAATACTCGTCAGATAACTTTACTAGGTAGTCATGCCCCATAGCCCCGACCAAGTGACTTTAGGAGAACCCCGTTGCCAAATGTATCCACTCGGGTGCTCGCGGCCACGGTGTTCCGCCTAAGTGCACTTGGTCGACGGCATCGGGGGTGCGGCAATCTCTAAAGTTCCCGACGAGTATTCGATCGGATAGTCGGGAATCTTGTTGAATTACCCGACTAAATTATTGAAAAAAGTTTTCGATATAAGACTAAAATGCGGGGTCTATAGGGTTAGACATGAAATCCGGAATATGTGATATTCCGGGTTTATGATGTCTAAGGATATGCGGGTTCTAATTATTGTAGTTTTTCATTTCTTTTCTGCGACCGTAAGTGTAATATGTGGGGTATCCCAAATCTCGTTGCTATATGTCAACGAAATTTGGGATACGCGTATTTACTTACGTTGATAACATGTGATGTAATGTGTTGCTGTGATATGTTATATTGGATCATCGTGAGTGAATAGCCGGGGGTTTTATGTGAGATGAGAGTTTTTCAATTTCCATTCATGTAAAATTTGTATATAATATTCTTTTATTGGGACACTTCCGGGTTGAGGATGATATCACCATTGATGTATATTATATACTTTTAGGATAGACCAAAGGCGGGGAGCACAAGTAACCGGGTTTTGGAGTCCAGTGGGAGACCATCTCGAGGAGTCGAGACCGGGTCTTCTAACACCCGAGTTCACTTATACCAATTCCAGTTCCGTATTTACTTATCCGTGGTCTTTCTTGATTTGGCGTGTTTGGGTGCGAATGGTATTTCTACATATTACTTTGCATTCGACCCGACCCGCTTAATTGAACCTGTATGACTCTTATTTATAGTTTACCTTGACTGGTTGCATGGGCTATTGCATTTCATAATTTATTTTATATTGGCATTCTATCTTGTATCGCTTCTGTTGCATATAACAATTTATATCACAGAAAATAAATTAAAATTGCATTTCATAGCCTGCATGATACCCCAAACCCTGTGGTAGCATCCGCGTATCTTGTTCTCGTCACGTTCAGTGAAACAGACGTGTTTGGATGGCTACGCGCACGTACGTGCATCCGTTCTCGGGGGTACGCATTTTCGTTACCTGAGTACTTGTTTTAAAATTTGGACGTCATATATATTTTTCATATTTTTGATCTGAATTTTTAGTCCCGACCCGGGCATATTTTGGAATGAGTTTGTATTTGCCAAAATCTCAAAACGAGTTAATATTATAATATTATAATCTTATTTCCTTTTAACGTTTTCTTTAACTAAAAATATATTTTTTTAACTTAAAGATTATTCTCACGTCTCTCTCTCTGTGGTACATTTACCATATTTGCTTAAATCTTTTTTAAAAAACAGACTCTCTCACCCTCTCTTTCCTCTCCTGGGTCCCACTCCTCTCTACCTCTTTCTCTCTCCCTCTCTCTCTCATCCAGATTTCTCTCTACCTCCTTTTCTCTCTCAGAATCTCTCTCTCTCTCCTCTCTCATAATTTCTCTCTCCCTCTCTATATTTTCTCTTCTCCCTTTCATTTTAACAGGGAACACCTAAACTAAACCTAGCTGCCGTCGCCTCTTCGCCGTCGCCCACAGCCGACGTCGCCTCCACCTTGTCAACCTCCTCTCGACTCCTCTTCCTCCTCTCCCGTCTCGCCAACCCTGGCGAGGACCACGTTCCCGTCAGGATCGCCACAACCGAACCCAACCTCGTCGCCGACCTTGCCTCACCGTCGTCGACCGCTTCTCGACCTCGCCTCCTCTCCTCCTCGACTACTTCAACCTCCCTTCACCCTCGTCGCCAACAATCATCTCGCCCGCACCTTTCTTCCTCGGCCAGCCTGCACCCAGAACGTCGCGTCGCCGATCCCGACTCGACAGTCGAGCCTCGACTTCACCACAGCCATCATCCTCTTCATCTCCCCATAAACTCACACGAGAAACCATCTCCCCTCGCCTGCATCTTCCTTCACCAAGCACCTATCAAAACTACCTTCGACTGCATCACCCTGCGCGCACCTCGCCAACCCCGTTTACTCCATCATCGACGAGCCCCTGCAACTTCGAAGCACCCGATCGCTTCCACCTACTGCCGACTCCTCTTTCATCTCCGAACCCAACTGAAACCCTAGCTCGAGCAACCCATGGTGCCACCTTCTTCCTTCACCGAGACCCTCACCGGTGAGAACCCATCGGTGCAGAACCCCCATCACCAAGCGCAACCCAATCGAGTAGCGCTAACCGGGCCAACTCCAGCGACCACCATCGCCTTTGCCGTGCCATCGTCTCCATCTCTTTCTCTCAAACCAGCACCTAGTTGAGATCCGACATCTGGTCTCCGCGGTCGCAGCAGCAGCGAGAACCGAGGCTCCAATGTGTGACCTGCAATTATATGAACGTTGTGATGATTTCTCTGTCTCTAGATCTCCATTCCGTCAATGTTCGTGTATGCGCGCAAAGTGTTCGACGGAATGCCCCAGTGGAGTTTTTCCGTAGTTTTATCGCATTCTTACTGCGTGACGTATGTCTGTGGATCCCCGAGGCAAGTAAAACTTGCTACATGCTAATTAATATATTACATATACATTTTATGGCTCATTAAACCCGTAGTCTAACCTTAGTACCATGATTTTCCTTTTTCATGCTCGATGTCGCGTTATATCATTTTATTTTCCAAACTTGAAACCTACCGTGTGCATTTACTTTATTAAACCCAATAACCACATTTATATGTTTAAATCACATTTTAACTATTGACACGGCCTATGGTATTCTCTATATAGTTTTGCTCCATCGGACACTCCTGTGCATTTTAACCTGTTTAGCTAGGATTTCATCTAGTGAACATATTTATATATCATTGCATCCTTAAAATTTCTTAATACCTGATAGCATGAGTAGACATCTATTTTAGTTATGCTGTAGTTAAGTAATGTTGACACCATCCCTTAAACGCAAAGTGATAACCATGCATCGTTATAATTTAATCAGTACCTAATTGCTTATCATATCACCTGATCTGGTTTATTGTGCTGATATTACTCATGCTTGTTCATTTATAACCATAATTATGTTAGTTTGATTTATGAGCACCCACATAACATTTTGTGCTTCCTGACATGACCTGTTGCACTTCCTACGTGACACGATATGGTACCGTACGACTCTTGATATGTCATGACACTTATATACGCTACCCGGCTTGACCTGATGTACCATGGTCTTACCTGTTGCCTTATCTTGTGTTTAATGCCAACAAACCTGACCTGTTGTCCTTACGGACCGTTCATGTTGTCTATCCAGACAAACCTGTACCTGCCTGATCCTGAGTTGGCATTAGCTCCAGATTATTTAGTACCTGACTTGAACACATATAACTTGGGGGTATGGGGAAATCAATGATGAAACCTAACTTGTAACTCGACAGTGTGCTACCTTTACCGACTAGTTTTAGAGGCTGGGCCAGCCTTGGGATGCTGCTGCTGACATCATCCATCGTTATCCATTTCCTTTCAGAGGCTAGGCCAGCCTTGGGATGATGCCATAGACATCATTCATCTTTACCCTTTTCCTTTAGTGCCTAGCGGCATGTCTCGGTTTCATCCCGAGAATCTTCACCGTGATCCCGGGCACGCACGGGATACTATTGAGTTACATCTATGATTCATCAAATTGATTTCAAAGACTTGAGAGTAGTTAACCCACTAGACCAGTTTAGATAACTCACTACACATTACCCCATTGTCCTTACTTGTATCACTGTTATGCTTGTTTACCATTTATGCTCATACTTGCATGTATTGCTACCCTTTTTATATTATTGCTTGATGTTATGACGCACTGACGTCTGGGTTTTGCATGGCCCAGATTATTCTACCTTTGTTGCAGACTGATCAGGAGTATTACCGCTGTTAGACCGAGCGGTGAAGTTCCTGTCGGTATGTAGTTTTACTTTCCAGGTGTTTCATTTATTGTATCTTTTGCTTCCGCATATCATTATTTCTTGACTCATTCATTCTGGCTCATGGATATATACTAGATAGTTTAGTTTACTTTCCTGTTCTTGATATCTCTACAACCGTAATGTGACTGTGGAGGGATTTTTCCTATCCACAGGTAGCATGGTTGGCTATGTCACGTGCCTATTTGAGCGTACTCTGGGAAGCGGGGTGTGACATGGTTCTTTTGGTATCAGAGCCATAGGATATTGGTTAATCGGGTTTGATTCTTTTGTAGTTGGGTATTGGACCCAATACATGAATCAGAATACTCGTGATTAGGAACATGTCCTGCCACCTTGTTGTCGTGATTCTTGAATCATATCTTTCTTTTATCTTTTGTCTTGACGATATGCAACCAACTTTGCATCTCGGCATGAAACCTTTTGGTTCTCTATTGTCTCTCCCTGTTCTTTGATTCTGATACTAGGATTTGGGCGACTTGGATGGAGTTATGTAATTGTACCCATGAACTGCAGCATGGTTACAATGCGGTACTCTATTTAAGTAACTTGGAATCCTGGTCTTGATTCACTCCCATGTTCCATGATCGTTGTACTACCTTGTCCCTCTCGGTTTCATTGCTTACCAGTTATTGTTCCATCGCCAGCTTGAATCATGTTTACCGTGGTTAACCCTCTTCGGTATCTTGACTTCGGATGAAGTCATCTTGGTATCTTGCTCGTTTTTCCTCGCGTTAGGATTATTCAATCCTGGTGCATCTCCTTGTTTGTTGTTGTCTTGGGAATGGGATTTCACGGCACTTTTCACGCTCATATTGATTGTAAGGAAGGGAAGGTGATTCTCCAGATTCCCGGACATTCGGAAGTTGTTTTGCTGGAGGAAGCGGTTCTGTCGGGCAAGTCGAGTTAGGGCTAGGCCGACAAACAGGGTTCTTTCGTCAATGGCAGTGGATAAGGAAGAAGCGCCGGCTAGATTTGAGAGTTTCATGGAAGTGTTTGAAGACATATCAGGTTTACCGCCGATGCGAGACGTGGAGTTCGCACTTGAACCTGTTCCTGGTGCAACGCCAATCTCAAAGGGCATATTACCCGATGGCACCAGTGGAGTTGGAAGAAGTCAGGAAGTAGGTTGCTGAATTACTTGAGAAGGGTTAGTTTCGCCGCAGCAACTTAACTGGGGAAGCTCCAGTTCTTCTAGTAAAGAAGAAAGATGACACAGGGAAGGCGTGCATTGATTATCGAGAATTAAACCAAGTGATCATTATGAACAAGTACCCGATCCCTCACATTGGCAAGGTGTTTGAGCAGCTTAGTGGCACGAGGATATTCTCGAAGCTGGATTTGCGGTTCGGATATCATCAGGTCCGAGTTAAATCTGAAGATATTTGCAAGACTGCGTTCCGAACTCAGTATGGACATTACGAGTATTAGTGATGCCTTTCGGAGTAACGAATACACCGGCGATATTTATGGACTTGATGAACCGAATATTTTCGCCTTTCTTGGACCAGTTTATGGTGGTGTTCATTAAAGATATTCTGGTCTACTCGGGGAGCATTGAAGAGCATGCGGCACACTTGAAGATCGCACTACAGACAATGAGGCAAGTAAGATTTTATGCAAAGATGAGCAAGTGCGAGTTTTGGCTTTAAGATGCAAAGCTTTGGGCATATCGTAGCTGGAGATGGAATCGTCGTTTATCCAGGGAAGATTGCAGCAGTTCAAGATTGGCCGTTTCCGAAGAACGTTGTGGAGGTCAGAAGTTTTCTTGAACTTGCAGGATACCTAGAAGGTTGGTGGAAAATTTTTCCCGAGCTTACGTGCAAGGAAGTACCATTGATGTGGACGGATAAGTGTGTGTCAGGGCCAGACCCTAGCAGATCATCTTACGGAGCACACCTGGCTTCGCTTCTTGCTTCCAGTTAGGCGGAAAGGACCGAGCAAATTCATGCGAATGATGACTCCCTTGAGGCGTTGGGGCAAGGATGGATAATCGCTCTTATTTTGACCATACCAGATGGTTCCGGAGAATTGGTGTTTCATAGCAACGTATTTGGGAAAAGGATTTGGATGTGTTTTGATGCAGCATGGGAAGGTTACAACTTACGCATCGAGACAGTTGAAGACCCATAAGGAGAATTACCCAACTCATGTCTTGGAGTTAGCAGCTGTGATTTTCGCTTTAAAGATTTGGAGACACTACTGATTGGGCAAAACGGTCGAAGTATTCACCGATCACAAAAGCCTACAGTACGTGTTCACTCAGAAGGAGCTTAATATGAGGCATAGATGGATGGAGCTGATGGTTGACTACGATCTTTATCTTGAATACCATCTGGGGAAAGTTAGTGTTGTGCCGGATGCGCTTAGTCGGTTGCCAGAAATTCAGATGTTGACTGTACAGAAGGAATTTATTGAAGATTTTCGAGATCCGAGTTGGAGATTGTGCTAACGCATTCTTCAGGACAGTTGATGCAGCTGCAAGTAAATTCGTCGTTGATCGAGAATATTAAAGCAGCGCAATTGCAGGACCCAAGATTGCGGAAGTTTCGAGAACAGGTTGAAGCTGAACTTCGAATGGACTTATTGATTCATGAAGGTGATACGTTGCATTATGGTAGCCGTTTGTGTGTGCCAAGGAGAGATATCCGTGAAGAAGCTATAAAGGAGGCACACAGTTCAGCATATTCCGTACATCCAGGAGGTACGAAGATGTACCGAGATCTACGGCAGCAATTCTGGTGGGAAAGCATGAAACGGGAGATTGCCCGCTTTGTGACAAAATGCTTGGTGTGTCAGCAAGTTAAGGCTGAACATCAAAGGGTTGCTGGTTTATTGCAACCACTTCCGATTCCTCAATGAAGTGGGATTATATAACCATGGATTTCGTTACAGCTCTACCGCGGAGTCCAAAAAGGCAACAGTGCAGTTTGGGTGAGTGTTGATCGTTTGACCAAGGCAGCCTATTTCATCCCGTTTCGGGGTGGTCAATCAACAGAAACTTTGGCAGAACGGTACATGCAGGAGATTGTAAGGTTGCATAGAGTACCAGTGAGCATCGTGTCCGACCGTGACACTCGTTTCCTATCACACTTTTGGAGGAGCTTACAGGAAAGTTTGGGGACTCGATTGAAGTTGAGCACATCTCATCATCCTCAAACTGATGGCCAGTCGGAGAACGATCCAAACTCTTGAAGACATGTTGAGAGCTGCATGTTGGACTTCAAGGGTTCATGGGAGGATCATCTATATTTGGTGGAGCTTTCGTACAACAACAGTTTCCAGGCGACTATTCAGATGGCTCCATTTGAAGCTTTATATGGTCGCAAGTGTCGTTCACCGTTGTTGGGACGATGTTGGTAAACGAAGATTATTGGGACCGGATTTGGTCGTGCAAACAGTTGTGAAGGTTAATAGATTCTGGAATCATATTAGTGCAGCACGGGACTGACAAGAGTTGGCAGATAAGTTGAGAAGACCTATAAAGTTCGCCGTTGGTAGTGTGGTATTCTTGAAGATGTCACCGACTAGAGGGGTGATATGTTTCGGAGGGTTTAGTTCTTGAGTTGTTGGACCCTTCGAGATTTTGGAGCATGCTGGAGAAGTGGCATATCGTTTGGCATCACCGAAATCGTTGGAGGATACTCATGGCGTGTCTCATGTATCTCAACCCCGGAAGTATGTTCAAGATGAAGCACACGTACTGGATCCTTCAGAGCTGACTGTACGTGAAGTTTTAGCCTTTGAGGAACGACTGAGGTTGAGTGTGGATCGAAAGGAAAACGTCCCTAAGTACGAGGTTATCTATCCCTCTTGTAGTTGTTTCTTGGAGAGATCGCTCGTATAGAGAACCAACTTGGGAACGAGAAGATGAAGTCCGGCAGAAGTTTCCACATCCGTACTTGAAATTTCTTGTTTGTTTATCCTTTCTTGTTCTTGGAATTTCGAGGACGAAATTCTTTTGTAGTTGGGTATAATGTAACACCCGAGTTCACTTATACCAATTCCAGTTCCGTATTTACTTATCCGTGGTCTTTCTTGATTTGGCGTGTTTGGGTGCGAATGGTATTTCTACATATTACTTTGCATTCGACCCGACCCGCTTAATTGAACCTGCGTGACTCTTATTTATAGTTTACCTTGACTGGTTGCATGGGCTATTGCATTTCATAATTTAGTTTATATTGGCATTCTATCTTGTATCGCTTCTGTTGCATATAACAATTTATATCACAGAAAATAAATTAAAATTGCATTTCATAGCCTGCATGATACCCCAAACCCTGTGGTAGCATCCGCGTATCTTGTTCTCGTCCCGTTCAGTGAAACGGACGTGTTTGGACGGCTACGCGCACGTACATGCATCCGTTCTTGGGAGTACGCATTTTTGTTACCTGAGTACTTGTTTTAAAATTTGGACGTCATATATATTTTTCATATTTTTGATCTGAATTTTTAGAACCGACCCGGGCATGTTTTGGAGTGAGTTTGTATTTGCCAAAATCTCAAAACGGGTTAATATTATAATATTATAATCTTATTTCCTTTTAACGTTTTCTTTAACTAAAAATATATTTTCTTAACTTTAAAGATTATTCTCACGTCTCTCTCTCTGTGGTACATTTACCATATTTTCTTAAATCTTTTTTAAAAAACAGACTTTCTCTCCCTCACTTTCCTCTCCTGGGTCCCACTCCTCTCTACCTCTTTCTCTATCCCTCTCTCTCTCTCATCCAGATCTCTCTCTACCTCCTTTTCTCTCTCAGAATCTCTCTCTCTCCTCTCTCATAATTTCTCTCTCCCTCTCTATATTTTCTCTTATCCCTTTCATTTTAACAGGGAACACCTAAACTAAACCTAGCTGCCACCGCCACTTCGCCGTCGCCCACAGCCGACGTCACCTCCACCTTGTCATCCTCCTCTCGACTCCTCTTCCTCCTCTCCCGTCTCGCCAACCCTGGCGAGGACCACGTTCCCGTCACGATCGCCACAACCGAACCCAACCTCGTCGCCGACCTTGTCTCACCGTCGTCGACCGCTTCTCGACCTCGCCTCCTCTCCTCCTCGACTACTTCAACCTCCCTTCACCCTCGTCGCCAACAATCATCTCGCCCGCACCTTTCTTCCTCGGCCAGCCTGCACCCAGAACGTTACGTCGCCGATCCCGACTCGACAGCCGAGCCTCGACTTCACCACAGCCATCATCCTCTTCATCTCCCCATAAACTCACCCGAGAAACCATCTCCCCTCGCCTGCATCTTCCTTCACCAAGCACCTATCAAAACTACCTTCGACTGCATCACCCTGCGCGCACCTCGCCAACCCCATTTACTCCATCATCGACGAGCTCCTGCAACTTCCAAGCACCCGATCGCTTCCACCTACTGCCGACTCCTCTTTCATCTCCGAACCCAACTGAAACCCTAGCTCGAGCAACCCATGGTGCCAACTTCTTCCTTCACCGAGACCCTCACCGGTAAGAACCCATCGATGCAGAACCCCCATCACCAAGTGCGACCCAATCGAGTAGCGCTAACCGGGCCAACTCCAGCGACCACCATCGCCTTCGCCGTACCATCGTCTCCATCTCTTTCTCTCAAACCAGCACCTAGTTGAGATCCGGCATCTGGTCTCCGCGGTCGCAGCAGCAGCGAGAACCGAGGCTCCAATGTGTGACCTGCAATTATATGAACGTTGTGATGATTTCTCTGCCTCTAGATCTCCATTCTGTCAATGTTCGTGTATGCACGCAAAGTGTTCGACGGAATGCCCAGTGGAGTTTTTCCATAGTTTTATCGCATTCTTACTGCGTGACGTATGTCTGTGGATCCCCGAGGCAAGTAAAACTTGCTACATGCTAATTAATATATTACATATACATTTTATGGCTCATTAAACCCGTAGTCTAACCTTAGTACCATGATTTTCCTTTTTCATGCTCGATGTCGCGTTATATCATTTTATTTTCCAAACTTGAAACCTACCGTGTGCATTTACTTTATTAAACCCAATAACCACATTTATATGTTTAAATCACATTTTAACTATTGACACGGCCTATGGTATTCTCTATATAGTTTTGCTCCATCGGACACTCCTGTGCATTTTAACCTGTTTAGCTAGGATTTCATCTAGTGAACATATTTATATATCATTGCATCCCTAAAATTTCTTAATACCTGATAGCATGAGTAGACATCCATTTTAGTTATGCTGTAGTTAAGTAATGTTGACACCATCCCTTAAACGCAAAGTGATAACCATGCATCGTTATAATTTAATCTGTACCTAATTGCTTATCATATCACCTGATCTGGTTTATTGTGCTGATATTACTCATGCTTGTTCATTTATAACCATAATTATGTTAGTTTGATTTATGAGCACCCACATAACATTTTGTGCTTCCTGACATGACCTGTTGCACTTCCTACGTGACACGGCATGGTACCGTACGACTCTTGATATGTCATGACACTTATATACGCTACCCGGCTTGACCAGATGTACCATGGTCTTACCTGTTGCCTGATCTTGTGTTTAATGCCAACAAACCTGACCTGTTGTCCTTACGGACCGTTCATGTTGTCTATCCAGACAAACCTGTACCTGCCTGATCCTGAGTTGGCATTAGCTCCATATTATTTAGTACCTGACTTGAACACATATAACTTGGGGGTATGGGGAAATCAATGATGAAACCTGACTTGTAACTCGACAGTGTGCTACCTTTACTGACTAGTTTTAGAGGCTGGGCCAGCCTTGGGATGATGATGCTGACATCATCCATCATTATCCATTTCCTTTCAGAGGCTAGGCCATCCTTGGGATGATGCCATGGACATCATTCATCTTTACCCTTTTCCTTTAGTGCCTAGCAGCATGTCTCGGTTTCATCCCGAGAATCTTCACCGTGATCCCGGGCACGCACGGGATACTATTGAGTTACATCGATGATTCATCAAATTGATTTCAAAGACTTGAGAGTAGTTAACCCACTAGACCAGTTTAGATAACTCACTACACATTACCCCATTGTCCTTACTTGTATCACTGTTATGCTTGTTTACCATTTATGCTCATACTTGCATGTATTGGTACCCTTTTTATATTATTGCTTGATGTTATGACGCGCTGACGTCTGGGTTTTGCATGGCCCAGATTATTCTACCTTTGTTGCAGACTGATCAGGAGTATTACCGCTGTTAGACCGAGCGGTGAAGTTCCTGTCGGTATGTAGTTTTACTTTCCAAGTATTTCATTTATTGTATCTTTTGCTTCCGCATATCATTATTTCTTGACTCATTCATTCTGGCTCATGGACATGTACTAGATAGTTTAGTTTACTTTCCTGTTCTTGATATCTCTACAACCGTAATGTGACTGTGGAGGGATTTTTCCTATCCACAGGTAGCATGGTTGGCTATGTCACGTGCCTATTTGAGCGTACTCTGGGAAGCGGGGCGTGACAATTTACTTTTAGGATAGACCAAAGGCGGGGAGCACAAGTAACCGGGTTTTGGAGTCCAGTGGGAGACCATCTCGAGGAGTCGAGACCGGGTCTTCTAACTCTAGAATTGGCAGGGTTGCTTGCCGCTCTCGTAGGGGTCTAGTGATGTGGGTTTGGCTATTCATCACGACCGTGGAATCCGTATTTTTCATTACTAGCTGAATTTAAAACACGGACCTCCTAGTATATCCAATATTTCATATGTTGACTTCTGCTGCTTGGTTCTGTGATGTGATCATATAACTGCGTGAGACGAATGCTATATATATGATATATATAATAAACGATGCTTATGTTTTGCACCCGCGCTAGTCCAGCCCCCGCTCTGCCGTTAGTTAAGTAACCTAACGGTGCATGACGGGACCTCGTGGCGAATGCGGATGGCATAAGCATACGTTCTATTTTCGTTTCATTTTCTGTGATGTTTAGGGAAATATTAAATGATGGACTTCATTGATGAGATTAATGAAAAGAAAAGAAACCTAAAGATGTTGTAGAATCAAAAGTTTTTAAAAAGATAGCTCTAGTTATTATTTTGCATAGTGGTATTCCTTGATGAATATCCAGCACCTCATTCGATGAGGAAAGAGCCGAGATCCTTTCACTGGGAGTGACCTCTTTAGCAAAACTAGCAAATGCTATAACCCACTCGGTTTATCATCATAGCTTCTGTAGTTCTTGCTTTCCATAGTGGTATTTCTTGATGGATATCCAGCACCTCATTCGATGAGGAAAGAGCCGAGATCTCTTCACCGGGAGTGACCTCTTTAGCAAAAGCTAGTAAAAGCTATTCGGTTTGTTTTTTAAAACTATTCAATTTTAAAAGCGGAGCTTAAACTACTCCTTTTCAAAATCACTAGATTCTACAACGATATCAAGTTCATTACGTTAAAGGTTTTCTTAAAAATCAGCTGCAACCCTCCGTCATTTCAGATAAGTGCTATTTAGTATTCGTGCTGCGTTTATTGACCTTGTCAAGGCGTAGTATGCGGTAGCTGATTAGTGCTTATCTACAAAGAATGAGATATGATTGGATTAGGGTAATCGTATGACCTTGTTGACCTCTGTTAAGGGTCGTACGGGTGGGTTTAATTCAATCATGAAATGGCGGGTTGAACTTGACTAGCGCTTATGTTTGTTGACCTTGTTAAACTCATAAGTTGCTAGGGGTAAAAACAGATATTGGGAATTTCAAGTGTTGAAATTTGCAATGAGATTGCATACCTTCTATATGATAGTTGGATCCCGATACCCACTGCGAGTAAGAGTTACTCCTGAGAGAGTTTTCTACTTTGCAATTAGCCGATCCATTAGGTGTCACGCCCCGCTTCCCAGTGTATGGCGAAGTGGACGCGACGAGGCCCGCTACGTATATACTCAGAAGTACATACGCTAAGCATAACTAAGCAATATAAAGTAAATCATAAGAAACGAATGATATAGAAATAACAGCAACTTTTATTAATAACATTCTTTGTACAATACATGGAAAGGAAAATACAACTGAAATAAAGATGCCTAAACAGTGGCATAACAGGAAATGAAAATACTGAAAAGAACAAGGTACAATATCTAGAGCTCGGGGTCTTCGTGGAACTGCTCCAAATCTTCACCGGTGGGCTCGATCTCAGCTTGGTCCAACGCACCTGACGACATTCAAAGAAGAAAGAATAGAATGTCGTCAGCGAACAGGTCGCTCGGTAAGTCCCAAAGGAAAGAGGGAGAAATAGACAAGAGTAGGAGAGAGAGAGAGAGAGAGCTTTTAATATTGTATTATAATATTGTAATATTTTATTGTCATATTATAGTAGTATGGTGTTAACGCTGTTGTTGTAGCTTGGTACAGAAGGATGCCAGTGTATACGAGAGGGGTCTCAGTATGCTAGAGACTAGGGCAAATGGAAGTACAAGGCTCCGTTATACAACCCGGAACAACGGCAATTGGATTCAGGTTAGGTGTCTTAATCTTACCGTCTCGTGCCACCTTTAACACCTTCCGTACCAATCTACCCCTTAAACCCCGCGATGTCTTGTTTATATTGTTATCTTGTAAACTTGTTGTAACGTTTTGAAAATCGTTTCGGTGAAATTTCGAAAAATCGGTAAAATAAGGGGGTTTTCTGTAAAAAGTCAAAATACAAATATCTTATTATAAAAATTAAATATACATATTCTAGCTATGTAATTGCTATTATTTGGTGTTTATTGAGCCGCTGGTGAAATTTCAAATTTTCTGAAAAAATATTATTTTATTATTATTTTAAGCCGTCACTAATACATTTAATTAGGGAAAATTACAAATTGGAATGAGTTGAAACAAATTTTGTGCATCATAAAACATTAAATAAAATTTTATCATGTGGTTTTTGGAACGAAATCATTTGCCAAAACGGTTTAGAAATTATTGAGGAAAAAAGGCCTTTTTTTAGCGTAAATGGATGTTTGGGGTATTGTATTTATCATTTTTCATCACCCCACATCCGTACCCACACCCACACACCCCCACTTACTCCTCCCCATGGCTGAATTCAGCAGCCACCATATTTTTCCCCACTTGATTTTCAAAGGAAAAGATATGAAAGAAAAGAAAAGAAAATGGGTGAATTAGATGGACTTTTGACCTTACCTTGACCTTGACTTTCCTCCCTTGTATTTTCTCTACCTCCCTCTCTCTCCTCACACCCCCAATCAGGCCGAGCCCCCCTCCCAATAGCAGCATCCCCCCCCCCCCAAAATCCCACTCTTTTCTTCATCAAAAAAATCCACAAATCACTTCAAAATCCATGCAAAATTCAAATCTAAATCCAAATCCGACTCCTACCCATTTTAGCTTAGCCCGTATAGCATGGATCCTTGTGAAAAGAGGGAATTTTAGGAGGCCATGGATGCTTGTGGATCTTCATATGTTTTGGGTATAATTCTAAACATTTTTGTTGCTTAATTTGTTACTAATTTCTTAAGCTAATTTAATTAAGTGTTAATTTGGATATGTGAGTTTAATTGCAAGTTTTGGAATTCAAGTTATGAATTTGAATGCAAGTTAGGGTTTTGTAAAATTGGTGTATGGTTGTGTGTTATATTTAGGCTTTTTGTCATGTTAATACAAGATTAGTAACTAGTGCTAATGGTTAGTTTAAAAAAATTGTGTTAATGTGCTAATTTGCCTACTAGATTTTTGAATTTGGTTAAATACTTGGGATTAAAAATGTGTTTAGATTTTTCATGAATTCATTAACTTTATTAAGTGTGGTTTAATGCTTTAGATCATGCAAATCTAAGCTAGATTATAGTTTGTGCATTTTTGCTTTGAAATTGTTAAAAAGGGTATTTTTGTAAACTAGAATATTAGGGTTTTTGGAATTTAATGAGATTAAATTCCGGAAATTGTTTCTATAACTTATTTAAGATATTTAATAAGTATATTGGCCGCTACATTCATTTAAACATCATGTTTTGTACGAAAACGGCGAATTGTGCTTGCTAGATTTTCGGAAAAATGACTTTTTAAGTGAAATTGGGGTTTTTGTGAGTTTTAACCTAGTTTATATTAAAATTAGTGTTCGTGAATGTGCAAATGAGTGTGATTGGATTTTTCTCGATGGTTTGACGTTTGTACATCGACAACGAGGGTTGGTTTGACTATTCTTGCATGCGTAGGCGATAGGTTTGGACCTATGCGTGATACGCGTGCCGATTTGATTTTCGTATGCCGTTTCGATTTCGAATTTAGTTTTAATGCGACACGGTGCGTTATGATATGTAGGTACCCCATGCGGACTTCGAGACGACAAGCAAGCGCGTGGCGACGTCGGCACCGGCGAGCGAGGACCAGGTGAGTAGATTTATATCTACGGGGAGAAGTCGGGTGGATGGCGTATAGCACCCCCGCAGTCCGTGGTGGTGTATATGGATGCGTATACACACCAACAATTATTATATGTTATTTGGGATTAATAACGATGCTTAGGATGGATATTGGTGTGTTGGATTACTTTAGTGTTGCGAACCCTAGGGTAGTGTTGCACTACACATACACACATACATACTTGCATACATTCCTATTGATATATGCTCATGGGATTCTTTATAGTTATGTGTTCACATAGGTATGGGACTATGTGTTCACATACGGATTGAGGATGATACTTGGGGTTGAGCTGAGTCGATGAGATTTGTTTGAGGCCGTGAGATCGGTGATATAGCAGGACTCGTATTTGAGATACGACATGACGTTGTAGCGGGTCCTTGACGTAGTGTTTCACACACGTCCATGCATACTTAGGCGGTATCAGTATGGTACTAGACGTAGATCAGTACCCCGATCATGATAATTTATAAAGAGGATACTAGGTGAATAGTATGATGAATGTGATATTGACCCGTACCCAGATTTGGGATGCCGTACGACGGATTTACGTACGAGCTATATTGATGATTGATCCGCACTCTTGACTTGGGATGCCCAATTATAGATATGGTATCGGCTATGATATTATTGAGGCGGGATCACCGACTATACATATACAGGTATGTATACGTATCGACTCAGATGATAGGCGGTTTCCTTACCTGTAGTTCAGCTCGTTAGCTTAGCCCTTTAGTTTAGTTTAGTTATTAGATTAGATTCGATTCTTACCTATTTCAAAAAAAAACAAACGAATCGTGGGTATTTTAAAAGACAGCCCAAGGGATCCTACGGATATTTCAAAAGACGTATCTTTTCATAAAAACACCGTAGCCCCTATTTTCAAAACCCCATGATTCGTGTTATTTCAAAAGGCACCATTTGTAGGACTTATATTAGTTTAATACGGATTAGTTATCGTTGTGTCTAGTATTCTGCTTCCGCACATTATTGCTGTTCGCTCTGCCCCGCATACTTATTTTGCTGCATACTCCATTATTGATATCATGTTGTTAGGACACCAGCACCATTACCGATGATGCGTATGTACCACATACACTTACTTGCCGGCTCACACACATCTTCATCGGTAATTGCCATGTCACGTACACTTAGAAAATACTATTGCTTGGCATAGCTTGTTAGTTAGTAGTTGATACGATATTAGTGCACCTGGGTTATATGCCAGTTTAGACATTGTAGTTATTACTTGTCACTTCATGCATACTGTTATTCCATTGTTCATGCCTAGTTATTAATCATACATTGCAACTTGGTTATTGACACCATATACATTCATTAGCATTGACATATGCACTTGTGATGACTTCTTGAGATTTATGATATTTCTGGATTTCGGGGGAAAGCCGCAAAATTTCTAAACTTATTAACCTTTTAAAATATGTAAATTGCGGTTTTCTAGTGATGTAAGTGTCGTTCACCATGAGTTTGCTGTGGTTTTCGAGATCCGTGTCGAGGAGTGGAGGAACCGTCACGGGTACATAGTGGGCCCGGTATGGTACCCCGGGGTAAGATGAATGTGGTGTTGACGTTGAGCCTGGCAGGGGACAGATTACCTACCGGTGATATTACCCGATGCGTCGGATATCCGGAGGATACCGTCGTGGTCTTGAGATGGATGGTAGGGCCGGTCTGGACTGACGGCGCCCTAGATATTGAGATTGAGACATTGATATTTCGAGACAGTGAGATTTATGTTTTATGTCGATGCTAGACACTGTTGATATTGATTTCATTATGATACCTCAGTTTAAAAATACGAAGGAAATCTCACTAATTTATGAAAACAGTTTCTTCATTTACATGTATTCTGTTTTCATGCATTCATACCCTATTCATATGATATATTGCTACCTGAGGCACTGACACGGGCACATGAGATTTCACTCGGTTAGATATTACCCTAGCCATTGTTATAGGCTGCTTGTTATGTATATTTTTGAGGATATATTATGATCATTGACCTAGGTTGCGTTATTTATGCGATTTCTGTGCGTAGATGTTTTTCTATTCACGAGTTGGCAACTCACCCCCGTTGTGCCCCAGTTTCTTGCAGGTTTGCCGTACAGGTTTCATTACGGCTTTGCGGGCTCAGTTTCATTCGGGTGACTTGCTAGTAGGTGGGTTTTTCTTGTATCGTACCCATCATATTACCTTGTATAATATTATTCCATTGTATCTAGTAAATTCCATCAACCAAACATGTATTTTTGAGATAGAGACCAGTGTTGTTTATTCTTTCGACCTTAGAGTCGCTCGTTATGTTTCTGGTGGTTTTGAGTTTCCTTTTGAGTTTTGATCCTCGCCGTTGGCGTTGTATATTATATTGTTTGTGTGGTTGTGACCGTCGATTGACGAAGAGCTAGCTCCCGCTTGGGGATGCCATTTTCTTGATTTCGTATACTATTCATGTTATATCCCGTTTGGGGGCCAGTATTTACAAAGGAGTCTCTGCCGAAATTTTCAGTAAATTTTTTATGTTTTAAAAACCGCATAATTCGGCTTATGCTATTGAAATTACTTGCTTTAAGTTGGTTTTTCCTGCACTCTACTACTTTTCTTGGTTTGGATTTCTGGGTTTTCGGTTTACTTAGACTACGTACGCCTCGAGACGTTCGTAGTTTAAGTGCCGGTCATGTTCCGTACTTTCGGGTCGTGACACTTGTATTGATTGCATGATTGACTGACTGACTGATCGAAACCATGATATCAGGAAACGGTTATAACCGTAGAGTGATGTAAATGGAATACTGGGAAACATGTAAAAGGAATATATCCATGGTTCGGTTTAGTCAAGTTATATAGATTGTTAACTGGATTATGGGATTCCTGTGTTCATTTTGAGTTGGAATATTAAAGAATATAGATTGACTTGAATCATATTCAAGTCAGAATTAGTCAGACTCTAACCCGAGTCAGACTAAAAAAAAGGTAATTTGAAGTTCTATAATTTGTTAGGGTCCTTATTGTAATTTATAAAACTTGAGGTGGGTTTATGTAAAAATACTTTTGTATAGTTTTCAAAATATACCTCAAGTATTTGTTATTCGTCTTTATAGTTATAATGAGGGTGGATTTTATTTGTGTTATTCTAGTGAATATATCCTAATAAAAGTATTAATTTATAATATAGATTTATTTGAAACTCATGGTATTTTAATGAACTTTTAATCTTGTAATTTTAGAAAAAATGTGGAAACTTTATTTTATGATAAAATAGGTGTTTAAATGATAATTATATATATATTAATACAAGAATAATTTTAAATAATATTTTATTTTCCAAAATCTCATTTTTTTCTTAAATGCCGTATTTTAAACCTTTCGAGACCGAATGCTCCTTGCGGAGGTCTGAATCTCGCACTACTAGCCCGCGGATGCACGATGAACCGTACTATCCCTAACGGGTTCCCCAAAGGTGGGTTGTAGCGGCGCTTTGCATAGGTTTAACAAATACCATTCATTTAGAAAAAACCGGTTTTATAAATATAAGGTATTTATTTGTAAAGGACATAATTTCCGTATTTTAGTTTCTAGGGTTTCCTAAGCCAACTAGCCTATTTCTAAGGTCTAAACGATAAGTCATTAGAAGCCTCAAATCGCCTCTTCACCGCCAATTGCGGCCAGGTAAGTGCCAGGTAAGTGGGAAGGAACCACAATAGTGGGCCTAATTAAAAACCACTAGCCTTGACAACTTGCCTAGACACCACAAAGTCAGTTTAGATAAACGATCGATGTCCATAACAAATCGTACTTTCATTTTAAAAGATTTTGTTTTAGAATTGTGTACAACTTAAAGCTTTTAGAAAAGGTTTATAAAGATAATGGTATTTTAGTGAAAAGTCTTGTATTTTCGTATTCTATGTTTTGACGTTTATCGATTAAGGTTATATTTGTGTGTGTGTAGAGGTAGGTCATTACCTCGTGACTTATTTTAAGGTTTAATGAAGTTTTAGAGGTTAATTATGATATATTAAACTTGAAGGTATTTAAGCGCAAGAATACGGTATTTGAAAACGTTATCATTTCATGTGTGAAAATTCATTCAAATTGATTTCTACAAGTTTATTTATCAAGATGAACATGTTTAGGAATGAGGGATTTAATTAAAACATGAAAAGTAAACTTTATGGTATTTTATGAAAAGAATACGGTTTTACAAGAAAGCTATCATTTCATATAAGAAACTTTGTTTAAATTGGTTTTTATGTGATTAATACTCATCATGGATATGGGTAAGTATTATGGATTAGGTGACAAGTGGAATTTTGTAGAAAAACCGAATCGGAAATCGGTTTGTTCCGATTTCCGTCGGGTTCCAAAAAGTCTTATTTTTTATTAAAAGAAAAGAGAGATAGAAGAGATGGGACTTACAAGTTTGGACGAGCTAAGGAGGCTAAGGAAAGTGGTGGATGTCGGTGCGTCGAAAACGTCGCGAAGGTCCTAGTACGATCGTCGGAATTTATCGTCGGTTTCGGCAGCGCTTCGTTTCTCGCTCTTCGTACCGAGTTCTCTTGAGAATTTGAGAGAGTGGACTTAGAGTTATAGGGTGAAATGGTAGGGAGTAGGGGTGTTTATATAGGGCTAGGCTAGGGTTAGGGTTTGGATTAAAAAAAATATTAAAAAATGTAAAAATTCATTAAAATATCATTAAATTTGGGATTAAAAGAGGTGTAATGGGAATTTGGTAACAGTTCTGAAAAATTGAAGTATGCAGGGGTATTGACCAAGTCAACACGGAATTTTTCCGTGTTGACGACTCGGCCAACCGGCCGAGTCCGACCGGCGGCGCCGGCCGATTCGGCCGAACCGCCTGCCGACTTGGCCGAGTCGGGGCTCGAACGGTAGGGTTTCACTTAGGGGGATTTATGGTGTACTTTATTTTTTGTATACAGCATTAATTTGAGAGTTATGGCTGTTTGACCGTTGACTTCCCAAAAAATATTAAAACAAAATGATATAAAAATTATGTGGGGCATGAGATTCGAACTCTGGTGGCTTGGTTCAGCAGTGCAAGGTATTACCAATGAGCTACAAGCTCTTTCTTGTAATTATTGTGTTATTTAATTACTTAAAATGATAGCAGCAAGAGTAAATACTCCACTTATACATTAAATTTTAAAGTGATTTCTTGTACACTAAAAATAGAGTTATTTCATTCTTGTAGCTTGTAATTAAAAACAAAAATTATTACCTAAATCTTGTGCTCAGGCTAAAATACCACTTTGTGGATTTTAAAATATTTTGAAAAAATTTGTATAGGAAAAAGTGTATAAGAAAATTAGGGTTGTTACATTATACCCTCCTTATGAAAATTTCGTCCTCGAAATTTGTACAAGGAAAGTGTAACAGTGCAAAGAAGTTTGGTGGTGGTGTACTAACAATATGCGAAAAATAACAAGGTGGTGTAAGGGTTTTAGAAATGTGAAGAATGTGTGAAGGAATGAAAGGATGCGAAGGTTTTGGTAAAATTGTAAAAGAGATGAGGGAATTTTGGGTTAGGACAGATTCAAGGTATATGATTCAAAGAATAAGAAATGATGGGATTCAAGGAACATGATTGTAAGGAATGTTTTAGTTGCTAGTTCTTGTGTTATATTTCTTAGGTTGTTCACGCGGACCAAAACTGCATGACAGGGATTCATACAGCTCTGACCTGCATGGGCCGCCAACAAAACCTGTCACGCCCCGCTTCCCAGTGTACGGCGAAGTGGACGCGACGAGGCCCGCTACGTATATACTCAGAAGTACATACGCTAAGCGTAACTAAGCAATATAAAGTAAATCACAAAAAACGAATGATATAGAAATAACAACAACTTTTATTAATAACATTCTTTATACAATACAAGGAAAGGAAAATACAACTAAAATAAAGATGCCTAAACAGTGGCATAACAGGAAATGAAAATACTGAAAAGAACAAGGTACAATATCTAGAGCTCGGGGTCTTCGTGGAACTGCTCCAAATCTTCACCGGTGGGCTCGATCTCAGCTTGGTCCAACGCACCTGACGACATTCAAAGAAGAAAGAATAGAATGTCGTCAGCAAACAGGTCGCTCGGTAAGTCCCAAAGGTAAGAGGGAGAAATAGACAAGAGTAGGAGAGAGAGAGAGCTTTTAATATTGTATTATAATATTGTATTGTCATATTATAGTAGTATGGTGTTAACGCTGTTGTTGTAGCTTGGTACAGAAGGATGCCAGTGTATACGAGAGGGGTCTCAGTATGTTAGAGACCAGGGCAAATGGAAGTACAAGGCTCCGTTATACAACCCGGAACAACGGTAATTGGATTCAGGTTAGGTGACTTAATCTTACCGTCTCGTGCCACCTTTAACACCTTCCGTACCAATCTACCCCTTAAACCCCGCGATGTCTTGTTTATATTGTTATCTTGTAAACTTGTATTGATTGCATGATTGACTGACTGACTGATCGAAACCATGATATCAAGAAACGGTTATAACCGTAGAGTCATGTAAATGGAATACTGGGAAACATGTAAAAGGAATATATCCATGGTTCGGTTCAGTCAAGTTATATAGATTGTTAACTGGATTCTGGGGTTCCTGTGTTCATTTTGAGTTGGAATATTAAAGAATATAGATTGACTTGAATCATATTCAAGTCAGAATTATTCAGACTCTAACCCGAGTCAGACTAAAAGAAAGGTAATTTGAAGTTCTATAATTTGTTAGGGTCCTTATTGTAATTTATAAAACTTGAGGGGGTTTTATGTAAAAATACTTTTGTAAAGTTTTCAAAATATACCTCAAGTATTTGTTATTCGTCTTTATAGTTATAATGAGGGTGGATTTTATTTGTGTTATTCTAGTGAATATATCCTAATAAAAGTATTAATTTATAATATAGATTTATTTGAAACTCATGGTATTTTAATGTAACTTTTAATCTTGTAATTTTAGAAAAAATGTGGAAACTTTATCTTATGATAAAATAGGTGTTTAAATGATAATTATATATATATATATTAATACAAGAATAATTTTAAATAATATTTTATTTTCCAAAATCTCATTTTTTCTTAAATGCCGTATTTTAAACCTTTCGAGACCGAATGCTCCTTGCGGAGGTCTGAATCTCGCACTACTAGCCCGCGGGTGCACGATGAACCGTACTATCCCTAACGGGTTCCCCAAAGATGGGTTGTAGCGGCGCTTTGCTTAGGTTTAACAAATACCATTCATTTAGAAAAAAAACGGTTTTATAAATATAAGGTATTTATTTGTAAAGGATATAATTTCCGTATTTTAGTTTCTAGGGTTTCCTAAGCCAACTAGCCTATTTCTAAGGTCTAAACGATAAGTCATTAGAAGCCTCAAATCGTCTCTTCACCGCCAATTGCGGCCAGGTAAGTGCCAGGTAAGTGGGAAGGAACCACAATAGTGGGCCTAATTAAAAACCACTAGCCTTGACACACTTGCCTAGACACCACAAAGTCAGTTTAGATAAACGATCAATGTCCATGACAAATCGTACTTTCATTTTAAAAGATTTTGTTTTAGAATTGTGTACAACTTAATGCTTTTAGAAAAGGTTTATAAAGATAATGGTATTTTAGTGAAAAGTCTTGTATTTTCGTATTCTATGTTTTGACGTTTATCGATTAAGGTTATATTTGTGTGTGTGTAGAGGTAGGTCATTACCTCGTGACTTATTTTAAGTTTTAATGAAGTTTTAGAGGTTAATTATGATATATTAAACTTGAAGGTATTTAAGCGCAAGAATACGGTATTTGAAAACGTTATCATTTCATGTGTGAAAATTCATTCAAATTGATTTCTACAAGTTTATTTATCAAGATGAACATGTTTAGGAATGAGGGATTTAATTAAAACATGAAAAGTAAACTTTATGGTATTTTATGAAAAGAATACGGTTTTATAAGAAAGCTATCATTTCATGTAAGAAACTTTGTTTAAATTGGTTTTTATGTGATTAATAGTCATCATGGATATGGGTAGGTATTATGGATTAGGTGACAAGTGGAATTTTGTAGAAAAACCGAATCGGAAATCGGTTTGTTCCGATTTCCGTCGGGTTCCAAAAAGTCGTATTTTTTATTAAAAGAAAAGAGAGATAGAAGAGATGGGACTTACAAGTTTGGACGAGCTAAGGAGGCTAAGGAAAGTGGTGGATGTCGGTGCGTCGAAAATGTCGCGAAGGTCTTAGTACGATCGCCGGAATTTGTCGTCGGTTTCGGCAGCGCTTCGCTTCTCGCTCTTTGTACCGAGTTCTCTTGAGAATTTGAGAGAGTGGACTTAGAGTTGTAGGGTGAAATGGTAGGGAGTGGGAGTGTTTATATAGTGCTAGGCTAGGGTTAGGGTTTGGATTAAAAAAAATATTTAAAAATGTAAAAATTCATTAAAATATCATTAAATTTGGGATTAAAAGAGGTGTAATGGGAATTTGGTAACAGTTCTGAAAAATTGAAGTATGCAGGGGTATTGACCAAGTCAACACGGAATTTTTCCGTGTTGACGACTCGGCCAACCGGCCGAGTCCTGCCGGCGGCGCCGGCCGATTCGGCCGAACCGCCGGCCGACTTGGCCGAGTTGGGGCCAAGTCGGGGCTCGAACGGTAGGGTTTCACTTGGGGCGATTTATGGTGTACTTTATTTTTTGTATACAGCATTAATTTGAGAGTTTTGGCTGTTTGACCATTGACTTCCTAAAATATATTAAAACAAAATGATATAAAAATTATGTGGGGCATGGGATTCGAACTCTGGTGGCTTGGTTCAGCAGTGCAAGGTATTACCAATGAGCTACAAGCTCTTTCTTGTAATTATTGTGTTATTTAATTACTTAAAATGATAGCAGCAAGAGTAAATACTCCAAGTATACATTAAATTTTAAAGTGATTTCTTGTACACTAAAAATGGAGTTATTTCATTCTTGTAGCTTGTAATTAAAAACAAAAAATAATTACCTAAATCTTGTGCTCAGGCTAAAATACCCCTTTGTGGATTTTAAAATATTTTGAAAAAATTTGTATAGGAAAAAGTGTATAAGAAAATTAGGGTTGTTACATTAGGTGTCTAAGAAAGGTGTTAACGGGGTGATGCCCCTGCGGAAACGAGTTTATTTAATTAGTTCCATGCGAAAGCATGGGGAGACTCCCTCGAAGTACCAATACCTGTCTGGCTAAACGATTGGCGAACTTATAGGGTGTAATTAATCCCGGCTAATCTTACCTTTTATGGTTTGGAGGAAGATTTGATAAAAAGAGTGGGATCCATCCTAATTAGATAAATAATAACCAATCTAATCTTGCAAAGAGCGCACACAAAAGTGATTATCTTTATCTCTCTCCTGGTTGCGATCAATGACACGCCTTAATCAAGATAATAATATGGATGTATTGACCGAACCCATTTATTATACTGGGCTAGGTTCCGCTCTATCTTATGATTGTCATAAATCTGAGCAAAGAATAGGCGAATATCAGGATTTCCAAGCCACCCGAACGAAGAAGGAGCATGCTGATGCATCTTCTTCAGGTATGTTAGTTACCGAGAACCGTTTCTCAGTTTACTCTACGTCCTGAATATTGGATACCGGACCAGGATCCCACGTATGTAATTTGTTACATGGGGTAAAGAGAGGTAGAGAACCGGAAAAAGGTGATATGTCCCTCAGAGAAGGGGATGGTGCAATTGTTGCAGCCAAAGCAGTTGCCGGATATCACCTTGTATTACCAAGTGGTAACACAATTATTCTGAGCGACTGTTATTTCGTACCAAAAATATTGTGAATGTTTTCCTAAATCAAGTTTTGATTGGGTATGGTACGTTGTATAATGGTATATACATTCTAAATCATAAAACAGTTCTAAGTATACAGGACACACACAAGAGGAACAATTCAGAAATGAACGAAGTCTTCTTGTTGTATTGTAGACTAGGTCATATCAATACGACAAGACTAGCTAAAGTTGCATAAAGATGAATATTTAAAACCGTTCGAATTTACATCTTATGAAACTTGCGAGTCATGTCTCAAACGTAAGATGATCAAAAACTCCGTTTACTGGACACAGAGAAAGAGCCACAGAACTCTTGCGACTAATACATAGTGTTGTATGCGGTCCTATGTCTACACATGCCAGGAATGGTCTCTCGTACTTTATTATATTCACCGATGATCTTTTAAGATACGGACATGTGTTCTGTTGAAACACAAATATGAATCTTTTGAGAAATTCAAGAAATAAGTACGAAGTTGAGAACCATACGGGTAAAAATATTAAAATCCTTCGATCTGATCGGGGAGGAGAATATTTGAGCATGGAATTCAGAAACTACTTAAAAAGAATGTGATTCCCTCTCACCTTACTCCTCCGTATACACCACAGCACAATGGAGTTTCGAAGCGGAAGAAATGTATCCTATTAGATATGGTGCACTCTATGATGAGTAATGCTGAGTTGCCTATTTCTTTTTGGGGTCATGCACTTAAGATAGCCGCATTCCTATCGAATAGAGTTCCGACCAAATCCGTGTCTACCACTCCATATGAGATATGGAATGAAAAGAGACCATCTCTTAACGGGTTAAAATATGGGGTTGTCCGGTCTATGATAAAAAGCAAAATCCGGACAAGCTCAAGGCAAGGTCAGTTCTGTGCAAGTTTGTAGGATATCCAAAACAATCTTATATGATGCATCAGAGACATTTCTTAGGGCCTCGCCTCCAAGCCTGCACTAGACCTTCTGAGAAGACCTTCCCGGAGTATCTTCCCCCTTCGGCTGACCGCTAGCTAATAGCTCGTCTCCGAGCTATCGTATAGCCGAGACTTCTCAGCTTACCTACTTGTCTCCGAGCTAGCTTATATCTGAGATTCCTCAGCGTCCCTGTTTGGCTGGAAGCACGGAGTCTAAGCGCCCCCTCCGTAAACGGCTCCGTGTATTTCGCCACGACGAAATCTCCGCCGCTCCATGTCCCGCATCCCACGCCAGCGTATCTCGTTATTAATGGGCGCATCCCGCCATCAATGCGAACGTGACGCAGAGGCGTAACGGACGGAGAGAATCTCGTATCGGCTCGCTCCTTACGACCGCTATATAAACCCCTCTTCTAGACAATTCAGGTATTTCGAACTCATTCCAATACGCCACTACCCTGCCATTATTCCTCGGTATTAACTTGATCGTCGGAGGGTCCCACGGTGACTTCCCATCCCGGGACTTCCCTTGCAAGTAGCTAGGCATCAACAACAATCAACAACCTATTAAGATCCACACGCTCGACCCTCATCTCAAATCTCAACAATTCGACATTGCTGGCCCCAAGATCGACGGAGGACAACATCTGAGGAAGAAATCGACCTCCAACACGGTTCCATTTCCATTTCGTCTAAAGCACATTTTTACATTTTTCTAACAAGATGCATCAGTTCCATTAAAATCTTTGATGTACTAGTTCCGTTGAAATCTTTGAAAGGCAGCGTGCTTACCTTCGTTTTAGAAAAAATTGTTTTCTCTGGGAAGTAGTCCGACCCATGAGACCCAACGCACACAACAAGACAAGGAAGCGTAACTGAAGGCTTTTTCAGAGGGCTGCTTGTCCTTTAAACTAATTAATTAATTTACCGTTGTAAATTTCAGTGAAATCCCAACCATTCATTCATCGCCCCATTAATCTCTCTATAGTCGAACTGGGCCCCACTAAATGAAAGAAAACTCACTACTAATAATTAAATAAGCATTAAATTCTTAACATAATTAACCAATTAAAATCGAATCTCAAAACACTAACCAAAGCCACCTCATTCTTCGAGCTCTCTAAGCTCAGAACAAAAGTGTGGAATCAATCGATCAAATCTTAAATCTAGAGAGAGCGAGAGCGAGAGAGACCCTAGCTCTCTGTTGAGGTATAATTCTCCCGCAAATCCAAATATCTTTCTCTTCGTTACTAATTTCTCTTCGTTACTAATTTTTATTGAGCTCTTTTAGGAGAGATTGATCTAATGTCTCCCCCCCCATCTGTATTGTTTTTACTGCTGAGTTTTTGAAATCACTTCAAACCCTTTTCAAAATTTCAATTTTTTTGTTACCTATTTGTTTAGAAACTGGATTTGGGTAAGATTTAGCTGCTGCTACTTGTAATTTGTTGCAAGTGTTGTTTCTTTGGTTCTAGGGTTTCACTTGCATGCTTAAAATTCTTAGTTTTGCGCTGTTTCTTCTTTTGGTGCTTGAATAATATAAGCAAGAAAGTGGAAAAAATAAGTGTTTTATTGTTTAAGTTTGAGTATTTCATGTGTTTGCAGTTGCTAGTCTTTCCTCATGGAGAGGGAACAATTGAACTATGCCCAAAATTCAAGTAATGAAAATGGAGCCTTAGATGTTAAACCATTTAAAACCTTGTCCCCGATGTTCCCGTCGACTCATGGCCTCAATACATTCTCTCAATCCAATAATGGTCCATTCATTTATGTCACCCACTCTGACTCATCGTCACCTTATGGATCCGCTCCGCCATTTTCATCCAACCCAACCCCGATGCAAGCCACACCGACCCGAACCATGAATGGACCTCAACGAAACTTCTTCTCCAATGGCTCAACGGGCCGTACGTTTCAGACTCCACGTGCATCGTTTATTCCTATGAATGATGATGATGATGATGATGAAGTCTTGCCTAGTAGCCAAACCTCAACTAGAGGCCGTAAAATTAAGCAGCCGTCTCGTCTGGGTGGTTATCAACTGGGGGATTCAGTCGAGGATAGTAGCAATAGTAATAGTACCTCTCAGACGAAGTACCAACTGAAGAAAAAGGCTAAAAAGGTAAATAGAGCTGACATGGCCTTGATACCCTCCCTACTTGATCCTAGGGATTCGGTAGAGGTCGTTCTTGTGACTTTCGATGCACTTAGACGAAAGCTCTCGCAGTTAGAAGACGGGAAAGAAGTGAAAAACTCTCGCCCGGACTTGAAAGCAGGGACTACTTTGATGAGCAATGACCTTAGGGCTAATATAGGGAAAAGGATAGGTTCGGTTCCTGGGGTTGAGGTTGGAGACATCTTCTATTTTAGGATGGAGTTGTGTTTGGTTGGTTTGCATGCCCCAAGCATGGGCGGGATCGACTATATGACATCTACTTTCAATGATGGTGATGACACTGTGGCTGTCAGTGTTGTTTCGGCCGGGGGCTATGAGAATGAAGAGACCGATGTTGATTCTTTGATTTACACTGGGCAAGGGGGTAACACTAACATCGATCAGAAGCTTGAAAGGGGTAATCTTGCACTCGAGAGAAGCTTACATAGAGGCATTTCTATTAGAGTCATACGAAGTGCAAAAGATTGTAGTATCAATGGCAAGATTTATTGTTATGACGGTCTTTATAAGGTTGATAGCTCGTGGGTTGAGAAAGGAAAATCGGGTTACAATGTTTTTAAGTACAAGTTAGTGAGGCAACCGTTTCAGCCTCATGGGCTTGCAATATGGAAAATGACACAGCAATGGAAAGAGAATCCAGTTTCTAGAGGTAGAGTTATACTGTCCGATATATCTTCTAGCATTGAAAATGTACCCGTTTGCTTAGTTAATGAGATTGATGATGAGAAAGGACCACGCCATTTCAAGTACAGCACAAAAGTTGAGTACTTGTGGTCTCTTAACTCTATGAAGCCTTTGGAGATTTGCAGCTGTGCTACTGTTTGCCTCCCTGGTGATATCAATTGCATTTGCGCAAAGCAAAATGGAGGAATTCTTCCTTATACTTCTTCTGGCAGTCTTGTGAGCCGAAAGCCTTTAATTTACGAATGCAATGCTTCTTGTTGCTGCTCTTCTAATTGCCGAAATCGAGTTACCCAAAGAGGGGTTAGAATCCAATTCGAGGTTTTTAAAACAAGAGATAGAGGTTGGGGGCTTCGTTGTTGGGACCCGATTCGAGCTGGTACTTTTATATGTGAGTACACTGGAGAAGTTATTAATAAGATCAATTTAGACGATGAAAATACTGAAGACGATGAGTATATTTTTCAAGCACTCGGAGCTGATGACAAAGCGTTCAAATGGAATTATGGGCCTGAGTTGTTAGGAGAAGCAAGTGCTGATTTTTCAAATGAGGCTCTGGGGCCGTTGCCTATAATTTTAAGTGCAAAGAATATGGGTAACATATCTCGATTTATGAATCACAGTTGCTCTCCAAATGTATTTTGGCAGCCTGTTCTACATGATCATGGTGATGAAGGATATCCACACATTATGTTCTTTGCCATGAAGCATATTCCTCCGCTGATGGAGCTGACTTATGATTATGGTGTGAGCACTGGTGCTGGGTCCCGGAGGACGAAGAAGTGTTTGTGTGGATCGCCAAAGTGTCGAGGGCTTTTTGGCTAACCTAAAGAAAGCAGGGAGTGGTGTTGTGCTGTTTCAATATGTTTAGGTATGAAGTTGTCATTATTTCTAGTTCTATTTCTGAAACAGCTTCAACTTTTTCTCTTCAGATATCCATTGATATTAGCACTAATTTTTTTTATACCAGTTTTGATTATCTATCTGTAGACTTATTAGTTTCCTTCATATATCAATATATTATTCAACTAAAGATAATTTCCTAGGGTTGTGTGACATTTTTAGATAGAAAAAAAAATAGACTTGTTAAATTATTAGAAGACACAGAGAAAGACTTTCTTTTCTTATATGTCAAGGTCTGAAATTGCCATGGTAACGTTGTTTTTAAATCAATATTTTTCAAATTTTGTATCATTTAATGCCATTGCTTCTTAATAATGATAATCATGTTTGTGGCTTTCCCTTGATCCCATTAGGCAATATTTTGTGTGTTTTCTGGGGAAGCATACATCTGAGAATGGATTTGGTTTTCACTGTGTGTCAATAATCAATTAGTTATTCGGTCTGAGAATTACTCAGGCTGAAAAGAGAAATGCTTTAACTAAATCCCCACAAAATGGCAATTGGTAGTAATAACAAAAATCAACTGTGATGCTCATAGAATTTTATGCTTGCTGGGTGATCTACGAAAAGTTTCACAAAAACTGCCATGTTCCTTAAATGTGCCAAGTACTGCGATAATAATGAAATTCCAAGTTCTTATTCCCCTGCGCTAAGAAATTTGTCCGGCTTCCTTCTGTTTATAGCCATTCTAAAACTTCGTATTTTCCATGAACATCAATTCATCTTCCTATGAGTATGTCTCAGCCTTCGTCATCATTTATCGCCCTAGGTTGGCAATGATGAATTCATCCTGCAAGTAACTGATATTGATTAAAGTTAATTAATGTGATTGGAGTGACTTCTTTATATAACCACTTGTACTCATCTGTTGTACTTCAAGAATATAATGTTCCATCTCTTTGTACTTCTTCTTTACTGATATTTGGAACAAACGATGAAATTAATATTCATGTTACACCAAATAGATATTCATTGCTGAGCTCCTATATGATTCACCTCCTACAGGCTAGGTATCAAAGGCCATTGATATATAACAGCAGAGGCTGATTTATAACCTTAACCGGAAAGAAAAAGCTTAAAAATCAACTTAAAAGTTTTTCATATGTGAACTGTTGTTTTTTCTCTCTCTTCTCCTGATGCCACTCGCCTATTACCATTTCAAATAACCTTAGGGGAGGAGGAAAGTGCCCTTTCATCCCACCTCTATATGAAAAAGATATCTGAACTATTATTTTATTGATAAATGAGCATCACTGATCAAAGAAGGGAATGTGCTAGAATTTTAGTTTAGGAAGTTACCGCGTGCAAGTCAATACCATTTAATTTTATTGGTATGCGATTTTGCTTCAACCTGGACTACTAGTTATTACTCAATTATGTATTTTGAGCTTTTAAATCATATAGTAGTTTACACAATCGGGGAAAAAAACATTGAGCAACGAACCATTCGTTAAATCACTGCATCATAAACAAATCACTGAACAATCTTTCCCTAAATCCTGAACATACATCAAGATGAAAAGTGCACGTAAATTTAAAATTATTGGAAACAGCTTAAACGTGTCTGACACAGTTGCCACTACAAGCTGTCCGATGAGTTTTGGTGTCCAATATATGGAAGACACCAATAATATACCCTTTTGCAACTTCCAGTGCTTTATGGACTCTACGTTTACCGCGAAAGTAATAACTAGCGCAATTGGCATCCTTGAACTGATGGAATAACATTGGCTAGCATACTTATATCAAAACATGCGCGCCTGAAAGCGCACATGCGCGGGCACCCTTTATGCATTTGGCGAACACATTAACTAGTACTTGATCTGCATTAACAATGACACATTAAAAACTGCTCAAGTTCCAGTGTTCTCAGAGGTGCGACCAGGCACACGCTACAGGTGCTGAGCACAGCGGGACACAGGATAGTGCCCCCACATCAGTGCGAGGCGCATCACATTCACCTTAACTCAATGTACCTTATTTGTGCCTTACATGTGCCCTTGCATTACCTCAGGCGCACGCCTTGGCCCACACCTTTCTTTAGGTGTATTACATTGTTAGTTTTTCCCAAAAATATCCTTTGTCACGGCGGTGGATTCTCTGTCGCATCTTCGTTTCTTCTTCGGGAGACATGTTAATAGTTTCGCTTCATATTTGGTAGATGCTACACGATAGTTTCTTGGGGTTTATATCAGGTCTAATAATTCGCTAGTGCTTTTGCTATTGTGTTAACTATTGCTGCCATTATAATTTGTTATTTATATGTTAATACCAATGTTCAAAATAGCGATAGCGTGTAGCAAAGTGTTCCACTACTGAATAACGAAAAGCGCAAACAGCATTGCGCATAGCGTAAGCTACATGAATGATTAATTGTTACTAATAATTATTAATATTATCATCTTTTTTACAATAAATTATATATTATAAAGATATAGAACATACATCAATTAGTAACATAACATTATTCTCTTAATTTTCAATTCTTGAGTTCATATGTATGATTTATAATTGTATTAAACGTATTAAAAATCAATCAAATAATTTCTATTTAAGAAATATTTCTACTAAATATGATTTCAAATTGAGAGATTAGAACTTCAATGAGACTGTCTTCATATCGTTTAAGCTTAGATACTGAAATCTTAATAAGCTCAATAAAAAATATTATGTGAAAATAGCGGACGCATAGCGTAGCGTATACTATTTGTTAAAAAATGTAAGCGGTTTGTTAAAAAGCATAGGCTACTTTATATTTAAGCTATTTACCGATGCTACGTAGCGAAGAGGCTAAGCTACAT
Source organism: Agapanthus africanus (assembly GCA_030015575.1). Taxonomy (NCBI): domain Eukaryota; kingdom Viridiplantae; phylum Streptophyta; class Magnoliopsida; order Asparagales; family Amaryllidaceae; genus Agapanthus; species Agapanthus africanus. The sequence continues at coordinate 303,069,812 of JASDDO010000022.1, read as the reverse complement.
GGCGCAAAATAGCGAGTTATTTTAAACATTACTTAATACTAACTGCTCGCTTATTGATTGTAGTTTTTAGTGTGTGTTAATTATATTTTTATGTATCTTCTTCTCATAATATATATTCCATTGTTACTTCATTCTTTGTAAATAATTTGCTTGTATCATTTGTGTAGTCAATTCACTACATACAACAAATTACATGTATAACATGCAAATAAATTAGTTCTAAATATTTAAAATCTGTGCCTCTTAGGTGTGTGCCTTGCTTTTGCACCTTGTGCCTCGGATTCACTGGGCACTTTGTGCCTCATACTGCATCTTGCAGATTGACCACACTGTGCCAACATAAAATTACTTATACATCAGTTACATATTTTAAGAGCTACGCTACGTAGAAGCAAGTAATTCCACAATTTAGCATACATATTCATTTTGGTTCCTTTAAAGCCAGTAGAGATAAGAACCAAGGTAAATTTGAGGTAAGTTGCAGAACCAAGGTGCAACCCTAATATGTTTTTCCCAAAAAAGGAAGAAAAATCAAAAGGGTCAAAGAACGGCGAATTTGCTACATACACAACAATGCAATTGAAATCTTTTGTATTTTTTTTAACCGAATATGGCTACTGATAGTAATAACAGATTGATACATGTACATTCTGCTCCAGTAATTTTACAATTCAGTACTGAAAATTGCTAGTACTTAGAGCTTATTACTTGCTTGCAGGTTTTGTTTTCTTGTACCTGCTGTATAAGATGAGAGATGGTAAATGCTGACATAAGCGCCGTTCCAGGGATGCTCGTGCAACTGAATTTGTGCCATGCAGGTACCGTCATTGTATTTGCTAGCTATATCAGACAATGAACATGAAACTTGACCATTTTGTTCACCATTTTGTAACATTTTGTATGGTAGCAAATATAAGGATGAAACGGCTATGTTCTTTATGTTGCTTATCTTCTTTCTGATGCTTGGAATCATGATTACTTCTTGCGAATTATGAAATCTATAATAGGCCTGAAATGAAGGTTGTGGATTGTCTCACAGATTTGGGGGTTTATCAGTGTCTTTGCATTGTCATGGAAGATTTTTACCGTTACAACTACAAAAAAGTCGAGGGAACCTAACAATAACCCTTTGAAAGCAAGTTTGAGGGATGGATTGTATTATAGTTATTATGTGGAAATTTGCACGTGGGCTTAATTGGGTAATATCCTAATCTCTAACTTAAGTAACATTTGGAATCCCAATAACTCACAGTTTACCATATACTGATATACATAAAGTGTTTGGATAGAAAATACTTGATCTGAGCACCTTCCAAGCTGCAAAAACATGCCATAGAACAAAATCTCATATAGCAAAGTGAACTAATGACTCGGATTCTTTCTCTTGTACCAAGGTGAATCTGTCATTGACTAGCTGCTTTTCCTTGTAGCAAGGATGGATCTATACGACGAGTTACTTTTGCTTGTACCAAGGGTGACATGATGATCCAACATAGATATCAGTACGATGATGGGTTACTGAGGAAGAAGCTGCAGACTTTGGCGGATTTAAGTCTAATTGAAAGGACTAGATTGGAATTTTCTTCTGAAACATATGGACCAAATTAAAGGAAAGTAGAGTTTAACAAGTAAAACAGAAAGACTATGCGAGTGACTAGGTTAAGGAGCCTTTAGAGCAACCAAACTAAAGCTGATGTTGTTTATCTGATTGCTGATGGGAGCTAAGTGGGGCCTGTGGATGGCTTGTAGCCGTATGGTTATAAAAGTTGTTAATATGGTTGATTTTAGGTGGATAAATTAAACTAGGTCGACTCATATGACCGAGGAGGCCCATATGTAGCAAGTGGGCATCAGAGTCTCCCCACTTCACCTGCGTGCTTAGCAGGATGCTTGCTGGACTTTCGTGTGGATAGGGCCTTTCGGCTGGACAGTTCTTCCCCAACTTGGTCACGCCCTTGGACCGTTCGGTCTTATTTGCACCCATCATGCTATTGTCTCCCTGATCTTAGAGGCGAAGTACAAGATGTGAGAAGAATATTAAGTAGCACTTTGCTTATTCGATCACCAAGGTTCTTGTCAGTGTTGTTGGATATGTGTGCCCTAGAGGCCATTTATTGTATTGGATGCTAAGAATATATATGTACAAGACAGTCTTGCTCGATATGATAGTATGCTATTTGGTTTGTTTTTATTTTAACATGTGTATATATTTTACTTGTTATTACGTATCGTTAATACATATTGATAAAGCCCGTAGGATCTTTGTTTGACTACCAGCGTTATGATAACGATCATATTCATGGGGGCTGGGTAGTGTATAAGCACATTCTTAAATGTCCATAGTCGTAGGAGTATCGAGAGTGTGCATTGATATTCCAGAGTATACTAGTGTATACGTTTCTTATTCATGAAAGGGGAGATGGCCGGTCCCGCAGCCGTTTGGTGTACGATACCAAAGATTGTATACAGGTGCTCATTAGGTTATGAGTTACACTGGACGACTTTGCCGGGAACTACTAGATGATATTATACCTATCGTCAGATATCAGTTCTTTGATGACACGAGTACATGTAGCTTGTTGACCTGACATCGTCATTTGTCTCGAGTGTGTTCTCACTGTACTTGGATTACTATCCTACAACGGCTTTAAAGAGTCATGGAAACAGGTAATAGTTGGGTGCAACCTTGAAGCACTTGGAAGCAGTGAGCGACAGAAAGGATTCGTTTCTTCTATAGAGAGTTAATGTCGTGCTGTGTATGGTTGGCCATAACCATAAGACCCGAGGCCAGGCGGATGAGATTTACTGATTGGATCAGTAGTTTCACGATTGGTTATGAGCTTGATATCAGCACGACTTATCAGGTTATTAGGGGTCTGATGATTTCCACGCTCTAGACCTGATATGTGATACTTTCAGATTAAAAGACCGGACTGTACGGTGGATGTCACTTATAGGTTCAGTAGGGGTTCGGACAAGTTTGCTTGTCGATATTCTTTTTGACAGATAGCTGGGTAGCCGTTACGTACAGCTAGTGCCACCGACGTGCTTGTAAGCTTTAGATATCATCCAGTAACTCACTGCCAGTGTATTGTTGAGTTTTTAAAGTCCTACACAGGGGGTTTCCTCTCTTTGGCGAAACGATGTAGCTGCCGTACGGAAGTATGCACATGTGTTCAATTAAAATAAGTGTATTGGATACACTGACGCTAATCGGACGTTTAATAATACTAGCCGTTTTTTTGGGAAAGACGGATATTAAATCAAGAGTTGATTTAATATATTGATACAGATATTGGATATATGTATTTATTACTATTATGTCACATTTTCTTTGTCTCACATATTGCGTTTTGGTGCAAATGAAAAAGAAATTTATATGTTTGCATATAATTTCCTTTTGCTATTTTGTTTTTCTTTCTCTTCCTCTTTAGAGCCATGTGATATTCACATGGGCTTAAGTACATACCCACCCTAGTTTGGATGGACATGTGGAGGAGAGTAATGGATGGACACTTGGAAGAGAGAAAGGGAATGGTTAATATGAGAGAATACTCTCATTTTTCCATTAAGGTTTTTATAACTCATTTCAATTTCTCTCACTTCTATTTGCTCTCTTGTTCTTGAGCTCTCCTAATTAAAAGATTGAAAAATAAATAGAGGTGAGAAAAAGAAAGAGCGATCTTACCACATCTCTTGAAACTACCAGACTAGCAAACTACTAGTTCAAGTTGCTTCAATTTGGAGAAGCTAAAGCCATAGCTAGGAGCTCTCAAGTGGATCCACTTTGACAAAGGAGATCAACAACAAACTTGTTCTCTCAACCTCTAGGATCTTAGTATGGAATCAAAGTTCATTCATGGAGTAAATGAAGATGCTACAAAGGTGGTTGCACTAAATTTCTAGTTGTAGTGCTAAAATAATTAACAAGTTCACATATTTTGCTTCTACTCTAGGTGTTGGGAACTTCATGCTCTCTTGAATTTTTGAAAACCCATTTCCACCACTTTTAAAATTGCTTGTTAGGGTGCATGAGCTACATCATATGGTATTAGAGCCGGTCTAAAGATTTGAACTTGTTTGGAAGACTTTAGAATTCAGCAAAACCCAAACTTTTATAAATCGGTTTTTAAACCTTGGCTGAATTTTTCAAAACAGCGACTAATTTTGACCAAAACTGAATTTTATTGTTTCAACTCGATGCCGAGGGTTCTCATTTTGGAATGAGGACACCATGGAGTATCGAGGACGACCCCGGGCACCTCCCGGGACTTGATTTTTGCAATAAAGTGAGGTTTTAGGTTGCCGGAGTGCACTTAATTTTCGTCGTTTTGAAAATTCGAGTGTTGGCTTCACGGGTGGTGAATTCTAGTTGTCTTAGTTTTGGTTCTTCTGTGATTGTGAGTATCATAGTGTGGTAAAACGTCATCTAATTGCTATATGGGCAATTAGAAGAGATTACGAACTTAATACTTGCATTGATGTTATGTGATTGTTGTTGTGGCTTGGTTGGATCGTCGCGATGAATAGCCCCGTGTGAGTCGAGATATTTGATTGATGTAAATTCTTGTAATATTTTGAGATGTATATTCTTTTATTGGGGCACTTGGGATGAGAATGACGTCGCCAAGTGATGTATTTTATTTCATTTATGTCTTTCGGATTGACCCAATGTGGAGTGCTCAAGTTACCGGATTCTAGAATTCAGTGGGTGACCATCTTAAGAAGTTGAGACCCGGGTCACCCAATTCTAGGATTGGCGGGTAGCTTGCCATACTCGTAGGGGTCTAGGATCGTTCAAACATAGGCTTTTCACACGACCGTGGAATCCGTGTTTCGTTTGCGGCTCAAACGAAACGCGGAATTCCTAGTATATCTGTTACTCCACTTTGTGATAGCTTCTGCTGCTTGTGATGCTTTATATCGTGCCCGAGACGAATGTGTGTGTGTGTGTGTGTATAAACGCTATATATGTTTTGCATCCGCCCTAGTGCTGTCCCCGTTCTGCCGTAAATTAAGTAACCTTACGGTGAAGAACCGGGTCCCTGTGACGAATGCGGATGACATATATGTGCGTTATATTTTCGTTTCTGATGTGATAGGATTTAAATGATGGGACTGCGTTAATTGGATTAATGCAAAGAAATAAACCGAAAAAGATGTTATAGGAACCAACTTTTAAAATGTAACTATAGCCGCATTCTTTTGTTTTGCATAAAGGTATTCGGTCAGGAATATCCTGCACCTCATTCGATGAGAAAAGAGCCTTGATCCCTTGACGGGGATTTCGTTCTTAGGAAAAAGTTTACGTTACTATAAAACACTCGGCTTTCTTCAGAATCACTTGTTTTAAAAGTGGAGCTTAAACCACTTCTTTTCAAAATAACTCAGTTCCTTGAACAATATCAAATTCATTACGTTAAAGGTTTTTCGCCAAAAACCAGCCGTAGCCCTCCGTCATTTCCTATGAGTAGCACCTAATATTCGTGCTATGTTTGTTGGCAAGCGTCACAGCATAGTGTACGGTAGCTAAGTGATGCTTGTTTGTAGCATTAGATGCGATTAATCGGGACAGTCGCACAACTTTATTGGCAAGCGTCAAGAGCTAGTGCGGGTGGGTTCGAGTTAATCATGATAATGACGGGTTAAACTTGACTCGCGGCCTATGATTTATTGGCAAGCGTCAAGGTCATAGGTTTTCATGGGTAAAAATTATATCGAGAGTTTCAAATATAAGGGAAACTTGCAAAATGTGCATACCTTCTGGAGTATGGTGACTTGAGTTGCTTCTATCAAGATTATCACACGATGATAGTTGGATCCCGATTCCCCACTGTGAGTAATGGTTACACCTCGGGAGAGTTTTACACTTTACAATTAGCTAATCAAGTAGGTGTCTAGAAAAGTATTAACTGGGTTATGCCTCTGCTGAAACGGGGTTTACTTTAATTAAGTCCGTACGAAAGTACAGAGAACTTTTCTCGGAGTACCAACACTGACCTGGCTGAACGATTAGTGAACTTGTAGGATGCAATTAATCTCGGCTAGTTCTCTTTTTCTTAAGGTTTGAAAAAGAATTTGAGGAAACAGTGGGAGTCATCATGATTAGATAAATTAATAAACCAATTTAATCTTGCAAGAACTTATGCTGAGTGTTTCTTTTCTCTCTCTCCAGCTAGCAACTATGTCACGCCTTAATCAAGATAATAAAATGTATGATTTGACCGAACCGACTTATTATACTGGATTGGGAAACGTTCGCGCTCTAACTTGTGACAACTGTCACGAGTATGGGCAAGGGAAGAAGGAATGCAAGGATTCCTACATAACCCTGATGAAGAAGTAGCATTCTAATGCATCATCTTCAGGTCTATTTGTTATTGAGAACTGTTTTTCGGTCAACCATACCTTCTGGGTATTGGATACCGGATCGAGATCTCATATCTGTAATTTATTATAAAGTTTGAGAAAAAGTAGGATAGTTGGATCCAGTGATATCTCTAAGAGTAGAGAACGGAGCACAAGTTGATACTGCTGCCGTCGGCGAATATCATCTAGTATTGCCAATCGGCAATACTGGGATTTTAAACAACTGTTACTATGTACCCTCTATGCTTTGCAGTATCATATCCGTTTCTTTATTGGATAAAGATTAGATAACTTTGTATTATATAGAAATGTCATGGGCATTTACCTTAATCGGGTGTTTGATTGGGGTAGGTACATTATGTAATGGTATATACGTTCTTAATCAAAATCCAGTTTTCAATATACAAAACTCACACAAGAGAAATTTCAGAAATGATGAAGCCTACTTATGGCATTGTAGACTTGGTCATATCAATGAGAAAATGCTAGCCAAGTTATATAAAGATGGATATTTGAATCCGTTCGAATTTGCATCTTATGAAACCTACCAGTCTTGTCTCAAAAGAAAGATGACCAAAGCTCTGTTTACGGGACATGGAGAAAGAGCTATAGAGCTCTTGAGACTCATTCACAGTGATGTATGTGGTTCAATGTCTACACATGTAAGGGGTGTGTTCTCGTACTTCATTACATTAACCGATGATCTCTCTAGGTTCGGATATGTATTTCTGTTGAAACACAAATCTGAAACTTTTGAGAAATTCAAAGAATATAAAAGCGAAGTAAAGAATCAGACTGGCAAAAGTATCATGGTCCTACGATCTGATCGAGAAGGTGAATATTTGAGCACGAAATTTCTTGACTATCTAAAAGAGAATGAGATTCTCTCTCAGTTTACTCCTCCGTATACAACACAACACAATGGTGTATTGGAGCGGAGGAATCGTACTGTTTTGGATATGGTTCGCTCTATGATGAGTAATGCTGAGTTACCTATTTCATTCTGGGGATATGTACTTAAAACAGCTGTATATATATTGAATAGAGCTCCCACTAAATCTGTGACTACCACTCCACATAAAATGTGGGAGGGGAAAACACCATACCTTAATTTTATTAAGATATGGGGTTGTCTTTCTTATGTAAAGAAGCAAAATCCGGACAAGCTCGAGATACGGTCAGTTTTATGTAAGTTTGTGGGATATCCTAAACATTCGCAAGGATATCTGTCCTACCACACCGAGAAATATAAGATATTTGTTGCTCGCTACGCTGTCTTTTTAGAGAAGCAATTTCTTGCAAAAGAAATTAGTGGGTGCACAGTAGAACCTGGAGAAATTTCTGAACCATAAACTACAACTGAAGATTTGGTGGAACCACAGGATTCGATAGTCCTGAATGAATCTCTGCCACTCCGCAGATCTAGTAGGTATTCTCATCCGTCCGAGAAAGACTACGGTTTTCTCATAGACGGGGACCGAGAGGCTTGCATCATCAATTATGATGCACCTACTAGTTTCCAACATGCCATTTCCAACGAGGACTCTGTGAAATGGCTAGATGCTATGCAATCCAAAATGGAGTCCATGTACACCAACAAAGTATGGACTTTTTGTTAGTGTATATGCCCTAGAGGCCATTACTGTATCATACTAGTTTGTATATTACTTAATGGATGCTTGGGATATTCACCTTGTATATACAATCTTGCTCAAAATAGTAGTATGCTACTTGGTTTGTCTCTACTTCAATGTGTACTTGTGTTTATTTTACTATATCACTTATACGCATTAGTGGAGCCCTTAGGATCTTTGCTTGATTACCAGCGTTGTGATGGCAGTCACACTAGTGGGGGCTGGGTAATCTATAAGCACATCCTTATACGGGTCCCTAGTCGCAGGACTATCGAGACAGGGCATCGATACTCCGGAGTAGACTAGCGTATGCGCTTCTCATCCCAGTGTGGGAGATGGTCTGTCCCACAGCCATCAGTACGTCGTACTGGAGATAGTATACGGGTGCTCGTTGGGTTACGAGTACACTGGACAGGACTCGTCGGGAACTGATAGGTTGGTATTATACCTATCGTCAGTCATCAGTTCCCAGGTGACATGAGTACAGCTTAGTCCGCTGACTTGACACTGGCACTTCGCCTCGAGTGTGTTCCCACTGCACTTTGATCACTACCCTACCACGGCTCAAATGAGTCGTGCAAACAGGTGGTGGTTGGGTGCAGTCCCGAAGCACTTGGAGGCAGTGACGGTTAGACAGGATTCGTCTCTCCCGGTATTGGGGGTTGACATCGCGCTGTGTCTAGGAGAGCCATTACACGAGTAGTCCCTGGCCAGGGCAAACGAGATATACTGGTAGGTTTCCAGTGTTATCTCAGGGTGTTTTGGGCTTCGCTCCGGCACGACTTGTACCGCTATTGGGGGACTGACGTTTACCGCCCCCTAGGCCCGCCATGCGATGTATCAGACGAACAGACCGGACTGTACGGAGACTGTCACATTCAGACTCAGTAGGAGTACCGATGGGGTTTCACCTCGTCAGCCTTCTTGTCGACATCTACCTGGGGACCGTTACGCACAGCTAGTGCCGCTTGCGGTCTGTGGTTAAACCCACTGCCAGCGTAGTGTCGAGTCTTTAGAGTCCCACACAGAGGGTATTCGCCTCTGGGCAAAACAGAGTAGATGTCGCATGGTTTTGCGACAGGGTTCGTTCTCATCCGCGCACTTGTGCACGTTTGGAGTCCGGACAGATATTACCAGCGGGCTCTGGTTTGAGCCGGATACTGGTATAGTATTTGGGGTTGCTTTTATCTCTCAGTGTTCATGTTCCTCGGAACAAGAATGCAGGTGTGTATGCACAGTTATTTGAGGAGGAGGAAGATGATTTCCATTAGGGTTTCGGAACGGGTGCGTATGCACAGTTGACAGTCGTCTTTTTCCAAACCCTAATGGATTTGTATTATATCATTTAATAATATATAATAAAATGAAATTGTGTCATGGTTAGTTTTTGTTGACTTGTTGACCATGGTTGACTTGTTGACCATGGTTGAACATTTGACTACCATCATTACAAATGCAAGATGCCTTTTCATTCTTGCTTTATTCATTTAATGCTTGTAATGATATTAGTCATTCTAAACTATCCATCAAACCTTTTTCATTTTGATTATTATTATTATTTGATTAAACCTTTTTCATTTTGATATGGTTGCAAAAAGAAAAAGGTGAGCTCATTCTATCATTCTCACTCTCTCTCTTCACTTCATCTTCTTCTTCCTCTAGTCAAGAGAAACCTTCTCATGAGTTGAGAATCCTTCTCTTGAAAAACAAAAGCAAACCCTAGACACTCTCTACTCACTCTAGGATCAAGGGTCTAGCAAGCCGGCGATTCTAGTTTCACTCCAAGTACGAGAAAGAGCCCAAAGGTCGAGCCTTCGAGGTGGATCCATCTTCGACGGGAGAAGGCGACAAAGGAGAACCATCAACCTCTACAAAGTTTGAAGACGAAGGAGTTCAAGTCTAGGTATAACCATCTTCATCCGAGTAGCTAAACTTCTTTAGCTAGTTTGCTAGTTTTAGTTTAGACAACGATCCCGACCTTGCATAGTCCATGTTGCCTCTTGCACTAAAAATTTGATTTTTATACCGTTTCCGCCTCCCCGTAAGAACCGGGGGTCGCAACGTGGACTTACAGTGGTATCAGAGCCTAACTAAACTTAAACTAGCTTGGTAGTAAAGTGTAACGAAGTTCGGAACCGTAAAAAACCCAAAAACCATATTTTTCAAAACCTGAGTTTCTGTTGAAATTTTTTTGGCTCAAAATGAAAAACTTTATATTTGTAAATTCATCTCAGGGTTTTTTAAAAACACCCATGAAAAACGACACAGAGATTCATCCAAACCGCCGCCCTTCCGCCGCACGAGGTAGGCTCGTGCCGCGGAAGCGCCGCGGTTTGATGTCCTCTCTGCATCGTTTTTCGTGCAGTGTGTGTAGGTGTTGGTTTTGGGATTTTTAAAATATATTATATGTGCCCAGATTTTTCAGAAAAGAAATTTCCTTTTGGGGTCCTATAATTCCGTATTTTTCCGAACTTCACTGCATTTTGACTATGATGGTTATATCTGTGATGCTTGCATGTATTGAACGTCGGCTAATCGCTATAAGACGATTAGTCGGGGTTATACATGATCTGTAATGTGCTGGAATGTGTATATGAATGTGTTGGACTGTCGCGGGTGAATAGCCGGGGTGGATGTGAGATGAGCTTTTGTTTTTCTTTCATTCATTGTAAATGTAAATTGATGTAATAATATTATTTGTTTGGCCGCACAACCGGGTCGGGGTTGTAGCCGTCATTGTATAATTCTTTTACTGTTTTTGCTCCTAGGATAGACCCATGGAGGGGTGCACGAACTACCGGGTATGCCGAAGTGTCGAGTGGCCTACTCATGGAGATGAGGGAGGTTGCTACGCTTCGGGTACTTGGCGGGTAGTTTGCCGCACCCGTAGGGGTCTTGGGTGGGGTATTTGGCTATTCACCGCGACCGTGTTATCCGCTTTTCGTTTCAGGCTCGAAAGGATTGCGGATTGCTAGTATATCCAATGCATTCATCTGTGATCTGTAATGTCTACTATTGCTATATCTATAACTATTTAGGCGTTGCTTATGTTTTACAGACGCGCTAGCCCAGCCCCCGCTCTGTCGTTAGTTAAGTAACCTAACGGGTAATGACGGGGCCCAGTGGCGAATGCGAATGGCATAAGCGTACGTCATATTTTGGTTGTTTTCTGCAATGGTAGGATTAAATGATGGGACGCATTAAAAGTACTAATGCAAGAATATCACGCATTAAAAGAACTAATGCAAGATAATAAACCAAGTTAAAGTCGTTGGAACACTTTCGAAAAACCACTCGGTTCTTTTCAAAACCAACTTTTAAAATACGGAGTTTGAGCCACTCCATTTAAAAGCTATCTCGTTCCATCGACCAAATCAAGTTCACTACGTTCACGGTTTTGCCAAAACCATTCGTAGCCCTCCGTCGTTTCATATGAATATTCAACGGTATTCAAGCTGTGTTTGTTGGCCTTAGTCAAGGCACAGTGTTTGGTAGCTGGTGGGTATTCATATGTTGCATAGATAGAATGCGTTGGTTTGGGACAGTCGTATTGCCTTGTTGGCCATAGTCAAGGGTAGATACGGGTGGATTCAAATTAACCTGGATAACGACGGGTAGAACTTGACATGTGACTTATGATTTGTTGTCCTTAGTCAAGGTCATAAGAGCATGGGGCAAAAATCCACATCGGGAGTTTCATAAGAACTGAAACTTGCTAGATTTGCATACCATTTGGAGTGTGGTGATTCTGGTAGGATTCCTTCAGTTTCGTCACACGATGATATTTGGATCCCGATCCTACTGTGAGTATATGCTACTCCTCGGGAAATTTCTCACTTAACGATCAATGCTATAAACCTAGTAGGTGCCTAGAAAGGTGTTAGCGGGGCTACGCCTCCAGGGAAAAGAGGTTCTTTAATTAAGGAACTTCGCGAAAGCGTTGGAAAACCTCCCTCGAAGTACCGACACCAGCCTGGCCGAACGGTTAAGCAAGTATTGTACGGTGGGATTGATCCTGACTAATTCTTCCTTTATGGTTTGAGGAGGGATTCGAGAAACAGTGGGAGCCATCCTGTTTAGACAAATTAAAAACCACTCTAAACTTGCAAGAGCATCATGCTGAGTGTTTCTTCTTCTCTCTCCTAATTGCAGCGACCAATCAACATGACTGGACTTAAGTTACTCCTAGATAAAAACAAGCTGACAGGGCCAAACTACAAAGATTGGCTCAGGAATGTCAAGATAGCAATCACTTATGACAAGCTGGGGTATCTTCTTACCACCAAAGCTCCCCCTGTCCCTGGTCCAACTTCCAGCGTCGCGGATAAGGAAATCCGCAAGACTTGGGAGATTGATAGCGCGAAGGCCAAGTGCCTCCTGCTTGCCTCGATGGACAACGAACATCAGAGGAGGCATGAGAATATGGACATGGAGTCCATATTGCTTCATACAAAAGAACTGTATGGAGAGCAATCACGTATCGCAAGATACGAAGCGTCGAAAAAGTTGTTTTCGACAAGAATGGCCGTCGGATCATCAGTAGCCGAGCACGTGCTAAAGATGATCGGCTACATTGAGGAGCTCGCTGACCTAGGGATCACATTGGAGAGTGAGCTATATACGGATATAGTTCTCCAGTCCCTTCCTTCCACTTACGCCCAGTTTATAATGAACTTCAACCTACAAGAAAAGGAGGTTGAACTTTCAGAGCTCCTCAACCTGCTGAGGAGCGCAGAGGGCACCCTACAGAAAGGTAGGGAAACATCCACTTTGTTTGTAGGAGGATCATCTTCTTCTAGGTCCAAGGCGAAAGCCAAGGGAAAGAAGAAGAAAGCCCCCGCCAAACCAAGGGGCGGTGTTAGTAAAGTGGATACGAAGGGAAAAGGTAAAGCAACAAAGATAGCGGGGAAGCTTGTGGATAAGGAAGAATGCTTCTTTTGTCATAAGAAAGGACACTGGAAGAATGATTGCAGGGCCTGGAAGGCCAGAACACAGGAATTGAAGCAGGTTGCAGCTTCAGCTTCAGGTGTGTATGTTATTGAAAACTGTCTTTCTATAAACTCTACTTCCTGGGTATTGGATACCGGATCAGGATCTCATATCTGTAATTCTTTGCAGGCGTTGAGAAACCGTAGTGTTTTGAAAGCAGGTGACATGACCCTCAGAGTTGCAAACGGAGCTAGCATGGATGCTAAAGCCGTGGGGGACTATCACCTGGGAATGTCAGATGGACATGTTTTGGTTTTGCGTAATTGCTTTTTTGTACCCAACGCAACTTGTAATATCATTTCTGTATCTTTAGTTTCTAAAGAAGGATATGAATTTGCGTTTGTAAGTAATGTTGTAAACATTCGCCTTAATCAAGTTTTGATTGGGTCAGGTACTTTGAGTAATGGTATATACGTGTTAAACCAACCACAGATTTTTAATGTCCAGAATACACACAAAAGAAAGTCTCCAGATATTAATCAAGCTTTCTTATGGCATTGTAGACTGGGTCACATCAATGAGACACGGTTGACTAAGTTACATAAAGAAGGATACTTGGATCCGTTCGAGTATCAGTCTTATGCCACTTGTGAATCTTGTCTCATGGGAAAGATGACAAAGACTCCGTTCACTGGACACGGAGAAAGAGCGAGCGAGCTCTTGGGACTCATACACAGTGACGTGTGTGGTCCAATGTCTACACATGCGCGAAGCGGTTATTCATACTTCATTACTTTCACAGACGATTTCTCTAGGTATGGACATGTCTTCTTAATGAAGCACAAATCCGAGGCCTTTGAGAAATTTCAGGATTACAAGAATGAATTTGAAAAACAAACAGGCAAAAGTATTAAGATTCTAAGATCGGATCGAGGTGGAGAATACTTGAGTGCCGAGTTCCTGGACTATTTAAAAGAGAATGGAATTCTCTCTCAGCGTACTCCTCCATACACTCCGCAACATAACGGTGTATCGGAAAGGAGGAATCGAACCCTATTGGATATGGTTCGTTCCATGATGAGTAAGGCTGAGTTACCGCGATCTTTCTGGGGTTATGCACTGGAAACAGCTGCACATCTCTTGAACCAAGTTCCTACTAAGACGGTGCCTACCACACCATATCAGATGTGGAGTGGGAAGAAACCCTGTCTTAAATCCTTTAAGACATGGGGATGTCCGGCTTTTGTAAAAAAGCAGCATGCGGACAAGCTCGAGGCACGCTCAGTACAGTGCAAGTTTGTGGGATACCCAAAGAACTCCAAGGGGTATCTTTTCTACTACGAAGAGGAACAAAAAGTCCTTGTTTCTCGTCATGCCTACTTCTTGGAAACTGAGTTTTTGGAAAACCAGATAAGTGGGAGCGCAGTAGAACTGGAAGAAATTCCAGAACCACAAAACATTACTGAAAGCTTAGAGGAACCAGAGGGTTCGAAAGAACAGGACATTCCTACGCCGCTCCGCAGGAGTAGTAGGCAGTCTCATCCGCCCGAGAGATACTGCGGTTTTCTCATAGACGGGGATAGAGAGGATTGCATCATAGATTACGATGAGCCTACTAGCTTCCAGCAGGCCGTTCAGAGCGTTGACTCAGTGAAATGGCTGGATGCAATGCGGACCGAAATGGAGTCCATGTACACCAACAAGGTATGGACGTTGGACATTGCTCCAGACGGGGTAAAACCCGTAGGATGCAAGTGGATCTTCAAAAGGAAGATTGGTGTAGATGGACAGGTTGAGACCTATAAAGCTAGGCTGGTAGCAAAGGGTTTCCGTCAAAGACCTGGCTTGGACTATGACGAAACCTTTTCTCCAGTAGCCATGCTGAAATCCATTCGGATCCTTCTTGCCATCGCTGCCTTCCACGATTATGAGATCTGGCAAATGGACGTAAAGACAGCTTTTCTAAATGGAAATTTAGAGGAGTGTGTCTATATGGACCAGCCAGAGGGTTTCATTCAGAGTGGGAGCAGCGGAAAGGTGTGCAAGTTGCTTAAGTCCATCTATGGACTAAAGCAGGCATCGCGGAGTTGGAACATCTGCTTTGATGAGACGGTCAGAGAATTTGGCTTTATCAAAAATCCAGATGAACCATGCATCTATAGTAGATTTGTAGCGAGAACTGTAGTATTCCTCGTTTTATACGTGGATGACATTCTCTTAATTGGAAATGACATTCCTATGCTACAATCTGTCAAGGGGTTCTTGTCACACAGGTTCTCCATGAAAGACCTGGGTGATGCCTCATACATCCTGGGGATCCGGATCCATCGTGATAGATCCAAGAGGATATTGGGACTTTCTCAGTCCAGGTACATCGACACCATAGTGAAGAGATTCAGTATGGAAGATTCCAAGCGCGGTAACCTACCGGCTTGTCACGGGATCACCCTCTCTAAAGAGATGTCTCCCAAGACTGATTTGGAGAGGGATCGCATGTCTATTATACCCTACGCTTCTGCGGTAGGCTCTATAATGTATGCGATGTTGTGTACCAGACCGGATGTAGCTTATGCACTGAGTGTGGTAAGCCGGTATCAGTCAAACCCTGGGGAGAAACACTGGATAGCGGTAAAGAACATTCTCAAGTACCTGAGAAGGACTAAGGAGATGTTCTTGGTGTATGGCGGAAAAGACCTCCAGATCGAGGCCTTTGCTGACTCCAGCTTCCAGAGTGACAAGGATGATTCCAAGTCCATGTCGGGCTTTGTCTTTACCCTCAATGGAGGGGCGGTGTGTTGGAAGAGTTCCAAACAGGAAACCGTTGCAGACTCGACGATGGAAGCGGAACACATCGCTGCATCTGATGCCGCAAAAGAAGCTGTCTGGATGAGGAAGTTCTTGAAAGAACTTCAGGTGATTCCGTCCATTGTTGATCCAATACCTCTGTATTGCGATAACAATGGGGCTATAGCTTTAGCGAAGGAACCCAGGTCCCATCAGAGATCCAGGCACATCTTGAGGCGGTATCACCTGATCAGGGAGATCGTGGATCGCAAGGAGATCGAGGTTCGGAGAGTTGCTTCAGAAGACAACACTGCAGATCCATTCACCAAGGCCCTGCCCCAGACTCAGTTCGAGCGGCTGATCGAGATGATAGGTCTTCGATACGCCAGTACATGGCCTTAGTGCAAGTGGGAGATTGTTAGTGTATATGCCCTAGAGGCCATTACTGTATCATACTAGTTTGTATATTACTTAATGGATGCTTGGGATATTCACCTTGTATATACAATCTTGCTCAAAATAGTAGTATGCTACTTGGTTTGTCTCTACTTCAATGTGTACTTGTGTTTATTTTACTATATCACTTATACGCATTAGTGGAGCCCTTAGGATCTTTGCTTGATTACCAGCGTTGTGATGGCAGTCACACTAGTGGGGGCTGGGTAATCTATAAGCACATCCTTATACAGGTCCCTAGTCGCAGGACTATCGAGACAGGGCATCGATACTCCGGAGTAGACTAGCGTATGCGCTTCTCATCCCAGTGTGGGAGATGGTCTGTCCCACAGCCATCAGTACGTCGTACTGGAGATAGTATACGGGTGCTCGTTGGGTTACGAGTACACTGGACAGGACTCGTCGGGAACTGATAGGTTGGTATTATACCTATCGTCAGTCATCAGTTCCCAGGTGACATGAGTACAGCTTAGTCCGCTGACTTGACACTGGCACTTCGCCTCGAGTGTGTTCCCACTGCACTTTGATCACTACCCTACCACGGCTCAAATGAGTCGTGCAAACAGGTGGTGGTTGGGTGCAGTCCCGAAGCACTTGGAGGCAGTGACGGTTAGACAGGATTCGTCTCTCCCGGTATTGGGGGTTGACATCGCGCTGTGTCTAGGAGAGCCATTACACGAGTAGTCCCTGGCCAGGGCAAACGAGATATACTGGTAGGTTTCCAGTGTTATCTCAGGGTGTTTTGGGCTTCGCTCCGGCACGACTTGTACCGCTATTGGGGGACTGACGTTTACCGCCCCCTAGGCCCGCCATGCGATGTATCAGACGAACAGACCGGACTGTACGGAGACTGTCACATTCAGACTCAGTAGGAGTACCGATGGGGTTTCACCTCGTCAGCCTTCTTGTCGACATCTACCTGGGGACCGTTACGCACAGCTAGTGCCGCTTGCGGTCTGTGGTTAAACCCACTGCCAGCGTAGTGTCGAGTCTTTAGAGTCCCACACAGAGGGTATTCGCCTCTGGGCAAAACAGAGTAGAGGTCGCATGGTTTTGCGACAGGGTTCGTTCTCATCCGCGCACTTGTGCACGTTTGGAGTCCGGACAGATATTACCAGCGGGCTCTGGTTTGAGCCGGATACTGGTATAGTATTTGGGGTTGCTTTTATCTCTCAGTGTTCATGTTTCTCGGAACAAGAATGCAGGTGTGTATGCACAGTTATTTGAGGAGGAGGAAGATGATTTCCATTAGGGTTTCGGAACGGGTGCGTATGCACAGTTGACAGTCGTCTTTTTCCAAACCCTAATGGATTTGTATTATATCATTTAATAATATATAATAAAATGAAATTGTGTCATGGTTAGTTTTTGTTGACTTGTTGACCATGGTTGACTTGTTGACCATGGTTGAACATTTGACTACCATCATTACAAATGCAAGATACCTTTTCATTCTTGCTTTATTCATTTAATGCTTGTAATGATATTAGTCATTCTAAACTATCCATCAAACCTTTTTCATTTTGATTATTATTATTATTTGATTAAACCTTTTTCATTTTGATATGGTTGCAAAAAGAAAAAGGTGAGCTCATTCTATCATTCTCACTCTCTCTCTTCACTTCATCTTCTTCTTCCTCTAGTCAAGAGAAACCTTCTCATGAGTTGAGAATCCTTCTCTTGAAAAACAAAAGCAAACCCTAGACACTCTCTACTCACTCTAGGATCAAGGGTCTAGCAAGCCGGCGATTCTAGTTTCACTCCAAGTACGAGAAAGAGCCCAAAGGTCGAGCCTTCGAGGTGGATCCATCTTCGACGGGAGAAGGCGACAAAGGAGAACCATCAACCTCTACAAAGTTTGAAGACGAAGGAGTTCAAGTCTAGGTATAACCATCTTCATCCGAGTAGCTAAACTTCTTTAGCTAGTTTGCTAGTTTTAGTTTAGACAACGATCCCGACCTTGCATAGTCCATGTTGCCTCTTGCACTAAAAATTTGATTTTTATACCGTTTCCGCCTCCCCGTAAGAACCGGGGGTCGCAACGTGGACTTACACTTTTGATGTTGCACCTCCAAGAGTAAAATGTAAGTCTACGGTAGCGCCCCGGCCGTCTACAGACGCCAAATGCGGAATAAAAACTTTTAAACTGGCGCTATCGTATACTTTAACCCGGATCTGCCATTATTGCTAAACTAACAAACTGTAAAGAGTGTAGAAAGGTTATACCGAACGATCCGAGTCCTTCGTTCTTCAACCATCATCCCACGCTCCGTTGCGGCTGCTCCGATCTCGTCGATCTCCGATATCTTCGTCGAGGTGGCACCACATCGACGATTCTTTAAACGGGCTCCCGCCTCTGACTCGAGGCAACTCGATCGTCAAGTTTGCTAAAAGAGACGACCAAGAATGATGTAGAGAATGAGTAGATGACTTTGTCTCACTTCGTCCAAATCCATGGACGATCGGTTAATGAAGTTGCCGAGGGAATTGGGTGATGGAATGAAATGAACTGTAAAATTCCATGCACCCCAAATACTATCATATCTTTTCAACAAATGAATCAAGTAACCAAAAGAGAGAGGGGAGGGGCCTTTCTTATAAAGAGAAGGAGGAGGGTGAGTGTAGGAGGGAAGTGGTGACCATAAGAGAATAAATATCAAAGCTTCTCACTCAAAATATCCTTAGCTAAACAAAACATCATTAATGCAAATGGTGATTCATTAACCTAGTCACCATTGCATTAATGGCTCCATTAAAGCACTAATGACTCACTAGCCTCATCACCACTTCTAGAAGCTTCTAGAATGATGACTCACCTCAACTGAAGAAAAGATAAATCCGTCTTTAACCGAATGTTAAAAGACGGCTGATAGATAACTGGAAACTGGCAACTTCCAAAAGTGATCCCGAAACGACTTTCAGGATAACCCCGAAACTGTATAAATATACCCGCATTTGTATTACGACCGAATACAAATGCAATTGAGACAAAGATATTATACCTACTCAATATAATACTCGGATCCGGCTTAAACCAAAGCCGACCAGTATTATCTGCCCGAAAAATAACACGTGCGTAAACGCACGTGCATTTTCCGAACCCTGCCATAAAACCATACGGCCTCTACAACGTTTCGCCCGAACTTGGGAAACTGTCTGTGGGGGACTCTAATGACTCGTCAGTACCCTGGAAGTGGGTTTAACCACAAACCGTCAGCGGCACTAGCAATGCGTAACGGCTGCCCATGGACTGACCTCAAGGGATGCCGATGAGCGCACTCATCCGGAAAACCCTACTGAGCCTAACAGTGACAATGTATATACAGTCCGGTCCGTTCGTCTATGAGTATCGCATATCTGCCTAGGGGGCTAGTAACGTCAGACCCCCAAGAGCAGTATAAGTCGTGTCGGAGTGAAGCCCAATAACACCCTGAGATACTACTGGAGTACCTACCAATAAATCTCCTGCCACGGCCGTGGGCTTTGTGTAATGGCTCTCCTATACATAGCACGATCTCGCCCCCA
The DNA here is from genome assembly GCA_030015575.1 of Agapanthus africanus. Taxonomy (NCBI): domain Eukaryota; kingdom Viridiplantae; phylum Streptophyta; class Magnoliopsida; order Asparagales; family Amaryllidaceae; genus Agapanthus; species Agapanthus africanus. The sequence continues at coordinate 303,050,115 of JASDDO010000022.1, read as the reverse complement.
ATACCGGGAGAGACGAATCCCCTGCCGATCCGCTCACGTGCCTCCATATGGCTCGGGACTGTACCCAAAAACTACCTGTTTGCACGACTCCTTTGAGCCGTGGTAGGGTAGAAATCAAAGCACAGTGGGAACTCACACGAGACAAATGACGACCTCAGGTCGATGAACTAACCTGTACACATGTCACCAGGGAACTGCTATCTGACGATAGATATAATACTAACTAGCAGATTCCCGGCGAGTCCTGTCCTGTGTACTCATAACCCAATGAGCACCTATATACATCTTAGGTGATCCAACTGACACCAGTGGCTTGTGAGATCGGCCACCGCCCCTCGTCGGGGTCTCGACTGTACACACTTGTTTACTCCGGAGTATCGATGCCCTGTCTCGAAACTCCCACGACTAGGGACCACAATTAAGGATATGCATATAAACCACCCAACTCTCACGTATATGATCGCCATCATATTGTTGGTGGTAAAGCAAGATCCTAAGGGCTCTATCAAAGTGTAACATGTAATCAGTCACCTGAACATGTACACGACTGATAAAGGCAAACCAGATAGCAAACTATCATCTCGAGTAAGACTGTCATACCGGTATAGGTCCTCCGCAATCATTGCAATCACGTACCTGTGATCCAATAATTGACTATGAGGGCACTATCTCCAACAATCTCCCACTTGCACTCAAGGCTAATATTGCGATGTCGACTACTCACAGCCCGTGTGAAACCGAACATCCAACTCCTCTACTAATCAGTTCACAAAGTCCGTTTGTAAAACTATTGTGTTCGAGAAATAGCCTCGGTGAGTGGATCCGCCTAGAAGTTTCTTTCTGAATCTCTCTTAATCTCAAGTTCGCGGAGAAAGCCATCTCCCGAATTGAGTAATACCTGTCTTAGAATATGTCTGGATATCTGATGGGACCTTAGTTCATAAATGAACTCCATATCCAAACTTCTTAGACTGTATGGATCACTGAACCTAATCAGTATCCGGCACCATGCCACCCACAGTATCCTCTTGAACCACCTGTCCACAATACTGTCCCTCTTCGTCAGAGGGAAAACTATAATTCTGACAATCACTCTGTCATCCATGTCACCTTTAAAGCCTGGAATGATAACCGTCTCCCGAAAGAGGCTGCCGTCATCAAATCCGTAGAACATGTACTTATGTTCTAAAACTGCTTCCTTATGTTTCTCCAGAATTGGATTAATACAAACTTATTGCATCTAGTACAAAACCAACATTTGGTGTGGTACTTGACATCTCATGATTGACTCAATTTCCTAAGCAAGTGATCTGCCAATCATGCACATCCCTTTCCCCTTTAGTCTATACGACACCTTTAGAGAGGGTGACTCCATCACCTGCAGGTACACCACCATGCTAGGAGTCAACTATTCCAAAAACCATTAGAATATCTGTCAAAGTACCCACATTGGAAAACTACCCAAATCCAGATCTAAAACCATAGATCTAGAAACTAGAATGTCAAATATTATATCCATATCCTGTCTGGAGAAACAACTGTGTGACGACCACAGTACAACCGATCGTAGTATAGGAATTTTACTTCCTACTCTGTGTATGTCATCCATATACCATGACATCACACCCTACTACCTTCTTAACTGATCCATCCCCTATTCTGATTGAAGTCAAACCCATGACTGTCACATCAAAATTAGATGATCTATCTCCGCTATAACTGCTCAAGTCTATAAATAGATATAAGCATCTTGCCCACTATGCTTCCGCTGCTCCCACTGACTACGACAACCCTCCTATCGGGTCTCATATCCTGGAACAACAGTAGTGTCAAGTCTTGGTAGATAAGAACCTCCCTGTCACCGTCTCTGAGGCTACCGAAGTACCTCTCGGGTGTCTGACGTTACCTACCATACCTGCGGAGTGGCTATTGGAATGTCAAACCTGATTGAATATATAGGTCCTATTAAATTTTCCGTAATCGTTCGTGGTTCTGGAATCACTTCCAGTTCTACCATACTCCCACTACTGTTTTCTGAAAAAGATCCATTTTTACTAAAACTGTGGCGAGTCAAGAACAATATCACTATTGATCTTCCAAATGGTAGAATATCAACCCTCGTCATAGCCAGGGTCAACTCACAAACAGCCATTACAGAAACGTGCCCTGAGTTATCCAGAGTCTGGTTTTAAGCATAAGCTGGACAACTCCCCGTACCTTAATATCTTTTAAGGTACGAACTATTCTATATCCAATATAGAAACTTTGGCACTTATTTAATTGGAACCATATTCAATCCATGCATCTGTCTCCAGTGCATATCAACTTAATGGAAAGAGGCTAATCAGCATTACTCAACTTAGGAATCCATCCAATTATGAGTAACCTGAAAGAGAAACACGTTTCTCAAAACCATCACTATCATCTGAATACCACTCACAAGAATCTACATCTTCGATCTCTTTGAAGAATCCCGATACTTGTGATACCTGGTTCTCTACTTTATTCTTATACCCACAACTTCTCAAAACTTAGACCTTGTATTTCTACGAAACACTCGTCTAAATACTAGAGAAGTTATAAGTAAACAGAACATAGTACGAGGACCTACTCCTTTGTCCTGATGGACACTGGACAACATACAATACTCTGTATAAGTCTGCTGAGTTAAACAACTCAAAACCTGTGCGTTGTAGGTGGAAAACTGTACCCTGGCGATTTCCTCAAATATCACCAATTACAACGAATTCCGATATAATGAGGATAATCACCTAATTCCCAATATCTTACTCCCACTCATCATCTGTAAAACCATACAGATATGAGAATGAAACCTGGTAAATACATACCCTTGGATTAAGTGTCTAATCGGGAAAAACAGTTTTTCTTTTAACAATGCACTGAAACATGAAAATGTTTCGTAGGGGTATCCTGGTATTCATAGCAATGCCTCTTCCATAATCCAATTCATGACTTCAACCGTATACTTTATTGCCATCTCTCCAAATCCCTTTATTTGTCTTTAGTCGTTACCTTCTGTACACCATCGTTAGGCTAAATGGTTTTCTTCCTTCCCTACCGTTCGGCACCAGCCTATGGTTTGAAAGAAGACTATCCAGTAAGCATAATAGGTGTACCCTCCTAAACCAAGGAGTACTCGCATCTCGAGAGAAGGTGATGATAAAAGACAACTGAATAATACCTTATTCTTTTAAAGGTGAAATAGGAGTGGCGATGAAGTACGCGGTTTTGGTCGTGAATGATATCAGTCGCAATTTACTTTGCCCTCTTTCTAATCCCTTTATTTTGTCTTTACATATTACCTTCTGCACACCCTACTTAGGCTAATTGGTTTTCTTCATTCCCTACCTTTCGGCACCAGCCTATGGTTTGGAATAAGACTATCCAATAAGCGTAATAGGTGTACTCTCCTAAACTAAGGAGCTCTCGCAACCTGAGAGAAGGTGATAATAAAAGACAACTGAATAAACCAATTCTATTTCTCCTGAACCTGGATCCATCCCCGAAGAAGTCCCTTCGAGTTCGTATATAACCATACGATGGATCTATCCAATGGAAGTGGATATCCGTAGTAATACGGGTGTTCTGAGAAATGCAAAGGGTAAAAGAAGGAGTGGCAATGACTTATGTAACTCAGACAATCCAAAAGCCAGTATTTTAAGAAGGTTCGGTCAACTTGGTCACTGAGTCATAGTTTAGGGTCATTCAAAGGTCGCTGCCAAAGAGAGAGAGAAAAGAAACACTCTGCGTGCACTCTAACCTAGATCAGAATGGTCATCACTTTATCTAATCCGGAAACCTCCCACTGTCCTGTCAAATTCTCCTCCAAACCTAAAGAAGAATCAATCGGTATCACCCGAAGAGTAAACCAACTCATCAGTGGGAATCGGGATCCAACTCTCATCGCATGATAACGTGATGGAATGCATCCACGTTACTCATACTCCAGAAGGTATGCGCATACTTGGCAAGTTTTAGTTTCTTTAGAAACTCCCGATATGATTTTTGCCCCATGCTCTTATAACCTTGGCTTTGGTCAAAGTGTCATAAGTCACATGCCAAGTTCTACCCGTCACTATCTTGTCAATTTGAACCCACCCGCACATGCCCCTGACTTTGGCCAATCGGCAGAACGACAGTCCCAAACTAACTCATCTATCTATGCAACAATTGAATACCCAGCAGCTACCAAACACTATGCCTTAACTTTGGCTAAAATGCATAGCTTGAATACTACTAAATACCCAAAAGAAGTGACGGAGGGCTACGGCTGGTTTTTGGCGAAAAACCTTTAGCGTAGTGAACTTGATATCGCTGAAGGAACCTGATAGCTTTTTAAAATATAGTGGCGAAAACCTTTTGCTAAAGAGGTCACTCCCGGTAAAGGGATCTCGGCTCTTTCCTCGTGGAATGACGTGCAGGATATTCCACTGAATACCGCTATGCAAAGCAACTTGTAATCGACTATAGTGAAGTTATTACTCTGACGCAAACTTCTGTCCAAGGGGTCAGTCCCGGTGAAGGGATATCGGCCCTTGCCCCGTCGAATGAGGTGCAGGATATTCCACTGAATACCGCTATGCATAACAAAAGGAAACGTCTTTGTAACAACACTTTTTAAATTGTTCCAACAACTGTAAACAGGTTTGTTTTACTTTGCGTTGATCAGAATCAACGCAGTCCCATCAATTATCACACCAGAAAAGAACGAAAATAAAATGTACGTATATGCCATCCGCATTCGTCACTGGGTCCCGTCATCACCCGTTAGGTTACTTAACTAACGACAGAGCGGGGACTGGACTAGCGCGGGTGTAAAACATATACAACATCTAATAGTATATAAACCAATATACAATAATCGCTCCAGGCGTGATAGTATGCAACATTACAGAAAAGTAATAAGCATCACAGAACAATACAGATAATCTGGGATCCCCGGGTTTCACAGAGCCGCTGCTGAAACTCGACGTTCCCCTGTCGTGTGGATAGCCTGTGCAATGAAACCTAGACCCCTACGGGTGCGGCAAGTTACCCGCCAAAACCTGAAGCGAGGCAGCCCCCTATAGCATAGTGAATGGACCACCCAGCACTCCACGGAATCCGGTAATCTTGGGCACCCCTCCTTGGGTCAACCTGTACCCCCTACGAGTGCGGCGAATAGTCTGCCAATTCTAGAGTGGGACCCCTCTGCCTCTCAAAGCCATGAGATGCGGACCCGTTGCCCCCCAGAACCCGGCTATCCGTGTACTCCGTCGCGGGGTAAAACCTAGTACAGTAATGAAAAATAGTACAATAGGTACATCGACCGCAACCTGGTCGTGCCCCAAAAGAATATTATACAACAGGCAGTGACGGCAGTCCACAAGTTGGACGCTCGCCCCGCAATATCAAATGTACAAATAAACACAAACTGTACTACCATTGCACACTGCTATCCACTACGACAAATCCGCAACATCACAGCACAACACAGAACATCAACGCGAATGTCACGTTCGCAAACCCGTCTAAAAGAACTATAGCAATCAGACGCAGTTTACCGATCAAATGACATTCCCGGTCGGAGATATAATGTAAGCACTGTAAACTAACGTGTTAAATTTCGATCGACCAAATATTAAAAAGTGGGCCCCACGACTTACTGGTGAACAGTAACAAAACCTGGGCCAAAACGATATTTACCAAAAATCCCAATTCCCAACAGAGAATTCACTGTAGAAATTTGAGAGAGTCATCCCACATTCCTGCGGCGGATCCGCGGCAAAACCCTAGCTTTGGCCGCGGATCCGCGCCTGAACAGTGGAATTACTGGCTCGAATTTTTACAGTATTCTTAAAAAAGCCTGCACAGATTTTTAAGATATGCAGAAAAAAGTTTTGAAGCCATTTAAAATTGACAGAAACTGTGAGCTTGGAAAAATGTGATTTTTGATTTCCGGTTCGATCGATATTTTAAACGCGTTAGCACAAGTTAGTATAGCAAAATGGTGAGGCTTTGATACCACTGTAAGTCTACGGTAGCGCCCCGGCCGTCTACAGACGCCAAATGCGGAATAAAAACTTTTAAACTGGCGCTATCGTATACTTTAACCCGGATCTGCCATTATTGCTAAACTAACAAACTGTAAAGAGTGTAGAAAGGTTATACCGAACGATCCGAGTCCTTCGTTCTTCAACCATCATCCCACGCTCCGTTGCGGCTGCTCCGATCTCGTCGATCTCCGATATCTTCGTCGAGGTGGCACCACATCGATGATTCTTTAAACGGGCTCCCGCCTCTGACTCGAGGCAACTCGATCGTCAAGTTTGCTAAAAGAGACGACCAAGAATGATGTAGAGAATGAGTAGATGACTTTGTCTCACTTCGTCCAAATCCGTGGACGATCGGTTAATGAAGTTGCCGAGGGAATTGGGTGATGGAATGAAATGAACTGTAAAATTCCATGCACCCCAAATACTATCATATCTTTTCAACAAATGAATCAAGTAACCAAAAGAGAGAGGGGAGGGGCCTTTCTTATAAAGAGAAAGAGGAGGGTGAGTGTAGGAGGGAAGTGGTGACCATAAGAGAATAAATATCAAAGCTTCTCACTCAAAATATCCTTAGCTAAACAAAACATCATTAATGCAAATGGTGATTCATTAACCTAGTCACCATTGCATTAATGGCTCCATTAAAACACTAATGACTCACTAGCCTCATCACCACTTCTAGATGCTTCTAGAATGATGACTCACCTCAACTGAAGAAAAGATAAATCCGTCTTTAACCGAATGTTAAAAGACGACTGATAGAAAACTGGAAACTGGCAACTTCCAAAAGTGATCCCGAAACGACTTTCAGGATAACCCCGAAACTGTATAAATATACCCGCATTTGTATTACGACCGAATACAAATGCAACTGAGACAAAGATATTATACCTACTCAATATAATACTCGGATCCGGCTTAAACCAAAGCCGACCAGTATTATCTGCCCGAAAAATAACACGTGCGTAAACGCACGTGCATTTTCCGAACCCTGCCATAAAACCATACGGCCTCTACAACGTTTCGCCCGAACTTGGGAAACTGTCTGTGGGGGACTCTAATGACTCGTCAGTACCCTGGCAGTGGGTTTAACCACAAACCGTCAGCGGCACTAGCAATGCGTAACGGCTGCCCATGGACTGACCTCAAGGGATGCCGATGAGCGCACTCATCCGGAAAACCCTACTGAGCCTAACAGTGACAATGTATATACAGTCCGGTCCGTTCGTCTATGAGTATCGCATATCTGCCTAGGAGGCTAGTAACGTCAGACCCCCAAGAGCAGTATAAGTCGTGTCGGAGTGAAGCCCAATAACACCCTGAGATACTACTGGAGTACCTACCAGTAAATCTCCTGCCACGGCCGTGGGCTTTGTGTAATGGCTCTCCTAGACACAGCACGATCTCGCCCCCAATACCGGGAGAGACGAATCCCCTGCCGATCCGCTCACGTGCCTCCATATGGCTCGGGACTGTACCCAAAAACTACCTGTTTGCACGACTCCTTTGAGCCGTGGTAGGGTAGAAATCAAAGCACAGTGGGAACTCACACGAGACAAATGACGACCTCAGGTCGATGAACTAACCTGTACACATGTCACCAGGGAACTGCTATCTGACGATAGATATAATACTAACTAGCAGATTCCCGGCGAGTCCTGTCCTGTGTACTCATAACCCAATGAGCACCTGTATACATCTTAGGTGATCCAACTGACACCAGTGGCTTGTGAGACCGGCCACCGCCCCTCGTCGGGGTCTCGACTGTACACACTAGTCTACTCCGGAGTATCGATGCCCTGTCTCGAAACTCCCACGACTAGGGACCACAATTAAGGATATGCGTATAAACCACCCAACTCTCACGTATATGATCGCCATCATATTGTTGGTGGTAAAGCAAGATCCTAAGGGCTCTATCAAAGTGTAACATGTAATCAGTCACCTGAACATGTACACGACTGATAAAGGCAAACCAGATAGCAAACTATCATCTTGAGTAAGACTGTCATACCGGTATAGGTCCTCCGCAATCATTGCAATCACGTACCTGTGATCCAATAATTGACTATGAAGGCACTATCTCCAACATAAAACCCATCGGCTGTAAGTGGATCTTCAAAAAGAAGATTGGTGTAGATGGACAGGTGGAGACCTATAAGGTTAGATTTGTTGCAAAAGGTTTTCGTCAAAGACCAGGTGTGGACTATGACGAAACCTTTCTTCAGTGACTATGCTCAAATCCATTCAGATCCTACATGCCATTGCTGCCTTCCATGACTTTGAAATCTGGCAGATGGATGTAAAAACCGTTTTTCTAAACGGCGCTTTAGAAGAGTGCGTTTATATGGATCAACCAGAGAGCTTTGTAGACAGTGGGAGCAACATGGAAGTGTGCAAGTTGTTTAAATCCATTTATGAATTAAATCATGCATCACGGAGTTGGAACATCTGTTTTAATGAAACGGTCAAAGAATTTGACTTCATCAAGAACGAAGATGAGCCATGTATTTATAAGAGGATTGTAAGGAGAAGTGTCGTATTCCTAGTATTATACGTGGATGGCACTATCTTGATAGAAAATAATATTCCTATGCTACCGTCGGTCAAACTGTTCTTTTCACAAAAGTTCTTCATAAAAGACCTGAGTGATGCCTTTTACATTCTGGGGATTAAGATTTATAGGGATAGATCTAAGAGAATGTTGGGACTTTCACAGTCTAGGCATATTAACATCATACTAAGGAGGTTCGGTATGGAAAATTCTAAGCGCGGTAATTTGCCCGGTTGTCACGGTATCACCCTCTCTAAAGACTGATGAGGAAAGGGCTCGCTTGAGCATTATATCTTATGTTTCGGCGGTAGACTCTATAATATATGTGATGTTATGTACTAGACTAGATGTTGCTTACGCACTTAGCGTGGTGATTGATGAGTTTTTCTTTGTCGTTCTAAGTGTTTAAAATACCGCAATCAAGACGGTGTCACTTGAAACTAGCCGCGATGAGTACGGGTCGTCCACGGAGAATACGAGTTAAGTCTAATTGTTCGAGAGTTTTCGTTACTATCCTATGTTTTGCGTTTATGTTCAAAGAGAGCTTATTAGGGATATGATTATGTTAGTTTAAATTATGAAAATCCGTATTCTTTCTTTTGTGCCTCTCTTGATATTGACGCTGGGGTAATCGGGAACAACGTGGATTAGTGTACTTTAAAAGGGTACTTGCAAGTTTAAGCAATACTTTCCAAACACTAATTCTATTCTAATTGACCCTTGTTCTTCCGTTCTTCGCGCTTAGTCCCGGCCTTCGGCCAAACACACACAACCGATCTCAATTAGGAATCACCACTATTATGAAGGATAGGGTGTCTAAAGAAGCGAATTGCGAGTCTTTGGTCGGAGTTCAATCTACATGGTGTCGGGCAAAGGAAAAAATAAGAAATTCCCAACTCAAACATCGTCTTCTCTTTCCCTAACAAGTAAAAGTACTGCCCACAAGTCATAGTATGAACAAAAAGAAAGCACAAGAGGGAACAAATCATAAAACACGTTGCAATAAAAGTAAAAGAACAAGAGATACTAAGAACCAAATTAACCGAGCGCAATGAAATGAAATCTTTGTTGTATGTAGGAATCCAAATACAAGTATGAAATCAAATATTAAACTTTAAACCTGCAAGGGCAATTAAGAGCTTGCAAGATCAAAGAAAAGCAAAGAACTTCAATGAAGTCACAAGCCATGGCAAGAAACAATTTAACCAAGTGAAACAAAAGTGTGCTTTGTATTGATCTTTAAATCCAAGGGTTAAATAACCAAAACCTAAACTTGGAAGCTCAATTATGAGGTTGCAAGGTCAGAAAAAGGTAAGGAACTCAAAACTATTACAAGCTAGAATGAAAATGGCAAAATGAAACTATTGTGTACATTCTAGGTGCTAAAAAGATGCTTCCAAGCTTGCAATCTGATCTGTTACTTATACGCAACTCAAAATAAAAAATAAACAATAAAAATGGACTGATATGACAAGGAGGAGTGCACAGAAGAAGCACGGGGTGATTGGGAGCAAGTGGAGGTTTAAATTGCGGTCATTATGATAAAACCGGCGGCCAAAAAGTTCAAGTGGGCCCCATCTCTCATGTGTGATCTTCTAGCATTGTCATCATCTCTCTGGTATACTTTGTTTCTTTTAATTGGCGCTGGGTTGAAATCTAGAGTTTGAAATGCATGAGTGTGATATTTCCCTCAAAAAGTATGTCACTTCATCACTTTATCAAACACTCTTGAGCCTAGTCCACTTGTATGCCCACTTATGTGCCAACTTGTGTTTACACAAGAATCATGGCTGCCTACTAGTGTTCACGCTTGAAACAAATTATGTCATGTTGGACCATTTTGGATAAAAATGTTGTACACTTGAATTGTTGCAAAACTCCTTGGATATTGATCGGCTATCCATACTGATTGCAGTATCGGCTCAAATATGTCGTATGCGTGCATGTTGTGCGTGTTCCAATATTTTGTCACGAATACATGTATTCTGTACTAATGAATAGACATGAGTTAAATATCACCGTTTATTCACAAAAATAATATCGAATGAGCGGTATTAAAGGTAGTTTTACGTGATAAACAAATACCCTAAACTTATCTTTTGCTCGTCTTGAGTAAAAAAAATCCTAACTTCTCTTTCGCATAGAATGCGATTACACTGAGCCCGTGCAATAAGTCGTTCAACCTTTAGGTTGTCCTAGTAGGAGGACTTTTGTCTCCTAGTAGGAGTTTTTTCTTCTAGGGTTTTCAGCAGATTACACCCACAAAATCCCGTCAAGCTAGTTTTGTGAGATAACAGTCGATTCTAATCCTAAGGTATAATATCTATGCTAGAAATTCCATCACCCTAAATTAGAAATATCGAACTCTTAGTTTTCACACCTCACTTCTATTTAATTTTAGATCCTATATGTCTTTACGTGCTTATGCAAATAGCGTCGTTACGATTCAAAAACTTCAATTAGATTCATCATGCCAAAAATACGGACCGGACAAAACTTCAAAAGGATCACGCGTGTTTGTAAATAGTTAAGTTTTTCTCAAGTTTCATTCCCCAGCTAGGTCTCAAATCCAGAATTTCTATTTTTAATGAAAAACTAAGCCTTATTTTTCACTTCACTTTTTACTTGTTTTCGTTCATTCACACTTTCGTGATTAGTGCAATAGTCTTTATCATCGTGTAAAACCTTCATATCCCCGTTAAAGTTTTTATAATAAAACTTGTCTTAATCCAAGATTATTCTCATATAAAGAACCGTGAGGAATCTTAACTCGGAGAGAATACTTGCTTGACTCTGTTTACATCGGACTTTCTAGGTTTCTTAGTGAGATTTGAGCCAATGCACCCAAACCAGATGGTTTTAGGGCATTAGGTGTAAAAACACCCCAGCGGACTTAATTGCCCAAGTCACCTAAGTCCTAAAACAAAAAGGCTCATTTTATGCGTGAAAATCATAAGAATTTTGTGCGAACAGAGATATTGCCAGTTGATATTATTGTTAGTGATATATGCCCTAGAAGCCATTATTGTATAGTATTTGTTTGTATATTACATTTTGGAAGTTTGGGATATACACGGATATAATAACAGTTCTGCTCATTATGGTAGTATGCTACTTGGTTTAATTCTATCTTAATATGTGTATATGTTTATTTTAACGTATCGCTAATACATATTGATAGAGCCCTTAGGATCTTTGCTTAACTACCAGCGTTGTGATGGCATTCACACTAGTGGGGGCTGTGTAGTCTATAAGCACATCCTTATACAAGTCCCTAGTCGTAGGATTATCGAGACCGGGTATCGATACTCCAGAGTAGACTAATATATACGCTTCTCATCCCAGCAAGGGAGATGTCTGTCCCACAGCCATTAGTACGTCATACTGGAGATAGTATACAGGTGCTAATTGGGTTATGAGTTACACTGGACAGGACTTGTGGGGAACTGCTGGTTGGTATTATACCTATCGTTAGGTAGTAGTTCCCAGGTGACATGAGTACAGTTTAGTCCGTTGCCTTGACATCGCTAGTTCGTCTCGAGTGTGTTCCCACTGTTCTTAGATTACTATCCTACCACGGTTCAAAAGAGTCGTGCAAACAGGTAATAGTTGGGTACAGTCCCGAAGCACTTGGATGCAGTAGCGGTTAGATAGGATTCCTCTCTCCCGGTATTGGGGGTTGATATCGTGCTGTGTTCGGAAAGCCATTACACAAAGCCCTGGCTAGGGAAAGCGAAATTTACTGGTAGGTACTCCAATAGTTTCTCAGGATGTTTTGGGCTCTACTCCGACACGACTTATTGCGCTATTAGAGGTCTGACGGCTACCGCCCCACTAAGCCTGATATGCGATACTCTTAGACAAACAGACCGGACTGTACGAAGATTGTCACAGATAGGCTCAGTAGGAGTTCGGATGAGTTTGCTCATCGGCCTTCTTATCGACAGATACCTGGGTAGCCGTTACGTGCAGCTACCACCGCTGACGTGTTTGTGGTTAAACCCACTGCCAGCGTACTGTTGAGTCTTTAGAGTTCCACACAGAGGGTTTTCCTGTTTCGGGCGAAACGATGTAGAGGCCATATGGTTTTACGGCAGGGTTCGATCATATACGTGTACTTGTGCACGGATCATGATTCGGACGGATAATACTAGTGGGCTTTGGTTTAAGCCGGATCTTAGTATTAGATTATTAGATTATTTTCGTCTGATTGTATTCGTATTTTTCGGAATACGGATACGGGTATGTATATACGGTGAGGGGTATTCTTGTAATTTGTGCAAGAGTGCTTCTAGAAGAAGACACCTCATTTGTTGAATTAACCATTTTGTTAAATGGTTAATGAGGTGGAGGATGAGGTGTAGATTTACAATAAATGAAGCATGGCTACTTGGTGACTCATGGATGACTATTGAGGCATGGTGCATTATTATTGTTGAATTATTAGTTTGCTTCATAATTATCAACATTAGCCATTCATCATTCATTCTATCCTCAACACTCTTTCTCCTCCAAGCTCTCTTTTTCTTCCTCAAACCTTAATTGTCTCATGAGTTGAGAAACCTAGGGTTCTTGAGACTAATCAATCCATAATCAATCTCTACATCTTCTAGGCTACTTAGATTAGCATACTAAGTACCCTAGTTACCTCAGTTTAGTGTTAGGAGCTCAAAGTACACACTCTCGGATGGATCGTCTTTGACGCGAGGAGGCCGACCTTGCAAGCTCGATCCGATCTTCGAGGAGCCAAGGAGAGGAGGACAAGAAGACCCAAAGGACTAGTACATGGAGGTATAACACTTTTACATAGTAGTTAAACCTCTTGTAGTTTGTTAGTTAAGGTTCAAGTAAAGATCCTGGAGTTTAGTCGGTGTTGCGAAGCTTGTAAAAATCGTTTTTTGCACATTCCGCCTTCCCGCGAACCCGCAGGGTGTGGGATATCGACTTACATTGGTATCAGAGCCTACTAAACCTTAACTAGCTAGTTAGTAAGTAGTTATAACTTCGATCGTCGGAAAAACTCGAAATCACAATTTTAAAACCAAGCTTGTTGTCGTTTTTAAAATCTGATCAAAAAATTATTTCAGAGGCCTTAAAAATACAAGAAGGGTATTTTAAGAACACAGAAGAAAAATGAGGAGGTAACTCGCCAAGACCACCGCGGAAGCACGGCGAAACAGTGCGTTACGCCGTGGTAACGCGGCCGAGTTGAGGCCGAGTTACACCGATTTTCTTCAGTGGGTCTTATTTTTGGAATTGTGATTTTTGGAATATTTGGTTTCTGCCCAGTATTGTTTGTGTGCTGGTTTGTACATGGGGTAGACACGGGAAATATGTTCGATCGAAATTCTAAAGTTCTTGGCTAAGTATTGTTCTGTGTTGATATATGATGCTTAACGTCTGCTAATCGCTATACGTCGATTAGTGGGGGTTACACATATCTGTGATCTTGTTGTTTGTTTGTGGATTTGGAATATTGGATCGTCGTGGATGAATAGCCGGGGTATGCGAGAAGAGTGTTTTCTTTTCTTTCACTCATGTAAAATTTGTAAAGTGATGTAATATTGTTTTGCGGGGCACATCCTGGTTGAGATTGTAGCGTTGTATTATTTCATTTACTGTTTCTTACTCCTAGAATAGACCCAAGGTGGGGTGCACAAACTACCGGGTTCTTGAAGTGCCGAGTGGCCTATTCATTTTACCGAGGGAGGTTGCTTCACTTTGGGAATTTGGCGGGTAGTTTGCCGCACCCGTAGGGGTCTATAGTGGGGTTTGGCTATTCATCACGACCCTGGAATTTGTCTTTCGTTATAGGCTTAAACGAAACGCGGAATTCCTAGTAAATCCAATATGTTCATCTGTGATCTAGAATTCCTAGTATTGCGTGAGACGAACGGATATATATATATATATATATATATATATATATATATATATATATTAGACGTTGCTTATGTTTTGCATCCGCGCTAGTCCAGCCCCCGCTCTGCCGTTAGTTAAGTAACCTAACGGTGCATGGCGGGCCCCATGGCGGGCCCCATGGCGAATGCGGATGGCATAAGCATACGTTGTATTTTCGTTTCTCTCTGCAATGATAGGATTAAATGATGGGACAACATTAATTGATTAATGCAAAGAAAACAAACCAAAGATGAATCGTTGGAACAGTTTCAAAACCACTCGGTTTTCTTCAAAAAACAACTTTTAAATACGGAGCCTAAACCACTCCTTGAAAAGCTATCATGGTTTCTTCGATTATATCAAGTTCATTACGTTCACGGTTTCGCCAAAACCATTCGTAGCCCTCCGTCATTTCAGATGGATATTCAGTAGTATTCAAGCTATGTATTTTGACCTTCGTCAAGGCATAGTGATTGGTAGCTGCTGGGTATTCATCTGTAGTATAGATATATGCGTTGGTTTGGGATAGTCGTACTACTATTTTGGCCTTCGTCAAGGGTATGTACGGGTGGGTTCAAATTAACCTGGACAATGACGGGTAGAACTTTACTTGCGACTTATGATATGTTGGCCTTCGTCAAGGTCATAAAAGCTTAGGGCAAAAATCCACATCGGGAGTTTCTAAGGAAATTAGAACTTGCTAGTGTTTCATACCATTTAGAGTGATGATTTTGGTAGGATACCTTCAAGGTTATCACACGATGATATTGTTAGTGTATATGCCTTAGGGGCTATTATTGTATCATACTAGCTTATATATTACTTAATGGAAGCTTGGGATATTCACAGTTATATTAACATCTTAATAAACATGATAGTATGCTACTTGGTTTATATCTATCTTAATATGTGTATACGTATTGATAGAGCCCTTAGGATCTTACTTGACTAACAGCGTTGTGATGGCGGTCACATTAGTGGGGGCTGGGCAGTCTACAAGCACATCCTTTTTCAGGTCCCTAATCATAGGATTATCGAGACAGGGCATCGATACTCCGGAGTAGACTAGTGTGTACGTTTCTCATCCCAGTTGGGGAGATGGTTTGTTCCACAGCCATCAGTACGTCGTACTGGAGATAGTATACAGGTGCTCGTTGGGTTACGGGTACACCGGACAGGACTCGCAGGGAACTGTTGGTTGGTATTATACCCGTCGTCAGTTAACAGTTCCCAGGTGACATGAGTACAGCATAGTCCGCAGACTTGACACTGCTGCTTCGCCTCGAGTGTGTTCCCACTGTTCTTAGATTGCTACCCTACCACGGCTCAAAGGAGTCGTGCAAACAGGTAGCAGTTGGGTGCAGTCCCGAAGCACTTGGAGGCAGTAGCGGTTAGACAGGATTCGTCTCTCCCGGTATTGGGAGTTGATATCGCGCTGTGTCTGGAGAGCCATTACGCAAAGTCCCTGGCCAGGGCAAGCGAGATTTACTGGTAGGTTTTCCAGTAGCTTCTCAAGGTGTAATGGGCTTCACTCCGACACGACTTATACCGCTTTTAGGGGACTGACGCTTGCCGCCCCTAGGCCCGATATGCGATAGTCCTAGACGAATAGACCGGACTGTACGGAGATTGTCACATCAGGCTCAGTAGGAGTTCGGATGGGTTTCCTCATCGGCCTTCTTATCGACATCTACCAGGGGACCGTTACGTACAGCTAGTGCCGCTTGCGGTCTGTGGTTAAACCCACTGCCAGCGTAGTAGTCGAGTCTTTAGAGTCCCACACAGAGAGTTTCCCTGCTTCGGGCGAAATGAAATAAAGGTCGTATGGTTTTACAACAGGGTTCAGACGCATACGTGTTTTTACGCACGTACGATGTGTTAGTGTATATGCCCTAGAGGCCATTACTGTATCATACTAGTTTGTATATTACTTAATAGAAGCTTGGGATATTCACCTTGTATAGACAATCTTGCTCAATATAGTAGTATGCTACTTGGTTTGTTTCTGCTTTAATGTGTACATGTGTTTATTTTAGTATATCACCTATACACATTAGTGGAGCCCTTAGGATCTTTGCTTGATTACCAGCGTTGTGATGGCAGTCACACTAGTGGGGGCTGGGTAATCCACAAGCACATCCTTATGCAGGTCGCTAGTCGTAGGACTATCGAGACGGGGCATCGATACTCCGGAGTAGACTAGCGTATGCGCTTCTCAACCCAGTGTGGGAGACGGTCTGTCCCACAGCCGTCAGTACGTCGTACTTGAGATAGTATGCGGGTGCTCATTAGGTTACGAGTACACTGGACAGGACTCGTTGGGAACTGTTGGTTGGTACTATACCTATCGTCAGTTGTCAGTTCCCAGGTGACATGAGTACAGCTTAGTCCGCTGACTTGACACTGTCACTTCGTCTCGAGTGTGTTCCCACTGTACTTAGATTACTACCCTACCACGGCTCAAAGGAGTCGTGCAAACAGGTAGTAGTTGGGTGCAGTCCCGAAGCACTTGGAGGCAGTGACGGTTAGACAGGATTCGTCTCTCCCGGTATTGGGGGTTGATATCGCGCTGTGTCTAGGAGAGCCATTACACAAAGTCCCTGGCCAGGGCAAGCGAGATATACTGGTAGGTTTCCAGTGTTATTTCAGGGTGTTCTGGGCTACACTCCGACACGACTTGTACCGCTATTAGGGGACTGACGTTTACCGCCCCCCTAGGCCCGCCATGCGATGTTCTCAGACGAACAGACCAGACTGTACGGAGATTGTCACATTCAGGCTCAGTAGGAGTTCAGATGGGTTTCACCTCGTCCGTCTTCTTGTCGGCATCTACCTGGGGACCGTTACGCACAGCTAGTGCCGCTTGCGGTCTGTGGTTAAACCCACTGCCAGCGTAGTGTCGAGTCTTTAGAGTCCCACACAGAAAGCTATTCGCCTTTAGGCAAAAGAGTAGAGGTCGCATGGTTTTGCGAGAGGATTCTCATTGGGGTTGTTGACTGTTGACTTTTTGCTAAACCCTAATGAGAATAAGAAATATGATTAACAATAATATTAATTAAGTATTATAGTGACATGGTTGTTGAGGGGTTGACTTTGTTGACTTGTTGACCGGTTGACTAGGTTGGACTAGTTGACCATCATCATGACAATGGCTATCATTTCATGGCAAAGACTTTTGCTTGCTTGTTTCTTTTTGCAAAATGAGTGCATGAAATGATATGGCCATTTTGACTTGAACCATCACATAATACTTGATTACTATTATTTGTTATGATGATTTTGGATTATGAGAGCTTGGATGGCAAAAGAGTTACTCATTCTCTCATTTGCTTTCTCTCTCTTGCTTGAGCTCTCCCTCTTGCTCTTCCTCTTGCTCTCTCTCTAGCTCAAGGCAACTCCCTCTCATGAGTTGAGAAACATTGCCTTAGAGATAAAAGAAAACCCATATCACTTCTCTACTCATCCTAGTTCACAAGGTTTAGCAAACCAAGTGTTCTAGTTTCTTCAAGTTCGAAGAAGAAGCCAAAGGTAGAAGCTTTCATGTGGATCCATCTTCGGCGCAAGGAGACGACGAGGTGAGGCCGATCCGTACACCGCAAAGAGTTGAAGACGAAGGAGTTCAAGAAAAGGTATAACCCCCTAACCGAGTAGGTAAAACTTTTGTTAGGTTTGTTAAATAGTTGTTTAACAAAGATCCGTTTTTTGAGTCCATGTTACCACCTCTTGAAAAATCGTTTTTCATCATTTCCGCAAGCCTGTAAGTACCGGGAGAGGTAACGTGGACTTACAGTGGTATCAGAGCCTAGTTAAACACTATCTAACATGTTAGCAAAGTAACTAGAAGTTCGATCGAAGAAAAAGTCGCGAAACACGCCCGTAAAATCAAGTTTCTGCCGATTCTGTTTTCTGTTCAAAAATTAATAAATCTGACACTAAAAATCGGCTCAGGCTTTTTAAAACCCACACAAGATATTTGGTCCACCGACTCGGTCAAAGCGCCGCGGAAACGTGGCTGGAGCATGCTCCCGCCGCGGTTCCGCGGCCGAGTTGACTCGGTCGTGGAACAAGCTTCCTGCAGTGTTTTTCTGGGGCTGTTTTGGGATTTTTGGGATATGTTTTTTCTGCCCAGATTTTACAGAAAGAAAAATTTGTTTTTGGGGTCAAAAAATCTGTATTTTGATCGAACTTCTGAAGACTTAAGCCGACGGGTATATATCTGTGATGTGTTATATGTATTGAACGTCCGCTAATCGCTATACGTCGATTAGTGGGGGTTATACATATCTGTGATCTGTAATGTTGATGGTATGTGTATATGAATTCATTGGATTGTCGCGGATGAATAGCCGGGTGGTTGTGAGATGAGAGTTTTTCTTTTTCTTTCAATTCATGTAAATTTGTAATTGATGTAATATTATTTTTGGCCGCACAACCGGGGTGAGGTTGTAGCCGTCATTGTATAATTTCTTTTTCTGTTTTTGCTCCTAGGATAGACCCAAGGTGGGGTGCACAAACTACCGGGTATCTCGAAGTGCCGAGTGGCCTACTCACGTCGTTGAGGGAGGTTGCTCCGCTTCGGATATTTGGCGGGTAGTTTGCCGCACCCACAAGGGTCTAGGGTGGGTTATAGGCTATTCATCGCGACCGTGTAATCCGCTTTTCATTACAGGCTTGTACGAATTGCGGATTCCTAGTATATCCAATGTGTTCATCTGTGATCTAGAATGGCTATCATTGCAATATATCTATATATGATATTATTTAGGCGTTGCTTATGTTTTGCATCCGCGCCAGTCCAGCCCCCGCTCCGTCGTTAGTTAAGTAACCTAACGGGTAATGACGGGGCCCCGTGGCGAATGCTGATGGCATAAGCGTACGTCATATTTTGGTTGTTTTCTGCAATGGTAGGATTAAATGATGGGACGCATTAAAATTAATGCAAGAAAAATAAACCAAGTAAAAGTCGTTGGAACACTTTCAAAAACCACTCGGTTTCTTTTCAAAAATAACTTTTAAACGCGCAGCTTAAGCCACTCCTTTTAAAAGCTATCTCGTTCCATCGATTATATCAAGTTCACTACGTTCACGGTTTTGCCAAAACCATCCGTAGCCCTCCATCATTTCAGTTAAATATTCGGTAGTATTCAAGCTATGTATTTTGACCTCACGCCAAGGCATAGTGATTGGTAGCTGCCGGATATTTATCTGTTGCATAGATAGAATGCGTTGGTTTGAGACAGTCGTACTGCCATTTTGGCCTACGTCAAGGGTAGGTACGGGTGGGTTCAAATTAACCTGGATAATGATGGGAAGAACTTGACATGTGACTTATGACATTTTGACCTCACGCCAAGGTCATAAGAGCATGGGGCAAAAATCCACATCGGGAGTTTCAAAAGAACTGAAACTTGCTAGCGCTGCATACCATTTGGAGTGTGATGATTCTGGTAGGATTCCTTCAGTTTTGTCACGCAATGATATTTGGATCCTGATCCTACTGTGAGTATATGCTACTCCTCGGGAAATTTCTCACTTAACGATCAATGCTATAAACCAAGTAGGTGTCTAGAAAGGTGTTAGCGGGGCTACGCCCCCACGGAAAAGAGGTTATTTAATTAAGGAACTTCGCGAAAGCGTTGGAAAACCTCCCTCGAAGTACCAACACTAGCCTGGCTGAACGGTTAAGCAAGTATTGTACGGTGAGATTGATCCTGACTAATTCTTCCTTTTTGGTTTGAGGAGGGATTCGAGAGACAGTGGGAGCTATCCTGTTTAGACAAATTAAAAACCACTCTAAACTTGCAAGAGCATCATGCTAAAGTGTTTCTTCTCTCTCTCCTAATTGCAGCGACCAAACATCATGACCGGACTTAAGTTACTACTAGATAAAAACATACTGACAGGGCCAAACTACAAAAATTGGCTCAGGAATGTCAAAATGGCAATCACTTATGACAAGTTGGGGTATCTCCTTACCACCAAAGCTCCCCCTGTCTCAGGTCCCAAAACCAGCGTTGCGAATAGGGAAATCCGTAAGACGTGGGAAATCGATTGCGCGAAGGCCAAGTGCCTCGTGCTTGCCTCTATGGACAATGAACATCAGAGGAGGCACGAGAATATGGACCTTGAATCCATATTTTTCCATACAAAAGAACTGTATGGAGAGCAATCTCGTATCGCCAGATACGAAGTGTCGAAAAAGTTGTTTTCGGCAAGGTTGGCCGTCGGATCATCGGTAGCGGAACACGTGCTTAAGATGATTGGCTTCATTGAGGAGCTCGCGGACCTTGGTACCACGTTAGAGAACGAGCTCTATAAGGACTTGATTCTCCAGTCCCTTCCTTCCACTTACGCCTAGTTTATCCTGAACTTCAACTTGCAAGAAAAAGAAGTTGAACTTTCAGAACTCCTCAACATGCTGAGGAGTGCAGAGGGCACCCTACAGAAAGGTAGGGAAACATCCACTTTGTTTGTAGGAGGATCTTCCTCTTCTAGGTCCAAGGCGAAAGCCAAAGGAAAGAAGAAGAAAGCCCCCGCCAAACCAAGGGGCGGTGTTAGTAAAGTGGATATGAGGGGAAAGACAAAAGCAACAAAGGTAGCGGGAAAGCTTGTGGGAAAGGAAGAATGCTTTTACTGTTGCAAGAGTGGACACTGGAAAAAGGATTGCAGGGCTTGGAAGGCCAGAACACAGGATCTGAAGCAAGTTGCGGCTTCAGCTTCAGGTGTGTATGTTATTGAAAACTGTCTATTAATAAACTCTACTTCCTGGGTATTGGATACCGGATCAGGATCTCATATCTGTAATTCTTTGCAGGCATTGAGAAAGCGTAGGGTTTTGAAGGCAGGTGATATGACCCTCAGAGTTGCAAACGGAGCTAGCATGGATGCTGAGTCCGTGGGGGACTATCACCTGGGGTTGTCAGATGGATACGTTTTGGTTTTGCGTAATTGCTATTTTGTACCCAATGCAACTTTTAATATCATTTCTGTATCTTTATTATCTAAAGAAGGTTATGAATTTGCATTTGTAAAAAATGTTGTAAACATTCACCTTAATCAAGTTTTGATTGGGTCAGGTACATTAAGCAATGGTATATACGTACTAAACCAACCACAGATTTTCAATGTCCAGAATACACACAAAAGAAAGTCTCCGGAAACAAACCAGGCTTTCTTATGGCATTGTAGACTGGGTCACATCAATGAGAGAAGGTTGACGAAGTTACATACAGAAGGATATTTGGATCCGTTCGAATATCAATCGTATGCCACTTGTCAATCCTGTCTCAAAGGAAAGATGACAAAGACTCCGTTCACTGGACACGGAGTAAGAGCGATCGAGCTCTTGGGACTCGTACACAGCGACGTGTGCGGTCCAATGTCTATACATGCGCGAAGCGGTTATTCTTACTTCATTACTTTTACGGATGACTTTTCAAGGTACGGATATGTCTTCTTAATGAAACATAAATCCGAAGCCTTTGGAAAATTCCAGGAATATAAGAATGAAGTAGAAAAACAAACAGGCAAAAGTATCAAGACACTAAGATCTGATCGAGGTGGTGAATACTTAAGTGCCGAATTCCTGGATTACTTAAAAGAGAATGGTATTCTCTCTCAGCTTACTCCTCCATACACTCCGCAACATAACGGTGTATCGGAGAGACGGAACCGGACCCTATTGGATATGGTACGTTCCATGATGAGTAACACTGAGTTACCGCAATCATTCTGGGGATATGCACTAGAATCAGCTGCATACCTTTTGAACCGAGTTCCAACTAAGACTGTGCCTACCACACCATATAAGATATGGAGTGGGAAGAAACCCTATCTTCAATATCTGAAGATCTGGGGATGTCCGGCTTTTGTCAAAAAGCAGCATGCGGACAAACTCGAGGCACGCTCAGTACTGTACAAGTTTGTGGGATACCTAAAGAACTCCAGGGGGTATCTCTTCTATAACGCGGAGGAACAAAAGATCATTGTTTCTCGTAATGCCCACTTTCTGGAACACCAGTTCTTAGAAAAGGAAACAAGTGGGAGCGAAATAGAACTGGAAGAAATTCCAGAACCACAGACTATTACTGAAAGCTTAGTAGAACCAGAGGGTTCAAAAGAACATGACATTCCTACGCCGCTCCGCAGGAGTAGTAGGCAGTCTCATCCGCCCGAGAGATACTACGGTTTTCTCATAGACGGGGATAAAGAGGATTGCATCATTGATTATGATGAGCCGACTAGCTTCCAGCAGGCCATTCAGAGCGTTGACTCGGTAAAATGGCTGGATGCAATACGGACCAAAATGGAGTCCATGTACACCAATAAAGTATGGACGTTGGACGTTGCTCCAGATGGTGTAAAACCCGTAGGATGCAAGTGGATCTTCAAAAGGAAGATTGGTGTAGATGGACAGGTTGAGACCTATAAAGCTAGACTTGTTGCAAAGGGTTTTCGTCAAAGACCTGGTTTGGACTATGACGAAACTTTTTCTCCAGTAGCTATGCTGAAATCCATTTGGATCCTTCTTGCCATTGCTGCCTTCCACGATTATGAGATTTGGCAGATGGACGTAAAGACCGCTTTTTTGAATGGAAATTTAGATGAGTGTGTCTATATGGACCAGCCAGAGAGTTTCATTCAGAGTGGGAGCAGCGGAAAGGTGTGCAAGTTGCTTAAGTCCATCTATGGACTAAAACAGGCATCGCGGAGTTGGAACATTTATTTTGATGAGACGGTCAAAGAATTTGGCTTTATCAAAAATCCAGATGAACCATGCATCTATAGTAGATTTGTAGCAAGAACTTTCGTATTCCTCGTATTGTACGTGGATGACATTCTTCTGATAGGAAATGACATTCCTATGCTACAATCCGTCAAGGGATTCTTGTCACACAGGTTCTCCATGAAAGACCTTGGTGATGCCTCGTACATTCTGGGGATCCGGATCTTTCGTGACAGATCCAAGAGGATATTAGGACTTTCACAGTCCAAGTACATCGACACTATACTGAAAAGATTCAGTATGGAAGATTCCAAGCGCGGTAATCTACCGGCTTGTCACGGGATCACCCTCTCCAAAGAGATGTCTCTCAAGACTGATTTGGAAAGGGATCGCATGTCTATTATACCCTACGCTTCTGCAGTAGGCTCTATAATTTATGCGATGTTGTGTACCAGACCAGATGTAGCTTATGCACTGAGTGTGGTAAGCCGGTATTAGTCAAACCCAGGGGAGAAGCACTGGATAGCGGTAAAGAACATTCTCAAGTACCTGAGAAGGACTAAGGAGATGTTCTTGGTGTATGGCGGAAAAGACCTCCAGATCGAGGCCTTTGCTGACTCCAGCTTCCAGAGTGACAAGGATGATTCCAAGTCCATGTCGGGTTATGTCTTTACCCTCAATGGAGGGGCGGTATGTTGGAAGAGTTCCAAACAGGAAACCGTTGCTGACTCGACGATGGAAGCGGAATATATCGCTGCTGCAGATGCCGCAAAAGAAGCCATCTGGATAAGGAAGTTCTTAACTGAACTTCAGGTGGTTCCGTCCATTGTTGATCCAATACCTCTGTATTGCGACAACAACGGGGCTATAGCTTTAGCGAAGGAACCCAGGTCACATCAGAGATCCAGACACATCTTGAGGTGGTATCACCTAATCAGGGAGATCGTGGGTCGCCAGGAGATCGAGGTTCGGAGAGTTGCTACGGAAGATAACACTGCTGATCCATTCACGAAGGCCTTACCCCAGACTCAGTTCGAGCGGCTGATCGAGATGATATGTCTTCGATACGCCAGTACATGGCCTTAGTGCAAGTGGGAGATTGTTAGTGTATATGCCCTAGAGGCCATTACTGTATCATACTAGTTTGTATATTACTTAATGGAAGCTTGGGATATTCACAGTTGTATAGACAATCTTGCTCAATATAGTAGTATGCTACTTGGTTTGTTTCTTTTTTAATGTGTACATGTGTTTATTTTAGTATATCACCTATACACATTAGTGGAGCCCTTAGGATCTTTGCTTGATTACCAGCGTTGTGATGGCAGTCACACTAGTGGGGGCTGGGTAATCCACAAGAACATCCTTATGCAGGTCCCTAGTCGTAGGACTATCGAGACGGGGCATCGATACTCCGGAGTAGACTAGCGTATGCGCTTCTCATCCCAGTGTGGGAGACGGTTTGTCCCACAGCCGTCAGTACGTCGTACTTGAGATAGTATGCGGGTGCTCATTAGGTTACGAGTACACTGGACAGGACTCGTTGGGAACTGTTGGTTGGTACTATACCTATCGTCAGTTGTCAGTTCCCAGGTGACATGAGAACAACTTAGTCCGCTGACTTGACACTGTCACTTCGTCTCGAGTGTGTTCCCACTGTACTTAGATTACTACCCTACCACGGCTCAAAGGAGTCGTGCAAACAGGTAGTAGTTGGGTGCAGTCCCGAAGCACTTGGAGGCAGTGACGGTTAGACAGGATTCGTCTCTCCCGGTATTGGGGGTTGATATCGCGCTGTGTCTAGGAGAGCCATTACACAAAGTCCCTGGCCAGGGCAAGCGAGATATACTGGTAGGTTTCCAGTGTTATCTCAGGGTGTTCTGGGCTACACTCCGACACGACTTGTACCGCTATTAGGGGACTGACGTTTACAGCCCCCTAGGCCCGCCATGCGATGTTCTCAGACGAACAGACCGGACTGTACGGAGATTGTCACATTCAGGCTCAGTAGGAGTTCAGATGGGTTTCACCTCGTCCGTCTTCTTGTCGGCATCTAGCTGGGGACCGTTACGCACAGCTAGTGACGCTTGCGGTCTGTGGTTAAATCCACTGCCGGTGTAGTGTCGAGTCTTTAGAGTCCCACACAGAAAGCTATTCGCCTTTAGGCAAAAGAGTAGAGGTCGCATGGTTTTGCGACAGGGTTCGGTCACATCCGTGCACTTGTGCACGTTTAGTGTCCGGACAGTTAACACTAGCGGGCTTTGGTTTAAGCCAGATCCTAGTGTACGTTTTGGGATTGGTTTTATCTCGTTTGTATTTGTGTTCCTCGGAACGCGGATGCGGGTGTGTATGCACAGTTGACAGAGAGACAGAGGCAGAGGATTCTCATTGGGGTTGTTGACTGTTGACTTTTTGCTAAACCCTAATGAGAATAAGAAATATGATTAACAATAATATTAATTAAGTATTATAGTGACATGGTTGTTGAGGGGTTGACTTTGTTGACTTGTTGACTTTGTTGACCGGTTGACTATGTTGGACTAGTTGACCATCATCATGACAATGGCTATCATTTCATGGCAAAGACTTTTGCTTGCTTGTTTTTTTTTGCAAAATGAGTGCATGAAATGATATGGCCATTTTGACTTGAACCATCACATAATACTTGATTACTATTATTTGTTATGATGATTTTGGATTATGAGAGCTTGGATGGCAAAAGAGTTACTCATTCTCTCATTTGCTTTCTTTCTCTTGCTTGAGCTCTCCCTCTTGCTCTTCCTCTTGCTCTCTCTCTAGCTCAAGGCAACTCCCTCTCATGAGTTGAGAAACATTGCCTTAGAGATAAAAGAAAACCCATATCACTTCTCTACTCATCCTAGTTCACAAGGTTTAGCAAACCAAGTGTTCTAGTTTCTTCAAGTTCGAAGAAGAAGCCAAAGGTAGAAGCTTTCATGTGGATCCATCTTCGGCGCAAGGAGACGACGAGGTGAGGCCGATCCGTACACCGCAAAGAGTTGAAGAAGAAGGAGTTCAAGAAAGGTATAACCCCCTAACCGAGTAGGTAAAACTCTTGTTAGGTTTGTTAAATAGTTGTTTAACAAAGATCTATTTTTTGAGTCTATGTTACCACCTCTTGAAAAATCGTTTTTCATCATTTCCGCAAGCCTGTAAGTACCGGGAGAGGTAACGTGGACTTACACGATGTTCGGATAGTTTTTACTAGCAGGCTTTGGTTTAAGCCAGATTCTAGTATTGGATTATTGGATTTATACAGTCTCAGTATTTCCGTGTTTTCATGGATGGGAGGGGCGTTCTCGTAATTTGTCGAGAAGCTTCTAGAAGATTGACGAGTTGGAGGCTTAGGTGACATTTGCATTAATTGGTTTAATGACTCATGGTGTGATTCATCCATAGAGTTAATGATGCATTTATTATTTAAATGACTCATGAGATGAATCACAAGGTGAGTTAATGAAGCATGATGATAATTGTTATTTATTATTTCATTTAATAAATATCTTATGCTTCATATATTCACAATGAATCATTATTCCAAGATCATTCTCATTCTCACCTTCTCTCTCCTAAAGCTCTCTCTCTTCAAACCCTAACCCTAACCTCTCATGTGTTGAGATCAAGGGTTAGCAAGACTAATTGATCCCTAATCCTATTCTATATCCTCTAGGTTGCTTTATTTAGCACTCTTAGTTACCTAGTTACCTCAAGTTAGAGGTCAAGCTTGGAGTAGTAGCTCTCGGGTGGATCTTCTATCACAAAGAGGAGGCCGACGAGGGGGTGGTCAACGAGAACAAGAAGGACTTGGTTCATTAGGTATAATCTTCTTTCATAGTAGCTAATCCCTCCTATGATGTTTTTAGTTACGGTTTGGCAAAGATCCGTAAGTTTGTCGATGTTTGTTTTAAACAAAATGATTGTTTTACCTATTCCGCCTCCCCGCATCATGTGGGGTGTCTAACATCGACTTACAGTGGTATCAGAGCCTCGCTAAACCATAACTAACTTGTTAGCAAAGTCGTTAGAAATTCGATCGCGAAACGAACCTGAAAAAACATCATTTTCACGTAGTTTCTGTAGTTTTTAAAACAGGGTCTAAAATTTTTTCAGGGACCCTTAAAAATACAAGCAGGGAAATATAAGATTACTGGAGAAATTTGGGTTCCTAACTCGTCCAAACCGCCGCGGAACCGCGGCCGATCCAATGCGATCCGCCGCGGATCCGCGGCCGAGTTGGAGCCGAGTCGACCCAAAATTCCCCAGTAACTCTTCTGTGTTGATTTTGTTCTTTCTGGGATGTTTTGTTTCTACTCAAGTTTCAGGTGCGCAGAGAATTTTTGGGAGTAGAATCATTTGTGTTTGCTTGATCAAAATTCTAAGATGTTTGGCTAATTTATTATATCTGTGATTTGTTTAATGTGTTCGTAAACCTCCCCTAACTGCTAGTATGTCGGTTAGCAGGGGGTTGCACATTTCTGTAATGGTTTTTACTGTTTGTGTTTGTTGACTTGTTGGATTGTCGTGAATGGATAGCCGGGGATGTGAGACGAGTGTTTCTTTCATTCAAATGTAATTTATAAATTGTTGTAATATTCTTTTGCGGGGTACATCAGGGCTGAGGTTGTTGCCACCGTTGTATTATTTCATTTACAGATTTTTGCTCCTAGGATAACCCAAGGTGGGGTGTACAAACTACCGGGTATTTTGAAGTGTTTAGTGGCCTACTCACGTTGTTGAGGGAGACCGCTTCACTTCGGGTACTTGGCGGGTAGTTTGCCGTACCCGTAGGGGTCTAGGGTGGGGTTTTGGCTATTCATCGCGACTGTGTAATCTGTCTTTCTTTTAGGCTCAAAAGGAATGCGGGTTCGTAGAAAATCCAATATGTTCATCTATGATCTGGAATGCCTATTATTGCGTCTGACGACTGTACAATATCTATATATGATAGCTATTAGACGTCACTTATGTTTTACACCCGCGCTAGCCCAGCCCCCGCTCTGTCGTTAGTTAAGTAACCTAACGGGTGAATGACGGGACCCAGTGGCGAATGCGGATGGCATAAGAGGACGTTGTATTTTCGTTGTTTTCTGCAATGATAGGTTAATTGATGGGACGCATTATATTAATGCAAAGAAAATAAACCAAAGTTGAATCGTTGGAACAGTTTAAAAAGAAACCACTTGGTTATTTTAAAACAGAGGATATTTTTTAAATTGCGGAGCTTTAACCACTCCTTTTAAAAGCTATCAGGTTCCTTCGATCATATCAAGTTCACTACGTTCACGGTTTCTCCAAAACCATTCATAGCCCCCCGTCATTTCATTTGGGTATTCAGTAGTATTCAAGCTATGTATTTTGACCAACGCCAAGGCATCGTGTTTGGTAGCTGCTGGGTATTCATTGTAGGGATCCTAGGCACGCTAATGAGGTCTCACAAGGCATCAACCATGCCAATTTCAATTATTACGGTGCTGAGAAACCCTAATACGGATCGTTGGCTAGAATTTTAGGCGAATCAAGCATCTAGTTAACAAATTAACTAAGTGAACGGAAATACAACCTTTGTAGATCCGGTTCTCCACCTCCATAGCTCCGTGATGAAGTCCTCTCCGCTGTCCCATTGAAATCCCGGGCTCAAGCGTCGGCTTCATCGGAGAAATGGGCGGGCAAGGTCGTCGGCTTCGTGCCGAAGATGATCTACGTCGAGGCATCACTAGATCAAGCTCCACCTTCACCAAGCCTTGAAAACTTGTGAAGGAAACACCCTATACTACTTGTCAAGAGGTAGAGGATGAAGAAATAGGAAGTGGGTTCACTTTAGAATTGGATTTCTCACTCTTTTTCATCAATCACCATTGATGAAGCAAGCTTTCTTCAAGTGATGAAGAAGAAGAAGAAGATGAATATTATGATGAGTATTTTTCAAAAAAAGAAATAATAAGAATACTTATCATAATGTAACCATGGTGAAGTGTAGAGAATCAACTAGGGTTGAGTGGAGTGGTTAGGGTTAAGCATGAGACAAAATGGTGACTTAGTCAAAGCTTCATGAAGCTTCAACATGCAAGTCCAAAATTAGCCACCATTTCATTTCTTTATGCTTAATATTTTCCAAAATAAATAAACAAATAAATAAATGAATAAATAAATAATGGATAAAACAAAACCCTAATTTCCAACTTAACCATGGTTTAATTCTTTACACTTAACCAAAAAGCATGTATCATCAAACATGATACAATCATGTGCACAAAAAGTATATCACATATACAACTTGTACATCCAAGTGAGAAAATCCATTTAAAGTAAACCGATACTAGTTAATGCAAACTAATATATCAAATATATAATTATGCATTAAATCATTAAATCAACACTTGATTTAATGATCCGGTCATATCGCATATAACCGACTAATATAAACAGTAACAACTTATCGAATCAACACTTGATCCGATATCCCGGCTATATCGCATATAACCGATCAATGTCACAAATCGCGAGAATCGAATACAGTATCACATACTGGTATTATTCTCGGTCCCGCACATATCTCATACGTGCTCCTATTTCGTTTCGCTTGAGCCAGGAAACCTCTGTGTAGGACTCTAAAGACTCGTCAATACGCCGGCAGCAGATGATGATCATATCAATCACCCACAAGCCGCAAGCGGTCTGCTAAACGTAACAGCCACCCGGGTATTGAGCGATCAGAAGATCGACGAGCAAGCCCGCTCACACTCCAGTGAATCCAACCAGTAACACTACCGTACAGTCCGGTCTGTTCGTCCAATATGTCGCATATCTCGCCTAGGGGTGGTAAACGTCAGACCCCAATAGCTCGATAAGTCGTGTCGATATGAGGTCTATAACAATTCGAGAAACTACTGGTAACACTTACCAGTAAATCTTAGCAACCCTGGCCAGGGATTTCCTGTTATAGCCAATCGAACACAGCGCAACATCAACCCCTATACTGGGAGAGACGAATCCCCTCCTATCGCTCATTGCCTCCATGTGACTCGGGACTATACCCAAAAACCACCGTTTTGCACGCCCTCTTGGACGTGGTAAGGTGGAAATCAAAGCACAGTGGGAACCACACAAGACTCTATGACGATCTCGGGTCAACAGACTACTCTGTACCAGTGTCACCAGAGAACTGCCATCTGACGTAAGGTATAATACCATCCGGGAGTTCTCGGCGAGTCCGTCCAGTGTACCCAGTCTCTACTGAGCACCCGTATATCATCTCTGATGTCAAACACCAATGGATATGGGATCATCCATCGCCCATCTGTATGGGTCGAGAAGGTATACGCTAGTCTACTCTGGTATATCGATGCCCCGTCTCGATATACCCACGACTAGGGACTTTGAAGGATGTACTTATGGACTACCATGTCCCCACTAGTATGATCCGCATCATAGTCCAGGTAGTCAAGTACACATCCTAAGGGCTTTACCAACATGTAACAGAGAGACAATAAGTATGCACGTTAAGGTAAATAGTAACCATATAGCATACTATCATGTCGAGCAAGAAAGTCCTCCCTATATATGTCCCAGCATCCACTACAATATACATCCAATGTACAGTAATGGCCTCTAGGGCATACATATAACTAACAATCTCCCACTTGCACTAGGGCCATCTGATAGCAGTGGTTGTAGTATCTCATACTCAACCATCCCATAAAAGTCTCTCTCTGGGAATAGGCCTTCGTGAGTGGATCCGCCGTGTTATCCTCTGAGTCTGCTCTCCTAACCTCGATCACCCTGGAGATCAACCATCTCCATGATCAGGCGATACTACCTTAGAATAAGTCTGGATCACTGATGGGACCGGCGTTCCTTGGCATAAGCCACAACTCCATTGTCTCACAATGGTAGGAACGTAGTTCATCTCATGAACTAATATACACCCAAACAGCCTCTTTGGTAGCATCTGTAATAGCGATGTATTGTGCCTTTATCGTCTAGTATGTCACGGTATCTAGCTTGGAACTCTTCCAACATACCGTCCCTTGATAGAGGGTAAAGACAATGCCTGCGACTGACATTCAGTCGTCTTTATCACCCTGGAACCTTTCCAGTGATTTTCCCCAGAATCGTTTGATATCATCTCACTACAACTAGTGAGAATCCTAATCATCCAATTAAATCTATCTCATAGATCCAAAACTCAGGATTTAGGAGGTATCATTTTGATCCTATATGGAGAATCCTAGTGATAAGTGGAGATCGACCGAGCGTAGCATAAGAAACTCCTTTCTTATCAAGAGTATGTCATCCACGTACTCTACGAGGATCACCACCATACTCCCTACTACCTTTTTGTATATACTGTTAGTGTATATGCCCTAGAGGCCATTACTGTATCATACTAGTTTGTATATTACTTAATGGAAGCTTGGGATATTCACCTTGTATAAACAATCTTGCTCAATATAGTAGTATGCTACTTGGTTTGTTTCTACTTCAATGTGTACTTGTGTTTATTTTACTATATCACTTATACGCATTAGTGGAGCCCTTAGGATCTTTGCTTGATTACCAGCGTTGTGATGGCAGTCACACTAGTGGGGGCTGGGTAATCTATAAGCACATCCTTATACAGGTCCCTAGTCGCAGGACTATCGAGACAGGGCATCGATACTCCGGAGTAGACTAGCGTATGCGCTTCTCATCCCAGTGTGGGAGATGGTCTGTCCCACAGCCATCAGTACGTCGTACTAGAGATAGTATACGGGTGCTCGTTAGGTTACGAGTACACTGGACAGGACTCGTCGGGAACTGACAGGTTGGTATTATACCTATCGTCAGTCATCAGTTCCCAGGTGACATGAGTACAGCTTAGTCCACTGACTTGATACTAGCACTTCGCCTCGAGTGTGTTCCCACTGCACTTTGATCACTACCCTACCACGGCTCAAAGGAGTCGTGCAAACAGGTGGAGGTTGGGTGCAGTCCCGAAGCACTTGGAGGCAGTGCCGGTTAGACAGGATTCGTCTCTCCCGGTATTGGGGGTTGATATCGCGCTGTGTCTAGGAGAGCCATTACACGAGTAGTCCCTGGCCAGGGCAAGCGAGATATACTGGTAGGTTCCAGTGTTATCTCAGGGTGTTTTGGGCTTCACTCCGACACGACTTGTACCGCTATTGGGGGACTGACGTTTTACCGCCCCCTAGGCCCGACATGCGATGTATCAGACGAACAGACCGGACTGTACGGAGACTGTCACATTCAGACTCAGTAGGAGTATAGATGGGGTTTCACCTCGTCAGCCTTCTTGTCGGCATCTACCTGGGGACCGTTACGCACAGCTAGTGCCGCTTGCGGTCTGTGGTTAAACCCACTGCCAGCGTAGTGTCGAGTCTTTAGAGTCCCACACAGAGGGTATTCGCCTCTGGGCAAAACAGAGTAGAGGTCGCATGGTTTTGCGACAAGGTTCGTTCTCATCCGCGTACTTGTGCACGTTTGGAGTCCGGACGGATTATACTGGCAGGCTCTGGTTTGAGCCAGATACTGGTATATGTTTTAGGGTTGCTTTTATATCTTGGTATTCTTGTTCTTCGGAACGAGAATGCAGGTGTGTATGCACAGTTGCTTGAGGCGGAGAATGAGGTTTTTCATTAGGGTTTCGGAACGGGTGCGTATGCACAGTTGACAGTTATCTTTTTCCAAACCCTAATGGATTTATGAATTATCTATTAATAATAGTAATTAAATGAGAATTATGTTATGGTTGATTTTTGTTGACTTATTGACCTTGGTTGACTTGTTGACCATTGACCACCATCATGCTTTGAAAGATCCTCCTTGATTCATGCTTACACTTCATTTAAAGAAGCATGATAGTGGTCATTCTAAAATTACCATCAACTATTCTTATTTTCAATTATTATCATTTAGATAATTCTTTTCTTTTGCATTATGGTTGCAAGAAAGAAAAATATAGCTCATTCTATCATAACCTCTCTCTCTCCTCTCTTCATCTTCTTCTTCCTCAAGCTCAAGGTGACCCCTTCTCATGTGTTGAGAATCCATCACCTTGAAAAGAAAAGCAAACCCTAGTCACTCTCTACTCATTCTAGGTTCAAGGTTTAGCAAACCGGAAACCCTAGTTCACTCAAAGATCGAGGAAGAGCCCAAAGGTCGAACCTTCGAGGTGGATCCATCTTCGACGGAGGAAGGCGACAAGAAGAGAACCATCAACCTCTACAAGGTTTAAAGAAGAAGGAGTTCAAGTTTAGGTATAACCATCTTCCATAGTAGCTAACTCCTTTTAGCGTATTTGCTAGTTTAGTTTAGACACGATCCCGACCTAGTGTAGTCCATGTTGCCTCTTGCGATAAAAATTTGTTTTTTATACCGTTTCCGCCTCCCCGCAAGTACCGGGGGTCGCAATATGGACTTACAGTGGTATCAGAGCCTAACTAAACTTAAACTAGCATGGTAGTGAAGTGTAACGAAGTTCGGAAACGAAAAATCACAAAACCGGAAAAATCACAAAAACTGAGTTTCTGTTGAATTTTTTTTGGCTCAAAATGAAAAACTTTATACTTGTAAAATCGTCTCAGGGTTTTGTGAGTGTACCCATGAAAAACGATGACCTAATTCCCTAAAACCGCCGCCCTTCCGCCGCAAGAGGTAGGCATGTGCGGCGGAAGCGCCGCGGTTTGTCGTCTTCTGTCCATCGATTTTCGTGCAGAGTATTTGTGTATTGGTTTTGGGATTTTTGAAATATATTATATGTGCCCAGATTTTCCAGAAAAGAAATTTCCTTTTGGGGTCCTATAATTCCGTATTTTTCCGAACTTCACTGCATTTTGACTATGATGGTTATATCTGTGATGCTTGCATGTATTGAACGTCGGCTAATCGCTATAGGTCGATTAGTCGGAGTTATACATGATCTGTAATGTGCTGGAATGTGTATATGAATGTGTTGGACTGTCGCGGGTGAATAGCCAGGGTGGATGTGAGATGAGCTTTTGTTTTTTCTTTCATTCATTGTAAATGTAAATTGATGTAATTATTATTATTTGTTTGGCCGCACAACCGGGTCGGGGTTGTAGCCGTCATTGTATAATTCTTTTTACTGTTTTTGCTCCTAGGATAGACCCATGGAGGGGTGCACAAACTGCCGGGTACTTGGCGGGTAGTTTGCCGCACCCGTAGGGGTCTTGGGTGGGGTTTTGGCTATTCACCGCGACCGTGTTATCCGCTTTTCGTTTCAGGCTCGAAAGGATTGCGGATTGCTAGTATATCCAATGTATTCATCTGTGATCTGTAATGTCTATCATTGCTTTCTATTTAGGCGTTGCTTATGTTTTACAGCCGTGCTAGCCCAGCCCCCGCTCTGTCGTTAGTTAAGTAACCTAACGAGTGATGACGGGACCCCGTGGCGAATGCGAATGGCATAAGCGTACGTCATATTTTGGTTGTTTTCTGCAATGGTAGGATTTAAATGATGGGACGCATTAAAAGTACTAATGCAAGAATATCACGCATTAAAAGAACTAATGCAAGATAATAAACCAAGTTAGAATCGTTGGAACACTTTCAAAAAACCACTCGGTTCTTTTCAAAACTAACTTTTAAATGCGGAGTTTGAGCCACTCCTTCTAAAAGCTATCTCGTTCCATCGATTATATCAAGTTCACTACGTTCACGGTTTCGCCAAAACCATTCGTAGCCCTCCGTCGTTTCACATGAATAGTCAATAGTATTCAAGCTGTGTTTGTTGGCCAAAGTCAAGGCATAGTGATTGGTAGCTGTTGGGTATTCATGTGCAGCATAGATAGATGCGTTGGTTTGGAACAGTCGTACTGCCTTGTTGGCCAAAGTCAAGGGTAGGTACGGGTGGATTCAAATTAACCTGGAGAACGACGGATAGAACTTGACATATGACTTATGATTTGTTGGCCAAAGTCAAGGTCATAAGAGCATGGGGCAAAAATCCACATCGGGAGTTTCATAAGTACTGAAACTTGCTAGATTTGCATACCATTTGGAGTGTGGTGATTCTGGTAGGATTCCTTCAGTTTCGTCACGCGATGATATTTGGATCCCGATCCTACTGTGAGTATATGCTACTCCTCGGAAAATTTCTCACTAGACGATCAATGCTATAAACCTAGTAGGTGCCTAGAAAGGTGTTAGCGGGGCTACGCCCCCAGGGAAAAGAGGTTATTTAATTAAGGAACTTCGCGAAAGCGTTGGAAAACCTCCCTCGAAGTACCGACACTGGCCTGGCTGAACGGTTAAGCAAGTATTGCATGGTGGGATTGATCCCGGCTAATTCTTCCTTTGTGGTTTGAGGAGGGATTCGAGAGACAGTGGGAGCCATCCTGTTTAGACAAATTAAAAACCATTCTAAACTTGCAAGAGCATCGTGCTAAAGTGTTCCTTCTCTCCCCCCTGCAGCGACCAAATCGAAATGACTGGACTTAAGTTGATTCTAGATAAAAACATATTGACAGGGCCAAACTACAAAGATTGGCTCAGGAATGTCAAGTTGGCAATCACTTACGACAAGCTGGGGTATCTTCTTACCACCAAAGCTCCCCCCGTCCCAGGTCCCACCTCCAGCGTGGCGGATAAGGAAATCCGTAAGACTTGGGAGATTGACAGCGCGAAGGCCAGGTGCCTCGTACTTGCCTCGATGGACAACGAACATCAGAGGAGGCACGAGAATATGGATTTGGAATCCATATTTCTTCATACAAAAGAACTGTATGGAGAGCAGTCTCGTATCGCAAGATACGAAGTGTCGAAGAAGTTGTTTTCGACAAAATTGGCCGTCGGATCATCGGTAGCGGACCACGTGCTTAAGATGATTGGCTACACTGAGGAGCTCGCGGAACTTGGGACCACGTTGGACAGTGAACTCTACACGGATATAATTCTCCAGTCCCTTCCATCCACTTACGCCCAGTTCATACTGAATTTCAACTTGCAAGAAAAGGAAGTTGAACTTTCAGAACTCCTCAACATGCTGAGGAGCACAGAGGGCACCCTACAGAAGGGTAGGGAAACACCCGCTTTGTTTGTAGGAGGATCTTCTTCCTCTAGGTACAAGGCGAAAGCCAAGGGAAAGAGGAAGAAAGCCCCCGCCAAACCAAGAGGCGGTGTTAGTAAAGTGGGTACGAAGGGAAAAGAATTGGCAACAAAGATTGCGGGGAAGCTTGTTGGAAAGGAAGAATGCTTCTGTTGTCATAAGAGTGGACACTGGAAGAAAGATTGCAGGGCTTGGAAGGCCAAGACACAGGAACTGAAGCAAGTTGCGGCTTCAGCTTCAGGTGTGTATGTTATTGAAAACTGTCTTTCTATAAACTCTACTTCCTGGGTATTGGATACCGGATCAGGATCTCATATCTGTAATTCATTGCAGGCGTTGAGAAATCGTAGGTTTTTGAAGGAAGGTGACATGACCCTCAGAGTTGCAAACGGAGCTAGCATGGATGCTAAAGCCGTGGGGGACTATCACCTGGGAATGTCAGATGGGCATGTTTTGGTTTTGCGTAATTGCTTTTTTGTACCCAACGCAACTTGTAATATCATTTCTGTATCTTTGGTTTCAAAAGAAGGTTATGAATTTGCGTTTGTAAGTAATGTTGTAAACATTCACCTTAATCAAGTTCTGATTGGGTCAGGTACACTGAGCAATGGTATATACGTATTGAACCAACCACAGATTTTCAATGTCCAGAATACACACAAAAGAAAGTCTCCAGATATTAATCAGGCTTTCTTATGGCATTGTAGACTGGGTCACATCAATGAGACACGGTTGACTAAGTTACATAAAGAAGGATACTTGGATCCGTTCGAGTATCAGTCTTATGCCACTTGTGAATCTTGTCTCATGGGAAAGATGACAAAGACTCCGTTCACTGGACACGGAGAAAGAGCGAGCGAGCTCTTGGGACTCGTACACAGCGACGTGTGCGGTCCAATGTCTACACATGCGCGAAGCGGTTACTCTTACTTCATTACTTTTACGGATGATTTCTCAAGGTACGGTTATGTTTTCTTAATGAAACATAAGTCCGAGGCCTTTGAAAAATTCCAGGAATATAAGAATGAAGTAGAGAAACAGACCGGCAAAAGTATCAAGATTCTAAGATCGGATCGAGGTGGAGAATACTTGAGTGCCGAGTTCCTGGACTATTTAAAAGAGAACGGAATTCTCTCTCAGCTTACTCCTCCATACACTCCGCAACACAACGGTGTATCGGAGAGACGGAACCGAACCCTATTGGATATGGTACGGTCCATGATGAGCAACGCTGAGTTACCGCGATCATTCTGGGGGTATGCGCTAGAATCAGCTGCGTACCTTTTGAACCGAGTTCCTACTAAGACTGTGCCTACCACACCATATGAAATGTGGAGTGGGAAGAGACCCTATCTTAAGCACATTAAGACATGGGGATGTCCAGCTTTTGTTAAAAAGCAGCATGCGGACAAGCTCGAGGCACGCTCAGTACAGT
The DNA here is from genome assembly GCA_030015575.1 of Agapanthus africanus. Taxonomy (NCBI): domain Eukaryota; kingdom Viridiplantae; phylum Streptophyta; class Magnoliopsida; order Asparagales; family Amaryllidaceae; genus Agapanthus; species Agapanthus africanus. The sequence continues at coordinate 303,012,360 of JASDDO010000022.1, read as the reverse complement.
GTAAGTTCGTGGGATATCCAAGGAACTCCAAGGGATATTTCTTCTACTATGAAGAGGAACAAAAAGTTCTTGTTTCTCGTCATGCCTACTTCTTGGAAACTGAGTTTTTGGAAAACCAGATAAGTGGGAGCACAGTAGAACTGGAAGAAATTCCAGAACCACGAGCTATTACTGGAAGCTTGGAGGAACCGGAGGGTTCAAATGAACAGGACATTCCTATGCCGCTCCGCAGGAGTAGTAGGCAGTCTCATCCGCCCGAGAGATACTACGGTTTTCTCATAGACGGGGATCGAGAGGATTGCATCATAGATTATGATGAGCCTACTAGCTTCCAGCAGGCCGTTCAGAGCGTTGACTCGGTAAAATGGCTGGATGCAATGCGGACCGAAATGGAGTCCATGTACACCAACAAAGTATGGACGTTGGACATTGCTCCAGACGGGGTAAAACCCGTAGGATGCAAGTGGATCTTCAAAAGGAAGATTGGTGTAGATGGACAGGTTGAGACCTATAAAGCTAGACTTGTAGCAAAGGGTTTCCGTCAAAGACCTGGCTTGGACTATGACGAAACCTTTTCTCCAGTGGCTATGCTGAAATCCATTCGGATCCTTCTTGCCATTGCTGCCTTCCACGATTATGAGATTTGGCAGATGGACGTAAAGACCGCTTTTCTAAATGGAAATTTAGAGGAGTGCGTCTATATGGATCAGCCAGAGGGTTTCATTCAGAGTGGGAGCAGCGGAAAGGTGTGCAAGTTGCTTAAGTCCATCTATGGACTAAAGCAGGCATCGCGGAGTTGGAACATCTGTTTTGATGAGACAGTCAAGGAATTTGACTTTATCAAAAATCCAGATGAACCATGCATCTATAGTAGATTTGTAGCGAGAACTGTAGTATTCCTCGTTTTATACGTGGATGACATTCTCTTAATAGGAAATGACATTCCTATGCTACAATCTGTCAAGGGGTTCTTGTCACACAGGTTCTCCATGAAAGACCTGGGTGATGCCTCATACATCCTGGGGATCCGGATCCATCGTGATAGATCCACGAGGATATTAGGACTTTCTCAGTCCAGGTACATCGACACCATAGTGAAGAGATTCAGTATGGAAGATTCCAAGCGCGGTAACCTACCGGCTTGTCACGGGATCACCCTCTCTAAAGAGATGTCTCCCAAGACTGATTTGGAGAGGGATCGCATGTCTATTATACCCTACGCTTCTGCGGTAGGCTCTATAATGTATGCGATGTTGTGTACCAGACCGGATGTAGCTTATGCACTGAGTGTGGTAAGCCGGTATCAGTCAAACCCTGGGGAGAAACACTGGATAGCGGTAAAGAACATTCTCAAGTACCTGAGAAGGACTAAGGAGATGTTCTTGGTGTATGGCGGAAAAGACCTCCAGATCGAGGCCTTTGCTGACTCCAGCTTCCAGAGTGACAAGGATGATTCCAAGTCCATGTCGGGTTTTGTCTTTACCCTCAACGGAGGGGCGGTGTGTTGGAAGAGCTCCAAACAGGAAACCGTTGCAGACTCGACTATGGAAGCGGAATACATTGCTGCATCTGATGCCGCAAAAGAAGCTGTCTGGATAAGGAAGTTCTTAAAAGAACTTCAGGTGGTTCCGTCCATTGTTGACCCAATACCTCTGTATTGCGACAACAACGGGGCTATAGCTTTAGCAAAGGAACCCAGGTCCCATCAGAGATCCAGGCACATCTTGAGGCGGTATCACCTGATCAGGGAGATCGTGGATCGCAAGGAGATCGAGGTTCGGAGGGTTGCTTCAGAAGAGAACACTGCAGATCCATTCACCAAGGCCCTACCCCAGACTCAGTTCGAGCGGCTGATCGAGATGATAGGTCTTCGATACGCCAGTACATGGCCTTAGTGCAAGTGGGAGATTGTTAGTGTATATGCCCTAGAGGCCATTACTGTATCATACTAGTTTGTATATTACTTAATGGAAGCTTGGGATATTCACCTTGTATAAACAATCTTGCTCAATATAGTAGTATGCTACTTGGTTTGTTTCTACTTCAATGTGTACTTGTGTTTATTTTACTATATCACTTATACGCATTAGTGGAGCCCTTAGGATCTTTGCTTGATTACCAGCGTTGTGATGGCAGTCACACTAGTGGGGGCTGGGTAATCTATAAGCACATCCTTATACAGGTCCCTAGTCGCAGGACTATCGAGACAGGGCATCGATACTCCGGAGTAGACTAGCGTATGCGCTTCTCATCCCAGTGTGGGAGATGGTCTGTCCCACAGCCATCAGTACGTCGTACTAGAGATAGTATACGGGTGCTCGTTAGGTTACGAGTACACTGGACATGACTCGTCGGGAACTGACAGGTTGGTATTATACCTATCGTCAGTCATCAGTTCCCAGGTGACATGAGTACAGCTTAGTCCGCTGACTTGATACTAGCACTTCGCCTCGAGTGTGTTCCCACTGCACTTTGATCACTACCCTACCACGGCTCAAAGGAGTCGTGCAAACAGGTGGAGGTTGGGTGCAGTCCCGAAGCACTTGGAGGCAGTGCCGGTTAGACAGGATTCGTCTCTCCCGGTATTGGGGGTTGATATCGCGCTGTGTCTAGGAGAGCCATTACACGAGTAGTCCCTGGCCAGGGCAAGCGAGATATACTGGTAGGTTCCAGTGTTATCTCAGGGTGTTTTGGGCTTCACTCCGACACGACTTGTACCGCTATTGGGGGACTGACGTTTTACCGCCCCTTAGGCCCGACATGCGATGTATCAGACGAACAGACCGGACTGTACGGAGACTGTCACATTCAGACTCAGTAGGAGTACAGATGGGGTTTCACCTCGTCAGCCTTCTTGTCGGCATCTACCTGGGGACCGTTACGCACAGCTAGTGCCGCTTGCGGTCTGTGGTTAAACCCACTGCCAGCGTAGTGTCGAGTCTTTAGAGTCCCACACAGAGGGTATTCGCCTCTGGGCAAAACAGAGTAGAGGTCGCATGGTTTTGCGACAAGGTTCGTTCTCATCCGCGCACTTGTGCACGTTTGGAGTCCGGACGGATTATACTGGCAGGCTCTGGTTTGAGCCAGATACTGGTATATGTTTTAGGGTTGCTTTTATATCTTGGTATTCTTGTTCTTCGGAACGAGAATGCAGGTGTGTATGCACAGTTGCTTGAGGCGGAGAATGAGGTTTTTCATTAGGGTTTCGGAACGGGTGCGTATGCACAGTTGACAGTTATCTTTTTCCAAACCCTAATGGATTTATGAATTATCTATTAATAATAGTAATTAAATGAGAATTATGTTATGGTTGATTTTTGTTGACTTATTGACCTTGGTTGACTCGTTGACCATTGACTACCATCATGCTTTGAAAGATCCTCCTTGATTCATGCTTACACTTCATTTAAAGAAGCATGATAGTGGTCATTCTAAAATTACCATCAACTATTCTTATTTTCAATTATTATCATTTAGATAATTCTTTTCTTTTGCATTATGGTTGCAAGAAAGAAAAATATAGCTCATTCTATCATAACCTCTCTCTCTCCTCTCTTCATCTTCTTCTTCCTCAAGCTCAAGGTGACCCCTTCTCATGTGTTGAGAATCCATCACCTTGAAAAGAAAAGCAAACCCTAGTCACTCTCTACTCATTCTAGGTTCAAGGTTTAGCAAACCGGAAACCCTAGTTCACTCAAAGATCGAGGAAGAGCCCAAAGGTCGAACCTTCGAGGTGGATCCATCTTCGACGGAGGAAGGCGACAAGAAGAGAACCATCAACCTCTACAAGGTTTAAAGAAGAAGGAGTTCAAGTTTAGGTATAACCATCTTCCATAGTAGCTAACTCCTTTTAGCGTATTTGCTAGTTTAGTTTAGACACGATCCCGACCTAGTGTAGTCCATGTTGCCTCTTGCGATAAAAATTTGTTTTTTATACCGTTTCCGCCTCCCCGTAAGTACCGGGGGTCGCAATATGGACTTACATATACAAGGTTCATCTACCATTTTGATGAAGTCAAACTGTTTGACTAATTCATCAAAACAGATGTTCCAACTCCGCGATGCCTGCTTTATCCTATAAAACATCTTGCACACGTTTCCGCTGCTCCCACTGTCTACGAAGCCCTCTGGCTGTGTACTTATAGACTCTCTCTTCTAAAACATCATTTAGAAAAGCAGTCATGACACCCAACCACCAGATATCGTAGTCATGGTATGTAGCCGTGGCAAGTAGGATCCGGATGGACTTAAGCATAGGCACTGGAAAAGGTTTCATCATTATCCACGCCTGGTCGATGACGAAAACCATTAACAAGTCTAGCTTTGAAAGTTTCAACTTTTCCATCTACACCAAGTAATCTTCTCAAGATATACTTGCTCCTGATGGGAATTTAACCCTTCAGATATAGCAACCAAAGTCCATACTTTGTTGGTGTATAAGGATTCCATCTCAGATCGCTAAGCATCCAGCCATTCTTACAGAGTCTCACTCCTGATGGCCAGCTCGAAACTAGTTGGGTTATCATCTCATGATGCAATCTTCGCTCCCACTGTCATAGAGAAACAGAAGTATCTCTCAGGTGGGTGAGGAACCCTACTAGATCGGCGGAGAGGCTGAGGTTCGTTGGAATCTACTGAATCCTTTGGTTCTTATCAAATCATCTACTGTAGTTTGCATAGCTGGAACCTTTCCAGTTCTACATTACAGACCTTGCCTCGAGCTTGTCCGGATTTTGCTTTTAGACATTAGCCGGACAACCCCAAATCTTAACTAGCTTAAGACATGGGCTCTTTCCATTCCATATCACATATGAAATGGTAGGCAACTGATTTGATTGGAACCCTATTCAATAGGCATGCAACTTTTCAAGTGCATAACCCCCTAAGGAAAAAGGTAACTCAGTAGTACTCATCATAGAGCACACCTTATCATATAGGGTGTGATTGCTCCACCCCGATATACCATCGTGCTATGGTGTATACGGAGGAGTAATGCTGAGAGAGAATCTCATTCTCCTTTAGAATAGTCCAGGAATTCTATGCACAAGTATTCTCCTCCCTGATCTCATCATAGGACATAATACTTATACCCGTATTTTGGTTCTCTACTTCTAACTTATATTCCGTGAATATCTCAAAAGGTTCGGACTTGTATTTCAATAGGAACATATGTCTGAATCTAAAGAGATCATCAGAGAACGTAATGAAGTATAAAGAACCAGTCCTGGCATGTGTAGACAGGGGACCTACATACATCAACATGTATCATCCCAAGAGTTCACTAACTCTTTCTCTGTTTCCAATAAACAGAGCTGTGGTCATCTTATCTCTGTGACATGACTGGCAAGTTTTCACAAGATGCAAATTCAAACTGATTTAAATATGCATCTAAATGTAACTTCAGCCAGTCGGGTCGCATTGATATGACCTAGTCTACAAAGCCTCAAGAAGGATTCGTTCATTTCTGAACTATTCCTCTTGTGTGTGTTCCATATACTTAGAACTGTAGTTTGATTTAGAACGTCAATGCTTTTAGATAACGTGCCTGAACAGATCAACTTTTGATATAGGAAATGTTCAAAACATTATCCAACAATACAAAATTATATCCTTTCTAATAAAGAGATTGATATGATTTTGTATATCAGGTTCGGTATCTAATAGCATTTGTTCAGAATCAATGTATTGGTAATACAGGGTGACAGTGACCAACAGACTTGGCTGCAACACTTGCCCCGTTTTCTGTCTCATGAAACTTATCACCCGTTCTCAGTTTTCTACCCTTTTGTAGCCCTATGTAACAGATTACATATCTGAGATCCTGATCCGGTATCATATACCCTGGATTCGGAGGATACTGAGAAACAGTTCTTTATAATGAACACACCCGAAGATGATGCATCAACATGCACTCTCTTCGTTTGGGCGGCATGGGAATCTTGGTATTCCCCTTATTTCCTCCTCTGTCTTATAACAATTATAAGTTGGAGCGGGACCAACGTTCCCCAGCTCAGTATAACAAGCGGGTTCGGTCAATTTATCCGTTTTATTATCTTGATTAAGGCGTGATATGGTCGCTACCTGGAGAGAGAGAGAAGAAAACACTCAGCGTGCGCTCTTGCAAGAATAGATTGGTTATTATTTTATCTAATCAGGATGGCTCCCACTGCTTTTTATCAAATCTTCCTTCAAACCCTAAAAGGAAAGACTAGCCGGGATTAATTACACACTACAAGTTCGCCAATCTTTCAGCCAGGCCAGTGTCGGTACTTTGAGGGAGGTCCCCCGTGCTTTCGCACGAACCTAATTAATGTAAACCTCGTTTTCCCAGAGGCGTAACCCCGTTGACACCTTTCTAGACACCTACTTGATCGGCTAATTGTAATGTGTAAAACTCTCCCAGGAGTAACTCTTACTCGCAGCGGGTATCGGGATCCAACTATCTCATAGAAGGTATGCAATCTCATTGCAAATTTCAACACTTGAAATTCCCGATAATATTTTGCCCCTAACGTGCTATGACCTTGACGAAAGCCAACAAACCATAGCCCGCTAGTCAAGTTCAACCCGTACATTTCTTGATTGAATTAAACCCACCCGCACGATCCTTGACGAAAGCCAACAAAGCCGCACGACTACCCTAATCCAATCGCATCGTATGCTGGCAGATAAGCAGCATATAGCTACCGCACACTGCACCTTGACGAAAGCCAACAAATGCAACACGAATACTATATACAACTTATCTGAAATGACGGAGGGCTACAACAGGTTTTTCTGAAAACCTATTGCGTAATGAACTTGATATCGTTGTAGAATCAAATGATTTTGAAATGGAGTGTTTTTTAGGCTTTTCTAGTTTTGCTAAAGGAGTCACTCCCGGTGAAGGGATCGTCGGTCCTTTCCTCGTCGAATGAGGTGCGGGATATATCATATATATCACTGTGCAAAGCAAAAACTCTTAAAAGCAATCAAAAGACAAACCGAGGGTGTAGCATCTGCCAGTTATTGCTAAAGGAGTCACTCCCGGTGAAGGGATCTCGGTCCTTTCCTTATCGAATAAGGTGCAGGATATATCACATATACCTCTGTGCAAAGCAAGAACTGTAGCTACCTGTTTTATTTTGAAATTCGATTCTACAACATCTTAGGTTTCTTTTATTTCATTAATCACATTAATGAAGTCCCATCATTTAAGTACCTAAACATCACAGATAAATACGACGTACACTTATGCCATCCGCATTCGCCTCGATGTCCCCTCGTGCACCGTTAGGTTAGGTAACTAACGGCAGAGCGGGGCAGGGCTAGCGCGGGTGTAAAACATAAGTAACGTCTATATAATATATCATATATACTATATACTGTATCTATCACAGAACATCACATGATCACATCACAGATATCGCAGCAGAAGAATCATATGAAATATTGGATATACTAGGACGTCCGTGTTTTCAATACGAGCCAGTATAAAACACGGATTCCACGGTCGTGATGAATAGCCAAACCCACACCCCTAGACCCCTACGAGAGCGGCAAGCAACCCTACCAATTCTAGAGTTAGGAGACCCGGACTCGACTCCTCGAGTTGGTCTCCCACTGGACTCCAGAACCCGGTTACTTGTGCCCTCCTCCTTGGGTCTATCCTAGTGCGGAAAAGTAAATAATATACAAATGGTGACATCATCCGCTACCTGGAAGTGCCCCAATAAAAAGAATATTACATACAAGTTTTTACATGAATGAAAATGAAAAACACTCATCTCACATAAAAACCCCCCGGCTATTCAAACACGACGATCCAATATAACATATCCAGCAACACATAACATCACATGTCATCAACGTAAGTAAATATGTCCATCCCAATTGTCGTTGACATATAGCAACGAAACCGGCGATATCACACATTACACTTACGGTCACAGAAAAGAAAGTGTAAAACTACAACAATTGGAATCCGCAATCTGCATAGACATCGCATGCCTAATCAAATGAATACCTTAGACATCACATGCCTAACAATTATAAACCCCGCATTTTAGTCTCAAAATCGAAAACTTTTTTCAATATCAAGTCGGGTAATTCAACAAGATTCCCGACATCCTGATCGAATGCTCGTCGCAAACTTCAATAGGCGGCCGCACCCCCGACGCCGTCGACGAAGTGCACCAAGGCGGAACACCGCTGCCGCGAGCACCCGAACGGATGCTTTCGGCGACAGGGTTCTCCTACAGTCACTTGGTCGGGGCTATGGGGCGAGGCTGTCTATTAAGTTTATCCGGCGAGTATCCGCGTACGCTACGTGATTGCGACGGACTTTTGATCACATCAAAATTCCGTGGCAACCGATCAAGTGAGACTAAACTGCTATGTTTATAACATTCATTCAGTTATCTCATAACTATTTGTGAATTCCAATTATTGTATCCCATTCCAGATAATTAGAAAATGTTAAACTTTCCGATCGAACATTCAAACACCCAAGTTTTCCCGATACAGATCAACACATGAAATAAGTCTAAAAACATTCTGTTCATGCCTCAGTACCAACGGTCCAGCCGTAGAAGGGTCAAGCCAACGCCTCACATGTGGCACGCCGTACTGCCCCAAACCCTAAGGTTCAAAGGGCAGTTCAAGACGGTCACATAATCGAGTTAAGGTTTGTTATCTTCTAGAGGGACCATCGAGTTACTTGCACTACTTAGAACGTCTTTAAACCACGGAAAAATCCAACACTTGGAAATTTTCCGGCAGGGGAAAAGTTGGGTATTTATATCCGGTCGAACTTTTTAACATATTCTAAAATTATCCGGAAAATCACATAGACAAAGTTTGACAATCCGATCGAATGTACGAACTCCCAATACAACCCAAAATACTCAACTCTTTATTTCAGATTAAAAATTCCCAGGAAAACCAGCTCTGCCAAATAGGAATTACTGTGCAAATTTCAATGGGAGATAAGACAAAAGGGCCGCGGAACAGCCGCATTAGCACGCTAATGCCGCGGTTCCGCCGCACTTTAGAAAGATCATTAGGTAATTTTTGCATCGTAATTCTTAGAATTTCCTGCTGAATTTTCTGCATATTTTTAATCTGGAAAAAACCCAATTTTTGGAAAAAGTCCAGAGAGTAAATTAGGGTTTGGGTTTCGGTTCGATCGGACTTCCAATTCCGTCTACGTTTCGCCTAAGGCTCTAGCTAGGCTCTGATAACACTGTAGGGATCCTAGGCACGCTAATGAGGTCTCACAAAGCATCAACCATGCCAATTTCAATTATTACGGTGCCGAGAAACCCTAATACGGATCGTTGGCTAGAATTTTAGGCGAATCAAGCATCTAGTTAACAAATTAACTAAGTGAACGGAAATACAACCTTTGTAGATCCGGTTCTCCACCTCCATAGCTCCGTGATGAAGTCCTCTCCGCTGTCCCATTGAAATCCCGGGCTCAAGCGTCGGCTTCATCGGAGAAATGGGCGGGCAAGGTCGTCGGCTTCGTGCCGAAGATGATCTACGTCGAGGCATCACTAGATCAAGCTCCACCTTCACCAAGCCTTGAAAACTTGTGAAGGAAACACCCTATACTACTTGGCAAGAGATAGAGGATGAAGAAATAGGAAGTGGGTTCACTTTAGAATTGGATTTCTCACTCTTTTTCATCAATCACCATTGATGAAGCAAGCTTTCTTCAAGTGATGAAGAAGAAGAAGATGAATATTATGATGAGTATTTTTCAAAAAAAGAAATAATAAGAATACTTATCATAATGTAACCATGGTGAAGTGTAGAGAATCAACTAGGGTTGAGTGGAGTGGTTAGGGTTAAGCATGAGACAAAATGGTGACTTAGTCAAAGCTTCATGAAGCTTCAACATGCAAGTCCAAAATTAGCCACCATTTCATTTCTTTATGCTTAATATTTTTCCAAAATAAATAAACAAATAAATAAATGAATAAATAAATAATGGATAAAACAAAACCCTAATTTCCAACTTAACCATGGTTTAATTCTTCACACTTAACCAAAAAGCATGTATCATCAAACATGATACAATCATGTGCACAAAAAGTATATCACATATACAACTTGTACATCCAAGTGAGAAAATCCATTTAAAGTAAACCGATACTAGTTAATGCAAACTAATATATCAAATATATAATTATGCATTAAATCATTAAATCAACACTTGATTTAATGATCCGGTCATATCGCATATAACCGACTAATATAAACAGTAACAACTTATCGAATCAACACTTGATCCGATATCCCGGCTATATCGCATATAACCGATCAATGTCACAAATCGCGAGAATCGAATACAGTATCACATACTGGTATCATTCTCGGTCCCGCACATATCTCATACATGCTCCTATTTCGTTTCGCTTGAGCCAGGAAACCTCTGTGTAGGACTCTAAAGACTCGTCAATACGCCGGCAGCAGATGATGATCATATCAATCACCCACAAGCCGCAAGCGGTCTGCTAAACGTAACGGCCACCCGGGTATTGAGCGATCAGAAGATCGACGAGCAAGCCCGCTCACACTCCAGTGAATCCAACCAGTAACACTACCGTACAGTCCGGTCTGTTCGTCCAATATGTCGCATATCTCGCCTAGGGGTGGTAAATGTCAGACCCCAATAGCTCGATAAGTCGTGTCGATATGAGGTCTATAACAATTCGAGAAACTACTGGTAACACTTACCAGTAAATCTCAGCAACCCTGGCCAGGGATGCCCCGTCTCGATATACCCACGACTAGGGACTTTGAAGGATGTACTTATGGACTACCATGTCCCCACTAGTATGATCCGCATCATAGTCCAGGTAGTCAAGTACACATCCTAAGGGCTTTACCAACATGTAACAGAGAGACAATCAGTATGCACGTTAAGGTACAGAGTAACCAGATAGCATACTATCATGTCGAGCAAGAAAGTCCTCCCTATATATGTCCCAGCATCCACTACAATATACATCCAATGTACAGTAATGGCCTCTAGGGCATACATATAACTAACAATCATTTGTTGCATAGATAGATGAGTTAGTTTGGGGCAGTCGTATTATCATTTGGCCAACGTCAGGGATATGTACGGATGAGTTCAAATTAACAAGATAATGATTGGTAGAACTTGACATGTGACTTATGAGATTTTGACCAACGCCAAGGTCATAAGAGCATGGGGCAAAAATTTATATCGGGAATTTCTAAAGAAACTGAAATTTGCAAAGAGATGCATACCATTTGGAGTGTGATAATTTTGGTAGGATTCCTTCAGCTTTATCACGCGATGATATTTGGATCCCGATCCTACTGTGAGTATCCGCTACTCATCAGGAGATTCGTCACTTAACGATCAATGCTATAAACCAAGTAGGTGTCGAGAAAGGTGTCAGCGGGGTTACACCCCCAGAGAAAAGAGGTTATTTAATTAAGGAACTTCGCGAAAGCGTCGTAAAACCTCCCTCGAAGTACCGACACTGGCCTGGCTGAACGGTTAAGCAAGTATTGTACGGTGAGAATAGTCCTGGCTAGTTCTTCCTTTTTGGTTTGAGGAGGGAATCGAGAAACAGTGGGAGCCATCATGTTTAGATAAACTAATAACCACTCTAAACTTGCAAGAGCATCATGCTAAAGTGTTCCCTCTCTCTCTCATTGCAGCGACCCAAAACATGACAGGCCTTAAGTTACTATTAGAGAAAAATATATTGACATGGACAAACTATAAAGATTGGTTTTGGAATGTTAAGATGGCTTTGACATATGACAAATTGGGGTATGTCCTTACTGCTAAGGCACCTGCTGTCCCTGGTCCAGATTCCAATATTGCGGATAAGGAAATCCATAAAACCTGGGAGTTAGATTGCGTGAAGGCCAAGTGCATCGTGCTTGCCTCTATGACTAATGAACATCAGAGGAGGCACGAGGATATGGATCTTGAATCCATATTTCTCCATACAAAAGATCTGTATGGAGAGCAATCTCGTATAGCAAGATACGAGACCTTGAAGAACTTATTTCAGTCGAGGCTGGCCGTCGGATCATCTGTAGGAGAACATGTCCTAAAGATGAGTGGCTATATAGAATAGCTCGCCGACCTCGGGACGACTTTAGAGAATGAGCTGTATACAGACTTGGTTCTTCAGTCCCTTCCTTCCACTTACGCCCAGTTTATTCTGAATTTCAACATTCAAGGAAAAGAAGTTGAACTTTCAGAACTCCTTAACATGTTGAGGAGTGCAGAGGGCACCTTGCAGAAAGCAAGGGATACACCCACTATGTTTGTTCGCGGTGCTTCCTCTTCCAGGTCCAAGGCAAGGGCCAAAGGAAGGAAGATGAAGGCCGCCACCAAACCAAGAGGAGGTGTTGGTAAAGTGGGAGTTAAGGGAAAAGCAAAGGTTGCGGTGCCAGTAGTGGCAAAGGACGAGTGCTTCCACTGTCGTAGGAAAGGCCATTGGAAGAAAGATTGCAAAGCTTGGAATGCCAAGAACCAGGAACCGAAGCAAGCTATGGCTTCGACTTCAGGTGTGTTTGTAATTGAAAAATGTCTGTCAATCAACTCTACTTCCTGGGTATTAGATACCGGATCGGGATCTTATATATGCAATTCATTGCAGGCACTAAGAGACCGTAGAGAGCTGAAAATTGGTGATATGACCCTCCAGGTTGCTAACGGAGCTAGCGTGGGTGCTGTGTCCGTAGGGGATTATCACCTAGGATTGACGAGTGGACTGTAAGTCTACGTTAGCGCCCCGGCAGTCTACAGACGCCAAATGCGGAACAAAACTTTTAAACTGGCGCTATCGTATACTTTAACCCGGATCTGCCATTATTGCTAAACTAACAAACTGTAAAGAGTGTAGGAATGTTATACCGAACGATCCGAGTCCTTCGTTCTTCAACCATCATCCCACGCTCCGTTGCGGCTGCTCCGATCTCGTCGATCTCCGATATCCTCGTCGAGGTGGCACCACATGATCGGTTCTTTAAACGGGCTCCCGCCTCTGACTCGAGGCAACTCGATCGTCAAGTTTGCTAAAAGAGACGACAAAGATTGATGTAGAGAATGAGTAGATGACTTTGTCTCACTTCGTCCAAATCCGTGGACGATCGGTTAATGAAGTTGCCGAGGGAATCGGGTGATGGAATGAAATGATCTGTGAATTCCATACACCCCAAATATCTATAATAATCTTTTCAAGAATGAATCAAGTGAGAGAGTGTGTATGAGAGAGGAGGCCATCCATTCATATATGAAGGAGGAGAGTGAGTGTAGGAGCAAAGGGTGACTATAAGAAAGCTTCTCACTCAAAAGATCAAGAAGAAATATCCTTAGCTAAACAAAACTCATTAATGAAAACCATGAGTCACTTAAACACCTCATCATGCCTTTAATGAAACCATTAATGCACTAATGAGTCATATGCCTCATCATCACTTCTAGAAGCTTCTAGAATGATGACTCACTCATATCTGAAGAAAAGATAAATCCGTCTTTAACCGAATGTTAAAAGACGGCTGATAGAAAACTGGAAACTGGCAACTTCCAAAAGTGATCCTGAAACGACTTTCAGGATAACCCCGAAACTGTATAAAAATACCCGCATTTGTATTACGACCGAATACAAATGCAACTGAGACAAAGATATTATACCTACTCAATATAATACTCGGGTCCGGCTTAAACCAAAGCCGACCAGTATCATCTGTCCGAAAATCGACACGTGCGTAAACGCACGTGCATTTTCCGAACCCTGCCATAAAACCATACGGCCTCTACAACGTTTCGCCCGAACTTGGGAAACTGTCTGTGGGGGACTCTAATGACTCGTCAGCACCCTGGCAGTGGGTTTAACCACAAACCGTCAGCGGCACTAGCAATGCATAACGGCTGCCCACGGACTGACCTCAAGGGAGACTGATGAGCGCACTCAAGGGTGGCCGATGAGCGAACTCATCCAGAAACCCTACTGAGCCTAACAGTGACAATGTATATACAGTCCGGTCCGTTCGTCAATGAGTATCGCATATCTGCCTAGGGGGCTAGCAACGTCAGACCCCCAATAACAGTATAAGTCGTGTCGGAGTGAAGCCCAATAACACCCTGAGATACTACTGGAGTACCTACCAGTAAATCTCCTGCCACGGCCGTGGGCTTTGTGTAATGGCTCTCCTAGACACAGCACGACCTCGCCCCCAATACCGGGAGAGACGAATCCCCTGCCGATCCGCTCACGTGCCTCCATATGGCTCGGGACTGTACCCAAAAACTACCTGTTTGCACGACTCCTTTGAGCCGTGGTAGGGTAGAAATCAAAGCACAGTGGGAACTCACACGAGACAAATGACGACCTCAGGTCGATGAACTAACCTGTACACATGTCACCAGGGAACTGCTATCTAACGGTAGATATAATACTAACTAGCAGATTCCCGGCGAGTCCTGTCCGGTGTACTCATAACCCAATGAGCACCTGTATACATCTTAGGTGATCCAACTGACACCAGTGGCTTGTGAGACCGGCCACCGCCCCTCGTCGGGGTCTCGACTGTACACACTAGTCTACTCCGGAGTATCGATGCCCTGTCTCGAAACTCCCACGACTAGGGACCACAATTAAGGATATGCATATAAACTACCTAACTCTCACGTATATGATCGCCATCATACTGTTGGTAGTAAAGCAAGATCCTAAGGGCTCTATCAAAGTGTAACATGCAATCAGTCACCTGAACATGTACACGACTGATAAAGGCAAACCAGATAGCATACTATCATCTCGAGTAAGACTGTGCTACCGGGATAGGTCCTCCGCAATCATTGCAATCACGTACCTGCGATCCAATAATTGACTATGAGGGCACTATCTCCAACAATCTCCCACTTGCACTCAAGGCTAATATTGCGATGTCGACTACTCACAGCCTGTGTGAAACCGAACATCCAACTCCTCTACTAATCAGTTTCACAAAGCCCGTTTGTAAAACTTTTGTGTTCGAGAAATAGCCTCGGTGAGTGGATCCGCCTAGAAGTATCTTTCTGAATCTCTCTTAATCTCAAGTTCGCGGAGAAAGCCATCTCCCGAATTGAGTAGTACCTGTCTTAGAATATGTCTGGATATCTGATGGGACCTTAGTTCATAAATGAACTCCATATCCAAACTTCTTAGACTGTATGGATCACTGAACCTAATCAGTATCCGGCACCATGCCACCCACAGTATCCTCCTGGACCACCTGTCCATAATACTGTCCCTCTTCGTCAGAGGGAAAAACTAAAACTCTGACAGTCACTCTGTCATCCACGTCACCTTTGAAGCCTGGAATGATAATCGTCTCCCGAAGGAGGCTGCCGTCATCAAATCCGTAGAACATGTACTTATGTTCTAAAACTGCTTCCTTATGTTTCTCTAGGATTGGATTAATACAAACTTATTGCATCTAGTGCAAAACCAACATTTGGTGTGGTACTTGACATCTCATGATTGACTCAATTGCCTAAGCAAGTGATCTGTCAATCATGCACGTCCCTCTCCCCTTTAGTCTATACGACACCTTTAGAGAGGGTGACTCCATCACCTGCAGGTACACCACCATGCTAGGAGTCAACTATTCCAAAAACCATTAGAATATCTGTCAAAGTACCCACATTGGGAAACTACCCAAATCCAGATCTAAAACCATAGATCTAGAAACCAGAATGTCAAATATTATATCCATATCCTGTCTGGAGAAACAACTGTGTGACGACCACAGTACAACCGATCGTAGTATAGGAATTTTACTTCCTACTCTGTGTATGTCATTCAGATACCATGACATCACACCCTACTACCTTCTTAACTGATCCATCCCCTATTCTGATTGAAGTCAAACCCATGACTGTCACATCAAAATTAGATGATCTATCTCCGCTATAACTGCTCAAGTCTATAAATAGACATAAGCTACTTGCACACCATGCTTCCGTTGCTCCCACTGACTACGACAACCCTCCTACCGGGTCTCATATCCTGGAACAACAGTAGTGTCAAGTCTGGGTAGATAAGAACCTCCCTGTCACCGTCCCTGAGGCTACCGAAGTACCTCTCGGGCGTCTGAGGTTACCTACCATACCGGCGGAGTGGCTATTGGAATGTCAAACCTGATTTAATATATATGTCCTATTAAATTTTCCGTAATCGTTCGCGGTTCTGGAATCACTTCCAGTTCTACCATACTCCCACTACTGTTTTCTGAAAAAGATCCATTTTTACTAAAACTGTGGCGAGTCAAGAACAATATCACTATTGATCTTCCAAATGGTAGAATATCAACCCTCGTCATAGCCAGGGTCAACCCACAAACAGCCATTACAGAACCGTGCCCTGAGTTATCCAGTGTCTGGTTTTAAGCATAAGCTGGACAACTCCCCATACCTTAGTTTCTTTTAAGGTACGATCCATTCTATATCCAATACAGAAACTTTGGCACTTATTTAATTGGAACCATATTCGAACCATGCAGCTGTCTCCAGTGCATATCAACTTTAATGGAAAGAGGCTAATCAGTATTACTCAACTTAGGAATCCATCCAATTATGAGTAACCTGAAAGAGAAACACGTTTCTCAAAACCATCACTATCATCTGAATACCAATCACAAGAATCTACATCTTCGATCTCTTTGAAGAATCCCGATACTTGTGATACCTGGTTCTCTACTTTATTCTTATACCCACAACTTCTCAAAACTTAGACCTTGTATTTCTACGAAACACTCGTCTAAATACTAGAGAAGTTATAAGTAAACAGAACATAGTACGAGGACCTACCCCCTTTGTCCTGATGGACACTTGGACAACATACAATACTCTGTATAAGTCCGCTGAGTTAAACAACTCAAAACCTGTGCGTCGTAGGTAGAAAACTGTACCCTGGCGATTTCCTCAAATATCACCATTTACAACGAATTCCGATATAATGAGGATGATCACCTAATTCCCAATATCTTACTCCCACTCATCATCTGTAAAACCATACAGATATGAGAATGAAACCTGGTAAATACATACCCTTGGAGTAAGTTTCTAATCGGGAAAACAGTTTTCTTTAACAATGCACTGAAACATGAAAATGTTTCGTAGGGGTATCCTGGTATTCATAGCAATGCCTCTTCCATAATCAAATTCATGACTTCAACCGTATATTTTATTGCCATCTCTCCAAATCCTCTTTATTTGTCTTTAGTCGTTACCTTCTGTACACCATCGTTAGGCTAAATGGTTTTCTTCCTTCCCTACCGTTCGGCACCAGCCTATGGTTTGGAAGAAGACTATCCAGAAAGCATAATAGGTGTACCCTCCTAAACCAAGGAGTACTCGCATCTCGAGAGAAGGTGATGATAAAAGACAACTGAATAATACCTTATTCTTTTAAAGATGAGATAGGAGTGGCGATGAAGTACGCGGTTTTGGTCGTGAATGATATTAGTCGCAATTTACTTTGCCCTCTTTCTAATCCCTTTATTTTGTCTTTACATATTACCTTCTGCACACCCTACTTAGGCTAATTGGTTTTCTTCATTCCCTACCTTTCGGCACCAGCCTATGGTTTGGAATAAGACTATCCAACAAGCGTAATAGGTGTACTCTCCTAAACCAAGGAGCTCTCGCAACCTGAGAGAAGGTGATAATAAAAGACAACTGAATAAACCAATTCTATTTCTCCTGAACCTGGATCCATCCTCGAAGAAGTCCCTTCGAGTTCGTATATAACCATACGATGGATCTATCCAATGGAAGTGGATATCCGTAGTAATACGGGTGTTCTGAGAAATGCAAAGGGTAAAAGAAGGAGTGGCAATGACTTATGCAACTCAGACAATCCAAAAGCCAGTATTTTAAGAAGGTTCGGTCAACCTGGTCACTGAGTCATAGTCTAGGGTCGGTCAAAGGTTGCTGCCAAAGAGAGAGAGAGAAAAGAAACACTCTGCGTGCACTCTATCCTAGATCAGAATGGTCATCATTTTATCTAATCCGGAAACCTCCCACTGTCCTGTCAAATTCTCCTCCAAACCTAAAGAAGAATCAATCGGGATCACCCGAAGAGTAAACCAACTCATCAGTGGGAATCAGGATCCAACTCTCATCGCATGATAACGTGATGGAATGCATCCACGTTACTCATACTCCAGAAGGTATGCGCATACTCGGCAAGTTTCAGTTTCTTTAGAAACTCCTGATATAGTTTTTGCCCCATGCTCTTATAACCTTGGCGTTAGGTCAAAATGTCATAAGTCACATGCCAAGTTCTACCCATCACTATCTTGTTAATTTGAACCCACCCGCTCATGCCCTTGGCGTTAGGTCAAAATGGCAGAACGGCTGTCCCAAACTAACTCATCTATCTATGCAACAATTGAATACCCAGCAGCTACCAAACACTATGCCTTAACTTTGGCTAAAATGCATAGCTTGAATACTACTGAATACCCAAAAGAAGTGACGGAGGGCTACGGCTGGTTTTTGGCGAAAAACCTTTAGCGTAGTGAACTTGATATCGCTGAAGGAACCTGATAGCTTTTTTAAAATATAGTGGCGAAAACCTTTTGCTAAAGAGGTCACTCCCGGTAAAGGGATCTCAGCTCTTTCCTCGTGGAATGAGGTGCAGGATATTCCACTGAATACCGCTATGCAAAGCAACATGTAATCGACTATAGTAAAGTTATTACTCTGACGCAAACTTCTGTCCAAGGGGTAAGTCCCGGTGAAGGGATATCGGCCCTTGCCCCATCGAATGAGGTGCTGGATATTCACACCGAATACCGCTATGCATAACAAAAGGAAACGTCTTTGCAATAACACTTTTTAAATTGTTCCAACAACTGTATACAGGTTTGTTTTTACTTTGCGTTGATCAGAATCAACGCAGTCCCATCATTCAATCACACCAGAAAAGAACGAAAATAAAATGTACGTATATGCCATCCGCATTCGTCACTGGGTCCCGTCATCACCCGTTAGGTTACTTAACTAACGACAGAGCGGGGACTGGACTAGCGCGGGTGTAAAACATATACAACATCTAATAGTATATAAACCAATATACATAATCGCTCCAGGCGTGATAATATGCAACATTACAGAAAAGTAATAAACATCACAGAACAATACAGATATCTGGGATCCCCGAGTTTCACAGAGCCGCTGCTGAAACTCGACGTTCCCCTGTCGTGTGGATAGCCTGTGCAATGAAACCTAGACCCCTACGGGTGCGGCAAGTTACCCGCCAAAACCTGAAGCGAGGTAGTCCCCACTGCATAGTGAATGGAACACCCGGCACTTCACGGAATCCGGTAAATTGAGCACCCCTCCTTGGGTCAACCTGTACCCCCTACGAGTGCGGCGAATAGTCTGCCAATTCTGAAGTGGGACCCCTCTGCCTCTCAAAGCCATGAGCTGCGGACCCGTTGCCCCCCAGAACCCGGCTATCCGTGCACTCCGTCTCGGGGCAAAACCTAGTACAGTAATGAAAAATAGTACAATAGGTACATCGACCGCATCCTGGTCGTGCCCCAAAAGAATATTATACAGCAGGCAGTGACGGCTGTCCACAAGTTGGACGCTCGCCCCGCAATATCAAATGTACAAATAAACTCAAACTGTACTATCATTGCACACTGCTATCCACCACGACAAATCCGCAACAATACAGCACAATACAGAACATCAACGCGAATGTCACGTTCGCAAACCCGTCTAAAAGAACTATAGCAGTTAAACGCCGTTTACCGATCAAATGACATTCCCGGTCGGAGATATAATGTAAGCACTGTAAACTAACGTGTTTAAATTTCGATCGACCAAAGACCAAATTTCAAAAAGTGGGCCCCAAAGCTTACTGGTGAACAGTAACAAAATCTGGGCCAAAACTTTATATACCAAAAACCCCAAAATTCCAAACAAAACCCACTGGAAAAAAATTGGAGCACGTGCTCCTCACATGGCCGCGGAAGCGCGGCCAAACCATGGGGTTGGCCGCCCTTCCGCGGCAACTTGGAGGATTCACGACTCCAAATTTCGTCGTGGGTCTTATAATTCTCTGCTCTGATTTTTAAGACATCCAGAAATCAATTTCGACACCGTTTAAAAACAACAGAAACTGTCAAGTAAGGAAAATGATATTTTTGGCAGTTTTCGATTTTCGGTCGGATCGATGTTTTAAACGCGTTAGCACAAGTTAGTATAGCAAAATGGTTAGGCTCTGATACCACTGTAAGTCTACGTTAGCGCCCCGGCAGTCTACAGACGCCAAATGCGGAACAAAACTTTTAAACTGGCGCTATCGTATACTTTAACCCGGATCTGCCATTATTGCTAAACTAACAAACTGTAAAGAGTGTAGGAATGTTATACCGAACGATCCGAGTCCTTCGTTCTTCAACCATCATCCCACGCTCCGTTGCGGCTGCTCCGATCTCGTCGATCTCCGATATCCTCGTCGAGGTGGCACCACATGATCGGTTCTTTAAACGGGCTCCCGCCTCTGACTCGAGGCAACTCGATCGTCAAGTTTGCTAAAAGAGACGACAAAGATTGATGTAGAGAATGAGTAGATGACTTTGTCTCACTTCGTCCAAATCCGTGGACGATCGGTTAATGAAGTTGCCGAGGGAATCGGGTGATGGAATGAAATGATCTGTGAATTCCATACACCCCAAATATCTATAATAATCTTTTCAAGAATGAATCAAGTGAGAGAGTGTGTATGAGAGAGGAGGCCATCCATTCATATATGAAGGAGGAGAGTGAGTGTAGGAGCAAAGGGTGACTATAAGAAAGCTTCTCACTCAAAAGATCAAGAAGAAATATCCTTAGCTAAACAAAACTCATTAATGAAAACCATGAGTCACTTAAACACCTCATCATGCCTTTAATGAAACCATTAATGCACTAATGAGTCATATGCCTCATCATCACTTCTAGAAGCTTCTAGAATGATGACTCACTCATATCTGAAGAAAAGATAAATCCGTCTTTAACCGAATGTTAAAAGACGGCTGATAGAAAACTGGAAACTGGCAACTTCCAAAAGTGATCCTGAAACGACTTTCAGGATAACCCCGAAACTGTATAAAAATACCCGCATTTGTATTACGACCGAATACAAATGCAACTGAGACAAAGATATTATACCTACTCAATATAATACTCGGGTCCGGCTTAAACCAAAGCCGACCAGTATCATCTGTCCGAAAATCGACACGTGCGTAAACGCACGTGCATTTTCCGAACCCTGCCATAAAACCATACGGCCTCTACAACGTTTCGCCCGAACTTGGGAAACTGTCTGTGGGGGACTCTAATGACTCGTCAGCACCCTGGCAGTGGGTTTAACCACAAACCGTCAGCGGCACTAGCAATGCATAACGGCTGCCCACGGACTGACCTCAAGGGAGACTGATGAGCGCACTCAAGGGTGGCCGATGAGCGAACTCATCCAGAAACCCTACTGAGCCTAACAGTGACAATGTATATACAGTCCGGTCCGTTCGTCAATGAGTATCGCATATCTGCCTAGGGGGCTAGCAACGTCAGACCCCCAATAACAGTATAAGTCGTGTCGGAGTGAAGCCCAATAACACCCTGAGATACTACTGGAGTACCTACCAGTAAATCTCCTGCCACGGCCGTGGGCTTTGTGTAATGGCTCTCCTAGACACAGCACGACCTCGCCCCCAATACCGGGAGAGACGAATCCCCTGCCGATCCGCTCACGTGCCTCCATATGGCTCGGGACTGTACCCAAAAACTACCTGTTTGCACGACTCCTTTGAGCCGTGGTAGGGTAGAAATCAAAGCACAGTGGGAACTCACACGAGACAAATGACGACCTCAGGTCGATGAACTAACCTGTACACATGTCACCAGGGAACTGCTATCTAACGGTAGATATAATACTAACTAGCAGATTCCCGGCGAGTCCTGTCCGGTGTACTCATAACCCAATGAGCACCTGTATACATCTTAGGTGATCCAACTGACACCAGTGGCTTGTGAGACCGGCCACCGCCCCTCGTCGGGGTCTCGACTGTACACACTAGTCTACTCCGGAGTATCGATGCCCTGTCTCGAAACTCCCACGACTAGGGACCACAATTAAGGATATGCATATAAACTACCTAACTCTCACGTATATGATCGCCATCATACTGTTGGTAGTAAAGCAAGATCCTAAGGGCTCTATCAAAGTGTAACATGCAATCAGTCACCTGAACATGTACACGACTGATAAAGGCAAACCAGATAGCATACTATCATCTCGAGTAAGACTGTGCTACCGGGATAGGTCCTCCGCAATCATTGCAATCACGTACCTGCGATCCAATAATTGACTATGAGGGCACTATCTCCAACATGGACATATTTTGGTTTTGCGCAACTGTTTTTGTGTACCTAGTTTAACTTGTAATATCATATCAGTTTCGTTGTTATCAAAAGAAGGTTATGATTTCACGTTTGTAAGCAATGTTGTTAACATCCACCTTAATCATGGTTTGATTGGGTCCGGTACACTAGATAACGGTATATACGTGCTAAACCAATTACAGATTTTCAATGTCCAGAACACACTAAAAAGAAAGTCTCCAGATATAAATAAGGCTTTCTTATGGCATTGTAGACTGGGTCATATCAATGAGACAAGGTTAACTAAGTTACATAGAGAAGGATATTTGGATCCGTTCGAATATCAATCTTATGCAACTTGTCAATCATGTCACAAAGGAAAGATGACAAAGACTCCATTCACTGGACATGGAGTAAAAGCGAGCTAGCTCTTAGGACTCATACACAGCGATGTATGTGGTCCAATGTCTACACATGCAAGAGGTGGTTTTTCATATTTCATTACTTTTACGGATGATTACTCTAGGTACGGATTCATTTTCTTGATGAAACATAAATCCAAGGCTTTTGAGAAATTCCAAGAATATAAGAATGAAGTAAAAAACCAAACCGGCAAAAGTATCAAGACACTAAGATCTGATCGAGGTGGTGAATACTTAAGTGCCGAGTTCCTAGGTTACCTAAAACAAAAAGGAATTCTTTCTCAGCTTACTCCTCCATACACTCCACAGCATAACGGTGTATCGGAGAGACGGAACCGAACCCTATTAGATATGGTACGTTCCATGATGAGTAATGCTGAGTTACCGCGATCTTTCTGGGGTTATGCGCTAGAATCAGCAGCATATCTTTTGAACAGGGCTCCTACCAAGACTGTGCCTACCACGCCATATCAGATGTGGAGTGGGAAGAAACCCTATCTTCAGTATCTAAAAATATGGGGATGTCCAGCTTTTGTTAAAAAGCAGCATACAGACAAACTCGAGGCACGATCAGTACAGTGTAAGTTTGTGGGATATCCAAAGAACTCCAAGGGGTATTTCTGCTATTACGCAGAGGAACAAAAGGTTTTTGTTTCTCGTAATGCCTATTTTTTAGAACATCAGTTTTTAGAAAAGGAAACAAGTGGGAGCGCAATAGAACTGGAAGAAATTCCAGAACCACAAACTACTACTGAAAGTTTGGTAGAACCAGTAGTTCAAAAAGAACAGGACATTCCCGCACCCCTCCGCAGGAGTAGTAGGCCGTCTCATCCGCCTGAGAGATACTACGGTTTTCTCATAGATGGGGATAGAGAGGATTGCATCATTGATGATGATGAACCTACTAGCTTCCAGCAGGCCATCCAGAGCGGTGACTCGGTAAGATGGCTGGATGCAATGCGGACCGAGATGGAGTCCATGTACACCAACAAAGTATGGACTTTGGACTTTGCTCTAGATGGGGTAAAACCCATAGGATGCAAATGGATCTTCAAGAAAAAGATTGGTGTAGATGGACAGGTGGAAACCTATAAGGCTAGACTTGTTGCAAAGGGTTTTCGTCAAAGACCTGGTTTGGACAATGACGAGACTTTTTCTCCAGTGGCTATGCTCAAATCCATTCGTGTCCTTCTTGCTATTGCCGCCTTCCATGAATATGAAATCTGGCAAATGGACGTAAAGACGACTTTTCTAAATGGTAGTTTAGAAGAGTGCGTCTATATAGATCAGCCAGAAGGCTTCAATCAGAGTGGGAGCAGCGGGAAAGTGTGCAAGTTGCTTAAGTCAATTTATGGACTAAAGCAAGTATCGCGGAGTTGGAACATCTGTTTTGATGAAACGGTCAAAGAATATGACTTTATCAAAAATCCAGATGAACCATGTATATATAGTAAAATTGTAGCACGAACTGTCGTATTCCTCGTCTTGTACGTGGATGACATTCTATTGATAGGAAATGATATTCCTATGCTACAATCTGTCAAAGGATTCTTATCACACAGGTTCTCCATGAAAGACCTGGGTGATGCCTCTTACATTCTGGGGATCCGGATCTATCGTGATAGATCCAAGAGGATGTTGGGACTTTCACAGTCCAGGTATATCAACACTATACTGAAAAGATTCAGTATGGAAGATTCTAAGTGCGGTAATTTACCGGCTTGTCACGGAATCACCCTCTCCAATGAGATGTCTCCCAAGACTGATTTGGAAAGGGATCGCATGTCTATTATACCCTACGCTTCTGCGGTAGGCTCTATAATGTATGCGATGTTGTGCACCAGACCAGATGTAGCTTACGCACTGAGCGTTGTAAGCAGGTATCAGTCAGATCCAGGGGAGAAGCACTGGATAGCAGTAAAGAACATTCTTAAGTATCTGAGAAGGACTAAGGAGATGTTCTTGGTTTACGGCAGAAAATACCTCAAGATAGAGGCCTTTGCTGATTCCAGCTTCCAGAGTGATAAGGATGACTCCAAGTCCATGTCAGGTTATGTCTTTACCCTCAATGGAGGGGCGGTGTGCTGGAAGAGTTCCAACCAGGACACCGTTGCTGACTCGACGATGGAAGCGGAGTATATTGGTGCTTGCGATGCCGCAAAAGAAGCGGTCTGGATAAAGAAGTTCCTCACAGAACTTCAGGTGGTTCCTACCATTGTTGATCCAATACCGCTGTATTGCTACTCGAGATGATCGGTCTTCGATACGCCAGTACATGGCCCTAGTGCAAGTGGGAGATTGTTAGTGTATATGCCCTATGGGCCATTATTGTATCATACTAGCTTGTATATTACTTAATGGAAGCTTGGGATATTCACAGTTATATTAACAGTCTTGCTAAACATGGTAGTATGCTACTTGGTTTATATCTATCTTAATATGTGTGTACGTATTGATAGAGCCCTTAGGATCTTGCTTGACTACCAGCGTTGTGATGGCAGTCACACTAGTGGGGGCTGGGCAGTCTACAAGCACATCCTTTTTCAGGTCCCTAGTCGTAGGATTATCGAGACAGGGCATCGATACTCCGGAGTAGACTAGTGTGTACGCTTCTCATCCTAGTTGGGGAGATGGTCTGTCCCACAGCCATTAGTACGTCGTACTGGAGATAGTATACAGGTGCTCGTTGGGTTACGGGTACACTGGACAGGAATCGCAGGGAACTGTTGGTTGGTATTATACCCGTCGTCAGTTAACAGTTCCCAGGTGACATGAGTACAGCATAGTCCGCAGACTTGACACTTCTGCTTCGCCTCGAGTGTGTTCCCACTGTTCTTAGATTGCTACCCTACCACGGCT
The DNA here is from genome assembly GCA_030015575.1 of Agapanthus africanus. Taxonomy (NCBI): domain Eukaryota; kingdom Viridiplantae; phylum Streptophyta; class Magnoliopsida; order Asparagales; family Amaryllidaceae; genus Agapanthus; species Agapanthus africanus. The sequence continues at coordinate 302,986,671 of JASDDO010000022.1, read as the reverse complement.
CAAAGGAGTCGTGCAAACATGTAGCAGTTGGGTGCAGTCCCGAAGCACTTGGAGGCAGTAGCGGTTAGACATGATTCGTCTCTCCCGGTATTGGGAGTTGATATCGCGCTGTGTCTGGAGAGCTATTACGCAAAGTCCCTAGCCAGGGCAAGCGAGATTTACTGGTAGGTTTTTCCAGTAGCTTCTCAAGGTATAATGGGCTTCACTCCGACACGACTTATACCGCTTTTAGGGGACTGACGCTTGCCGCCCCCTAGGCCCGATATGCGATAGTCCTAGACGAACAGACCGGACTGTACGGAGATTGTCACATCAGGCTCAGTAGGAGTTCGGATGGGTTTCCTCATCGGCCTTCTTATCGACATCTACCTGGGGACCATTACGTATAGCTAGTGCCGCTTGCGGCCTGTGGTTAAACCCACTGTCAACGTAGTAGTTGAGTCTTTAGAGTCCCACACAGAGAGTTTCCCTGCTTCGGGCGAAACGATATAGAGGTCGTATGGTTTTACGACAGGGTTCGGACGCATACGTGTTTTTACGCACGTACGATGTTCGGACAGTTTTTACTAGCAGGTTTTGGTTTAAGCCAGATTCTAGTATTGGATTATTGGATTTATACAGTCTCAGTATTTCCGTGTTTTCATGGATGGGAGGGGCGTTTTTGTAATTTGTCGAGAAGCTTCTAGAAGATTGATGAGTTGGAGGCTTAGGTGGCATTTGCATTAATTGGTTTAATGACTCAGGGTGTGATTCATCCATAGAGTTAATGATGCATTTATTGTTTAAATGACTCATGCGATGAATCACAAGGTGAGTTAATGAAGCATGATGATAATTGTTATTTATTATTTCATTTAATAAATATCTTATGCTTCATATATTCACAATGAATCATTATTCCAAGATCATTCTTATTCTCACCTTCTCTCTCCTCAAGCTCTCTCTCTTCAAACCTTAACCCTAACCTCTCATGTGTTGAGATCAAGGGTTAGCAAGACTAATTGATTCCTAATCCTATTCTATATCCTCTAGGTTGCTTTGATTAGCACTCTTAGTTACCTAGTTACCTCAAGTTAGAGGTCAAGCTTGGAGTAGTAGCTCTCGGGTGGATCTTCTATCACAAAGAGGAGGCCGACGAGGAAGTGGTCAACGAGAACAAGAAGGACTTGGTTCATTAGGTGTAATCTTCTTTCATAGTAGCTAATCCCTCCTATGATGTTGTTAGTTACGGTTTGGCAAAGATCCGTAAGTTAGTCGATGTTTGTTTTAAACAAAATGATTGTTTTACCTATTCCGCCTCCCCGCATCATGTGGGGTGTCTAACGTCGACTTACAGATATTTGGATCCTGATCCTACTGTGAGTATCCGCTACTCCTCGGGAGATTTTTCACTAAACAACAATGCTATAAACCAAGTAGGTGTCTAAAATGGTGTTAGCGAGGCTACGCCTCCAAGGAAAAAGGGTTATGTAATTAAGGAATTTCGCGAAAGCGTTGGAAAACCTCCCTCGAACTACCACCACTATCCTGGCCGAAAGGTTAAGCAAGAATTGTAGGGTGAGATCAATCCTGACTAATTCTTCTTTTATAGTTTGAAGGAGGATTCGAGAAACAGTGGGAGCCATCCTGTTTAGATAAACTTATAACCAATCTAAACTTGCAAGAGTATCATGTTAAGTGTTTCTTCTCTCTCTTTCCTAATTGCAGCGACCAAGATGATCGGCCTTAAGTTACTATTAGGTAAAAACATATTGACGAGGCCAAACTATAAAGATTGGCCCAGGATTGTCCAGATGGCCATAACTTATGACAAGCTGAGCTATCTCCTTACTACTAAAACCCCCGCCGTCCCAGGTCCAGATTCCAGCGTCGCGGATATTGAGATCCATAAGACCTGGGAAATTGACAGTGCGAAAGCCAAGTGCCTCGTGCTGGCCTCTATGGATAATGAACACCAGAGGCGGCACGAGAAGATGGACCTTGCTTCCATCTTTCTCCATACCAAGGATTTATATGGAGAGCAATTTCGTATCGCAAGATTCGAGACCTCGAAGAAATTATTTCAAGCGAGGTTGGCTGTCGGGTCATTTGTACGGGACCACGTCCTTAAGATGATCAGCTACATTGAGGAGCCCACGGACCTGGGGACCACGATGGAGAACGAGATGTATACAGACTTGATTCTACAATCCCTCCCTTTTACCTACGCCCAGTTTATCTTGAATTTCAACATTCAAGAGAAGGAAGTTAAATTTCCAGAACTCCTCAACATGTTGAGGAGCGCTGAGGGCACCCTGCAGAAATCCAGGGAGACACCCGCTCTGCTTATTGGGGGATCTTCCACTTCTAAATCCAAGGAGAAAGCCAAGGGGAAGAAGAAGGCCCCCACCAAGTTGAAAGGCGGTGTCAGTAAGGTACAGGGGAAGGGCATGGCAAAAGTTGGGGGCCGACAGTAGGGAAGGAAGAATGCTTCTCTTGTCATAAAAATGGCCATTGGAAGAAGGACTGCAGGGCCTGGAAATCCCAGAACCAGGATGCGAAGTAAGTTGTGGCTTCGGCTTCAGGTGTGTTTGTGATTGAAAAATGTCCGTCAATCAACTCTACTTCCTGGGTATTGGATACCAGATCAGGATTTCATATCTGTAATTTATTGCAGGGACTGAGAAGCCGTAGAGTTTTGAAGGCGGGTGATATGACCCTCAGGGTTGCTAACGGAGCGAGCGTAGATGCTGTGTCTATAGGGGAATATCATTTAGGATTGATAAGTGGACATGTTTTGGTTTTGCGCAACTGTTTTTGTGTACCTAGTTTGACTTGTAATATCATTTCTGTATCTTTATTATCTAAAGAAGGTTATGATTTTACATTTGTAAGCGATGTCATAAACATCCACCTTAATCATGGTTTGATTGGGCCGGATACACTAAACAACGGTATATACGTATTAAACCAACACCAAGTTTTCAATGTCCAGGACACACTTAAAAGAAAGTATCCAGAATTAAATCAAGCTTTCTTATGACATTGTAGACTGGGTCACATCAATGAAACACTGTTGACGAAGTTACATAAAGAGAGATATTTGGATCCGTTCGAATATCAGTCTTATGCAATTTGTCAATCATGTCTCAAAGGAAAGAAGTACAAAGACTCCGTTCACTGGACACGGGGTATGAGATAGCTCGCTCTTAGGACTCATACACAGCGACGTGTGTGGTCCAATATCTACACATGCAAGAAGTGGTTATTCCTATTTCATTACTTTTATGAATGATTTCTCAAGGTATGAACATGTATTCTTGATGAAACATAAATCCGAGGCCTTTGAGAAATTTTGGGGATATAAGAATGAAGTGGAAAAACAAACCGGTAAAAGTATCAAGTTTGTCACGACCCGAAAAGTACGGAACATGACCAGCACTTAAATTACGGACGTCTCGAGGCGTACGTAATCTAAGTAAGCCGAAACCCAGAAATCAAAACCAAAGAAGCAGTAGAGTGAATGAAAAACCAACTTAAAGCAAGTAGTTTTAATAGCATAAGTCGAATTATGTGTTTTTTTAAAAACATCAAATATTTCCTGAAAATTTCGGCAGAGTCTCCTTTGTAAACACTGGACCCCAAACGGGATACAACATGAATAGTATACGAAATGAAGAAAAAGGCATCCCCAAGCGGGAGCTAGCTCTTCGTCAATCGACGGTCACAACCACACAAGCAATATAATATACAACGTCAAGGGCGAGGATCAAAACTCAAAAGGAAACTCAAAACAGCAAGAAAATCCATAGAAATACAACGCGTGACTCTAAGGTCGAAAGAATAAACATTACTGGTCTCTATCTCTAAAATAAATACATGTTTGGTTGATGGAACTTCTAGATACAACAGAATAATAATATACAAAGTATAATGATGGGTACGATAAAAATAAACCCACCTACAAGCAAGTCACCCGAAAAGAAGTAGTGCCAGCAAAGCCGTAAAGAAACCTGTACGGCAAAACCTGCAAGAAACTGTGGCACAACGGGAGTGAGTTGCCAACTCGTGAGTAGAAAAACATCTACGAACAGAAATCGCATGAACAACGCAATCCTAGGTCAACGATCATAATATATCCTCAAATATATAACCGGCAGCCTATAACAATGGCTAGGGTAAATGTCTAACCCAAGTGTAATCCCATGTGCCCGTGTCAGTGCCTCAGGTAGCAATATATCATATGGATGATGTATGAATGCATGAAACAGAATGCATATACTGAAGAAAACTGCTTTCATAAATTAATGAGATTTCTGTATCTTTTAAAAACGAGGTATCATAAATGAAATCAGCATAAACAGTGCCTAGCATCGACACAAAACAAGTATCCAAATCTCTCGATATCTCTGTACCTCAATATCTCAAAATCTCTGTATGTCAATCTTACTATCTAGGGCGCCATCAGTCCAGACTGGCCCCTACCATCAATCTCAAGACCACGACGGTATCCTCCGGATATCCGACGCGTCGGGTAAAATCACCGGTCGGTAGTCTTCCCCTGCCAGGCTCATCGTCATCACCACGAGCTTCTTGCCCCGGGGTACCTTACCGGGTCCACCATGTACCCGAAACGGTTCATCCGTCTCCTCGAATCGGGTCTCGAAATCCATCAGCAAACTCATGGTGGACGACTCATACATCATGGGAAGACCGCGCTTTTTATTTAAAAAGAGAGAGAAAAGAAATTTATAAATGTTTTTGCGGTTTTCCCCCAAATCCAGGAAATCTCATGAAAATCCGAATCCAAATCATCAATAGCATGTAAACAGTGAATAATAACATGCATGAAGTAGCGAGTAATAACTATAATATCTAAACTAGCATATAAGGCAAGTACACTAATATCATGTCTAAACTATTAGCTAACAACCTATGTCAATGAAATAGTATTTTCTAAAGTGCTCGTGACATGGCAATTACCGATGAAGATGTGTGTGAGCCGGCAAGTAAGTGTACGTGGTACATACACGTCATCGGTAATGGTGCTGGTGTCCTAACAGCATGATATCAACAATAGAATATGAATCATAATGTAAGCAGGCGATGCGGAGCGAACAACAATAATGAGCAGGAGCTAAATACTAAACACAACGATAACAAATCTGCATTTAAAGTAATACGAGTCATACAGCTACACTAAACTATAGGGCTGAGCTAACAGGCTAACTGAAGGTAAGGAAACCGCCTAACATCTGAGTCGATACATACATATATATATATATATATATATATACGGTGATCCTGCCTCGATAATATCACAACCGATACCATATCTATAATCAAATATTCCCAAGTCAAGAGTGCGGATCAAACATCAATATATAGCTCGTACGTAAATCCGTCGTACTGCTTCCCCAAATCTGGGTACGGTCAATATCACATTCATCACATTATTCAGTTGGTATCCTCTTTATCAAAGATCATAATCCGGGTACTGCTCTATGCCTAGTACAATACTAATATCATCAATATAATCATGATCTGACTACTGATCGACAGTCTCGTACAAACCGATATCATCGGCACATATCATCATGAAGGAGTATACATCGCCCAATACGGCCTATTATCAACATCCTAGCATATCATATCTCATATCACGATCATATGTCGACCATTTTATTTATATCACTATTCACATGGTATCATCGTCCAAAGATCCGCTATAACATCATGATGTATCTCAAATACGAATTCCGCCAAATCACCGATCTCACGGTCTCAAATCAAATCTCATCGACTCACCTTACATCCTAAATACTATCCTCAAATCCAGTATGTGAACACATAGTCCCATACCCATGTGAACACATAAATATATATATTCCCATCTAAGCACATATGAAAGAAGAATGTATGCAAGTATGGGTGTGTGTGTATGTGTGGTGCAACCACTACTCTAGGGTTTCGCAACACTACACTAATCCAATCACACCAAATATCCATCTTTATCATCAAAAATACCAAACAATATATAATCAATATGTGTGTGTATACGTATTCATATACATCACCACGAACTACGGGGGTGCTATACGCCATCCACCCGACTTCTCCCTGTAGATATAAATCTACTCACCTGGTCTTCGCTCGCCGGTGCCGACGTCGCCACGCGCTTGCTTGTCGCCTCGAAGTCCACATGGGGTACCTACATATCATAACGCACCGTATCGCATTAAAATCCGACTCATGACCAAAACGACACACGAATCCCACATAGGTCAAAACCTATGGTTACTTTCACAAATCAACCCAAAAACCCTCGACGTCGGCGTACAAACGCCAAACCATTGAGAAAAACCCAAACACACCCATTTTCACATTCACAAACACTAAACATATATATGGAATAGGTTAAAATTCACAAAAACGCCAAACTCACTTTAAAAGCTATTTTTCCGAAAACCTAGCAAGCAAGGTTTATCGTTTTTGTACAAAACATAATGTTTTAACAATTCTAGTGACCAAGATGATAACTTAATATCTTAATTATGCCATAGAAACCATTACGTAACTTTTAAACCCATAATTAATTCAATTTCAAAAACCTAGTTTGCAATTTTAACCAATTTCAACCATTTTATAGCAAAAATGCACATACAACAATCTAGCTTGGATTTGCATGATCTAAAGCATTAAACTACATTTTATAATGTTAATGAAGTCATGAAAAACCGAATTACATTTTTCTCGTAATCAAATTCATGGTTTACAAAAACCTAGTTAGCAATATAGCTTAATTATTACAATTCCAACCTAACAATTTGCAAACTAGCAATTTGATTGGGTTTTTCATTTCACAATATGATGAATTACACTTGCAACCATAATCACACAACAAAAACCCTAACTATAATTTAATTCTTTTCTTGAAAATCCAAATCTTTCAATTAGAACCATAATTAATTTCCTAATTAGCTAGATTGGAAGTAATTCAATAACAATTTAACAAAAGGTCAAGAGTTATACCTCACAATCCATGATCAGACACACAACCTAGCCTCCAAAATGCTCTCTTTGCTCCAAGGATTCAAGTAGGATTGCTCAAAGAATAATGGGTAAGGCTTGGAATTTGAATTAGATTTGAATTTGTATGGATTTGAAGTGATTTTTTTGGATTTTTGATGCAAAAATAGAGTGGATTTGGGGGAGGGGCTGTTGCTGTTGGGGGGGAGGGATTTTCGGCCAGGAATTGGGGGAAGTGAGGAGAGAGAGGGAGGGGTTGAAAGTGAGGAGAAAAGACAAGGCCCACACCCCTTTGACTTTCTTTCATTTTCTTTTCTTTTCATTGTTTAAGTAATGAAAAGTGAGGTGATTGGAGAGAGAGGGGGGGAGAGGGCTGTCAAAGGGGGGCCCAGCCACTTGGGGAGAGGAAGAGAGGGTGAGGTGTGGGTGTGTGGGTTAGGGAAAAAGATAAATGTATTACCCCAATTCCCATTAACACAAATTTCACTATTTAAGCCCTTTTTCTTCGACATTTTCTAAACCGTTTAACAACTTTATTTCATTTCAGAAACAACATGCTAAAATTTTGTTTAATTTGTTATGATGCACAAAATTTATTTCAACCCATTCCAATTTGTAATTTTCCCTAATTAAATGTATTAGTGACGGCTTAAAATAATATTAAAATAATTAATTTCGGAAAATTTTTCAGAAAATTAGAAATTTTACCGGTGGCTCAATAAACACCAAATACTAGCAATTACATAGCTAGAATATGTATATTTAATTTTAAAATAAAGATATTTTGTATTTTG